>OU015751.1:44723873-44737942 GCA_907169655.1 Acomys percivali
AAAAAAATAACATTCACATCTATGTGAGTGGAGAAAGGATGTAGGGATAAGAAAAATGTCATAAAAAGGTATTTGTAGGCTTGTGAAGGAAAAGACCTCTCTGCCCTGTTTGCTACTGTCCTTCATGGAGCCTGACAGAGGGTCAGTCAAGTGTTCAGTTCCTGAGGGAGACTGAGGCTCTGAGTTTTTCTACAGTTTCAGACTTCAAAGGAGAAAGTCTCTTTACCCAGAGGCGAAAAGCTATGACTTCCTACAGGGAAGGTCTGGGAAATACACTCCAGTTAAAGGCTGGTCAGGACAAATCTCTATTGTCCCTGACATTGATTCCAGTCTGACTCTTGCCATCCATGGACAAACTGCCTGCCTCATTGCCTCTGGCTAACTCAGGAGCAAACTCTTTCATGGTAAGCACAGATATGAATGGGACAAAACCTAGTGCTCTTAACGATAGTTTCCTCTGGCTATGATGGATTCTGGGAGTTCATCACTGTCACTCAAAAGACAGAAAATCACGTCTCAATATCCATATGTCTTGTTCTCTCTCATGTCAACTTTGAGGTAGAGCTTAGCTCCGGTCTTCAAAGAAAATGTTTCAGTGTCTACACTAAAAACTTTGTGAGGGTAAGACCGAGTTGTATTTATAAAGGGAGAAGAAGATGTTAAGAATGAGGCTAGTTCACATTTGACTATGTTCCCTGGAGGGGGAGACCTGGTGGCACTCAGAGGAAGGACAGCAAGTCACCGAGAAGAGACTTGATACCCTATGAGCATATACAGGGGGAGGTAATCCCTCTCAGGAACAGTCATAGGGGAGGGGAATAAGGGGAAAATGGGAGGGAGGGGAGAATGGGAGGATACAAGGGATGGGATAACCATAGAGATGTAACAAGAATAAATTAATAAAAAAATAAATAAATTTAAATTAAAAAAAAAAAGAGCGAGGCTAGTTCTGGAAGAGACTGAACAGCCAACAGGACACAAAGATCAAAAGATGATGGTTGACTCTCCAGCTCAGCCAACCAGCCCAGGCACCCCCTTAGAAGACATACAGGGACAGCTGATGGTGACTTGTTCAGGTGAGTCAGCTGACAGACCCAAGAGCAAGATGTGAACCATAACAGGTGGTGGCGATCAACTCAAGGTAGACCCGGTCAAACCAACCTCAGGGACTTCCTCACCAAGGGAGCGCCGCACAAAGCTTAAACCCCTATACATATTCCCGCATCCAACACTTCTCCTTATAAGAATATGAATTCTGAGTAAAATCGGCCTCTGAGAAAACACATTTCTCGCCTGGAATTGGCACCCTGGGAGCCATAAGGACTGAATAACAGGGAGAGAAGAGTACATGTCCCGAGCCTGATAGTTCTGGGGCTGTTGCTCTGTCCGCCCCGCTCTTCCTCTTTTTTTTTTTAAGGGCTCTTCCTTGCTCGCCCTTCTGAAGCCCTTGACTGCTTTCTTTCCATCCATCTGACAGCTGTCTCAGAGCACAAGGACTGAGATGGCAGCTGAGCTTTGCTCCTGAAGGAAGCTGGAGATTTCCCTAAAACAAAGACACATCTTCGTTTTGCCTTAAGCTTCCTGACAGGCCATTTACCGTGTCTTCCTAAGCCAGGTGAGGGACGTAGAGTGTTGGCCATACCCGGACATCTTTCAGCACACGGTAGGAGTGGGGCCACTAACTACCCAAATCAGGCTCAGGCTTACTCAACTCCAGAGAGACAAAGGCCAAGTCATGATAAAGTCAGTCAGGCTTCTGATTTCTCAGAAATGTCATGACTGGCAGTCTACTAATCTGTCACTGTCCCCAGTGCATCGCTTTCTCCGTCCACCTTTTTCTCCCCCGCTCCCCATTGCCCCCCGCCACCCCGACTCCAGCTGTATAAGCTAGCCGAGTCATTTCAACAAATCAACTGTCTTCCAAAACAGTTTCCAGGTCGTTCATACCCGTCTTACTCACCGCTCCCCAGATCCTCTGTGTCCTGGGACCTCTGGTGTGCAGCGGCAGATCAGGGTCACATTACCCCGTGGGGCCTTCCCGTCCAATTGTAGTCTCCTTCAGAGCTCTGTCATTGAGAGTAGTGGTGGGTGTATCTCTGTGCCTTGCCCGCTAAACCCATCTGCTCTTACTCAAGCACAGAAAAAGAACTTTCTGGCTGTAAGGGCTTAATCACCTTAGAAGGAACTCAGAGATCATAACAAGCATTAAGGTGAAACACCTGTTTACTTCCTTGTTTCCTACTGAGTTGCAATGAAACTCTGCGTTTAAAAATAAATTTTAAAAAAAAAAAACTTTTTTTCTTATTTCTCATTGCTATATTTCTAATTTTTCTCATCCATACCACCATTCTCGAATGGCTTTGGTATTAACCACATAGTTTTTGAGATTTGGAATATTTACATTTATTTGAAATCTTTTCAATCTTTCTTGACAACTTAAAAACGTGAAGGCTTAGATTCAACTGAAAGGAGTTGTGAGGTAATTATCTACTATTTTCTTCATTACTGGTTCAGTCATCAAATATTTATTCCATGTTCTCACGCTTGTGCTCAGAATCACAAGATAATTGCTGTGAAGTTCTTAAGAGTTTTGTCATATACTTACAGAGTACCATTTCTGCTATTGTTTATCCCATTCTTGAGAAAGAATATTGATATTACAAAGGCTATATATTCTTGCTGATTTCTGATTTATATTAGCCCATCAATTTGCCTCTTGTGTTCCCCATTGTATGCACCCCAGCCTTGTCACTGAGGAAATAAAAATTATTTTATACCCTAACTGCTGAACCTGTTCTCTTGTTTCAAATTTCCATAGTTAAGAGGTAACAAATTAAACTTAATATCAATACTCCATTAATTATATGGAACAACCTTTCCTCAGTCCCTTGAAGTCATAAACCAAATCCCTGTTCTCATTGTCTTGTAGAAATAAAAAAATTTGGAATTTTTGGTATTGACCAAGCTATAAATAAACTAAGTTATTTTATTATATATCACTGATGGTTAAATATTATATTTTATTTGTTCTTATAAACTGAGTAATGAGTAAAATAACCTCACATGTTTTGGTTTTCATTTCCTTTTCTCCCAACTTCCTCTTTCTATGGGAATATCATACCAATCTAGATGGTGTTAGAAAGAATAGCTTTTGTCATGGACACAACCCAGACAGGAGATCCATGATACTAACATTGTTTCATACCTCTGAGCCCTGGAGAGCTTGTTAGGCAGCAATATAAAACCATAAGTCATAAAAGAGAGAGTCCCAGCACTGATGGCTAGCAAAGGACATATTTTACTTTTCTCAAATGCCCTTATTTTTATTATTTATTTTTTTGCATTTATTCATTTTACATGTGATCCACAGCCCCTTAGCTCTGCATTCCTACCCTCTTACCTCTTTCTTCCCTCCAAGCCCCTCTCCCTGGGCATATTGAGTCACATCAGAACTAAGCACATCCTTTTCCACTAAGGCCTGACAAGGCAGCCCAGTTAGGGGAAAGTGATCCAAAAACAGGCAACAGAGACCATGTCAGAGACAGCCACCCCTCAATTGCTGGGGGACCCTCATGAAGACCAAGCTGCCCATCAGCTACATATATGTAGGAGACCTAGGTCCAGTCAACGCATGCTCCTTGGTTGGTGGTTCAGCCTCTGTGAGCCCCCATGGATCTCGGATAGTTGACTCTGTCTTCTTGTGGAGTTCTTGTCTTGTCTGTGTCTTGTATCCTTCTCCCAGTTCCTCCACAACACTCCCTGAGCTCTACCTAATGTTTGGCTGTGGGTCGCTGCACCTGTTTTGATACAATGCCGTGTAGAACCTCTCAGAAGACACTTATGGTAGTCTCCTGTCTGCAAGAATAGCAGAGTATCTTTAGTAGTATCAGAGGTTGGCTCTCTCTCATGATATGAGTCTCATGTTGAGCCAGTCATTCGTTGGCCAATCCCTCAATCTCTGCTCCATCTTTATCCCTGTACACCTTGTTGGCAGGGTAAATTTTGGGTCAAAGGTTTTGGGGGTGGCTTGGTGTTCCTCTCTCTCCACTGAAAGTCATGCCTGGCTATAGGAGGTGGCCACTTCAGTTTCCATATCCCCCACAGCTAGAAGTATCGGCTGAAGTCATCCCCATATCTCCTCAGGAGACTACTCCATCAAAGGTCTCCAGCTTGTCCCAGAAGTGCCCCCCCCCCGCCGGGCATGGGTTTCCCTTCTCTCTCCCAGGCCTCCCACTTCTTACCTCTCCTCTCCTCCTACCTGATCCAAACCCTTGTTCCCATTCCCAACTCTTCTCCTGTGCAGTTCTCCCACTTCATCACACTTCCAATTTCTATTATATTTCCCCTTCTGAGGGAGATTCAAGCATCTTCCTTTGGGTCCTTCTTGTTACTTAACTTATGTGGTCTGTGAATTGTAGCATGGTTGTCCTGTACTATCTGGCTAATATCCACTTCTGAGTACATAACATGTGTGTCTTTCTGGGTCTGGGTTATCTCCCTAAGAATATACTTTTCTAATTCCATCCATTTGCCTGCAAGTTTCATGATGTCCTTGTTTTTTAATAGCTGACGAGTACTCCATTGTGTAAATGTACCAGTTTCTTTATCCATTCTTATGTGGAGGGACATCTAAAGTTGTTTCCAGTTTCTGTGTATTATGAATAAACCTTCTATGAACATAGTTGAGCAAGTGTCCTTGTGGAATGGTGAAGAATCTTTTGGGTATATCCCAAAAGATGTAGCTGGGTCTTGAAGTTGAGCTATTCCCAATTTTCTGAAAAAGCACCAGATTGATTTCCAAAGTGGTTGTACAAGTTTGCACTCCCACCAGCAATGGAAGAGTATTCCCTCTGCTCCACATCCTCACCAGAATGTGTTCTCACATGAGATTTGATCTTAGCCATTCTGACAGATGTAAATGGACAGATGGAATCTCAGAGTTGTTTTGATTTGCATTTCCCTAAGGGTTAAGGACACTGAGCATTTCTTTAAGTGCTTCTCTTGGTCACTAGAGATTTCTCTCTTGAGAATTCATTATTTAGCTCTGTACCTCATTTTTAATTGGGTTATTTGGTTTGTTGGAGTTTAATTTCATATGTATTTTCAATATTGGCCCTCTGTCAGATGTAAGGTTGGTGAAAATCTTTTCCCAATCGGTAGGCCGTCATTTTGTTCTATTAACAGTGTCTTTTGCCTTACAGAATCTTTTCAGTTCCATAAGGTTCCATTTATTAATTGTTGACCTTAGAGTCTGAGCTGTTGGTGTTCAGGAAGCTCTCTCCTGTTCCAATGAGTTCAAGGTTATTATTCCCCTATTTTTTCTTCTATTAGATTTAGTGTATCTGATTTTATCTTGGGGTCTTTGATCAACTTGGACTTAAGTTTTGTGCAGGGTGATAAGGATCTATTTGCATACATGTACATGCAGACATCCAGGTAGACCAGCAACATTTGTTTGACCATGCTTTCTTTTTTCCATTGTATGTTTTTGTTTGTTTGTTTGTTTGTTTGCTTGCTTCTTTGTCAAAAATCAAGTGTTCATAGGTGTATGGGTTTATTTCTGGCTCCTTGATTCAATTCCCTTAATCAACCTGTCTGTTTTTATATCAATACCATGTGGTTTTTCTTACTATTGCTTTGAAGTACAACTTAAAATCAGGAATGGTGATACCTCCAGAAGTTCTTGTATTGTAAAGAATTGTTTTAACTATCCTGGATTTTTTCTTCTTCTTTTATAAAGAATTCTTTGGAATTTTGAATCTACATATTGCTTTTGGTAAAATATCCATTTTTTACTATGTCAATCCTGCCAATCCATGAGCATGAGAGGTCTTTCCACCTTCTGCTATCTTCTTAAATTTCTTTCTTCAAAGACTTGAAGTTTTTTGTCATTCTTGTCTTTTACTTGCTTGGTTAGAGTTACACCAAGACATTTTATAGTGCTTTTGGCCACTGTTCTCAAATAATCTGATTAAGACTCAAAGAAATAAATTGTTTTTGATAAAAGAGATAGACATAGAACTGTTTTCTTCAGATGATTAAACTTGTATTGGGCTATCTCTATTTTTGTAAGTCCTCTTTTTTTCTATAATAATTTTCATTCATTTGAAATACTTTGCCCGCCAAAAGAATTCAAGTCATCGGTAAGATGGCTCAGCAGGCAAGGGTGCTTGCCATTTAACCTGAATACTTAAATTTTATCTCCAGAAACCACAGGCAAGAACTGATTCCTACCACTTATGTGACCGCCACAAAAACACAACATGCACAACATGTACATACATGCACACACACAAAGTAAATAAATAATTTTCAAATAATACAAAATTAATTTTGATTCTAGCTAAATATCTACCAAATGGAATATTCTTGGAATATTATTTTTAACTACTTTCAACTTGGTGATGCAAAGTTATAGTTTATTCTGCAATAATCACCCCTATCAAGCTAAAATTAAAATGGTAGGTTTTTTTCCTCACAGCCTCCAGTCAATTATTTTTCATCCTTAAGGTAGAGCCACAGACATGAATATTTCCAGTTTATCATTAGGAAAGCTCTTGACCTGCCTGAGGATGTGGGAATGAACTAAACACCAAAGGCTTTTCCACCTTAAAACCTTAAAAAGACAAGCTGGGAAGACATGCTCAGGGGTGAGCCACTTAGCCAAACAGTACAGGAAAACAACCGGAGAAGAAATGCATTCTTTTCTCCCTACAGCCCTCACAGGCTCATGGAGTCAAAAACAGCGCTGAGTTTGGAGAATGAGAAGGACTGACATTGAGCGAGTGAGTCATGGTTTAATGAGATCTGGCTATCAGGCCCAAGGGACACAGAGAACCAACTATTGGCAGCAAATAGCCAAGGGCCCAACCTCCAGCAGTCCATGTGACAATTTGTAACTAAATGATTATGAATCCAGAGACCAAACCAAGCCATCTCCTTTATGACAGGATTCAAGAAGATGCTGCAGGGGTCTAATGCACTTCTCCCTGCATGAATCTCCAGATCTTCTTACCAGAGAGGAGACTAATCAGCAATGAGTTCCTTTACAAGTCTATGTTTTTTTTATGACCTACCTAATCCAAGATCCTTTGTTGTTACAATCTCATTGTGCTATCAGTGGCTATGACAGGAAGGCATAGAAGTGTGCCTTTCCCAGATAACGGTGAGTCCCCTTGGTGAGTTATCTGTAAATTAATCTATGTATGGAAATTGCCAGACATGCATAGTGCTACTGCCTTTAATCCCAGAATATGCACGCTTGTAGCTGCAGAGGCCAGAAGTGTCAGGTTCTCCCCGAACTGCACTGAGAAGCTCTCATTAGCTGCCCATGGATGGTACTGGAACCCAAACTTGAGTCCTCTGCAAAAGTAGTGCCTGCTCTTAACCACTCAACTGTGTTTCCAGCCCAGATACAAACGTAAATGGAAGTAGTCGGAAACGTTACATGCTCAAGGCCATGAGTAATGATGGATGAGAATCCCAAGCACCAAAATCAACACAACCTGAGAAAAGTACGGAAGGAGGATAAAACAAATTTAGTCTCAAGTATCCCCAGCGTCCTGCCCTCCACAGCCACTGTCGACAGGAAGAGCTCTGAATCGCTCTTTGTAGACAGGAGGGAGATAAAAACTGACCTGCATCTAGATGGCTCATTAGCAAGCAGAGCGAGAAGGAAGAACAACATTCCAGCTACGCTTATTGTCAAGTCCTTTTATTCCTGTGTGTGTTTGCACGCTGTTTCAAGAGAAAATGCTAAGCCTTGGGCTCTGTGATATTTGGTTCTTTCCTCTGAGTAGCTTAAATGATATTTATTATCCCCACAGTGTCTCAGAGTCTACTTCCCACATCAATTAGTTCAGTCCTTCAAAGACAAAAGGCTTCTCTTTGGCCATTAAATATGTAAAATCCCTCCCCCTCCCTCTCTCTCCTCCCTCTCCTCTCTTCAACAAGAAGAATGAATTACTTTATCCCACAGGCCTCACAGACATGTGAAATCAAAATAATTCCTGGGCATAACATTGAGAGAGCAGACCATGGTTTAATGGGATCTAGATATCAGGCCAAAGGACGCAAAGAATTAATTGTTGGCAACAAATAGCCAAGGCCACAACTTTCCAGGTCCATGCCATGGGTGATAATTGATAAATTTTCATGAATCTGTGAATCGATACCTCTACTATTCGTATTTATATTCTCTCTCTGTCTCTGTCTGTCTGTCTGTCTCTCTCTCTCTCTGTCTCTCTCTCTGTCTCTGTCTCTGTCTCTCTCTCTCTGTCTCTGTGTGTGTGTGTGTGTGTGTGTACATGCACATGTGTATTTTTAATTAACATATTGGCATAGTTTGGTGCTGTACTCATGATAAATAACAATTAATTCCTCTTTTAAAAGCAAAGTTCTTTCTCTTTTACAATAATTAAATTTTTTTAAATGCCTTGCTTTTTTATTGACAACAGATTATTTTCATGTAATATATACTGATCGTGGTTACTCCTCCAACTCCTCCCAGATATATCCTACCTATCCAAATCTACAGGCTTTTTTACTCTCTCCCCTTAGAAAACACACATGAATCTAATAATAAAAATGATGATGATGATAAAAAAAATACATAAAGTAAAATAAAAACAAGTAAATCAGAGTAGAATAACAGAAAAGCAAAAGAGCCAATGAACAAGAAACACATACAAATGCAGAGATACATACATTTGCCCATGCAGAAAACCTACAAAAATCAAAATCAGAAGCCATAATATATAAACTGAAGACCTGTAAGGTTTTAAAAAATTCTTAGACAAAGCCTTATGAGACAAAAATAACATTGAGCTCATTACGTGTTGGCCATCTACTGCTGGCCAAAGGGCCTACCCTTAAGTGTGGTTTGTATATCCAGTGAGTTTCCACTAAAGAAAACTAATTTTCCCCTTCTAAATGGTTAGCAATTAGAACTAGATTTGGGATGAGAGATGGAGACCTGTGTCTACTTCCCCTTTCAACACTGGGACTCCATCTGGCTTTGACCAGTGTAGGCTCTATACCTGTGCCACAGTCTCTGTGAGTTCACATGAGCATCAGTCCTAGTATGTCTGGAAGTTCTTGTTTTATTGGTGCCATCCATCCCCACTGGATCTTACAATCTTTCTGTGTCCTGAGCTTGCGAGCCCTGGGATGTGATGGAGTCATCCTACCTTAATTAGGGTTTCTACTGCTGTGATGAGACTCCATGACCACTGCTACTGTTATAAGGCAAAGCGTTTAATACTGGAGCTGGTTTACAGCTCAGAGGTTCATTTCATTATTGTCACGGCGGGAAGCATCACAGTGCGCAGGCACACATGGTGCTTGAAAAGGAGCCAAGAGTTCTACATCTGGATTGGCAGGTAAGAGGAAAAGGGTCTCTTATTTTCTACACGTTGTTTAGTTGTAGGTCTCTCTATTTGTTCCCATCTTCTTCAGGAAGAAGCTTCTCTGATGATGGCTGACCAAGACGTTAATCTATAGCAGAATGCTGTTAGAAGTCATTTTCTTAATGTTTTCCCTTAGCATACATAGTAATTGCTTTTCCCCTAAGCTCATGGTCTATCTAGTCTCAGGTTCCTGTCCACCCTAGCAGTGTTTGGCATGGGTTTCACCTCATGGAGTTGGCCTTAATTCCAATCAGAACGTGGGTGGTTACTCCCACAACCTTTGTGCTACTTTTGCACTGATATATTTTGCAGGAAGGTCACAATTGTAGATCACAGGGTTTGTAGCCTGGGTGGTATTTACCTTTCTCCTCTGGTAGAGTGTAGAGTACCTCCTAGTACTATGCACACTAGGTCAGTGGGAGTGAAGGCTCTAAGTAGGCACCAGTTCAGCTTCTCCGTGTTCAGTGAGTTATCACGTGTTGTCTTCAGCAATAAGGTCTTAGCATCAGTTTGTGGAGAGAAACCAATAGCCTTGGCAATAGCCTGGGTTGTATAGGATTTTCATGAGACCTCTAAGGCCAACAACTTGAGTAGATGTAACTCATTCCTGGCATGGAGGTTTCAGTTGGTGATGAGAGGTGACTAGTTGGGTCTTTAGTCTCCTTGGTTAGTTGCTGATTCCATCTAAATTTCTTTCATAAACATCTATGTATGTATGTATATATGTATGCATATATATGTGCATATATATATAAGCTTCTACAGTATTGGGTTTCCATATAACCCCTCAAATGGCTCTTAGTTTTAGTTATCCCTCGCCATATCCCCATCCTTACCTCCCCCACCCTCCTCCTCCCCACGTGACCTTCCACCTAACCCTGTCTGTTTATAACTGTCTATGCTACTTCCTAGGAAAATCCTTCCCTCCCCTTCAGTATCCTCTCTATATCTAATCTCTGCAGTTATACGGATTGCAGCTATCTTCACTGAAGAATTAACAGCTAATATATAACATATAAGCAAATACATACCACGTTTGTCTTTTGTGAGTTAACTAACTCGGTATGATTCTTTTCTAGCTCCATTCATTCTAGATCCACCCATTTACCTATGAATTTCATGATTCCATTTTTTAACAGGTGGGTGATGTTCCGTTAAATGTACCACATTTTCTTTATCCTGTCATCCACAATGGACATCTAGACAGTTTCCAGTTTCGGACTAATATAAAAACAGCAGCAATAAATACAGTTGAACAAGTGTCTCTGTGGTAGGATGTAGGGTCCTTTGGGTGTATGCCCAAGAGTGGTATAGCTGGATCTTGAGGTAAACCTATTCCCAGCTTCTGGAGGAGTCGCCAAACTGATTTTCCTTAGTGGTTGTAAAAGTTTGCACTCCCACCAACAGTGCATATAGGCCAACTACTGTCTTAAATGCTGTCAGTAGTTCATTTCACTTAATCTTCCTGAATACACTGTGAAGTTGCTTTCTCCCACTCCTCTCTTCCTGGTTATGAAACTGAGGCTTAGAGAGATTTTTTTTTTTTAACCTAGGACAGTGCTCTTGAAGCAAGGTTTGTTCTGGCAGTGTGGATCTAACAGTTAAAGTGAATCTCTCTCCGTGCTCTTGACTCAACAGACAACCAAGTTACTTTTTCACACCTCGAGTTCTGACTAGAATGACTGAAGGTGTAGTTTGTGGAAGCCACGTGGTCTTTTGACTACACCCTGCTGGGCATCTGTCAGACTGCTGCTACCGAGATGAAGAGTGCTGGCTTCTCATACATTTTCTAACACACACCGAAGCCAGTTGGAAAGAAACACCTAAAATTACAAATAAAGGGGAAAATGTCTGTTCTGCTTATGAAACCATGCCTTCACTGTAATTGCTGTTCTAGCATTAGGCTTATTGTTATATTCTAAAAGAAAAATCTGCTTATGATGGGCCATAAATCTTCTGGATCTCCTGTCTGGATGGCAATTTTGCTTCCTTAAGCATTTTGATAAGTTGGCGTAGCTGTTCTGCCAGGAGGCCTCTGCTGAGAACACCCAGTCATTATTAGCACAAATCTAAAGTGCTATAGCCCTGTCCTATTTTCAGTTAAACTTGACCTTGAAGAAATACTAAATGTGACTTGTTTAGAGGGGAGAAGAAGGGGATGACTTCATATTCCTGCCTCTGTCAGCTCATCTTAATCAGGAATTTTAACACCAACAGGAACTCACGACATGATGAATTGCTAATGTGCAAAATCTCAGTGAAGGTGTGTTACCGATTCACGGTGATGGAAACACACTACTGTGAACAGACTTTTATGAGGTGGTCCTGGCACTTTGTCTGCTGAGATGAAGTAATCCCCCTGTTACTGAACCTTTAGATTTTACCTGGGAGAAAATGAGAAAATGCTTGCATCACATTTTAAGGAAATGATGGGATTTTATTTCCCCTTTGACTTGATCATAAATAAATAAAATGTAATTTTACTCCCATTTTATGATTATGCAAAGGACAGCAGAAATTTTGCTTGCTACAGGTAATTTTAAGTTTTTAGTTTAATAAACATGTTCATTTAGGATTTTTCAAAAGCCCATCAAAGATAATCTTTGGAAAGTTGGATGTCTCTGGTCATCTTTTCAGATCCTCCTCATTTTCCAATTATCAGCCACTCTCAGAATAACGTCTACTTGCTTTACTCCACAGGCTCTCTCTCAGCATCATTGCCTCACTCTTCGTTATCAGATGGGTTTGCCCTGACCTCTAGTCTGCTCACATTATTTCTAAAGTGTCTCAAACTGTCTTACTGCCTTTGTACTACTATAACAGAGTAATACACAGCGGTTGGTGTGCTTGTTTGCATGCATGCTTGCTTGCTTGCTTGTTTTATGTTGAGACAGGCTCTCGTGTAGCTCAAACTGGCCTTGAACTCGCTATGTAACCAAAAATCCCACTGGACCTCTGACCCTCTTACTTCCATCTCACCTATGCTGGAACGCAGGCATGCACCATCACACTTCATTTATGTGGTGCTGGGGGTCGACTAGGCTTTGTGAGTCCTACGTAAGAACTCTCTCAACTGAGCTACATTCTCAGCCATGACTGGTTAGTTTATGAAGAACAGGAACCTGCTTTGTCATAGGTCTGGACGCTGAGAACCCTGCAGATTCGGCTTTCTGGTAAGAGCTGCTCTCTCTGTGCAAGGTGGGCGCCTTCATACCATGTTCTCCAGAAGAGAAAGGGCTATGTCAGCAGACAGAAAGACAAGGCGATGCTTGCCCTGATGCTAGGACATGTCCTTCTAAAAAGGACGCAGTCCCTTCTATAAGGAGGAACTCTCATGGCCTCATCGTTTGAAATTCCCACCAGTTAATACTGTCACACTGGCCAAACTTCAACACAGCCTGACTTTTAGAAAGAACATACTTAAACCAGCCCATAGTTGCCTCTTCTCCGCCCTTTCTAACACCACCATTCCCCTGCTGCTGCTCCATTTGACAGCATTCCAAAGAGGTAACTCTGACCTCACAGAAACCACATGCTAAAAATTCTTTCCAACAGAAGGCACAGTAACTGTCAGACAGGGCTGCCCCAGTGAACTGAGTCCAGCAATGAAGGAGGGAAGCTTCGGATACTCTTCCAAGCTGATCAGTCCTGTAACTCCACACTGCGGTGTTTCCATCTTGCCCTTGTTTGTGAATGAGGCTATGGGTCATGGGTACCCAGTTCCTAACCCTAACATTGTCTCATTGTGGTGGTAATAGGCACAGGAAGGGTGTGCTTCTCAAACCTGACAAGGCAATTATGTCATCCACATCTGCTAATACACTAAGCTCTCCTAAGGTATCACACTTCCCTCATGGAAGTGAACAGGTAGGTAATGGTGTGTCTGGTGACGGTGAGAAAAGGGGTGTAAGCTTAATACTAGTTGTCAGACGGATGTGACAAAAACTGCTATTTGTCCCCCCACTCTCTCTACTTATTGATTTAACTCTGTGTATTAGCTATACAAAAGTCATGTTCTCCAAATAGGAAAAAAGCATTTTTCTTGGTCACCATTGTAATTAGATGTACTCATGTGACTAAGTTCTGGTGAGTGGATTACAGTTTCAATCCTCCAGCATCTGGGGATGTGACAGAAGTCTGGAAGTGACAAGAGTGGCTAGTTTGAGACATGAAGGGTGTTTTTATTTTAACCATTAAAGATGACTGAGCCACAGGTGGAAAGATACAGGGTCTCTGCTGAGAAAGAATACATTGTCCAGACAGCATTAGAGCACCAAGAAAAATTAACTTCTGCCTTATTGGACCATTATTATTCCAGTTTATATGTTATGACATGAACAGTGTTAAAAAAACATCTGATGATATATCCATAAACCTGTAGTGCTGGTTTATGATTAAAAATAAAAAATAAGGACATTAGCTGTAGAATGATTATACATTTAAAATAACATCTCAGCTATCTTTATAAAGTTTATTTGTATTTATAATACCTTCTATCAATGTTGTAATGGTATAAATATTCATTGTATATGAATAGAAATATCACTATTTGGAGCTGTGGTCTAAGAAACTGAGAGGAGTGATGGCAGCCCTGGTATCTAAATAAAAGCAGACCTGAAGGGTTAGGGTTAGGGTTAGGGTTAGGGTTAGGGTTAGGGTTAG
>OU015751.1:44737952-44759055 GCA_907169655.1 Acomys percivali
CTGTCAAGCTTCCAGAGAAGAACTGTCACCACATCTGTGGAGCTTGTGTATATGTAATAACAAGGTAATTGTTGGGCTTTTCATTCTGGATTCTCTTATATTTTAAAAGCTAAACCATATGAATATATTACCTGCCCCCCAAAGAATATATCACTCTTAAAGGACAAGGATATTGTACTGGATTTCACAGAGCTGTTATCACACTTGCTTTGAAATGTCAAGAGAATAGGAGGTAGGTGTTCTCCTCTTCCCCAGTCATCACAAAGTCATGCACAGAAGCACAGATTTAAGACAAAGAGTCAACTCAAGCAGATATATAGATATATAGATAGATAGATAGATAGATAGATAGATAGATAGATAGATAGATAGATAGATAGATAGATAAAGATGATGTTGGGGAAACAACATGGTGTGGTAAGAGCACAGGCTCCAGCAGCAGGTGATTGGTGTTTGCTAACACGTTCTTGACTGGACGTCACTTGTATCCTCTGTGACTGAAGAATAATAAGGAAATTTATCTCATGCTATAAAGCCATTAAGGAAAGGATCGGGTGAGCACTATAGATTCTGTAGCGTATGATAAGAACTTAATGAGAGGATAGCAATCTGGCTCAGCAGGTAGAGGCACTTGGCGTGGACTGGCAACCTGAGTTGGGCCACAGATTCCCACAAGGAGGCAGAGGAGAACCAACCCTAGAATTGTCGTTTGGCCGCCATTTCTGAGCTTTATACTTTTCTTTCTTTTTTCTTTCTTTCTTTCTTTCTTTTTTTTTTTTTTTTTTTTTTGGTTTGTTTGTTGTTTTGTTTTGTTTTGTTTTTTTGGGTTTATTTTTCCGTTTAAGTACTTTATTCAGCTTACATCTCAATTGCTATCCCCTCACTTGTGCACAGCTTGCTGTAAATTCACTTCCTGGTGAACCAACACCCAGTGTCCTGTGTGGGATCCTGTACAGGCAAACACACATACATAAAAAGGAAAGTAAACAGATCTCTAAAGAAGGAAGAGGAAAAGAAGAGGAAGAAAATCTACTGCTAGTACTTATTGGGGGCTGGAGAGATGGCTCAGCAGTTAAGAGCATGTAGTGTTCTTGCACAGGACAACAGTTCAGCTCCCAACACGGGAACTGGGAGGCTCACTAATGGCTGTCCCCAATTCCAGATCTGATGCCCTCTTCTGACCACCTTGGGCACATGCTCTTATGCACAGGTCCAAATGAATACACTTAATTTAAAAAATAAAGATAAATACAGCTTTTAAAAAGCAATTCATGAAAAAAAAAGGTCATAAATTTGAAAACAAACAAGGAGGGGTATATGGGAGAATTTGTGAGAAGGAATATTTTCAAACCAAATAAATAAATAATGAACAGTGATTCATTCTCCTTTTACATTTTAATAAGGAATTAAAAACTAATCTTCAGAGTTGACATCCTTACTGTTATCAACAAACCAGAAAACCACATTGTCCCGTGTTCAACAAATCTGCTTTTTTTCCCTTGGGTTTTCAGGAAGACTCACTTTTGTGTACCTTGTCTTAGCTGGATTGGGCTGTAGGCTTTGTGCTGGCCAAGGAACAGTGGTGGGACTGTAGCATAAAACACAGCATGACATAAAACCACACCATTCGAGGTTCTGCTCTCATTGCACCCTTTACAGTGGAGATGGTAAACTGAAGACAGATGTGTCACAGAGTGAAAGGTGTCTGACCCTGAAAAATTGCATGGGGGACAGATCCTCTGGGGAACTCAGGAAGCCATGACACAAGCAAGAAATAAGATTTTATAGTACAAATCAGCAGAGGTTGGAGAGTGAAGGGAAAGTTTTATTTGTTTAACATGACTGCCAAATAGTGTAGCCTTTAAGTAAAGAGTGTGACTTCTCAATAGTAATGTTTTTAAAGGTTTCAAAATGTAGCTGTCACTTCGTGCACCTAGATTTCCTTCTGTGTCTTTACTGATCTCTCACTTCCTCCCTCTCCTGCTCCTCCTGCTATTCCACCTGGCACCCAAGCACAAACACTCACAAGCACAAACTCTTCAGATGCTTTTTTATTAATTCTCAAATTTGTTTTAAATTTTTTCCATTTATTGAAAGTAGACTCTTTTCTCACATAATATATCCTGATTTAGGATTCCCCCCTCCCTCTTTTCCTCCCAGTTCCTCCCCACCTCACCTCCCATCTGGATCCACTTCTTTTTTGTCTCATTAAAGAACAGATGTCTGAGGGACAATAAAAACATACAACAAAATAAAATATAAGGTAAAACAAAAAGTAACACATCAGAATTGGAGAAGACAAACAAACAGAAGGAAAAGAGCCAAAGAGAAGGCATAAGACACAGAGAGACCCACTGGTTCGCACACTTACGAATCACATAAAACCACCAAACTGGAAGCCATAATTATACCAAAGGACCTGGTATGTATAGGTCCTGTGTATTTTGTCTTAGTTCTCTATGAGTTCATACAGGTATCAATCATATTGATCTAGAGGGCCTTGTTTCCTTGGTGTACTTCATCCACTACACACTCTCCTTCCTCTTCCCAGGATTTTCTGAGTGCTGAAGGAAGGGATTTGATCCTTCCTATTTGGGACCAGATGTTCCAAGGTCTCTCACTCTCTGTATAATGTCTGCTTGTGGGTCTCTGTGTGTGTTCCTATCTGCTGCAAAAAGAAGCTTCTCTGATGATGGCTGAGGAGGTGAAAAGAGTGTAAGAGCCAGAGGGTATGGAAGACACCAAGAAAGCAAGGCCCTCCGCATCAACAGAATTGACTCACAAAGACTATGGCAGCATGCACAGGACCTTCACAAGTCTGCTCCAATTAAGGGCCCTAGAGCTGAAAGGAAAAGTGGACACACACCTCCAGCCCTAACCCAAAAGCTTTCTCCAACTGATAACCACATGCAAATGAAAATTTAGTTTTCTCCAAGGGAGTCTCAATGGGGAAACACAGTACTCTTAAGGGTAGGCTACTTGGCCAGCACTAGACAGGCAATAGAAAATAGACTGATTGGCATTTTGGAAGTTCTGATCTCACAAGGTCATATCAGGGTTTTCCTTTTTCCTTTCTTTTTTTCTGTCTTTTTTTCTTTATCTTCTTATTTTTATTTTTTCCTTCTCTCCTTTCACCCTACAGGCTCTCTGTGAAGATATTATGGCTTCCACAGTTTGCTGCTTTTATGGAAAGCTGAGTGTGTGAATAAGTAAGTCTGTGACTCTTGTGCCTTCACTTGGTCTCTTTTCCTTCTGTTTCTTTGTATTGTCCAATTCCAATGTGTTGGTTTTTATTTTACATTATATTATATTATTTTACTGGTATCCTTTACAAATCTGTTTGCTTTCTAAAGAGAGGCAGAAAGCACATGGATACAGATGTAATGGGAAGTAGAAAGGAGCTTGGAGGAGCAGAGGGCGGGAAACCATAATCAGGAGAAACCATAATGTGAAAAAAAATCTATTTTTAATAAAAGGAAAAATAATAATACTTTTTGTTATTTTGTAGTGCTGACCTCTCATGTGCTCAATGTCCCATCACTGAGCTATAATGTCAAACCCAGGACTCTTTTAAGTTTTAAAAACAGTTGAGACATTTTCTTCTTGTAGTCATGAACTTCAGGCAGTATTCAAGATTTTTCTTCCCTCTAGCCTTCTCTTCGTTATCTTCTATTACAGTTTGGATATGAAGTGCCCCTACAAAGGTTTATGTGTTGATAGTTTGGTCCCCTGCTAGTGCCACCAAGGAGTGATTGGGTTACCAGATGCTCATTTCATCAATAGTTCATACAAGAATAAAAGGAGCTACTAGAGGGGTGGCCAGGTTAGAGGAAGGAGGTCACTGTGCTGTTCCTTGAAGGGTCATCTAGATGATCAACAGAAACTAACTCCATGGCATCAATGGAAGTTCCTTGCTTCATACTGCCAAATCATGGTTTAGGGGATTGTGTTTGTTTGTTGGTGGTTTTCTTTTTTATTTTATCTTATTTTTTATTTATATGTCTATATTTTTCTTCTTTGTGTATGATTATAGTTTCCAGTTTAGTGCTTTTATGGAACTGAGCAAGAAAATGGTCTCTGCATGTCTATCTATTTTGTGTTCCTTCTCTTGAGCTCTTTTCCTTCTGTTTGTTTTGTCCTACTTTGGCATATTGGGTTTTGTTTTATCTTATTATATATATATTAAATGAAAGAAAAGCTATTTTCAATAAAAGGTAAAAAAGAAGAAACTAAAAAAAGAAAGAAAGAAATATTCCCAACCACTGAGCATTTTTTTCTAAGCTCTATGGCTTAAGAAGTCAACACAAATCACCATTATGGGCAAATGGAGAATTACCAAATAGTGCAATTTGGCTGGTTCCCTTAATGTAAGGTACCTTTATTTTAGTTCTGTCAGAGCTGCACAATGTTGATGATTCACTAGATGTAAAATAAGCAATGCCAACAAAACAAAACGATTCACAATGTTGGTGCAATATGTTTTCTTTATTTAAAAAATATGTAGTTGAACAGCAGCTATGGCTTCAAAAGAAAATTATTTTCAGTGTGCAAAGAGAAACGGACAGAGAAGAAAAGTACTAATCCATCCTGTCTCACTACAGTCAACACACTGTTCTTCGACACACAATTGGGTCAAACGCTGAGACATCCTCTGAGCGCTCTCATAGAGAGCACTCACAAATGCGATGTACAGGCTGACTTGACAGAGCACGCTTTTAGAAGTCTCCCAGACACAATATTCAAAACTCTAACCATCTATGAGAAGTGGTTGGCGGTTTCAAGGGCACATTCACAGTATTTAATGCATCAATAAGCTCTGTTACTATCACAATGAATAGGAAGCTTAGGGTACTATGCACCTTCCCATGGCTTAGGATGCGCGTTTCATCTTTGACCACTTCAATCATGTGTAAAGCCTAGAAAGTGGACACTTCACATGCTGTGTATTCATGATTAAACTTCAAAATCAACAATGCAGTCGACACTGACCATGTATTTTCTCAGACTTAAAAACAAATGCAAAGAATACACTACAGCTTTTTTTTTCAGCATTTCAATGAGTATATTGAAGCCGGCCACTTATTTCTGAAGCCCTGATGGACAGATGCGGGGATTCTCGGCCTCAGAACACAGTTGCTTATTTCTTGCCACAGTCACCATCATTACTGTGACTCTCTCCATCCATAACATGGGCACTAGTAAATCTGGAACTGCTCTGTTTGAAAGAACAACAACATTTTTGAGGTGTACGTCTGCTCATGTCAGACTGTCGTCAACAGCTTTCCAGTAGTATTCACAGACTCAGGATGGTGTAGATAGTATACAAGCCCTGACCCATACTCTTTTAAGCCAGATTTGGATCTGTATGGATTTACCCACATTTCAACAGTGATCACTGGAGCAGAAATATTTAGTTCTTACCTTAGGACACTCCAGGAAGATGCTAAAGATGAAGCCCAGTGGAAAAGGATGAGCCTCGAGGATAGAGTCTGAACTCAGCTGGACTTAAAACCAGAATGACCTATGGTGTTGTACCTCTCTAGAAAATGTGTAAAGACATTCTGCTGCTTTTGAAGGGAAACCAAGGACCACAAGAACACAGCCAATGTTCAGAAAACCTCAAATATAGTACAGTTATTACCATATATCTTTACAAAATGCTTTAGATGGGATATGAATTGTTTGTACCCAGGAATACACAAAGAATGCAAAGACACATATGTATATGCATATATTTAAGTGGATGAGTGGATGATAGGTAGATGGATGGATACAGATGATAAAGAAATAGATTTTTCCCCTCAGAGGAAGGACAGCAGGTTACCAAGAAGAGACTTAATACCCTATGAGTATATACAGGGGGATGAAATCCCCCTCAGGAACAGTCATAGGGGAAGAGAATAAGGGGAAAATGGGAGGGAGGGAAGAATGGGAGGATACAAGGGATGGGATAACCATTGAGATGTAACAAGAATAAATTAATAAAAAAATAAATAAACACAATATCCAAAAGTAAAAAAATAAAAATAAAAATAAATTAAATTAATTCTCCCCCCAAAAAAATAAATAGATTTTCCCATGAAGTAGAAATATACACTGTACATCTATGATAGTGTTTATCATTTCACAATTTAGACTGCGCTTCATGTCAAGAAAACACTACCCCTAAAAACACTGAAAACTTTGGAGTAGTAGAATTACTACCAGGATTTAAATTAAGGGATTCTAGCCCAGCCCTTCTCTGTGCTCCACTCACCAGGCAGAAGCAGGAGCACATTTGTAGCAAGATCACCTCTTCAGACCCATCTTTGCATCCACTCCAAACACCCCTCCTCTCCTCCCACAGAGAGAAAACCATGCACAGCAACTATACAGTGTTCTCAATTCACTCCATTCCTTATCTTGTTATTATCTAACCCTGTGTCCTTGACTTTCTCCTTCTATGTTCTGATAGGAGGCCCATGTTTCTTTCCCTTGATTTCTTTACTCTCCCCACAACGATACCTATTAAATACACTCTGCTGACAAAAGCTAATGGTACATGATAATGAATGATTGTCATGACATCTCTGTCAAGCTTGATTAGGGAAATGGGGATCTCAAGGAGAGAAATATGATTATCTAGCACCTAGGATCTTGCAAATGTGATTGTTCTAGAAATATCTTGCAAATATGCTTTTCTCAATGACTTCTGGTGTCCTCCCTTAGACTCTACCCTTAAGCCTTCACTCTGGATTCTTCTATCCCAACTCAACACACTTTTTGTTGTTTCTAGTGATGAAAAGTCTGAAACATTTTTGGAATTCCCTGGTTTTGTCTCATGTTTTGCTTCTTTAAAGGGTTCTGCTTACATGTGAGATAAGATATTGTATAGAAGAGTAAACATTGTTCGATGCAAACCAAGGGGATAATGAGAGAGTGACAGATTCTTTTTACTTTTCTACATTTGTAATAGTGTTCTATTTGTGTCAATAAAGTTTTATTACCAACAAAATGTTTAAAAATTCTCCCAGATACTTTTGAAGTATCTTTTGCCTCTTTAGAGTGAACTAACACATGTCTGTATTTGTTCTCCTTTCAGCATTATAACAGCCTTAATTATAAAAGAAATAGTCTTCCAACAAGTATTCAATTTGTCACTCAAAATATCAGTAATCTATATAAGCTTTACTTTGAAGTGAATGGGCGGCAGTGCTGCCTTTAGACATTTAGCAATTCTCATATCACAGAGCTATCCAGAATAGTATGATGGTAACACGTGGAAATTATGAGACAGACAACTACAGAGCTCATCTTCAGATCAAAGAGAACACCCACCTGTCCCTCTCCACCTCACGGTGCCAAACACTTCACCTTTTCCTTATTTCTTCCTTCCATCTCTCCAACCTGCACCCTTACACATCCTGTTCTCATGTGTCCTCAGACTTCCATTCACACATTCCCCTTTGGTTTGAGTGTGTGTGTGTGCGCGTGCGTGCGTGCGTGCGTGCGTGCGTGCGTGCGTGTGTGTGTGTGTGTGTGTGTGTATTCCCTCTTCCTCTTATTAAAATGTATTTGTGTCTGAGGAGGGGCCATATGTGAGTATGGTGTGTCTATTAGTGTAGTGTCTGTGGGAAGGGTGTATGGGGGGCGGTGAACACTTCTACATCTGTTCAGGGAAGCCAAAAAGACATCAGAGGTCCTGGCTATATTGTTCTTGTCTTTTGAGAGAGAGATTCTCAGTGAAGCTAGAGCTAAGCTGGTAGGCCAGCAAACCACAGCAATCGTCCTACCTCCCACCCCGTGCCTCCCCTTGACTAGGATTACAGGCATGCAGATACACCTGGCTTTTTGTGGATTCTGGGGGGATCTGAACTCAAGCCCTCATACTTGTGCAGCAAATGCCTTATTCTCCTCAGCCCCTTTTCTTCTTATATATGAAGTTGTGCTGGCAACATTCTATCTCATTAGCAAATCCATCTGAATTAGCAAATTCCTCTGCATATCACCCATTTACACTATGCTTGAATGTTCCCTTTTCTCTCAATAATATTATTGTGGAATGACAGCCATTTGGGGGATAGTTTACAAAACACTCAATTAGTGTCCAAGAGTTCTGGGAGAGGAAAAGCCTGAACTCATGGTGTCTTCTCCAGTTCTATTGCTGCCTTACTGTGCTGTTCATCAAGTCTTAAGAGAAGGCACTTGTGGCCGTTTCCACGCGCTCTGTCTTTATTGCTCCTGTTTGTAGATTACATGTAGGACTTGGCAGGAACATGTGTTACATCGCTTGATCACCAAAAAAGTAACGTAATGGTTGCATCCCAATTTTCAGATTAAACACACCACAGGCTCAAAGAGAATGAGTTATTCTCCCAAGGACTTGCCGTGAAAGCACGAGAAGTGAGCAAGTCCTCTACCCTGAAGAACTGACAGCAGGATCATTGCTTTCCGCTGCTTTTTGGTGGCACCATCTCTTTAAACGGCAAGCTATAAGCTCACACCTCTCATAATTATGAGAGTGGATATAATAAGTAATGGGATCAAGATGCTTCGCTCTGTCCCTTTCCTCTTTTAATCTACCTAGAGACATTCCCTTTTAATCACCTGCAATGAATGATTGCTTATTACATAATTTTATGGCCCAGATAAACTCAACACTAAAGCTGACTCAATTACCCTTGGTAATTATAGCACGTGGGGGGAAAATAATCACACTTGCTTACCTTGACCTACTTGAATGAACTGATAATGTTCATTCTTAGCAGCCATCCCGCCAAATGTTCCCTATGCAAGTATGGTTCAGTCAGAATAAAAGCACAGGTTTTAGAGGGTTTCAGGGGAGGGATTGAGAAAGCTCTGTTAATGTTGGTGCTTAGTTCTCTGTAGCTATTATACAACTGTCCTGCTTCCCATGGTGCAGTGAACAGAATTGTATACGTCTATGTTTTTGCATAAGTTTTTACTCATTGGGTAATATAACTAACATGCTATCTAGGAAGCAACACTTTGACCTGGAAGAGGGAATAATATGGGTGACACATTCTATTCGGCCCTTTCCAAATGACTTCATGGGTAAGTCCACTAATGAGCCATTAACAGATTCTGCAAAGACTGTGCCACTCACATGAAACAAGGACTAGAGCCTACAAAGCAGAGCCAGGGAGAGGGGGGATCATGAGGGAGATCGCAGGGGGGAGGGGAATGCAGTGGGTGCGGGATCACAATGAGCACCAGTAGCTCACCATAGTCTGAATAAGTAAAGGGACATGATGGCCATTTATAGGTCATCTGCCAATGTCTTTAAGGGCTAATGAAAGCATGAGCCCTTGCTTCAGAAGAGATTCTGAGCAAAGAATTCCCAGTACAATATTTCCCTCTGCTGAGTGGGTTCAAACAAAGGCATCCCAGTCCTCAGCCTTTCTAATCATGTCAGCTAGAACTATTCAGGTGTAGGGGTCCATTCTATGTATGAATGCAACAGTCACTATGCTGCCAGAAGAAACTTGCCCCAGATGTAAAGGGTTCTAGTTCCAGTCCCGAACTGGACTTCTGGCCTTGGGCAAGGCATGCATTTGCTGCCTTGGCTGATGAACAGGAAAATTCTGTCCTTCTCTCTCTTTTCACATGGCATTGGAAAGTTAAGATGACAGAGATTTAACAAGAGCACCCAGTACAATGGAAATGGAAAACATTGCAGTTAAACGAAATCCTAGTGGCTCTAGCCTAATGTCACTTGTTGTACCTTGTCACTACAAGAAGCCGGAAGTGTGTCAGAACCTCCAGAAGTCCCTTAGGTCATCAGCTGCTGTTAACTCCCTGTCACATGTGCTGTGGTGGTTGAAAACTCAAGTTCAGTGGGTGTCACACAGACCCCCAGAAAACCCTACAGAAGTTCGCGTGCTATAGAAGCTTTTTCTAAGTTTCCATTTCTTCTTCTGAAATGGGGTGATGTATTCAGGTATAAATCCCAATGAATTTGACTATCGTAAGGATTAAATAAAGGAACCAACCCATATAAGCAGATTGAACATCAAATTGAGCACACAGTGCCTGATGTTATAAATATTCTCTCTTCAAATGTCTTTCTTATGACAAGAATAGAACCTCCAAGCAGTAAGGATTTCTAGAATCAATTAAGTGTAGACATGACTAAATTCCTCTGTTGAGATCATGAATGTGCTCAGAACCATTAGTGCACAGGCCAGCCCTTCAAAATGGAGGCATGTTATCGACTCTTTGCATGACATGCTTGAAGATGGCAACTCTTTCTGCAGAAATTTTGTAGCACTGAGCTTGAAGCGGCCATGCTTTGAGGAATATTGCTCTCACAGATCAGATCTTCATTACACTATGATGTTAAGCTCCACAAAAATATGAGAAAGGGGGCCAGTAAAGGGATTTGGCTGGTGAAGGAACCAGACGCCAAGCCCGACAACCTGAATCCAACCCCAGGGACTTGCAGGAGGGCAGAAGAGGGCCAGCTCCCACTGTTTGTCTCAGACCTCCACATGTGTGCCCTGGCAAGGCATGCCCCACCTTCAAACACATAAATAAATGACTTTAACTTGGAAACATTTTTCAATTATAAGGAGATGAGACAGAGAAGAAGTGAATGGATGCATCTGGGTTTTATTTCTAATTCAATGAATCCCTAGGCGCTTTCATTTGTTTCCTTCCTGTGAAATTCCTGTTTCTGCTTGCCCTCTCGCCAGGCTCGTGAAAGAAGAAAGGTCGTGTGCAGTCGGCCATTGCTGAGGCTGAGTAATGAATATAAAATATCTCATTACAATACTTATTTACACTATGCATTCTCCTTTATGCATGTTTTTTAAATTCCATGGAAGTCTTAGAAAACACATTAAATAAATCAGAAAAACTGCATGTATAGATATAGCTAGACTGCAACTTTCTTTAGTGTATTACATTTTATTAATTTATTTTGTGTGCATTGAGACAGTGGGGGGAAGTACCACACACGCCCCATGGCATACGGGTAGAAGGCAAAGGAAAACCTTCCTGAATCAGTTTTCTCCTTCCACAGTATGAGTCCTGGGAACCAAACTCAGCTGAGCAGGCTTGGTTGTCGGCACCACTACCCTTTCAGCCATCTCACCAGCTCCAGACTGTCTTTTAATATATGCAACAAATCTAAGGAAAATGGCAAATGCCTTGGGGTTTACATACCTACTCAAGCAAATGGAAGTGATTTGCTACTTTAACAATCTTGGGATGAAGCTCTTCTCTCACAGTTTAAAGCCAAAAGAGGTCATCCATGCTGACAGCATTCAAGGAGAGTCCGTGTGGGGTGTGTGGAGGGAGGGAGGTGTGGGAGCCTCGCTAGTCACACTTTCAATATTTCTGTGAAAGGGTTTCACCTTTTAAACCTGGAGCATAAATTACATCTTTAACTTGGTCTTCTCTCTTGCCTGCCTACCACATACACTACTGAACTGTAGTCAAAGACAAGTAGAACCTTGACAGGACTAATCACCCGATCACCCGATCAGCTCCTGTGCAACGGTGAGTTGAAGGCCTACAACTAGTCTTCATTTTAACTGCAGTAGTCCTTGGGCAGGCTCAGGTTTCCAGCTGCCAGGGAATCCTAAGGAACTTTCATCTGGGCCAGAATCCATTTCACTCGCCAAAGTGCTAGTTCATTACAAGAATTACCCTTCCTACTAAAAGTGGAATGAGCCAGCAGCCATCAATATTGGTCTTTTGGGCAAACACTCCCTAACTGCTCTTATGCTCCAAATGCCATTGTTTTAACCATACCACATCATTTCTAATTATGATCAATTAACATACTTGGATACGTGAATCATATGTTTTATGGCTTAAACTCGCTTTGGTGTATCCGCTAACCTGCCTGCCACCAAGGCTTGTAGTCATGCCTTTGTCGTTGCCCAGCTGGCCAATTTCACAGTCTCCTGAAGGGCCATTCTCAGCCACCTAGTTTTTGCTTATGATCCAATCAAAATGTACATGGCACATGGGTTTGTTTCCTCCCTCTGAAGTTCCTGTTTCCTCTCACCCCCAGCCAGGAACAATGCCTTTCTTCTTCTAATAGTAACCTCTAAATTTAAAATACCCACTTCTGTTCTAGTTTCCAGGGTTTTTTTAAAATACTATTTTATTGAGTGACAATGACAATGTCTCTCCAATCCCACAACAGATGGACACAGATTCATATTGAACAGCTTTGACTCCATGTTCTTCAAAGACCTTAATGGGGGTGGGACATCCTCAGGGGCCTTAAAAAGAAGGAATTCACCTTCCAGAGGAGTGTTTCTACCTACATGAATCCTCTTCACTTCCAGTCACCAAAAAATACATCTTCACCCATTCACACTCACGTCTACATAATAAAAAACAAGTTATATTCCAGATATGGCCTGAGGCTGCCCCAGATGGGCACACAGCTTGACACTCTTACTCAGGCTTTCCAAATGACCTTTCACAAGACTAGGTTGGCAAAAACAGGGATGTTATCCACTAGGCAAGGGTGCACTTTGCTGACCCTAGAAGGGTGGGTTTCCAGCACTCAGTAACTCTGTCACTATTTAAAAAAAAACAGTGGGCTTGATGCGGCTAGGCTGTACTGCTGTTTAGCATTGTCTATTAATTTCTTCCTCCTAACTTGATAAATATGACAGAGGCAAGAAATCAGAAAAGTAGCATTCGTAAGCAACCTTTTCTGCATATACTAGACATGGTATGAGCATTTTTGGTTGTGCCCTTTCCAATGGGCAAGTCAATTATCTGTTTTGTAGCAGCAAAGATTAGGCTTCATCAAAAAAAAAAAAAAAACCCACAAAATTAAATGCAACCCTAAATGTCCATATATGCCAAAAGGATAAGGATTGTGAGGGAGGGGGAGGAGTCCACTTCTCAAGGACAGCTTCTCTCAGAACGCCCCCTGTGTCCACAGGTAGTTGGTCTTGCAGACTCTACTCCTCAAATGCCTTTCCCTAACTTCCTTTCTGGGCCCTTTAGTGACCACAATTATACTTCAGACTTTCCTATCTACAGGAATGGAATTCACTCTTCTTAAAGTAGACTATAGATGTGTCCAAACCCTCCTCTGCATTCACCTGAACCATCTGATATTCTACAGACCTGTGAAAATCCATTAGGCACAAAGAGTTCTCCAGCTTCTGGTCAGGCCTCTCGAGGGCTGGTTCCTGCCCCTCTGTCTATGCTTGGAAGTTTAGTGCATTCTTTAAGATTATGAGGAAGTCACACTTTCTCCTCAATGACCAGCTCTCACCAATCCCTAACTCAGCCTTTTCTCTGTTTTGTTTTGGTTTGGTTTTGTTTTGTTTGTTTGTTTGTTTTGTTTTGTTTTTAGAGAATAAGTGCCTTGAGAATTAGACTCATGCCTCACTCAGTATTACAAGGCAGTTGCCAATGGCACCAAGGTGACGAGACAGCGCAGGGGTGGAGCCTTCTTCTGATGAATGCTTTAGTAATGTTCTTTCCAATATGGCTGTTGCTTCAGTCTGTGCTGGGGTTAAAACAAGCTCTTTGTTATTCTCTTGTGAGTTCAGAACAGTTGAAGAAACCTGTGCCCTTGACCTTGTCCTTTAAACATGTGTGGGAGACCTCTCGTCCTGCTTTCAATGACAATGTTGGTGTGCACTGTGGGCTCTTAGGAGTTCATTAAATCAACAAATGTGTGGAATGGTTTTTTTTTTAAATGACTCAAATAACACTTTCCCATGGGGTGAAACATCGTTATAATGGTGGTTCCTTCCTGGTGGATGTCTAGTGGACAATCAGCCCACAGAACAGATTTCTTAATTAAGCTGAATCGTCCTGTGCCAGACTGCATGTCACATTTGCTAAATCGGTTTCAAGAATAGGCCATCTTGTGTATCAGACTCTTGACTGAAAATATGTATAAATACACATTGCAGCCTACTGTTCTGAGCATGCGTTTGAATCCTGGGGAAATAAACCGGGCATTTGTTTGCAAACTGACTGGCATGTTTCATTTCAGAGTGAACAGAAGGGAAGCTGTTGGGCAAGGCCATGGATTGAAATGGGCAAAGGTCTGGTTGGGGGGGAGGGGGAAAAAGAAAGTCTACTTCCTGCTAATGCCTAACCCTGGAGCTTTTAAATAATGAACAGTATTTATTTTGATACCTAGGCTTCAACAGAGTCAAGGATGAACACTTGTTAAAATGAACACTTGTTCATTTTTATTTCCAAAATAGTTCTAATTTTCAATGATCCTTCCTTTACAAGCCAGGCACCACTCTTTGGGCCTTCATCAGCCCTTACATGACATAGATGGGTTTGGGGGGGTTGTTTTATGTTTTATTTTGTTTTTTCATTTTTGAGACAGTGTTTTATATTTTTCAATTTTTTATTATTTTTTTAAATCATAGACTATATGAGAATTAGCTGTGACATTCACTTAAATACAGACACACAGATAGCAGTCCACATAGTGTGGAATGGGGCCAGGAAATTTACATGTTAAATAGGTATTGCAGGCAATTGTGACATAGGGCTTTATTTGTGACAGAAGAAGAGCTGTTGTGTCTGTCATCTAAAATGGAAATCTGAAAATAACTTATATTCACTAAAAACTCATGCTTTCCCACACCAACTAAAAACAATGGAAGCTTTTGCCCTCTGTGGCATGATGTTCAAAGACCTTTATGACCATTTTCTTGGATGCTACCCAACTTGGTAGTACCTCCCAAAGCACTGCTCTACCAGAAGTGGTATGCTCAGCCTCACAAAACTCTCTTGTTTTAATACCCTCCCAATCAGAGAGATTCTACAGCTATGGTTCACATTGTTTCTGATAAATTGTGGGTTTAATAACCACTTTTGGGTTTTCTCTAGAGTGCTAGGTTAAAAAAAAAAGTATTTTAAAATTAAACCTAAAGGACCCATACCTGCCATATTTGTATATCAGCATCTATAATCAAACTTATTTCCTAATTAGTCTGGAACTAGTCATTGCTCTCCACTGCCCACACAGTCACCAACTCCAGGTCCTCCGATGCCTGTCTTCCTTAGCAAAGCTGTGGACCAGGTGCTACCACACAGCAGGATAGGAAGTACTCCTGCCCGCTGCCTCTCAGATGCTGACATGCACCTCCATTCTCCCTCTAAGTCCTACCGTATTTGAACAGTTCATATATACTTCATATGCTTTACCTCTTCTTGGGAACACCTATGTTTGTGGCCAGCCTAGTCCAGGACAGCCAAGCCTACACAGAGAGACTCAGTCTCAAAAAAAAAAAAAAAAGAAAGAAAGAAGGAAAAAAAAGAGCCAGCTGTTTTTCCTTCAGATGTGTCTACCTGCTTTAGTTCCCAGGCTAACCCTGCTGCTGACCTCCATCCATCAGTAACAGAAACAGCTTAAAGGATGGGTTTAGGATGTCCTGTCACCTTGCAATAAAATCTTCCCTAGTTTGAAAAGGTATCATCTGTGTAAGAGTGCACGATTCTTTTCACAACCTAACAGAATAGACTCACATGTAGCTCACACTCAGGCTCAACCACAGGAGAATATTTTTTTCTTCTCCTCTGACTGCCTTTTTTCCCCCTCACTGGCAGCAAGTGCCTGCAACACAACACTGCCTTGGAAGTGTTTGTACAAGTCTCAGTCCTGGACATATTTTTAGAGAAAGGTGCCAACTAATCCATTCTGGAAATGTACACTGTAACCCACTGCCTTAATGACATTTTTCTCCACTCCCAACCCTTTCAAATACTTCATCAACCTATGCTCTCACATAAATTTTCCTATGCATGCATATAATTTCAAAATGCATAACTCCAGAGCTAATTTTTGGCAGTATGGATAAACCGCACATGCGGTGTATATTTTTCCAAATAGATGCTTCATTCTTCCTCTAAGAAGCTAGACTTTTTTTTCATTCTGAAGTGTGTGTATGTGGGACAGGTGGGTGTTAGAAGCAAATGGCGCTTTCAAAGTAGAAAACAAATAGGAAAGAATATCCTTGGTATTCTGGGAAAAATACCCTTTCTGAACAAATAATCTCAGAGCAGTAAATCATTCCTGCTAGCAATTGTATATGAGGAAATTCTGACCTGTGCAACTCATTTTCCCCTTGCCTACTTCCATGAGGAGGTGACTACACTCTGGCCACAGCTTTCCACAAAGGTTCTCCCTAGACAGTTGACGCTGTGCTCTTCCTCCATCCTAATGAAACACACTAACGGAAGCGCTCTGCTCACAAAACACTCACCCCTGGGATCCAACAACACTTTCAACACACCAGCTCTCTGTCTCACACACCTGTCCTTTGTCTGAGATGCTCAGGTCAGTTCTGATTGTTAACCACACACAGAGAGATGAGTTTCATAACCACATGGCTCTTAACAGAAACGGGGATTTAACCAACGTCAATGGGCACCCATGTTGCCTTATTAAGTTACAGATTCTACATTTCTTTTTTTTCCCCCCAAGATAGGGTTTCTCCGTGTAGCCTTGGCTGTCCTAGACTTGCTTTGTAGACCGGGCTGGCCTCAAACTCACAGAGATCCACCTGCCTCTGCCTCCCTGAGCGCTGGGATTAAAGTCATGCACCACCACACCCAGCTCCATTTCTACAATTTTAATCAGTTCTTAGGAAGCAGCCAAGTCCTGGGTGTCCAGACAATATCTAGGATGACAAGCTTTGTAATCACACTTTAACAGAGACTGGTAGGTTAAAATTCCTGCTCGGGCCTTTAAAAAAATCTCTGTTGCTTTATTTTTGTTGTTGTTTGGGTTTTTTAGGGTTCACTATAGAGCCCGGGGTAGCATAAAATCTACAACCCTCCTGGCTTTCCCTCCTGAGCTCTGAGATGACAGGCATACAACACAGGCCCAGGTTCCTGTCTGCTTTAAAAATACTCTCCAGATGAGAAGCAGAGGTAAGTGAGGATTTCTGAGCTATCTTGAATCAGAAGTAAGATTTCTGATTGCGCCTCTGCATGAGCGTATGGTAGGGTCTTGTGTTCTTAGCTCAGCAGTCTTACCAGAACATAGTTCACTGTGGTTCTCCTATGTGGTTCAGTGGAATCTTTGTACAATATGGAGTGACTTTTCTTTCAGTTATATTTTATGTGATATACGTCTGTCTATTTCACATTTCATGATGGAGTTGAGACATGATCAGTGGAGAGCAGAAATAAGGAACATGTATTTAAAGTAACTGAGAAAGGTCACTTAAATACACATACTTGTTTTGATTCCAGCCTATGATTTCCAGAAAGTATTCCACACATTGCAATGACCAGTGAGTATACATGTTAAAAATTGTATGCTCTTTTAAAAACAAATATTCAAGTTCATAACAGCCACAGTGATGGTCACAGGTTTTATCTATAGAATACACTAAAATCTTGAGGTTTAGGCTATTTGTGTAGACTGAGAACACACTTTTGAACATGTTTGCTTACTGAGTTCCCTATAACCTTTGAAGTTCTTGCCACCTTTTCACAAGAAGCATGCAAATTGTTTATAATTGACTAATGTGGAAGCAACCTAGGTACTTGTAGAACAATGAATGGATAAAGACAATGTATTAAAAAGGGACTATTGTGACCATGAAATATTATTTAGCCATAAATATTCTGACACTTGCCACAAACTAGCCATAACTGGAGTATATAACATTGAGTTAAATAAGTAAATCATCTCTCATGCATGAAAGTTAAAATAAAAGTGGACCTGAATATAAAATAGTGATAGCTAGCAATTAGCAAAAGAGAGGGAATGGCTAAAGAGAGACTAGATTGAGCTCCATTGATATGCACGATGAATAACATTAATCAAAAGTAAGGAAGAAAGAATAATGGTCATGACTTTGGCCCTCTGGATGAGGAGCCCGGCTCCATTACAACAAAAGTAATTACGAATCCAAAGCCAATGAATGCTGCATCACTAGCCTTTTCCTACAGCTCTTCCCTGGATGCCCCTGGCACGGTGGAGTATGTAAGACCTCCTATCAGGCTGCTGCCTTCTGGCCCTTTCACATCCTGTTTATCAGCATTTTCTGACGTTTTTCCTCCCTTGTGTTCCTCGGCTTCGGCTTTTCTCCTTTTCCACGCTGACCTAATGGAACTATTTCTCTTCAGAATCTGGTTCCCATCCCTATCGATGATCAAAGGCAAGAGCATGTTCCTCGAGGACATTTTAAGTGGAATGAAATATTTAGTTACCAACAGAGTTGTAAATAAATGTAATGTTTGATTCTTAACACAACTACATTTGAATGAGGGATTAGAATTTTATTCCAAAATACATTCCTGCCACCTTACTCAAAAAATATTGAAAATTTTGTTGGACTTTACTATGATTCCTGAAAATCAACTTTCCAAGTTCATAGGACATTTCACTTCTCAATCTCTTTTCATTAGTTCATTTGTCTGTTTTTTTTTTTTTAATGGAATAAGCTACATTTAAATGGCTGCCCATAGAGAGAAGGCAATTTAAAATAAGGATTGGTTTGATGTTTACTATTGTAATGTCCTTGGTTAGTGCAAGGCCTGATCCACCCGTTACGGAATTCTTCTTGTAGGTTTCTAAGATCCTCCTCGGATCTAGCCAATGGACAGGACATTCTCCACAGTTAGGTGGAGAGCAGGAACTAACTCTGACATGAACTCTGATGCCCCACATTTGACAACCTCCCCTTGGTGAGGAGCCCTGGTGGCACTCAAAGAAATAAGCAGGCTACCAAGATGAGACTTGATAGCCTATGACCATAAAGTAGGGGAGGAGGTCCCCCTTGGTCATAGACCTAGGGGAGGGGAATAGGGTGAAAGTGGGAGGGAGGGAGGAACGGGAAGATACAAGTGATGGGATAACAATTGAGTTGTAATCTGAATAAATTAATTTCAAAAATTAAATAAAATAGGGATTAGCTGGGCATAGTAACACATGCTGTTTAGTTCTAACATAAAAGATGTGTGAGGTGAATCAAATACATGCTTGGACATATTTGATAAGATATATTGGGTATATTTAATAAGAATAGGTGGTGGTGGTGGTGGTGGTGGTGGTGGTGGTGGTGGTGGTGGTGGTGGCAGCAGTAGCAGTAGCAGTAGTAGCAGTAGTAGTAGTGACAGTGAATAAGCCAAATGTCTAGGAATTCAGATTCTCTGTTTATCTAGTCCATGTTCCCAGGTATGTCCCAAAACATAGCCTGATAGCTAGTTACCCACTTGATTCCAATCGCTTAACTTCCAAGTACCCTTCAAGTGGCAAAAACTGAGCCAGTTAACAAGAGTTCAAACAGTATGTAAGTTCTGTTCAAAAATCCCGATGTTGTTCACACACAGGCATGCACACTACTCGCACAAAATGCGGCTGTGATTGAGAACTGAGCAAGTGTTTGGTAACTGTAAAAAGTCTGTTTCTCAAAGTCATTAGGTGCTCTGGGGCAAGCAACACCAGCTCAGGAAGAATTCACTGAGGACCTGGGTCTAAGGAGACAACCCTCAACAACTCCTGCATCTCCCTGTGTTCTACCGCAAGGATCAACTCTTTATCAATACTGGCGATAATTTCAGATCCTTCCAGCTCCCAGAGTATCAAAAAAACTTGTGGAAGCAGAGCACAGAGGATTTAAATCATGTATTGTAGATTGATAGGAGAACCCAAAGCTCCTAATATTTGAACTCTATTTTCACTCCTCACTATGCTAATCCTTTTCCATACATGCTTTTTAAAGCCGTGTTGCAGCCCACGGTTCAGTTAGTTAATAAATGAGAGTGTACACTCTGCATTTGGGGACTCCTGTAAACACCAATGTTAACTCTCACTGCTAGTGTGAGTGGGCTCATCTCTCCCGTCTTCCCCTCTGCCCTCATCTGAAATCATCGCCTCAAGACGCCTGCTTTGCCGTAATCCTATCCAGTATTTTGAAATCAGCTCTTTTCTTTTATCCAAACTACTTCCCACACAGATTTCCCAAAGCCGTTCTTAACTTTTCCCATCCCCATGCAATCAATTGCCAAGGACTCTTACTTCTTGAGATGTTTTAAAGCTTTGTTTTCACCTCCACACGCACTGCCATTCCTTCACCTAAGATCTCATAAGTTGTAATTTCTTTTTTTTTTTAAAGCCCCTAAAAAGTGTGAGAATGTACAATCGTGACCTAACCAAGTAATCTATGCTCCACAGTGCCCCCAGGCTGGTGGTTCTAGCCATTACAAGCACCTTAAGTTCCTGGTAGGTTTTGTGCAGAACGGCTGTTGCCTGCCTTTCTGCTGAGCATCTTCCCCTACTTTCATAATAAGAGCAATTATTAGCAAGTTGGAAGGGCATCCTCTCCAGTACACAGGGTGCTGCATGGCTCCTTCCTATCCACTCCTCTACACCTCACAACGACCTGCTGATACTGCTGTGTCCCCTCCCCCATTCTGCAAGCACAGAGTTAGGATGCGAACTTAGGCAGTCTTAGACTATCTTCTCAACCTGTGGCCTCAGTCTCACATCTCTCTAATTACAATTTGTCTATCAGTAGCTTGCCTCCCCCATTTAATAACCATTATGCCAACTTAGTAGCCCTAAATCCCAGGCAGAGCTGTTAACTGTTTTTGCTTTAGTCAAACCCATACACACACACACACACACACACACACACACACACACCTCCTCTTGTTGCATCTACTTAACAATTATCTTAAGCCAACAGCATACCTGATTGCCTTCTCTATCCCTCCTGCAGCCCTCCAGGGAAATAAACTTGGAGGAACTGAAGGTGTTAGACATGAAGGGCTGAGCCTTGAGGGAGTGGTTGCTTCTCTATAAGCCTTCCAATGCAAGGAGTAAATAGATCACCCACGTGTGGGGGGGGGGGGGGGGGGGGGGGGGGGGGCGGTGGCGGAGGCCACTCGCCTCTGTCTTTTCTTGCTACCTGTTATCAGAAGACTAGGAACAAGGATGATGAGCAAGACTATGCTTGTGGCAGACTCCGAGGTGGACAGAATGCAGGTTCATGGAGGACTCCTGCCTGGGGCTATTCAGATGAGGACAGAAGATCAAATGAGCACTGATGGGAATGAATGTTTATCTGGACCTAGTGTTTGCCTGCCTTCTTCTTCTTCTTCTTCTTCTTCTTCTTCTTCTTCTTCTTCTTCT
>OU015751.1:44768244-44785023 GCA_907169655.1 Acomys percivali
ACTCAGACCACAGCCATTGAATGGTTTTGATACAGATCATACCAGCCTGGGTGAGGACAATGACCCTGGGTCTGACCTCACTAGACCTTGAGACCCATTGACAGGACAGCGGGTGACAGTAATCTATACCTATGTCCCAGCAAGGAGGCAGAGAGGTTGGGAAGTCATCCGTCGGCTTTTTCTGTATTTTTAATTTGAGTCATATAGCTCTCCCCCACCTACTCTTCCAAAGTGATTAAAAATGTTGTCGATTTCTCAACACAGGATTCAAGCACTGACAACCAAAATCAATAATAAATGTTAACAGTGTATGTCCTCTCAGGGGGCTGGTGGTAAAATTGGAAATGACTCCTACTTTGACATTCCTTTTTATTATTTTGTCTCTCTGGCCTAGTTTTTCTGTCCTTCAGCTACTATATATTAAGCGTGCGGCATGTTAGAAGCAATGTGTTGGGTTCTGGGGACACGACGTGATGAAGAGACAAGGTTGCCCTGCAGGCCCTATTGACAGGAGTAAAGGACACTGGACAAGTAGTCACAAGAATGAGGATGCAACTGCAAATTAATTAAAAATTTGACCATCCCCAAGAAATAGTCATGTTTTGGTGAAACATTATAATGAGAATGCCTGAATTCCATTTTTTAAAATGCTTCTCTGAGAAGTGACCTTTAAGCTTGGAAACGTTAAGGAGAACAAAGAGAAATAAATAATTAGATTTTAAAAGAGCAAGCATTTCTACTAACTGCCTTTAACATCCACATAGGGAGTCCCCAGAACCTGACAGCTCACTGACAGGGAACAATCAATGGGAAAAACAATGAAACAAGTCACCTCAGGGAAACTGAGTTCACAGCTTGCGTCTTTTTTTTTAAGCAACCCAAATGTCCCAAAGAGATGCCCGAGGAAGAAGTCAAAGGGCCACTTCACAGTTACCAAGGTAATAAGGCTACCTTAATCATGTATTCGATGGCTGCATCATGGTCACCACCTAGCAAGTGCTGGGCTATGCAACACAGAACCAAACAACAATGTACCCTGTGCCTCATTCACTGCCTTGAAAACAAAGAGAGACAAATACCTGACTCAGTATGGCAGGTGCCACTAAAGGCAGCATGTCCAGCGCTCTGGTAAACTGCAGCAGGGGGACAGTTATGGATGTTTTATGGCAGTGACAGGGCATTAAAAGAAATCCAGGAGCTGCATATTAACAGGCCTGGACATGATACTTGATCAGTGTGTGTTAAAGAAATAGGGGGTGGCAGGGTATTTGGCATAATAATGTTTGGAAAAATTGATGTACCCTGTCTGACACTGCCCTCCAGCCACAGCACTATCCCCTTATTAGATGGGCTGCAAGAGACTCACTACATGGTATGAATACTTTTTACCAGTGGAATAACTAAATGTTTTGTTGTTGTTGTTGTTGTTGTTGTTGTTTTTCTTCTCAGTTTCAAAATAGAAGTTTAAGCTTAGCTGAACATGGTAAAGTAGCCTGTAATTCTAGCACCTGGAGGTAGAAGCAGAAGATCAGGAGTTCAAGGCCAATCTCAGCTACACAGTGACTTTGAGGCCACTCTGAGCTACATGAGATCTGAAGGAAGGAAGGAAGGAAGGAAGGAAGGAAGGAAGGAAGGAAAGAAAGAAGGAAGGAAGGAAGAAGGAAGAGAGAAAGGGAGGGAGGGAGGGGAAGGAGGGAGAGAATAAAGAGGGAAGGGAAGGAGAGAGGGAGGGAGGGAGAGAAGAAAGGAAGGAGGGACAGAGGAAGGGAGGGAGGGAGGGAGGGAGGGAGAGAAGAAAGGAAGGAGGGACAGAGGAAGGGAGGGAGGGAGGGAGGGAGAAATCATGAAACCTCAAGGAGGGGAAAATAGTTGAAAATAAAGGTTGGGTTGTTTTGTGTGATGAAAAGCAATTGAGAGTCCACAGCTAGAGGCCTAAGGTATGTCAAGAATGAACATGAAAATACAAGTCAATTTTCCACTTCAATAGGTGAAATGTCTATAGTCCAGAGACAAGAAAAGACCTCAGAGGAGCTGAAAGCATGTCCTGAACTGGCTTTTCTAAGGTGAGCACCAGAAAACAGGTCTGCATGAATAAACAACAGAACCCCTTGCATGTGTGAGGAGATACAAACCAAAAACACATGCCTGTTCTAAGAAGGGTCTTAGCCATCTTCACAGTATCTGCTGCACGGGTTATAGCAGAGAAACACAGCTGACTTACAGAGGCCCTGTAATCAGGGTAAAGACCATAAAGGGTGCTACATCACATGAACAGAAGGAATTAGATACCTCAGCAAAGCCAGGTCAATGAACAATAAATATCTGGCCAGGATCTCCAACGAATGGGCACCATGACACCTTTAAGACCCCTCCCCCGCCCAGCTGCACAAGCAGCTCTGGGAAAAGAAGGGGAGTCCCCACTACTACTGAACTTACCTTTATTGGCCAGTAATGAGATTTGTTTCACAAGGTCAAATGTAGGCAGAAAAGTGAGATTGTGTTGAGCCATAGAACAAAGAGAACACATACATTGTGCACTCATATGAATGATGCACGCATGTCTATACAAATAGGTACTATACCTCTGTTTGCAGTATGTGTACTATGAAAATCAGAGAAACCACCATAAGAAGAATACTCAGAGAAGCTGAGAGGTTGAGAAAGTTTGTGGACAGATGCCATTTCATATTCCGCTAGATGGAATCAGACCGAAAGAAGGCTGACTGAGATAATCACCCATCCAGAAATACTCAAGACGACACAGAAAATGGACTGTAGCCTTGAAGGTACACACTGTTAGACCTCTGGTGTTGCGGAAAGCAGAAGTTCTGAATAGGTGAGAAGCTGAGCAGTCCTGAGCAGACGCTGAATGGAAGGAAGGACTGCTCAGGACAGAGGAAGACACAAGCCTGTGAGACTGTATCTTCTTACTTGAGTGGAAACCCATTGAAAACCACATAAATGTATAGTGGATGCCATAACGGGACGTTGCACTTCTGTTCTTTTTTACATTCACCTTATTTTGTGTGTATGGGTGTTTTGCCTTCATGCGTGTACAACTTGAGCATGTCCGGAGGCTGAACAGGCCAGAAAGGGGGTCTCAGATGAACTGTGAGCCCTAAATGTGGGCTCTGGAAGCCAAACCTGGTTCCTCTGCAAGAGCAGCAAGTGTTCTTAACTGCTGAGCCTTGTCTCCAGACCCAGATGTGACTGTTCTTGCTACACAATGAGGACGTGAACTCTAAGAAGCTAGGCGTCACAGAACAAAGATGGACTCGGCAAGTGGTGTTTATACACTTGTCAATATGCATGTGCGCACACATGTGAGTGCACATGTGCATGCATGTCGCAGCTGGAACAATAATAATCAAAGAAAAGGAGCCTATCACCTCAAGACTGAGGTGGGAGGGGACATGGGAGAGGATGGAGGGAGATAAGGGAAGGGAGAAAGTAAATTAATTGTTTGAATTAATATGTAAAACCCAATCAATTAGTTAATTTTAAGAAGAAACTAGATGACCAATGGTGGATTAGAAACATGGCAATGCTTGTGATGGAATGCAAACGCTTATCTGTTGTCAAATTCCAATTTCTTTTCCTTTTACCACAGTATCTGAAGATCTGCCAACTGTCCTTTCACATTTACCAAAGAATCCTATCCAATCCTTCAGGGACAATCTGTGATAAACATGTGGATAGCAGGAGGTCCTTAAAATGCCTGCCAGAGTCCAAGCGAAATAATGCAAATATATATTCCAATAGAGAAGATAAGACCCACTGATTCCATTATGCTAATTTGGTAGATATTTAAAATGTGTGTATTTGTGTGGAGAGGGCTGGGAAGAGAAGAGCTGACTACAACGGCTTAGATAAGCCCTAACAAAGTCTAGAAGTGCATAAACATTCACTAGGGATTCTAGGGTTTTCTGGTCCCACTCCCTTCCACACTCTGACATTTTGAGTGTTCAAAGAGAAAAAAAAAATAAGCCTACAAAGGGACTGCAGTTACCTTGGTCAGTTTCACCTCAAGCACGTGGCTGCTATGGATCCGACTGTCAAAATGAGCGACCTCTTTGGAAGACGACTTGACCTTGGCAATGATCTTCGCGTATGAGAAAACAATCACGGCCGTCGGGAGCAGGAGGCAGAAGAAGAGGGTACTCAGGATGAACACCTGACCCCTACCTGAAGCCTGGGCCAGCCACCAGTCCAGGGTGCACGAGGTTCCAAAGGGCTCAGGTGCATAGTCCCCCAGGCCCACCAAGGGCATGGTGGTCCAGAAAGAAGCATAAGCCCAGATGACTGCCAGGCAGATGTAGGCATGCTTTCTCTTCAGCCAGACCCCTGGAGGTGGAAAAGAGAGCGTTACCCGCATGTAACCTGCCCTATACCCAAATACCTCCCCGGACATAGCAAATTCCGTCTCCAAAGACTTATTCCACTGAATTCTGGGAGACGTGGACAGATAATTGAAGCCTGGGGGAGAGTGAAGTCAAGGCAGTTTGGAAAGTTCCAGAGCTGGAGCCTTTGTCCAGGAGAATGCAATTTGAAGAGAATTCACAAGGAAAGTTTTCTCTAGGCACCTAGGATCACAGGGAGGGAGAAGTGACACAGGTGGAAAAGCAGGCAGCAAAAGGAGGAAAGGACACTGACGACAGTGGAGGAGCTCGGGAAAACATCTCAAGAGTATGTTAGTGAGTGGTCTAAGAATTAAAAGGAGAATCTCCCCAGAAGGTGAGAAATCACAAAGGATTGGTTGCATCTTTAAAACACCCTTATTCCTAAAAGCTTTTATGTGTCTACATCCCTCACCTGCCTAGGAATTTGTTGAGTGGGGTTGGTGAGTCTTGGTCTTAACCCTGTGGTGTGATGCTAAGGTGGGTGACTGGGCTTGGAAATCCAGGCAAATTTGTGAGGCTTTGTTATTCACGAAACCGTGGAGAATACACAAGCATGGTGGGAGAGCAGCAGACAATCTGATCGCGTTGTCACACATGCTGTGAAAAGTAATTCTGGAAAAAAAATGTCTTCAAGAAGATGGAGTAAAGGAGGAAGGGCTTTGTGTTTCAGAACTAGTTTTTAACCAAAAGAGAATTCCAAGAGAAAGAAGCACTGCAGCCACTTTTTAAAAATTAAGTTGTGAAACACCAGCGATTATTTTCCAAAGTTCAACCCGGTCACAAAAGCCAGGCCTGCTAGCTCTTTTGCCACAGTCACCATGAAAATTTTCTCCACACCTCACTCATCATAATGCAGAAGGACCAGGCAAGCGGCTCCTTGCTGCTTCCACTACACTGTCACGGGGAAGAAATATCAAAACCCACCAAGCAAATCTACATGATTTCTTCCACATGCACTGGGGCGAGCTGCTTCTGTTCTGAGCAAGTGAAATTTAAATCACTACACAATTCTTCTGTGTACAGTCTGTGACTTCACTCGTGTCACCTTTCTAAATGCTCAGCATCCTTAGCGTTAAAGGAGAGTCATAGTGACACATTGCTTATGGGTCTGTTGTTGTTTGCTTGCTTTCTTGTTTGTTTTGTTTGTTTGTTTGCTTTGAAGTATGGTCTGTAGCCCAAGCTCAGACTGGCTACGTAGTTGAGGGTGACTTTGACCTTCTGATCTTCCTGTCTCTGTCTCCTGAGAACCGGAATTACACTGTGTCTAGTTTAAGTGGTGCTGGGGCTAGAACCCAGGGTTTTGTGCATGCTAGGCAAGCACTCTGCCAATGGAGCTGCATCCCCAGTCTTTGCTTAAAGGTTTTGATAAAGTTTACCATAAATAAATAGTATGGACATTAACATAAACTTTCACTTGTGTGTGTGTGTGTGTGTGTGTGTGTGTGTGTACAATCACAAAAAGGAAACAGAACAAATTGTTTCTATGCGCAGTCATCTCCATTTACTCAAATACATGGCGTTGAACATCATGAAGTACAAAGACCCCCTCAAGACCAACCAGAGAAGGGTAGCAATCGGGTAGCCACAAAAGTCCGTCAGCTCTTGGTTGTCCATCATAATAAATCAGAGACTGGCAGAGATCGTCACATATACTCATAAGGACGTGCATAGGCATACGGATAAGCATTGAGAGTGAGGGTTACTTAGTGAGATGCTTTTATACTTACATTCCAGTATGGTGAAAGGCTGTCAAGTACAGGAGGGAGTAGATTAGTAGTAGATGGGTTCTGTGATGCTCCAGAAGTCAGAACTAGGACCAATGGGTGGAGGTTACTGGGAGGCAGTTTTGTCTCAATATAAGGAATAACATTGTTAACAGTGAGAGCAGACCAATCAGAGAATGGGCTGCCTTGAGCAATAGTAAGCTCCCCATCACTGGTCACTGGAATTATACAAGAGGCCAAAAGGTCATCTCTCAAGGATGACCACTTACAATGTTACATGCTGGGAAGGTCTGCATGTCCCCGAGTGACCTTTTTAATTGCAGCATGCTAGGGAACACTGTGTGGAGGGACCGGTAGTCAATAAGGATAAATGATTAGATATCACCGAGGGTCAAGCTTACAAGAAGCTAGGGGCAAGCTTCTTGTCTCTCCTACGGCATCTGTGCCCTGCCGTGGCTCTGGGTGTGGGTGTATACTCTCCTTAGTTGACATAAAGTTTAAACACAAGATGACACTCTAAGAAAGAGATCAAGGTTTAGTACTCCTGACACACTCCCAGGAAGTTCAACGTTTTTGTCTTCTTGTCTATGAAATCTATGGTTTTATTAAAAATCAGTTTGTTGTGCTAAAAAAAGAGACAAGATTACAGTAAGAATTAGAGTCTGATGTCATCCAAGCTGCATTAATGATATGTCTTTATCTTATTGGAACTTTTGATTCAGGCTGTTTCTACTGGAAGTGTTGTGGGAAGAGATACAATTATTTAGTGATTGTTGAATCCTGAAAACACTTACGACTCCCCCCTCCCCCCGCCACCGCCCCATACACACCCTCCTTTACACTCTTGAGTGCTATCAACTTTTTAAGCACCAAAGAAAACTTTCTTTGCCATGTACATTTGCAGGCCATCCTCTGCCCTACAGCCTCAGCCACTCTACCTAACAGGTTGGCCATCCGAGCAGCTTTACGCAAATGAGATGTAATATGAGTGAATTAATAAATAGATAAATAAAAATAAAAAATGGAAAAAAGAGGGAAATAAATGTGATGGCATTTTAGGATAAAAAAAAAGGGGGGGGAGGAGTCCCAACCACTCCCTGGTTAGGTCTGATTCTCACTTTTAAAATCAAGTACCCCAAAATTTTCTTCTTCTGGTTCAAAAAATTCCCAGGATCCCAAGAAACAAAAGTGCTAAAACTGTAATTAGTGACATAATCTAGTCTTGAAAATACAGAGCTCTGAAAACTTCATTATCGCTGCCTCACCAGGTCCCTCAGTCAGCTGCTGGTCTGCCTACCAACGCCTCCAGAGACCTACAAAGCAGTATTCAGTGTGTGTGTCCATTCGGGTAGAAACATCTGTGTGGCTCTCTAAACCTGGAGAACATGCTGGAATTCCCCATGTCTGAAACCTTAGGGAGCCTGAGTCCTAAAGGAAAATCACAGACAGCTGTCCTTATAACTGCAAAAACTGAGTAGATCATCTGTTACATATCCCAAGCCTGGTCTTGTTCATGGATTCCCTCTGGTTTTGTTTTTCACATGAGGAAACGTGTAGACACTCCCATACTTTACACAAGAAAGTGAGACATTTAAAGGCTACAGACATTATTACAAAAGTTGTATTAAAGAAAACATGCATCAACACAGGTCAAATCTAAATATATAGTGGAACAAGATAGGCTTTGAGTAGAAATAGTCTTGGTCACTGACGTTATTAATAAAACCTTTATTGACTGTGGAAAATATGTACATCTCTGACACTCAAACCATCTAGCTTTCACTATCAGGGAAAAAGGAACCTTCCAACTTACCATAAGACAGATAGCAGATCTTGAGATAACGGTCCAGGCTGACAGCAGTCATGGTAATAAGGCTTCCACAGCCAAAAAAAAATCCAGCCCATCCATACCAGCGGCAGCCAAACCAGCCAAACACCCAGCGGTGGCAGAAGCAAGAGATGATGGTGAACGGCTTGCCTACAACTAGAGCACCAAGCAGGGGTCAAAGGAAGTCCTTTGCTGTTAAAACCTCTCCTTGTGCTCACGCGACCCATGTGGCCCCTTCCTCCCCACAGACGCATTTCAAGGTATGAGTATGCACATGTACACACACACACACACTTCATTACAGAACAGATAGATTAGTAACATGCTGACAGCCACCACTGGCACATCACAACTAAATGAAGACACCACAGTCTTGGTTGTAGACATAAAGTGATCAAGCTGAAAGTGGGCTAACCAGCTCCTCCATGCTGGCTACTCCTCACAGCGCTTGAAGGTGCTACGCAGACTGCTGGGAGGGGCTTGTCCTCAACAATCCCACTCAGCTGTAGATAATGTGTTCACTAATAATACCATGAGTCTGATGAATAATTACAGAGAGTGGGAGAGAGAGAGAGAGAGAGAGAGACTCAAAAGAAGGAACAGAAAGAATGTAAGAGCAGCAGGAAGGGACAGACCAGACAGTGGCACGGAATGCTGACATCATGGCATGACATGACTGTCACATTCCCAAGCACACAGCTTTTGTGATTAGCTGTACTAGGTGTGCTAGGCCTGTCAATGCCTTGTCACAGGAGGGAAGGAGCTCCTGGGTGTCCATTTCTCCCTGAAGATTTATAGGCACTTAGTGGCTGCTGAGAAGGGGAAAAAATACCTATCCTGCAGTGATGTGCCCTGGGAAGGTGCCCATGCTCCTGTAAGCAGCCCTAATAAAATTCATTGAGACAAACACAGAAAAAGCTCTGAAAGTGGATGAATGGCTATTAGGGTAGCACTAAAGAATTAGTGAGAAAGACAGGGGAATGAGAGAGAATGATAGAAGTATGCATATGATTTTTTTTCTTTTTTTTTTATTAATTTATTCTTGTTACATCTCTATGGTTATCCCATCCCTTGTATCCTCCCATTCTCCCCTCCCTCCCATTTTCCCCTTATTCCCCTATGTGCATATATGAAAGTGTCATGTTATATTGTGCTGATATATAGATATGCTAATAAACCATTCAAAATTACCTTTCAACTACTATTTTTAAATGGAATTTATTTTTTCATAAACCAATGTTTAAATTACTCTGAAGAGTTTTCATTTTTCCCAACAGCCAAAGAACTTTTTTAAAGTAAATATTACTTTGCTTAATATTGTAACTATCTGAAAGAGACTCAGCTTCAAAGGAAAAAGATCTAGGAGTCCAGAGGACAATGACAGCAATGTGATCATTTTTAAGTTTTCATTAAAGTGTTTAATTTAAAAGATGAGCAAGATGGACACTCTATTTACACTAAAGCATTCAAGAGAAATTCTCTCATAAAGCACAGTTTTTCTAAACTGACTTTCCTCCTTGACTGTCTAAGATCCCACTGTTTTTCTTCCACCCAAAATTAGATATTTGAGTTTGAGTGTTCAACAAGCAGTCCTGGGAGCAAAGTTTTCTACAGTGTCCTTCAAAAAAATCTATTTAACTACACTAAGCTTATTGGCAGGGTTATGTCTTGCCTCCAAAACAAACATACTTAGCTAGTCAAGCCAGCGAAGGGTACTGACTGTAGTCTTTGATGGTGAATATTCAAAATGTTTACAAATTTCTCCCACTCAGAAAGCACTTTGGGCGCAAATGTATTGACTATAGACCCCCTGCTGATGTCGTTACCAGTTGTTCCACAGATTATGAAATGTGCCTCATCTACGTAGGAGAAATAAGACTCCTTTGTCTGCTCTTGGGACTCTTTTCCTCCTGTTCGGTTGCCTTGTCCAGCCGAGGTGTGACGGCCTTTGCCTTGTCTTGTTGCATTTTGCTTTGTGTGTTTGGTTATTGTCTATTGGTGGCCTGCTCTTTTCTGAAGGAAGATGGTGAGGGATTGAATCAGGGGAAAGGGCAGGTAGGGGGAAGCTAGGAGGAATGAAGGGAGGGGAAATTGTGATTCGAGTGGATTATATGAAAGAAGAATCTATTTTTAAAAAAACAGTATCTGTTAAACCAATAAATACTTCAATGCAAAGAACTCTAAACCTTATGTATGTCATGTACTAGCTTGCCAAGTCTGCTGATATTTCACTGTGTAGTCTCATGAATAACAAATAATTACAGCCTCAAACTCATTTGGCTTCTACTTCTTGTGCTATTACAGCATCTAAGGTTTACAGAATGTCGAATAGACGTATCGTGGTAGGCATCCATGAATTGACTAATTTGTTTTAAATGTTTTTAATAGTTTGAGTTGATGTCGTGACTCAGTCGGTGGACTGTTTGCCTGGCGTACCCAAGATCCTGGTTCAGTTCTCAGGGCACAAAAATCAGATGTGGCGGCACCAGCCTGAAACTGTAGCACTCGGGAGGTAGAGGCTGGAGGGTCAGGAGTTCAAGTCAAGCTCTACTTGAGCTTGGATGTGAGTTGGATGGTTGTCCTCCTGGGCCACATGAGACCCTGACTCAAAGCAGAGAGGGGGCAGATATTTAAATATTTTATTATTTAATGCGATGTTTTCCTCTCCTTTTTAATCAAAGGCATTTCTTTGTTGCACTAGTTTGTTATGAATTTTTTGATTTAATTAATTTATTCAGATTACATCTCAATTGTTATCCCCTTACTTGTATCCTCCCATTCCTCCCTCTTTCCTCCTACTCCCCTCCCCTATGCCTGTGACCGAGGGGGACCTCCTCCCCTCTATATGGTCATAGGATATCAAGTCTCATCTTGGTAGCCTGCTTATCCTTTCTCTGAGTCCCACCAGACCTCCCCACCAAGAGGACGTGGTCAAATATGGGGCACTAGAGTTCATGTCAGAGTCAGTCCCCACTCTCCACTCAACTATGGAGAATGTCCTGTCCATTGGGTAGATCTGAGTGGGGGTTCGATGTTTACTGCTTGTATTGTCCTTGGTTGGTGCAGTAGTTTGAGCAGAACCCCTGAGCCCAGATCCACCCATCATAATGTTCTTCTTGTAGGTTTCTAGGAACCTCTGGATCCTTCTATTTCCCCATTCTCCCATGCTTCTCTCACCTCGATTCCCAGTAGGATTTCCTTACATCTGTGCCCATTTCCTAGTAAGTGAAGACTTTCCTGGGGCCTGCCCTTTGGGCTAGTGTCCAATTATAAGTGAGTATATACTATTTGAGTCTTTCTGCTTCTGAGTTAACTCACTCATTATGATTACTTCTAGTTCCCTCCATTTGTCCACAAATTTTGGAATTTTCTTGTTTTTTATAGCTGAGTAGTATTCCATAGTGTAAATGTACCACAGTTTCTTTATCCATTCTTCTACTGAGGGACACTTAAACTGTTTTCAGGTTCTGGCTATTATGAATAAGGCCGCTATGAACATGGTTGAGCATATGCCCTTGTTATGAATTTTTTAACCAGAAATACACATCAAGTTTTATTTAAAAGCTTTTCAGTGTACCTCTCATGAATTTTTATGCACTGTTCATGAGTTTTCTGCTCTTGGAGACTCTGTTAATAAGATCATTCCTGCAGTGAGAAAGAAAGCATAACTTCTAACCAGATGTAATGTCACAACTTAGAGTTAAGCCCTGAGAGGAGAAACTTGGGAGAGGAAAGAGAAGGCTATCTTTAGCACAAGACCCTATTCTGAGAAGCCATAGGCATAACATATCTTGAGGTCAGAACAGGTAGACTGAAAGGCCACAGGAGGGTGTGTCCCACTCATACTCTCCCAGTTTTATGTTTTATATATATATATATATATATGTTTCTAGGGAAACAGTAGTATTCAAGGACATGAAAGATGGGAGGAATATTGAAATTAAAAGGGGCTGGAGAGATGGCTAAGTGGTTAAGAGCACTGACTGCTCTTCCAGAGTTCCTGAGTTCAATTCCCAGCAATCATATGGTGGCTCACAACCATCTATAATGTGATCTTATCATACTGTATACATAATAAATAAATATTTTTAAAAGGAACTTTTCTGGTACAATGATTTTCAAGTTCACCCCCTTATGGAGTCCATAAAGCTCCTCTGACTGCACACATTTTTTGTATATATATATATATACATTATATATATATATATATATATATAATGTGTGTATATGTATACATGGCTTGATATGTGTATATGTTGTATGTTTGCATGTGCACATGTATGTTTGTGGGTGTGTGCAAGAATGCACTCTCTGTGTGTGTAAGTGGAGACTGTCATGGAGAGCCCAATCTTCTTTCAATCAGGAAAAATATCCTGTCTTATTTATGGTTATTTTATGACATCATTTGATAATTGACATTGGACAGGGGAGAAGAAGAAGGGAAGGAGTCAGTGAGGAGCATGGAGGACAGTCCTGTAAGAAGACTTGTGACTTTGTATACTAGTCCTAAAAGCTAACAAAGCATGTTCAGCAATCTGTTCTTTAAGCTCTTTCATTTTTAGATTAAAACCAGATTGTCATGTTCTCTTGCAGTTTTTCCTTCTCCATTCATTCTTTATCTCACTCGTTCTGTTGAGTTATGTTTCATTCAAACACAAGACAGCCGTTTTAATAAATGTAAGGTTCAAACACAAGATAGCTATTAGTAAATGCACGGTTCAATATGTTTACAGCCAGGCCCAGAAAGGGGGGAGAGCGTGACAGAATGATAAACAGGAGTTAGTGGGGTGAAGAAAGACAGAGTACGTAGATAGACACGAGCCGCTGTTTTACATACAGCAGTGACAGTTATGTGGGGTGGGAGTGGCTAGACTGAAAAGTCTTCTGGCCGGAAAAGGCAGCAAACTCCCAAGCTTGAGGAGAATCCCTTTGTGTGGAGGCCAAGGCTACAGAAAAGACAAGTGTAGCCTGGAGACCAAAACTGGTATCTGTGCTGGGTCTCCATCCAGGATGGAGGTTTTGTTTGATTTGGGGACTTAGAGGGGTAGAGTTGGGGAGTGTGTGTGTGTGTGTGTGTGTGTGTGTGTGTGTGTGTGTGTGTGTGTGTGTGTGTGTGCGTGCGCGCACGCATGTGTGAGTATTGATTGCTTGGTTTTTGAAACTGGACCTCATGTAGCCCTTACTGGCCTCAAACTCATTCAGTAGCAGAAGATTCGAGCTGACCTTGAACTCCTGATTATCCTCTAAAATGCTGGGACTATGACTTCTAATACTATGCCCAGCCTGGAATGGAGCTTTTGATGTGTCTTGGCAAGGCCATCTACAATGAATTTCAATATCTCTCTGTCTTTCTCTGTCTCTCCCTGTCTCTGTCTGTCTCTCTCTGTCTCTGTCTCTGTCTCTGTGTCTCTGTCTCTGTCTCTGTCTCTCCCTGTCTCTGTCTCTCTGTCTCTCTGTCTCTCTCTCTCTCTGTCTCTCTCTCTTTGTCTCTCTCTGTCTCTCTCTCTCTCTCTCTCTCTCTCTCTGTCTCTCTCTGTCTCTCTCTCTCCCTCCCTCCCTCCCTCCCTCCTCCTTCTCTCTCTCTTTCTCACTCCTCCGCTCCCCACATAGTAGAATGTCCCTCGGCCTGGCACTGATAGAGGCACTGCAGTTGCTGTTCTCTCTGGGTTTCGCTTTGCTTTAGCTATCAGTGTCCAGGACTCCAAACCCCTAGACCTGCTGACTCGGTTTCTCTGAAGGGAATTCAGGCAGCAGTTTACTGTTGCTAACTCTCTAGCTTACTCTGCCATATGTTCCTTAATAAGAGTCTTTGTGCCTAAGACAGCCTGCATTTGGTGCATGTATGCAGCACATCTGATTCTAGAATGTCCTTTCTTTTGTTGAAGAGAGCGCAGCTGGGTAAGGGGAAAAGACAAAATTCTTTAGTGTGTGTTGGAAGAAAGTCTATTATAGACACTAGCTGTGACCTAGATTTACCAGAGAAAACTCTGGTGGAAGAAAACACCTTCTGCTGGATTCCTCTAAGTGCATTAGCAGCAGAATGAAGGAGGTGGTTTCTGCAATCTCAGTGCCCACTGGCAAGGCTGAGAACAGTTTCAAGGTATCACACCAATTAAGAGCTTTTCTTTTTTTTTCAATTCGAGTTTTGTCTGCGTCGGCCTTAAGCAGCAGTCGGGTATTACTCACTGGTGAAGGATGTAGCTGAAATGGCAGAGTTCACCAGGACAGACATTTTACACTCCCAACTAGAAAGGGAGCCTTAGGAAAGGGCAGGAGAAAAACCGGGCCATCCCTGCTGCTCTAGCGCCATCGCGTGGCAAGAGCCGAAATGGCAGGCACTCTGCAGCTTCTTACTAACCGCGGGGGGGGGACGATGCTCACACACTGGAAGTGCCTCATTCCTTTTCTAATGTAAGTACACGTTGCCACCATAAGATATTGTGATTCTGGAGTCTCTCCGTACCCAGTAGCCCCTTCTCAAGTTACAGATTCTCAGGCAGAGGTCAGCATGTCTGCTAGTTAAAATGTTGTAGCAACTCAACAGGTCACGGATTAGTATTGCGCTTATTTTTTTGTAAACTAGCAGCAGTAGAAAATTTGTTTATGAAGAGACACTATTTTAACAGAGGTGTGATAAAGTGTTTTTCAAAAAAAAAAAAAAAAAGTCCTCGATGTAAAAGCAAATACTTCAAAGACTCTTCTTCCCTCCCTGACAGCCTGAGACTACAGCTGGGTAACAGATGTTTGGATCTGGACAAAGGTTAGGATACAGGTAGGCAACCCTGGAACAAGATGACACATACCGAAAATTACTCTTTCTTAAGTGAACTACAGTTAAAGAAAACTATTGCAGTTCCTCTTTGCTTGGTCATCTGAAAAGTATAAGAAGCAAGAGAAATTCCGGAAATTTTCTGTTTCCTCCTTAAAGCAACATGTCTGGAAATGCATGAGTGCACATGTGTGGTTGGGTGTCTCTGTGTCTGTGTCTGTCTGCATCTCTGTGTGTTTTTTGCATGTGTGGTATGTCTGTATGTATCTCTGAGTGTCTCTGGGTGTGATGTGGTGTATGTGCAGGTGCATACGTTTGTACACACACGTGTATAGACCAAATGTCAATGTAAGGTGTCTTCTTCTATCACTCATCACCTTATTTGGGGGTACCAGGGTCTTTCACTGATGCTGGAGTCAAAGCCTTGCCCCCATCCACGTTCCTGACTCCACTTTCCAATGCTACAGTAACAGATATGTATTGTCACACACATGGATGCTGAGGACATAAACTCAGTCCTTTGTGCTTTCACAGCACAAAGCCTCCCTGCCACTTACATTAAACTCTCTGACATGGGGAGTTTTGAGCACCCCACCCCTACTGTTTTTTGCAGCCCACTTTAAGGATTATGGAGGCAGAAGCTTGTGGTAAGTCCTTAGGTTACAATTGAACCCACCACTGACCCATACCTGATTTCAAATTGTACTATAAAGCAATTGTAATTAAAACAGCATGACTGATCTTTTAAAACCACAAAGAAGGAACAGCACGGCTGAGTTACCTGATATCCCCAGATCACAGACTGCTAAATTAATAGTCATTATTTCAGCAGGCCTCAGCTTCTTCTTTCGTCTAGAAGACATATAAAGGACATACCCATTTCCAAATGTAGAGAGAATCCCTACAAAGAAAAATAAAATTTCCCATCATTAAAAGGAGGATTAGCATTCACTTGCATATAAAACACTCCTCAATTTCAAAAATGGACACCACAGCTTTAGAGGGTAGTGAGAGGACACTAAATAAAAATCTAAATTAAGAAGATGAAATAAAAAGCATGAATTGTGAGTGACAGGCACCGGGTAGATTGCCTCAAGAGGGATAGGAGTCAGGAGTTACAGGACTGAACTTACCCAGACAGTGGAACTGCTAACTTCCAGGTTAGGCTCAGGAAGATGTGGGTATCCCAGTGATGAGCTCTTATACCAGCCCCAAGGGCAGAGTTTCCCTCAGCCACTGTTCTAAAGTAGTGGTTTTATAAGACTCCCTCTCTTGGATGAGTGGGGTCAACCCCTTCTCTGTCTATAAATCTTGAAGGTAAAGTCAACCAAGAGGGGTTACTTCAGTGCCACTGTGGGCTCACAGAGGAGCACCAGCATGCAGGAGAGGTGTGGTCAGAGGTGTGGCTGTTGTGACCCTGTTCAAGGAAGGGGTCATCTCCTGAACACAGGCCCCAGGACTTAGATTCCTGAGGCAGTATGGACCCTCAGTATGTGGAACATAGAATGACTTCAGCTACCACTGGACTAGGTGCCAAAGGTAAGTGTGCAGCAACTAGTAACATGAGCACTCCCCCTCCCACCAAGGGGAGAGAAAGTGACCCTCAACCCACCAGACCTAAGAACAATGACATATACGTGTTCCCAAGTTTGAATACTCTTTTATTAATGACAAGTTGGTTTGGGGTATTACAATGAAACTGTTCAAAAGTTTTTACAAACCCAATTAAAAATCAAAAAAAAAAAAAAAGATATATATAGACCCATTATCTACTGACTGTATTTAAGAAAAGAATACACCTACTTCCATAGCTTAACATGTAGAGTAGATTTCCTCAGGAATTCTTGCTTCATAGTGTAGCTGTGTATAAATGAGAATCTGGTACAGCTGCCTTCAGTAGTAAGGAATAAAGAGTATTATCAGGAGAGACCCAGAGTTTTCTATTTTAATTTCTACGTTACTTCCTTCACCACAATTCATTTGGGGGGCAAGGAAAAAATGGGTGTTTGCATGTGTGTGTGTGTGTGTGTGTGTGTGTGTGTGTGTGTGTGTGTGTGT
>OU015751.1:44801096-44825869 GCA_907169655.1 Acomys percivali
TTGTTGTTGTTGTTGTTGTTGTTGTTGTTGTTGTTGTTGTTGTTGTTTGAGACAAGGTTTCTCTGTGGTATCTTGGCTGTCCTGGACTGACTTTGTAGACCAGGCTGGCCTTGAACTCACAGCAATATGCCTGCCTCTGCCTCCCAAGTGCTGGGATTAAAGGCGTGTGTCACCATGCCTGGCAACTCTTACACTCTTTCAAGCCTTTATTGCATAAGTTCTCAAGCCTTGGGATGGGTAATATGGGATGCTCCCTTTAGGGCTTAACATTCAACAGTCACCTCCTCCAAGAATTTTGACCAATTTTAAGTGTCTACATAAACTGTTCCCAGTGTAGTATGAAGATTCTCTAATGAAGACGCAACAGCACTAAACGATGCACATAATGATGGAAGCTTAGAAGGATCCTGTAGTGGTTTGAATAAAATGACCCCCCATAAGTTCCTGTGTTTGAATGCTTAGTCGCCAGGGAATAGAACTGTTTGAAGGATTACAAAGATTAGGAGACATAGCCTTGTTGGTGTAACTGTACCACTGGGAATGAGCTTTGAAGTTTCAAAGGTCCAAGCACCATCCAGTCTCTCCCTCTCCCTCTCCCTCTCCCCCCCCCTCTCCCTCTCCCTCTCCCTCTCCCTCTCCCTCTCCCTCTCCCTCTCCCTCTCCCTCTCCCTCTCCCTCTCCTCCCTCTTTCTCTCCCTCTCCTCCTGCCCATCCCTTTTCCTTTCCCTCTGTCTCTGTCTTTTCCTCTTTCTCCCTCCCTTCCCTCCCTCCCACTTTTTTTTTTCAAATAAAAGCATTTAAGTGGAGACTTTCTTAAAGTTTTGGAGGTTGTATGTAAAAGAGTTGCCTTGGTCGTAGTGTCTCTTCACAACAATACCACAGTGGCTAAGATAAATCCTTTGTTACCAAATAACTATTTATCTCATAAAGTAAATTTATATATGTTAGAATAAAAAATAAGATGACATGCAGCAGATATGATACAGAAGCATGGGGAGAGAAAGGAAGGGGGAAGGATCGCCCCAGGGAGACAGAGAAAGTGCAAGAGGGAGAGAGAGACAGAGAGAGAGAGAGACAGAGACAGAGGCAGAGACAGAGACAGAGACAGAGACAGAGACAGAGAGAGAGACAGAGAGAGATGGGGAGGAGGAATGCAAGACAGAGACTAGGCGGCAGGTTTGCCTTTTATCTTTGCACCCTGATGTCTGTTGTTGCCAAACAACCAAGAGACAAACACTTATATGCCAGTAAGTCTTCCTGATTTTTATCATTAAACTATGTTTCACACTAAAAACAAGATCACTTTGAACATTTGGTCACAATCATCTTTGGATATCAGTCCAGTCAAATAAGGCCACAGGTCTCCATGTTAACCCTTTTCATAGCTTACTGGTACATTTTGCTCATTTTAAACTAAAATATCAATAAATTTGTTGAAAGGATGATAAACTTATCCATGCTACTGCCTTAGTTAAGGTTTTATTGCTGTGAATAGACTCTAGGGCAAGAGCAACTCTTGTAAAGACAAACACGTAATTGGGGCTGGCTTACAGTTCAGAGGATTAGTCCATTATCATCATGGTGGGAAGCATGGCAGCATGCAGGCAGACATGGTGCTAGAGAAGGAGCTGAGAGTTCTGCATCTGAATCCACAGGCAGCAACAAGAGAGAACTTAAGCTTCTGAAACCTCAACATCCACCGTCTGTGATACACTTTCCAATAAGTTCACACTCACTTCAACATGGCCACACCTACACCAACAAGGCCACACCTCTAATAATGCCACTTCCTATGATGCTATTGGAGCCATTTTCACTCAAACCACCACAGTTACATTTTCCTTATTTCTAGCTACCATTCTCAATTGCAAAGAAAATTTTACTCTCTGGTTTGCTGACCAACAACATTCCCAATAACAGAAGATAATGCATAAACCAACTAGAAGTGAGTGAGTCAGCAATGGAACTGTTAGGAAGCCAGACAAGCATTAGTAGGCTTGGACATCATGGAGAAAGAACCACTTTTCCTTTCTTTCTTTCTTTCTTTCTTTCTTTCTTTCTTTCTTTCTTTTAAGATTCATTTATTTATTATGTATATAGTATTCTGCCTGCACGTATGTTTGCACGCCAGAGAGGGCAGTTGTGAGCCACCTTGTGGTTGCTGGGAATTGAACTCAGCACCTCTGGAGAGCACCCAGTGCTCTTAAGCTATGAGCCATCTCTCCAGCCCCAAGGACCTCTTTTTCATAGTCAGCTTTGAACTTTACCTTCTGTTTCCCTAGTAACCCTAGAAAGGAAAAAAAATGACATTTGCCCACTTAAAATCCAAGTTATTATATGAAATTGTAGAGGTTTTAGGGCTTTCTAAGGACCGTTAAAGGAAAGCTACTTTCTCCTAGCCAAAAGAATGGAATCTCTGAGAACACACATGATACCCTGATCTGCTCCAAAGATAAGATTGCATACAATTGTTACCTCTCTTCATAGTTAGCCCAGCTGTGACTCCAATCATCTGACCAGGAGACCACGCCCATAAGAAATCTGAGGAATAATTATCTCCTTTAAAGAGATAATGTACTTGTCCTTCATAGAAGCCCCTACCTCGGTGCAACATGTTCAGAACTTCTGCTGAGCCACACCGCTTAAGCCTGTCCACTTTTATAACTCAGGGGAAAATGTAGCTCTTCCTCTTTCTCCTTTTCTTTTGGATCTTGGACAGAAGCCTAACACTTTGGGCTCTTCCATTCTTTTCCTGACACCTTTTTTTGTATTGTATATTTCTGTCTTCTTTACCAAAAATCAGGTGTTCAAAGGTATATGGATTTAGATCTACATCTTCGATTCAATTCCATTGGTCAGCCTGTCTGTTTTTAATGCCAATACTATGCAGTTTTGGTTACTGTTGCTCTGTAGTACAGCTTGAAATCAGGGATAGTGATACCTCTGGAAGTTCTTTATTGTTCAGGATTGCTTTAGCTATCCTAGGGTTTTGTTTTTCCATATGAAGGTGAGTATTGTTCTTTCAATGTCTATACAGAATGGTGATGGCTATTAACAACACTCTGCTATGCCTGCAGACAGGAGCCTAGCATAAGTGTCCTCTGAGAGGTTCCACCTAGCAATGGATCCAAACTTACCGGGTCCTATAGGGGTGATGCAGGGGGGCTTGCAGAAACTGAAGCACCAACCAAGGACCACCCATGGATTGGACCTAGGCCCTCTACACATATGAGGATCCCCTAGTAAGGAGAGCAGGGGCTGTCTATGAGCATGCTTTTCGATCACCTCACTCTGGTGGGACTTCCTTGCCAGGCCACTGAAGGAGAGGATGCACTCAGTCCTGATGAGCTCAATGTGCTGAGGTGGGTTGGTCAGGAGCTCCCCTCTTCTGAGAGATGGCAAGGGGACGAGGAGGAAGAGGGAAGGAGGTGGGACTGGGAGGAGAGGAGAAAGGGTGCTACGACTGAGATGTAAAGTGAACAAATTAATTAATTAAAAATGGTGTTGGAATTTTGATGAGGATTGCATTTTGGATCTGTAGATTGCTTTTGGTAAGATGGCCATTTTTACTATGTTAATGCTACTGATCCATGAACATGGGGGATCTTTTCATCTTCTGATATCTTCTTCAATTTCTTTCTTCAAAGACTTGAAGTTCTTATTCTTGCTTGGTTAGAATTACCTCACATCACTGTGGGTGTTCCCTGGTAGAATTTGGTAAGTTGTTTATGTATATACTATCATATCATCTGTGAATAGTGATACTTTGGCTTCTTTTCTTCAATTTGTATCCCTTGATCTGTCTTATTGCTTGATAGAATTTCTTTTTTTTTCCTTTTTTTATTAATTTATTCATATTACATCTCAATTGTTAGCCCATCCCTTGTATCCTCCCTTTCTTTCCTCCCTCCCGCTTCCCCCCCCCCTAGAATTTCAAGTACTATATTAAGTAGCTACAGAGAGAGCAGACAGCCTTGCCTTGTTCTTGATTTTAGTGGAATTGCTTTGAGTTTTTCTCCATTTAATTTGATGTTGCCTATAGGCTTGCTGCAAATATTTTCTTTATTATGCTGAGGTTTGTCACTTATATCCCTGACTTTTATCCTGAAGGGGTGTTGGATTTTGCTAAAGGCTTTTCAGCATCTAATGAGATGATGATGTGGATTTTTTTCTTTCAGTTTGTTTATGTGGTGATTACATTGACTGATTTTCATATGTTGAGCCATCAGTGCATCTCTGTGATAAAGCCTACTTCATGGTGGATGATGTTCTTGGATTTGGTTATTGAGTATTTTTGCATCTATTTTTATGAGGGAAATTGGTCTGTAATTCTCTTTCTTTGTTAAACCTTTGTGTGCTTTGGTTATCAGGGTGACTGTGACCTCATAAAGTAAATTTTGCAGTGTTCCTTCTGTTTTTATTTTATGGAATAATTTGAGTAGTATTGGCATTAGTTCTTCTTTGAAAATCTGGTAGAATTCTGTGCTAAAACCATCTGGCCCTGGGCTTTTTTTGGTTGGCAGATTTTTGATGCCTACTTCTTCTTCCTTAGTGGTAATAGGTATATTTAAATTGTTTATCTGATCTTAATTTAACTTTAATACATGGTATCTATCAAGAAAAGTGTCCATTTCTTTTAGATTTTTTTAATTTTGTGGAGTATAGGTTTTTGGAGGTATGACCTAATGATTCTTTGGATTTCTTTGGTGTCTGTTGTTATGTTCCTCTTTTTGTTTCTGATTTTGTTTATTTGAATATTCTCTCTCTCTCTGTCTTTTGGTTAGTTTAGTTAAGGGTTTGTCTATCTTGTTGATTTTTTCAAAGAATCAACTCTTTGTTTCATTGATTCTTTCTATTGCTCTCTTTGTTTCTATTTTATTGATTTCAGCCTTCAGTTTGATTAGTTCCTGCCATTTATTCCTCTTAAATGTGTTTGCTGCTGCTTCTTTTTATTCTAGAGCTTTCAGGTGTGTTGTTAAGTTGCTAGTATGAGATTGCTCCAGTTTCTTTATGAAGGTACTTAGTACTATGCACTTTCCTCTTAGCACACCTTTCATTGCATCCCGTAAGTTTGGGTATGTTGTGCCATCTAGGAAGGCTTTAATTTCTTTCTTTCTTTCTGTCTTGACCCAGTGGCCATTCAGTAGAGAGTTGTTCACTTTCCATGAGGTTTTGGCCTTTCTGTTGATTCTGTTGTTGTTGAAACACAGCTTTAATATGCAGTGGTCTGATAGGATACAGGGAGTTATTTCAATTTTCTTTTATCTGTTGAGATTTGTCTTGTGACTCAATATGTGGTTAATTTTGAAGAAAATTCCATGATATGCTATGAAGAGGGTCTATTTTTTTTTGTGTGTGTTTGGGTGAAATGTTCTGCAGATATCTGTTAGATCCATTTGAGTCATAACTTCTGTTATCTCCATTATTTCTCTGTTTAGTTTTTGTCATGATGACCTTCCCAATGGCAAGAATGGAGTGTTAAAGTGTCCCCCTATATATGTGTGAGGTACAATGTGTATTTTAAGCTTTAATACTTTTTTTCACAAATGTGGATGTCCTTGCAGTTGGAGCATAGCTGTTAAGAATTGATACGTCCTCTTAGTGGATTTTTTTCCTTTGATGACTGTGAAGTGTCTTTCTCATCTCTTTTGATTAATTTTGATTGGAAGTCAATTTTATTAGATATTAAAATGGCTACTCCAGCTTGTTTCTTGGGTCCATTTGCTTGGAAGATCTTTTTCCAACCCTTTAATCTGAGGTAATGTCTATCTTTGACATTGAGTTGTCCTTGTATACAACAGAAGGACGGAACCTGTTTTCACATACTCTGTGTTAGCCTGTGTCTTTGTATTAGGAATTTTAATTCATTGATATTTAGAGATATTAATGACCATTGATTGTTAATTCCTGTTATATTGTTGTTGATGGTGGTGGTAGTAGTCATGGTGGTGGTGGAGTATGTGTGTGTTTCCCTTCTTTTGTTTTTGCTGGTGTAAGATTATATATTTCCTGTGTTTTAACGGTGTAGTTAACCTCCTTAGGTTGGAGATATTCTTCTAATTCCTTCTTAGAACTATATTTGTGGATAGGTATTGTTTAAATTTGACTTTGTCGTGGAATATCTTGTTTTCTCCATCTATGGTAATTGAAAATTTTGCTGGGTATAGTAGTCTGGGATGATACCTGCAGTCTTTTAGAGACTGCAAAACATGTGTCCAGACCATTCTGGCTTTTAGAGTCTCTATTGAGAAGTCAGGTGTAATTCTAATGGGTCTACATTTATATGTTACTTGGCCTTTTTCCTTGCAGCTTTTAATGTATTTCTTTGTTCTCTATGTTTAGTGTGTTAATGTGTGGTAAGGGGACTTTCTTTTATGAACCAATCTATTTGGCGTTCTGTAAACTTCCTGTACCTGTATAAGTATGTCCTACTTAAGGTTAATAAATTTTTATTCTGTAATTTTGTTTAAAAAAATATTTTCTGGGCCTTTGCACTGGGATTTATCTCCTTCTTCTATTCCTATTATCCTTAGGTTTGGTCTTTGCATAGTGTCCCAGACTTCCTGGATGTTTTGTGTCAGGAATTTTTTAGATTTAACATTTTCTTTTACTGATGTATCAGTTTCTTTATCCTATCTTTTATGTCTGAGATTATCTCTTCCACCTCTTGTATCCTGTTGGTGATGCTTATATGTAGTTCCTGTTCTTATTCCTAGATGTTCCAGCTCCAGGATGCTCCTTCATTGCATCTAGTTCCATTTTCAAGTCACTTGTTTGGTTGGTTGTTTTCTTGTTGGTTTGTTTGTTTGTTTGTTTCATTTGGATTTCTTGGAATTCTTTAAGGGATTTGTCCATTTCTTCCCATTGTTTGTATTTCCCTGGATTTCTTTAAAGGATTTGTTCTTTTCTTCTCTAAGAACCTCTATAATCTTCATAAAGTTGGTTTTAGTGTCATTTTCTCATGCTTCTGTTGTGTTGGAATATTCAGGGCTTGTTGTAGTAGGATAGCTGGGCTCTGATGGTGCCATACTGCCCTGTTGTTGATTGTGTTCTTGCACTGCCATCTAGGTATCTGGGTTTGGGATTCGGTCTAGGTGTCGGTTTCTGAGTTTGTCTTTGTTGGATAGGTATTTTGTTCCTTGGTTTCTGTTTCCTTTTTGATCTTCTGGTCTTTGTGGTAGTTATTTCTGGCAGCTAATGTGTGACCTCTGGTCCACCAGGGAGTCTCTATCAGAGTTGGGGGCTGGACTTCCAGCAGCTAGTGTGGTCTTTGGTCCAGTAGGTGGTCTCTGCTCTTGTGACAGTTGTGGCCTGCACTTGTTCGAAGCTGAGCACATCTGGCTAGGGGGTGGATGTATGGCCTTGAGGTTGGAAGGAGTGTCTACTGGGGTGGTCTTTGAAATCTGAATCGAGAATATGGAAAGGTTCCGAGGGCAGGAGTGGCTCTTAATGACTGGCGTGGCTTTCACCTGAGTAGCAGACATCCATGCAAATGGGCAGGAAAATAACAGCAGGGAGGTGGGGGGGTGGATGGTAGGCAGGAAAGGGTGCCAGCATCTTGATTCTGGGGTCCTAACCAAAGGCTTTGAAGGATTCAGAGGGCAGTTGGGGGCTCTTACCAGTTCTGACTATCATGACTTGTACCTGAGAAGCCCACATTTGCTTTCTCAATCACCAATCCACAAAGATGTGGCTATCTCTCTTTCTCTGTTCATCTCCCTCCTGCTGGAAATTGCTGAGAATTATACTTTGTATGCCCTGCCATTTCACTCAAATTCATGTGTGTGTGTGTGTGTGTGTGTGTGTGTGTGTGTGTGTGTGTGTGTCCTCATGCTTCCTTAAACCTGCTTCTATTTTGTTTTATGGATAAAGAACTCAAAAGGGAATCATGGTTTCTCTGGCAACAGAACCAGCAATAACACAGAACACCGCAGGCTAGTAATGGATAGTTATAAATTGGTTAATATATGCATATAACTGGTGATCTAGCTCAGCAGGTGAAGGTGCCAATGCCAAGTCTGATAGCCTCTGTTCAATCCTAAGAACCCGCATGGTAGAAGGAGAGGACTGATTCTTTCAAGTTGCCCTCTGACCTCCACTAGTGCACTGTAGCATATGCCCATATACATTCACACACAAACATGCTACACAACAGTAAATAAATATGTAGTAAAAGTATTTTAAAAGCATTCATAAAAGCACTCATAAAATGTATGGTATAATATATAATATTTGTACTATAGTGTGTAAATAAAAGCTTTAAAGCTTTGTGGATACTAGAGACCCAAATGAATATTCCTAGAAGAAAGCACTTCAAAATGTCAATTCCAGGTGGTTATATTATGGGTGATTTTTCTTCCTGTTCTCTGTTGCTAAAACATCCAATATACCACTATCAGTTTTTAAATCAAAGAAACATTTAAAGGGAAAAAATAACACTATTATCTTACATTATCATACAGAGAAGTTTGGGAGAATAAAAAAGGAATCTCCCCAAAACCTTTTAGCCAACTCCCTGGTGTGAGAGGCACTATAGCCACCCAGCCTTGATGACTGCTGTTAACTGCCTCAGATGTGCCATCCAGATGTTCTTATGGAAAATTGTGGATCACAGGCTGCCATCTCACTGTTTCTTGGCTACTGACATGCTTTTGTGCCTCTAGGCTTTAGCATACATACTTTCTTCTAGGCATTTTCTTCTAGAAGTCATTCTAGCATCCTTGTATCCCCACATGACACTCAACATTCATTTCCACAGCCGCTCCCTACATGGACTCTTTCCACTTGCCCATTCAATTGTAGATTTTTTTATCTATCCATTCTGCTCTGTTAGAACCCACTTAGCCTTTTTATTGTACATTTACCTTAAGCCTTACCCCATCTCAAACACATATTTGATGCCTTGACCCGGGCAACGATTTTACCATAGAAACAAAGTTACTACAAAAGCACTTTGGGAATGTGATTTCTTCATTAGTTTTTAAGATGTCCTATTTTGTTAAGAGTTAAAGTATTTTCAGGAAAGAAGAGTATTGAAGCTATTTAGAGTAAGTGTTACATCTTTGAGGGGAAATGTTCCCCCCCCCCCATGGAGGTGTTGCAGCTTAGATGGGAAAGGTGTCTTGGCAGTTGGGGGCTAAGGAATACCATAAAGTCACACTGCATAACAAACCTCACACAGGATATTTCTTGAGAAAGACACAAAAGGGTGGCTGCCTTTGTTCAGGTGAGAAGCAACAAAGAACTGAGCAGAAGACAGGGTCAGGTTTTCCAGGGTGAAGATTTTCTAGGGTAGAGATTGGTAGGATTTCAAGTCCTGATTTTAGGGCAAGCTTGGGGATTGGTGGGATTTTAAGCTCAAAGTGAGGTGGGTTTTCAAGCCTGGAGATTGAAAGGTTTTCAAGCTCAAGGACTGGTGGATTTTCAAAACCTGACAGTGAGCTGAGACTCTTTATGTTACGCTTAGAATAAAATGAACAGCCACCAAAATGAAGAGCGTTCTCAGTGAAGGCTGCGCAGCAAAAAGCAGATACCTTTAAACCACGTTTGTACCCACACTCTGACTTCTTCACATTTTATCCTGCAAATCACCCCGATGTGTGTCCCACTCTGCCCGGTGCTTCTCCTTTGTCCTGGTGTCCTGATTCTCTTGAGCGTTTGCAATTCTCCATCTCTCCTCTCAGTCTGAGACAGATGATGGCTCCGTTTGTTCCAACAGCCCTAGGTCACCTCAAAGCAGCCTCAGAGAGTTCCCCACCATGGGAGCTTTTGAAGGTCTCTTACTCTTTCTCCTAGGGAATTTTTCTCTTTCAGCATTTCTAAGCCTTTATACATATTCTTGCATGCCTATTTATAACAGACTGAATTCTGGGTACAATGGGCTTGCAAGGAGAAAATCTCCTTTCCCAGAAGGGACCAATCTACAAGAAGGTAAGGTGAGGGGAGGACAACATGAAAAAGAGAGATACAAGCTCCTGGCCCTGTGAATGCTCAGCCTCAGCTCCCACTTTCTGCATGAATTATTCTCCTTCGGAAGCAGAAAACCCAAGGCAGCCACCAGAACTGAGGAAAATTAAGATGGCCCCATAGCAAGTTCAGCTCAGTACTGTTGAATGTTTGTGTGGTGCAGCTCTGTCCACTGTCCTTACATCACCCAAGCCTGCGGTGTTTAGCCCTTAATGTAGTCCTCACTTGAGGGGCCAACTCCCAAGCCCACCAGTTTTGTTGGGATTGTTCTCAGCAGCCTTCTATAAGCCCTAGGCCAAGCTCAAACTGAGAACATAAACAGAGAAAGCCCTGCCTAACCTCCGTCCCAAAGACAGCAAGGTGTGTTGAAGCAACTGCAGAATCCACCTATAAAAGAAAGCAGTGGTCAAAGAAGAGCCAGTTAACAGAGAAAGGCTGGAAAAGCTCAGCCTTAGGCCACTAGAAAAGGTGAGGCTGGGTACAGAGAGCCTGGCATATCTGAAGGTGACCTATGGCCCTTGCAATACTAAAACACTTATCTCTGGGTGGAGACCTGAGATGCCAATGAGATGTGATGCATGAAGTTGTATGTAGAACTACATGCAAGAACATGCTTTTGAAACGACACTATTGTAGCTGAAGAGTGGCAACTAACTCCTAGTTAGGTTACTATTGCTGTGGTAAAACACCATGAGCAAAGCAACTCAAAACAGGTTAGCAACCTGGAGGCTGGAGCTAATGCAGAGGCCACAGAGGGTGCTGCTTACTGGTAGCTCCCTGTGGTTTGCTCAGTCTGCTTCCTGATAAGACTCAGGACCCCCAGCCTGGGGTGACCCCACCAATAATGGGCCAGGGCCTCCCACATCAACCATGAAATGAGAAAATACCCTACAGGTTTGCCTAAAGTCCAATCTTATGGAGGAATGTTCTCAATTTACATTCCCTCTTCTCCAGTGACTGTAGTCACCCCAATGACATAAAACTATTCAACATAGACACTAACTGCGCTGGTAACAGATGGCACTCACCATGGAGCTCTCCTAAATTTCTGTTGATACTCATTTAAAAAACAAACAAACAAACAAAAGACCGAGAACCTTATTGTCTAGTTCTGTTTAGTGGTCATTGGCTGAGTTGCTGCCAGGCTTGGCTGAGTTGCAGGTGAGTTTTCACGAGTATTTACTGTTTACTCCAATGTAATAGTCTCTTGAGCCAAAGAGAATGCTTCTTAAATCCCCAATAATCCAATATATTCCTGATAACAAGATGCTCCTCCGCCTAAACTGACATAAAGTGGACCAAGCTGGCACAATTATTAAGTGTATTTGATTTGGACAGACATGGTTTTGAAAATCATGGCCTCTTTTTTTCCACAAGTCAAACCAACTCTAACACAGTTAAGTTGCTTTCACCCGTCCACGTGGGTGGGGTGCACTTTTGGATTTAAGCAGATGCAGTAACTCAAAGCAAGAATGGTCAAGATGACTTAGCTAGCACACCACACACTGCACTCTCTGACTGCAGAATAAACACTTTTTACATGAACTTTGGGCATTTACAAAAACTTATTATATAATGACTCTTAAAGCAGTTTAAATATTACCCAAGATGCATTCTAAACTATATTAGGTTATTTAGTGCATATTTATGATAATGAAAGACATCAGAAGCAAAAGAAATGTCTATTGCTAATATAATACTCAAACCTACAAAAATGTACCAGCTGTATGTATCTTTTTGTGTGTAATCATTGGAATAGGAACTACAAAAAAATACAGATCTACATATGAGAAATAGTATTGCAGGAAAACATACCACCCAAGTAATTCATAATTGCACACATATAAAAAACAGTGTGTACTTGAAAAGTAAATTAATGGCTTTTTTCATTAAAAATAGCCTTTAGGGGAAGAAAGAGAGCCTTAGAGAGTATTTTAAATTTTTATTTATAGTTGTGTGTGTGTGTGTGTGTGTGTGTGTGTGTGTGTGTGTGTGTGTGTGTGTGTGTGTTCACTGCTTCCACCATATGTGTTCCAGTGATCAAACACAGGTCACCAGGCTTGGCAGCAACCACCTTTGGCCAGTGTAGCCATGTTGATGTCCTGATTAGAGGGTGTTTTAGATGTTATTTTTAGTTAAAGATTACTTTTAGTGTACCTCCTATTAAATTTAAAATATGAAGTTTTATCCCAGTAATATTCCTGGAATAACAAAAGTAAATAAGCCCTGTATTTTGAAGAGTAGTATAGTATTAATAGTTCTGGATGGAGTTTTGAAAGCTCTAAGCTCTACTGATTTGTAATTCACAATGATCATTGAACATGTACACACACACATACACATGCACACATGCATGCATGCACACACCAAAAAAGAACTTCTTCCACTTAAATGCAATACTAGGACTTTTTGTAAAATATTCTTTAATGGAATGGCTATTACAACTAACAAATATATAAAGGTTTTCTTATTTTCTGGATAATGAAAATAATGTTTCTTTGGTTTTTTTGCCTGTTTCTATTTTAAAACTAAGATTAAATAGAAACTAATTTTAGATGGGAGAGAGTGAGCTTCTCGGGTTGTTGGATTCAATACAGGAAGAAATAGGATGAGAAATAAGCTATTATAGACGCTGACACTCAGTGTCACATTTGCACACTTGGTTCTTGTTTTGCAAAGACCAAGAATGTGTGAATATTGTCCACCTGTTGGCTGATTTAGAAATACTGTGCTCGCAACATCCCTAGTAGCCTCAACTTTTAATTGGATGCTAAAAAAAAATCGCTTGCCGTCATCAGAAAGTTCAATATTATAAGTAAAAAGGTAATAAGCAGGGAGCCTTCAGAAAGCTATATTTACTTAAAGAGAGAAGACTAAATTGGCTTACTGGGGAGAGGAGAGTGTTATCTTCCTTGGAGTACCATGTTCCAAATAAATGTGTTTCAAAACAGAAATTGAAGGAGAAACCACATAACAGCTTTGTCTGTCTGTCTGTATATCTATCTGTCTGTCTTTCTATGTAGGCTTAGACTTTCCAAAACCTAATTTATTTAGGGTTCTTAAATACTTCAACCTCACTTCTAACCCGCTGACCAGAGAAGGGGAGAAAGAATGTTAATAGGAAAAAAGGGTTGTGGGTCTGTTTAGATATAACTCTGTGGGACAGTTCCACTCTGCACTGTCAGGATGCCAGCAGTCCACTCCAATAGCAAACTCCAAACAGCAACATGAATTCTTAGAGATGGCACAATCCAGCAGAAACAGCGAGGCTCCACAGAATCTGCATGAATCAGAGGAAGCGGCCAGAATCAGCCAGAGTAGCACAAGAAATTTTCTGAAACATTTCTCTCTGCAAAGATGAGCAAAGACCAGCAAAGCACTGCATGGCGCCATAGCAGTGCAAAAAGCATTGTCCCACTCACTGTCCAAGGGATTCCATTTATACTCCTTTGAAACATCACGCACCATCTCACATCTGTTCCCAGCAAAACATCACATCTCCTCCCAGAAGACATCTTCCAGCAAATCATCATGGCACAACTGAGTCTTCAAAGAAACCAGAAACTTCCACTTTAGCCTGTCTGTCTGTCTGTCTGTTTATGTGTCTGTTTTTCTCTCCAAAGTGGAACCGCTCTCCACAGCTTTAGGAAAGTCAAGAAAAAATTCCTTGCTTTTACCCATTTAAGCTTACCATTTTTATAAATGTTTGCCATGGCCTTACTATTGCTAAAAGGTATTTGTTACCTTTTTAAGATGTCCTGTCTTTTGGAAGTCAGCATGATCATCTTCAAAACCAGATGCTTAAAATGACATTAGATTGCCTAATGTATCCATAACCCAACCTGTGAGGTCTATATCACCAAAACACAATTGGTGAGGTCAATCTCAGTGTAACACAAGCTGGGAGGTCTATCTCAGCATAACACAACATGTGATGTCTATCTCATCATACCACAACCAGTGAGGTCAATCTCAGTGTAACACAACCTGAGAGGTCTATCTCATCATAACACAACCTGGGAGGTCTATCTCATCATAACACAACATCTGAGGTCGATCTCAGTGTAACACTGCCTGAAAGGTCTACCTCATCACCTTCTTGCCCAGGTTCCTGGAGAGGCTTCCTATGGAATGACATGACAGTGCATGTTATGAGTTTATCTGCAGAAATGGCTGTCATTTTCATTTGCCTTCCATTCACAAAAGTGGGAGGCTTGGCTGGAAGCTGTGGAGAGAGAGGTTTGGTCTGACTGACCTCCCTCCTGACACTGTCCCACTATCAGCTGCCACCCAGTGAATTATCAGTCACCCCAGGTAAACTTAGAGACCTAGAAATCATAGGGCAAAGCATTGAACCCTGCTATGCTTGTAAGCCCAACTAGAACAAACTAAATCAGCTGTCGACTGACATAAGACAGGGAGAAAGAAGAGAAAATGGCCATTGCTGTTGACTTTCAGTTGGGAGATAATTATTGGAAATGAGTGTTGCAGTAAAAAATGTGGAAAGGTCATACAAGTGGCCACATGCGTGCTCTGTGAACATCCTCAACTTGTGCCAGACCAGTAACAGTGTGGTGAGCAATAAAAGTACAGTGTCAGGAACCCTGTGTGATAAAAAACCCAATTGGGAAATTCTGAGTCTTCTCTTTGCTGGAATCGTGTACTAAGTCACCCTAATAACTCTGTGCTCTGCAACTAACCTTTATGCCTGTCTTTTCTGGGTGTTTCATGCAGAATACAGAGGACATGATTTTTTTATTTTTTATTAATTTATTATTGTTACATCTCAATGGTTATCCCATCCCTTGAATCCTCCCATTCTTCCCTCCCTCCCATTTTCCCCTTATTCTCCTCCCCTATGACTGTTCCTGAGGGGGATTTCCTCCCCCTGTATATGCTCATAGGGTATCAAGTCTCTTCTTGGTAACCTGCTATCCTTCCTCTGAGTGCCACCAGGTCTCCCCCTCCAGGGGACATGGTCAAATATGAGGCACCAGAGTTCGTGTGTAACTTTCACTTTCACAGAAGACATGATTTTACAAAGCTTTGCTTCATTCTTTTTTAAAATCTTTTTAATTTATACTTATGTATAAATTGAGGGGGCTACACACATGTGTGTATGCACATGCAGAGGCCACAAGAGGCCATCGGATCCCCTGGAGCTGCAGTTACAGAAGGTTGTGCACCATCTGACATGAATTAGTTGGAACTAAAGTTAGGTCCTCCATAGAAAAGCAACAGAAAATCTTAACTGCTGAGCCATCTCCAGTTTCTCAAGCTATTCTTTATGACCTCAAGTGGGCTAAATTTTGAAGGAGCCCCATATTAGTTTGCTTTATGTTTTTTTGTGTGTGTGTGTGATCAAACACTAACCAAAACCAATATGGGGAGCAATGGGTTTATCCCAGCTTTCAATTTCCAGTGCATCATCAAGGGAAAATCAGGAAAGAAACTCAAGCAGAAACTTGGAGACATACACTGAAGCAGAGGCCATGGAGGAACACTGCATGCTGGTTGGCTCTCTCTAGCTTACCCAGCTGTCTTTCATACACATCTTAGACCTACCTCCCTAGACATTCCTTCACTACAGTGTGCTAAGTCTCCTACATCAGTTAAAAACCAAGAAATGCCACATGGATAAGCTGATCTAGGCTATTCCTCAGTTGGTGTTCCCTTTTCCCAAGTGACTCCGGCTGGGTTGTGTCAAGTTGACAGCTGAAGCTAACGATGACATTATACCTGGGGAGACATGAACAAACATCTACTTAACTCAAACAGAACCAACAAGAGACTAAAGTATGGATATCACCAAAATCCAACCTGGTGAACCAATGAGTTCTACTGTGGGCTACTTACAAGAATATGGATGAGGAGTTACTTACAGGAGCAGAAATGACTGACAGGCAGCTGCATCCCCAAAGCTTATCCCACCATTGATAACAGCTCATGAAAGCTGAAACCTGAAACCCACTACACAACCTCTGGGAAGCTCAGTAGGTGGAAACATGCCCTCTGCAGGTAGCTCATTTGGTTTGCGGCTCCTCCAGGAAGCTTGGCTTATCTCTTTCTTCCACGCCAGCCATCTTTACTGCTTATATATGCATGGGTGAGGATGAACCCAGTGAATGTGGTGAGCTTCAGGGACTTCCTGAAGACATCTTGAGTGGTTTACTTCTTGAGATTAAAATGTTTCCCTACAGATGTTCCAAACTCCTCTTGGATGGTCCCTTAGCACATCCTACTCTTTCTCCTCTATAAACATCCCATCTTAGGATATCCTGTTGTTTCACCTCCCTTTTCATAAACCCATGTTTTAAGGAGTTTACCTCCAAGAGAGAATGTATGATCTCAGAGGCAACTGCTATACAACAGACACCACTGATGATGATGATGGTGGTGGTGGTGATGATGGTGGCCCAACAGCTTCCCCCAGTCTCTGCCCCCTACCTCCTTTCTCCCCCAGATCCACCACTCCTCTGTCTCCCCTCAGAAAAGAGCAGACTTTCCAGGGACACCAACCAAACACGGCATAACAAGCTCCAGTAAGACCAGGTACATACTAGCACATCAACGCCAGATGAGGTAACCCAGTCAGAGGAAAAGGATCCCACAAGGTGGCAAAAGAGTCAGGGAAAACCCCAGCTCCCACTACTAGGATGCCCACAAGAACACCAAGCTATTCTACATACGTGCAGAGGACCGAGCTCAGACCCCTACAGGCTCACTGATCTCTGCAAGCCTCCGTTACTTCTGGCCAGCTGACTTTGTGGGCCCTGTTCTCATGGAGTCCCTGACCCCTCTGGTTCCTCTGATCCTTCTTCCCCCTCCTCCATAGGACTCCCTGGCTCCACCTAGTGTTTGGAGGTGGAACTCTGCATCTGTTCCCATCCGTCTCTGGATGAAGTCTCTGGTCTCTTTGTTGATGCCTCTGTTAGACTCTGGTTCCAGAGCACTCTGTAGGCACAAACTCAGACACCACTTTTAGATAATTCTTCTGCTTGGGTATTTATTAGACACATTTCTGAAGAAATAGTCATGAATTTGTATACATTCATCCTAGTTCTATGCATAAGCCATTTGTAACTACAATTAGAGGGATAGTTCTGAAAACCTGAATTAGCAGGTTTCTGGTCAATTCTACCAAAGGTCAGGGAGGACCAGAACAAAGCAGTGCCTTCTGGACATGTCAGGATTCCTGCACCCATGCATGTCCAGCAGCTATAGCTGCCTGAACCAAAATAAGCCAGTCAATAGTTTAGCATAGAGTAGGAAGGGGTTCTTAAGTCCCTAAACCCGAAGTCTACTGACATTCAGCATATTATGAAGGAGAGTCAGTTTCCTTTAAAGGTGCGGTCCTCATAGGTCAACAGTGCTCCAGTGAGAGACCCCGCACCTACACGTAAGTGGGCACCATGAACTGAAGATGATTAAAGAAAAAAGGAGAGGACAAAGTTGGGAGCCGGCACAGGGAGGCGGGTGTGGGAGGGGCTGGGATGGAGATGATCAAAATACATCGTATGATATACTCTAGCAACTAATAAAATGGTTTTTAAAAAATAATTCCTTCCCATATTCTCACGAGCATAGTTTTTATGATAGCCATTTGGGCAAATTTTAATTGAAATCTGATTGGTCGGTATGTTGTAGTTGCAGCTTTGTGTTTTCCCTCCTCCCAAAGAAGCCTGATTTGGATGTTTCCCGAAAGCATCTTTATTAATCACCTTTGCATTTCCCATGCTTTTTAGCCACCCTGCAACCTCTTTCTGCATTCCAGCACCCTTTCTCCCTCTCCTTAGAAAAGGCTAAAATAAATTTTTTAACTTTATTTTTCAAGCATATATATATGTATGTATGTATGTGTGTGGTGTGTTTGTGTATGTATGGCGTGTGTGTGTGTGTGTGTGTGTGTGTGTATACACACTTCTATGGAGTCCAGGAGAGAGTGTTGGGGTGTTCGATCCCCTGAAGCTACAGATGAGGTGCTGGGAACCAAACTCTGTTCTCTTCAATCTCACTGTTTGTTTAGAATTACCATGCCTCCTGCCCAGTCTATCTTTTTTTACCTTGGGGCTCATCAATCATAGGGCCCCATGGAGAAAACTTCTAATCATCTTACTTCAAAAACTTCAATATAATTTTAAAGTGTAGCAATACCTAGTTAGTTGAAGGAAGTCCGTGTTTTGCCTATAATTTTCCTGTGTGAGGCCCTTTCACACCCTCACCATTCGAAGATCTTAATACTATTACATTGAAACTTTTTATTAATATTTCATATACTTCTCCCTCACAAGCAAACACTTATCAAGCTTAACTTCAGTCCATCAGATGTTAAAAATATGACTTTTATGTATACTTCTGGCTACTCACCTATAAGCTAGAAGCTATTTTCAAAGCTGAAAAGGTTATGAGATGTAGCATCTGGATTGCACTATTGGTAATGTGGGGCATCTGTCACTATGCACCAGACACTGGGATAACTGATGCCTTGTGAGTTCACTAACTACTCATTGTTAACTGTCATTTTGTAGGTCACAGTGTCACTATGCTTTTGGGAGTTCCTGTCTTTTTAGAGCATAGGATAAGGATATTTTTAAAGGAAGGCATAATAGATGTCAGGTGTGTGTGCTAAATATACAGGTCTAAATTGTACATGTGTTTATGCATGCGTACATATGAAAACGCACACATTGTTATTGGGCAATGTTTAGAAATGCACTCATTCTCTCCTTTTTTTAATTTTGTCACAGTCTTTGAAAATTCCATTTATTTATACAATGTATCTTAATCACATCTCACTCCCTACAGAATGTTCCACCACATCCTCCTCCCAATTTCATGTTTTAATTTAGTCATTCACTTTTAACCCACTGAGTAATTCTTTGCTTTTCAAAATAGGGTGGTTTGTTTGTTTGTTTGTTTGTTTGTTTGTTTGTTTGTTTTGAGACAGGGATTCTCTGTGTAGCCTTGGCTGTCCTGGACTCCCTTTGTAAACCAGGTTGGCCTTGAACTCACAGAGATCCACCTAACTCTTCCTCCCCAAGTGCTGGGATTACAGGAGTGTGCCAATGACCTCGGAAAAAAATTGTTTTTTTGTATGTATGAGTGTTTTGCCTGCATGTGTGTATGTGCACTGCATGTGCATGGGCCCACAGAGGTTTAAAAAGAAGGCTGTGACCTCTGGAACTGGAGGTACAGGTGTTTGCCAGCCACCATAGGAGTGCTAGAACTGAACCCAGGTCCTTTGCAACAGCAATAAGTGTTCCTAGCTCCTAAGCCACCTCTGGAGTCTCTATTCTCTTCCCTTTTTTTTTTTTTATTTAATCAATTTATTCAGATTACAACTCAATTGTTATCTCATCACTTATTTCTCTTCCCTTTTAAAGAATCAGTGCGTGATTATAAGCATTGTCATAAAGCTTAAAATAGCCTCTTTTTTGTGTTTGTTTATTTGTTTGTTGTGGGGATTTTTTTTTTTTTTTGGCATCTTCATGTCAAGGAAAATAGTCTAAATTTGTGGCATTTCTTCTCCCTTTTGTCAGTCATTTCAGTCCTGTGGCACTTACCATTTCTCTAATACACAGACAAGACACAGGACTCAGTTCTGAGAAGAGAAGCTATGAGAAAAACAAAGCAGCTCTTGTCTTGGGGGCAGTTTTATTTACAAGGTCTGACTCACTTTGATTCAGGTAAGTTAGGGTTTAAATTAGACAGTCTCTCTGGGGCAGGTTATACTGATCCAAAAATGGAGCAGGGTGAAGAGAGGCATGACGGCCACGTACAGTGATTCATCTTTGGCCACAATTAGACTTTCTCCATCACCTGCCAAGTGTCGACAGTCCTGGGTGTGGATCCACATGGCCCCTGTTACAGCCTTCTTTGACTTCTGGTAATCTTGCTCAGTTACTGAACATTATCGATCTTATTTCCACACATCTCAATGCAATCGGCTTCTTCTCAAGCGTCCCCATGGACACCAGAGACCAACTTGACCTGTTAAATAAACAGAGTTGATTCCTGTTAATATTTTCTCTCTGTGAGGTTGAAGTTAGACACCGCCAACTGAGGCAACTTTCAATTTGTTCTTAAAATAGGACAAATGAATCTAGCTGACCTACCCCTATGGGTCCATACCCTTGGCAATCAATCAGTAATATAATTGGTATCAAAAGGGGCTGCAGGGCAGAGAAAGACTGACATACAAGAGAAAAACTAGGCCAAAGGGCTCTTGAATAATTGAATTTAAATCCTTCAACCATCCCTTGTTAGGTACTTGCAAGTGCCAACAAATATAGAAGTACAAAGCATGAATATTCAGTCCTCCATATATTCCTAATATAAATGCATTTTTTTAAAAAAAAAAATCTGTCATTGTGGAACATTAGTGGCCACGCTAGTAATGTATACATAATCTTCATTAAATAGTACATTTTAAGATTCAAAATGCTTACAGGAAAATAACACAAAGAAATAAATCAGTCCCTATGTTCTCGTTTATGTTATAGAAGTCGAATGCTAGATCGATGGAGGGTAACTTTCAAGACTCTCCAACATTCAGCCCTTGTCCCTTGGGATGCCACTGTAGACATATTAAATGCTTGACACTGTTTTCCAGCTGAGTCGGCTTCAAGGGCACAGTCTGCAGCCAGAGCTCAGCATGTAGTAGGAACCCAAGGAGCCCCAGAGTGTGCTGTCCTAGGTGCCTTCGAGATCTTTTTTATGACAATAATATAAACTCTTGTTCTCTTCTTGCAAGGTAGACATTCTCCCTCTGAGGCAATGTAACACTATTGCTACCTAAGTCTCATGCTTCCATGTCCCAGGAACAAGATGCTGCCTTCAGACATCATTGTTATAAGGAGAAGCAAAACTGGCACCGTGTCTACATCTACAAATGCCTCCAAAAAACATCAGTAAAAGAAATTGAATGCAAGAAACACCATTAGGGTTATGCTTCGCACTTCCAGAGTGGTGAGAAAGCTCTTGCATAATTATATATAAACACACCTTCCCTTGACAAGAACACTCCATTCCCCACCCTCAGATTCCAGAACTGCTGATTCAGAACACACATCTCACCTTAAAAGGAAATAAAAGGTAGTTTATTCGGAACCAAAACATCAGTGACTGTGGCCCAGGAATACAGATTCAGGTTGGCCCAAATTACAGGTTCCCACAGTTCCATGAATTCTTAAATCTCCTTCCTAATCCTCTCACCCTTGCTGTTTACACTACACTAGCTAACATGCCATAGTAAATCCTTTGTATGTCCCTCATGTTCTGATCCCTCTTGCTTTAAAAACCACAGACTCCATTAAATCCAATTCATCACATCCACCTTCAATCTCTATGAATAATTATGTGCCACAAAGGGAAGTAGCCGCTTTATGTTGCCCAGCAGTCCAGAAGTACTCCCAGTCTCCAAAGGGAGCATTCCAAATCTCACCTGGTTGAACAAATCTGTAATCTCGGTTAAACAAATCTGTAATCTCAGTTACTTAAAAGACAGAAACAAGTTTACCGCCTGTATTGTCCTTGGCTAGTGCCTTAGTTTGAGTGGGACCCCTTGGCCCAAACCTACCTATCATAATGTTCTACTTGTAGGTTTCTAGGACCCACTGGATCCTTCTACATTGCTATTCTCACATGGTTCTCTTATATAGAGTCCCAATAGGATGTCCTCCCCTCTGTCCCAGTTTCCTGGTAAGGGAAGGCTTTCATGGGGCATGCCCATTGGGCTAGTATGCAGATATAAGTGAGTATATACCATTTGAGTCTTTCTGCTTCTGGGTTAACTCAGATCTAGCCAATGGTCAGAACAGTCTCCACACTTGAATGGAGAGTGGGATATGACTTTCTCATGTACTCTGGTGCCTCACATTTGACTATGTCCCCTGGAGGGGGAGACCTAGTGGCACTCAGAGGAAGGACAACAGATCACCGAGAAGAGACTTGATACCCTATGAGCATATACAGGGGGAGGTAATCCCTCTCAGGAACAGTCATAGGGGAGGGGAATAAGGGGAAAATGGGAGGGAGGGGAGAATGGGAGGATACAAGGGATGGGATAACCATAGAGATGTAACAAGAATAAATTAATAAAATAAATTTAAATTTTTTTTAAAAAAAGACAGAAACAAAAGCATCCCAAGGGCAAGGAAATCCTGGGCAACCTAGGAAAAACCTGTCTCAATATAAAAGGCGACTGGACATAGCTCAGTGGTAGAGTACTTACTTAACATTCTTGAGTCCGTATGTTTGCGCTCTAGTAACCAACAACCCCCCCCTCCTCAGAAAAGACAGTTCTTCACCTTAATTATCTTCTCTGATTCTGGTGTGTTTTTGTTCTTTTTCTTTAAGACAACAGAAGCTACCAAGAGCAAACTTCCAGACACTGTCCACCCAGCAGCCCCTATCACCAGTAACTCTGGCTTACTACCTTTTTCCATACCTGATAAAAAGTCTGATGTCAGATGTTTCCTGGGTGCCAGCTCATAGCTTTGAGCAGGTCATGATTCTTACTAATATTTCCCAATTGCAAGGTACTTGAAGAACTTGAAAAGAACACTTAATAACAATGTGGTGGAGACAAAATATTTTACTAGTATTCACTGGAGATGGCAAGTCAAGAAGAAGAAGAAGAAGAAGAAGAAGAAGAAGAAGAAGAAGAAGAAGGGAAGATCTGTACAGCATTTACAAATGATTGCAGGCCACAACTTGAATCGCAGCTCTACAACCAACTGCCTTAATGATTTACACAAGTGACTACAGAGCCAAGTGTTGCCTCCTATAAGTGAAACCATTCATCATATATGGTCTTGAGGCCTGGATGTCATGTAAAACGTATCTCGGATGTATTCTCTTCATGTTTGTTTGTTTGTTTTTCCCCTTTCAGATTTGTTAATTTTACATGGGTAAAAGGAACAAAACAGGGCTGGGAAGGTGGCTTATTGTATAAAGGTGCTTGCTGCCAAGCCTGATGACCCAACAACCTGAGACCCTTCGCCTTGGCCCACATAGTTGAAGGAGATAAAAACAAAGACTCCCATAAATTGTCTGAGCCCCACATGAGCTTCATGGCACATGCATGACCCTTGAAACACCTCTGCGCAAATGCATACATGCATACACACATGGTGAATAAATATAAAAATATGAAGGAAATAGATTATAATCTCAAAACTACTCTGTGGGAGGCAGAGAAATATCAACCTCCTCATCACCCCCATAATTTCCATGTCTTATTCCCAGAAATTGTGACTGACTACGTTTCTTTCCTGGAAGGGAAGGCTGTTTTATCAGATGCAATTAACAATTCTGATAGGGAGCAACTGTTCTGCATGTTCCAGGTTGGCCTTGTGAAATCACAAGGATCCTTAATGGAGAAAGAGGGGTCATAAAAAATGAGACAGTGGAAGTTTTATCTACGGAGTCACTATGACTGAGTGTGGGACAAATTCAACCCATGCTGGGCCTTGCAGATGGTGGTCCAGTGACAATGACATCGGGTGAACTCTATAAACCCGAAAAAGAAGAAAATGAGTTCTCCCCTATAACCTCTTAATGGAAGATCAGGTCTATTGACTCCTTGATCTATCCAATGAGACCCAGATAAGAACCTCTAGGTTTTTAAAATAGTAAAATTATAGTGTTCTAACCTACTTAATTGATGGCAGTCTAACACTCAGAAAGGAACTAAGATACATGCCTTCTACCCATTGTCACATGCCTTACAACCACCTCGCCTGGAATTGTTGAAGGTGAGTCTTGTGCACTGAATTTTCAGAAACTGTTTCCAGTGCCCAGAGATCTGATTACCACCCTGCCATGGGCATTGTTATGAATGTTGAACCATCTCCTGTACCCATGTGATGTAACGAATGTTCCCTAAATATCCCTGTTTGGCTAATATAGATGCTGAATCCTGTGACTGGGCAGAAGAAAGGTAGGCAGAGTTTAGGTTCCGAGGCTTGAGGTCGAGAGACCACAAAAACAGGAAGGGAGGCAGAAGGGTGGCAGGAGGAGAGGAGGCCAGAGACAAAGGAATTGCCATGGAGCAAGATGGACAGTGAGCATGTGGCCATGAGGACAGGCTGATGGAGCAGAAGCCACCTGGGAGTCATCAGATTGTCAAGTGATTGGCTTGTATGTGGGTTGTAAGGATAGTAGGTTAGAGCAGCTCAGAATGTTCCCAGTATAGTGCCTACAGCTTAAAAATAAATCATAGTCTCTCTGTGTTTATTATTTTGGAAGTCATCAGGGTTAAGAAAAACTGCTGCTTTATTAATTAGTATTTTACAATGAATGTATGCTTAAATAAATGCGTATATATTTATTTCCCTTTCTCTCTTTTCACCTTCTTTACTCTTGTCTATCCTTAGAAATCTTCTTAAATTTTGAGGTAATTTTTGAGATTATACTTTTATTAACACTTTGATAATACAAAATTTAATTGAAATTCTTCACAGAAACTGAAAAAAAGAAACTCTGACCAGGCCAGACCACTAGAAGACTATTTAGAGATCACCACCTATCCCCAGGTAGCTCTTGCTCTTTGGCCTAGTGAAAACCATTCTATGGAAATCATCGATTCTCTTTCGCTAGTCCACACTACCAGAATTAAGGATGTAGATAAAACACACCTCAGCATGTCCATGCCCCAGACTTCAATCCTCAGCAATGGAAAAGAAAACAGGAAGGGAGGGGGGTAAAGGAAGAGAGAGAGAGAGAGACAGAGACAGAGACAGAGAGAGAGAGAGAGACAGAGAGAGAGAGAGAGAGAGAGAGAGAGAGAGAGAGAGAGAGAGAGA
>OU015751.1:44825879-44855112 GCA_907169655.1 Acomys percivali
AGAGAGAGAGAGAGAGAGAGAGAGAGAGAGAGAGAGAGAGAGAGAGAAAGAGAGAGAGAAAGTGCTCCAATTACCAACTTACATGCTGTGCAAAGCCAACACCTCCACACAAACAAGGATGGGAAAAGATAACATTGCTGAAACTTGTAGCATGTGTCACACACAGGGGCAAGCATTTTCACAGTCAACACCTTCTTCACTCTCTACAGCACAACAAGGCATTTGAATGTTCATTTTATAGGAAAATAAAATAGTAGACACAAGTAGACCAATAGCTTGCCCAAGACACCCATAGAGGCTTGACATGCCTGTCTATGTGTTTCCAGCCCTCATTTCTTTTCTGTTGGCTTATGCTGTTTAACTGATACATACCACCCTCCAAATTCACAGGTCCAGAAGCTTAGGGGTTCAGTTCATTCCTTGATTTCCATACCCCACTTGCACACCACTCTCTTAGGACACCTTTCTATATAGAGTGGAGTGGCACCATTCTATACACACCTGATCATCTCCTGATTGCTGGGTTTCAATATTATTCTTTTTTTTTTTTATCAGCTACAATCTGTTCTTTGACAACTCATCATACCCTGTAGAGAGAGCTCATAAAACTTAACAGGCCCTTCCCTAAGGAAGCTGTGGGTCTTAGCAGGGTATGAACATCACACCCCTTTCTGCATAATTCATGGGAGCTATCCATTTGGTCTAGGGCTCTAAGTCTGTAGAAGCCACCCCCTGGGGAGTGGAGAACTATCTCTTGAAGAGTTGGATGGAAAACCAAACACTGATTAAAAGCTGTCCACTATATCTCATATTTGTGTTGCAAGTCTTTAGCCACACCCCCTCAAGAAAAAATAAATAAAACATAGGCATGAGAAATGATGACATATCACATGGCCACAATAGGTGGATTAAAATGGATTTGGTTTTTAAAAGTTGGAATGGAGCCACATCCACTCCACCATTGAACTATGCACAAATATGACAATTGCCAGGAGGGAGAAACTCTTGGGAGGAAAGCTGCAAGCTGGGTTGATTAAGAATAAGATATTTCTGTCTGAAGCTCATTCCTAGATGCTAGAGTCAGAGCAAGAAATTTATTTGAAGGCTTGTGTAACACACTCAGGACAAACATCCTCTCCAGTCCATGCCGTTGACTCCTCCACACTTCTCTGCTTGGTTGTACGTCAGTCAGGGTTCTCTAGAAAACACAGAAATTATAGAATGAAGGTCCAAGAATCCACTAGTTGTTCAGTCCATGTGGCTCTGATGCCAGTGAAGGAGTGGACTTGCTAGTGAGGCAAGAGCAAGCGGGCAAAGAGACCAAGCTTCCCACTTGCGTGTCTTTAGGCTGCCTGTAGGAAGGCCCTGCTATTAAGATGGAAATCCGTCAAGTCTGTGTCTGCCTAGCTCTCTGAACTTGGTGCAAAATGAAGGACTCCCTTTCTCACCAGGGACTCCTCTTCTCTGCTGGACCTTATCTGGACAGTATCTCTAGGCACAGATGCCTGACCCTGCTTGGAGGCTGACCCTGCACAGAGCATACCCACTCCGTCCCCTTACTCATATAATTAAGTACTATGTTATGACCAATGAGTCCTTCCACCCTGTAACCCTAAGAACCGTTATCTACCTCACACCCAAAACAATAAAATGATCTCTGTGAAGCTGAATCCCAGAAGTCTTGCCCACTGTACTCATGGCCAGTGACTTGGTGTTGGCGGTGGGGGGGGGGGGCATCCATAGCTGCCTGCAGGTGAGGAGGATTTCCTCACCTCAAAAAAAAATCCAGATTGAAAGTTGGCCTTCCCATTGCAAATGATTCAGCATTTAAAAAGTCCCTCGCAGTCATTTGGGTTTAGTTAATTCCAGATGCAGTAAAATTGACCACCAAGAATAGTCATCACAGTTATATATAATCAACCATTTTTCTTTAAAACACAAATTAGTCCTGTACTTGTTACTATCTGTCCTATGACATATAAAACCAAGAGCAAATGTTACCATGAAAATTTGGGGTTCCCTCTCATAATTTCTTGGCCTAGCTAATAAAATAATTTTGAAAAGGACTTGGAAGAAAGCTTGAGGACACTTTTTTTTTTTTACTTTTTTTTTTTATTAACTTATTCTTGTTACATCTCAATGGTTATCCCATCCCTTGTATCGTCCCATTCTCTCCTCTCTCCCATTTTCCCCTTATTCCCCTCCCCTATGACTGTTCCTGAGAGGGATTACCTCCCTCTGTATATGCTCATAGGGTATCAAGTCTCTTCTCGGTAACCTGCTGTCCTTCCTCTGAGTGCCACCAGGTCTCCCCCTCCAGGGGACATGGTCAAATGTGAGGCAGATGGCTCAGCCGTTAAAGGCTAGGCTCACAACCATAAATATAAGAGGACACTTTTATTAGAGGAAAAGGGGGAAGAAAAACAACAGAATAGGAAATCTGAAATTTCCAGTGTCATATCCAAAAGAAACTCATGACAAGTGGCTAACTGTGGTGCCTATTAGAAGACCAAAATGTCTGCCGGCCTCCAGGGTCACTGAGTACTTGTACCCTCTCAGCTCTTCTCACTCCTCCCCACACCCTAAACTTCCCCAGCTCATGGGCTTTCCTGCCACCAGTTTCTCATTCCTGCAGTTTCGGCCATGACCTCCTCTCTCATGCCTACCACCAGCTCCTCTCATGGTCTGGTTTACCCTGCTGGGGACTCTTCCAGAAGACTATGGCTGTCCTCTCCCTCATTTCTACAATCAAAACCTTCTCCCCAACCATGCCTTGGAGTGGCCATGGTCTCGTTTTGTACACCCAGCACCTACTCAGGGAAAGAACGTGGAGAAAAGAAAGAAATCTTCTGGTGTCAGGGTCAGGGCAACCTCAGCAATGGATGTCAGCAAGCAGCTTATGGTGAACAGGGGCCAGAGGGTGTGGGGGGGGTAGAGAAAGATTGAAGAAGATGAGAGTTGTCACAAATACAACTTAGACTTTTGACCAGTATCAGAAAGAAAAAAAGAGACAGAAAAGAAAAAAAGAAAGAAAGCTTAAGCTTTTCTGGGTTTGAAAGAAACGTGAGTGAGCTGAATGGCGGAGGCTTGGTAAGTAGTGTCACAGGAGATGGGCTTGTTGGGAGGATATGTACATTGTCTCTTTAAAGGGACTTTCCTTAGTGCTCTCCTGGCCAGGTGACTGACAGGCTCTGTTTTGGAGCAGATCAGAATGTCTGCCTCCACCCAAGACCAGAGGTAGATTCCGTTCTTTGGGCCAGGAAGCCTAAGGAGGGGCAGGTAGGATGTTTTCCTTTCTAGGGTGAGGAGGAAAGCAGGGGTGGGATCCAAAGCCAACCATGAGTGAGAGGTAGAGCCCCAATTTGTCCTTTTCACTTCCCTTCCTGAAGAGCTTGTATGTCCCTCCCAGCCTAAAACAAGGTCTGCCACATCAATTCAAATCCTTCCCATGCATTAGAGCCCGCCCTGCTTGCCCCCTCCCTGGTCTCTTTGTACACAGGCATTTCTGACCACATCAGCTTCTTAGGATGCTCTCTGCTACACAATACGTTCATTACAGCAAGTGTTCATGTAGCTACTCCATGTGGGCCCAGTTTTTCCTGTCTTATTTTGGGTTTTTTCATGATTCTTATGTTTGGTCACAAAACAGAGACATAGTTTTTTTTTTCTTCTGTACCATTCAAACTAGGGGCATATACCAAGAAATCAATATACATTTATCTGAGTTGAAATTACTAAGCACCCATTTATTTCTCTTTCTTTGTTCTAGCAGGGTTTTTTGTTTTGTGTTTGTTTTCCCTGATAAGAAGCTGAGTGATTTAGAATGTCTGGGAAGAGAGAGAGGACTTTAAAGGTTTCAGAAGCATTCCCACTGATATCAATGCATGTAGGTCTGTCATTAGTGGTGGTCCGCCATGGCTCAGTTCCACTAAGATGCTCTCAAAAGCTAGAGTTTGTTCTAGCTGGATGGATATTTCTGATTAATTTGAGTGTAACATGAATTTTTCTTCATGAGGTTGTGTTAGTTATCTAGACAGAGATTGGTAGCCTTGGAGGCTGAAAGGAACGTTAGGTAAACATAGGAAACTACACATGTGTAAACCACGCCATGGAGGAAAACAAAGAGTACATACACAAACACACATACATACACATTATAAATAATCATTTATACACATGTCCTACATATATCATGCACACATATACTCATATACACACATACCTACAAATACACACATGCATAATACATCACACATATATCTCTACATACACATGCATATTTACAAACACATATACATAAACACATGTACATATATCACATACATACACATGAGTACACATACATATACCTACACATAGATATCTATATGAAATACACACATGCATATATATTCCATATACATACATACATACATACAAATACATATGCATATTCAGGTGCACACACATACCTATCTACACATACTTGTACATGTCCATACACATAGCCATATATATGTACATTCATGTATACATCATGCGTACTTATAAATATATACATATACACACACAGAATCACACATATATATGAACATACTTGTATACAAGCACACACACACATATGGACTTTGTTAGGTACTGCCATTATTGTTCAGGTAGAGGTCACACCAACCTCTACCTCTTGACAAAAAGCTGAAACAACAGGAATGAATGAGTGGGGTGGCTTAGAGTGGGTACTGACCTGAGAAAGCTTCTAGATGAGTAAAAATTGTGGTTATGTGTCTGTGTGTATAGAATTGTCTGTGTGAGTGTGTGTGTAATTGTATGTGTGTCCAGTCACATGTGGAGGGCATTCAGAGAACAACTTGCAAGAGTTGGTTCTCTCCTTCTCCTGTGTGGGTTCTGGGGGCCAAACTCAAGGGGTTAAGCATGCACTGAGCTATCTCTCCAGCTCCCTTCAAGATACCAGAAGCTAATAGTTTATAATTTCATAATACCATTTATTTGATTTGAAGCAAATTTTTGTTTCTAAACCCATACTAAAAGTCTTGCCTTGAGTCTTGCAAAGATAGTTACTGTTGGTTACAAAGAAGCTCCCAAAATGGCAGTGCTGGTGGCAATGTCCTAAACCCCCTTAAACCTCCAAGAATGTCCTTTATGATCTCAGCTACCTTGGGCAAGGACATCAAGTTTCCCGTCAATCCCAGTAGTTCAAAGACCTTGCTGTCATATAAAATCTGCTTGCTTTTTCACTAGTTTGCTCTTCTCTCTGACCCTCCATGGGGAAGCCTTGGCAGTTTGATCCTCAGTAGCCTTTCTTTCTAACCAAGGAGTTCCCACAGTTTGATTTCACTGTGCCCACATTTAAGCATGGTACATATTTTTTGTTTTATGAGAAAAAAATGTCATCCAAACTGTCCACACTTAGGGCTGCCTCTAGTCCTAATGATAGCATGAGTCTGGAGGTTGGTCTAGGGGGGTGTCATTTACCAAGCCTTTGCAAGTTTGTACTTCAGGGGCACATGGCAGAGCAATCTTCCTGAGGCTCGCCCAGGAGCTGTGGTGGCAATACTTCTGAAATGCAAGAATGTTGTGTTGTCATCAGAAAAGCCCATCTTGAGTGACAACACACATGACCAAGTTAGAGAAAGTAAACGTGTCTTAATTTTATTTCTAAAATAGCCCAAAATTTCTTTATTTACAGTATTTAAAAAAGAAATCATCATAAACACACATACACATAAATGGTGACACCTGTAACAGCATTGTGTCTGTCCCACAAATGAAGAAGCTAAGATCCTACAAGCCAGGTTGTTTCACTCAGTGATTAAAATAGTGAATAGATCCACCGACCACCCACCCAATGTTCATTCCCTATCTTTGGGAAACAGACCATGGAGGAACTACAAAGTAGATACAGTATCTCTCATATCCAACCTCCAGCACTACCACAGACACTGAGTCTGACCTGACAGCCCCAGACATCCAGGGTCCCCTCAGTGTGGAGAATGAGTGGGTCCAGACCCACAGAGCAGCCTGGGGGAGTGAAAGCAGACAAGCCCACAAGCCGTCCACCAACCGTGGGCTCGCCAAGGAAACTGTACGATGCTTTGCAGCTGGATCACGAATCTTGCCGAGATGACCAAAAAAGTCAGCCTTTGTCAGGTCAGAGTCAGCAGGTCAATCTTTTAAAAAGCTCACTTATCCACTCTGAATCTGTGCTCGTTTTCCAACTTAAGTAACCCTCCTGGCTGGAAGGGGGATGTCACTTCATTCCAAGCATGTTTGGGCATCTTTCTCTTGGAGCCTTCTCCATCCCAGCAAGCAAGACATCTCTGAGAAATAAACATCCAGGACAATACTGTCAGAACACTTGTTAGTGCAAGGAACGATAGATGCTATTTCTTTTTCTTTCTTTTTTTCTTTTTTTCTCTTTTTTTTGTTTGTTTGTTTGTTTGTTTTTCCAGACAGATTTCTCTGTGTAGCTTTGGCTGTCCTGGACTAACTTTGAAGACCAGACTGGCCTTGAACTCACAGCAATCTGACTGCCTCTGTCTCCTAAATGCTGGGGTTAAAGGCGTGCGCCACCACTGCCCAGCTGATTGATGCCATTTCTTGACGACTAGCTTGAGCCAGGCAATACCCTAGGGCAGTAGTTCTCAAGCTGCGGGTCAAGACTCCTTTAGGGTTGGACACCCCTTTCACAGAGGTTGCATATCAGATATCCCAACTCAGATATTTACATTACAATTCTTAACAGTAGCAAAATTATAGATCTGAGGTAGCAGTGAAATAATTGTATGTAGGCTCAATTTTCTTAGCTAAGATATTTTATTAACAACTTAGTGACCAAGCAGACACCACTTATAACCCGACTAACCAAAACAATAGGAAATGAGGATTAATGGACACAGTAACAAAACCTTAAGGATATCAGTTCTGAGGAACGATTCTCCGGGCGTGAGCTACAGGATTTCTTCCACTGGAACCTGGGGTAACTAGAACCTAGAGCCTCAGCAGGAGCTGGAGCCCCGAAGCCTTCCCTTGAGTGGTTTTCTCTAGGAGCATCTTGAGGTGCAGCAATGAACAGCCAAACCTATCCCAAGTCTCCAAAAAGCCCCGCCTCCAGTCCTGGGCTCATTTATATGTCTCCTCCCAGAGAATGTTCACGGGATCTTTTCAGCTGGCAACAATTAAGCTCCTGCACGAGGTGGTTGCTCTTCTAGTGAATTAACCTCACCTATTCTCTCACGAGACCATTCCAATCCCACACTTGGAATCCTAAAAAACAGGTTTATCTCTCTTTCAATTGTAAGGTTGGGGTCACCACAACGTGAGGAGCTACATTAAGGGTCCCGGCATCAAGAAGGTTGAGACCCACTGCTCCAGGGGAATTATTTTGTTTATTCCTGAAGCCACCCTTGGAGGAATGTGCTACTATACCCTGATTTACAGAGGATGAAATTAGGTGGAGTTGCCTGAATATCACACAGCAGGAAGGCTGCTGCTCCACAGGCTATGTTGTCCTGATTCCTGGACCCTAAAATGAACTAAGGAGCATCTATGCTCCTCCAGGACTGCAATTACATTGTTAGCATAACCTCAGTGCTCTGACTTTATGTTTTTGTTGGTTTTGCTCAGTAATCTTATTTCCATTATGGAATGAACTGTGTCTCCCTTTAAACGCTCTTAAGATACTCTGGAGGAAACCTTACTCTGGTCAAATGGGCTGTATCACAAGGCCTGCTCCGGGCGTGAACAGCAGAGGGCACTGTGCAGAAGTGGCCTCCACAGGAATGAAGCCTGCCTCGCTTTGTCCTCCCTGATCAGGATTTCTTTGACCATCAAAAATCCCCACCTGAGCAACTCAGAGAACACCTATGGTAGGCTCCCATTTCTGTAAGCATAGCAGAATATCATTAATCGTGTCAGGGGTGGGCTGTCTCCCAACCTGGGGCGAGCCTCAGGTTGGGTCAGTCAGTCATTGGCTGGATCTTCCTTCAATCTCTGCTCTGTCTTTTTCCTTGCACATCTTGAAGACAGGGTAAGTTTTGGGTCAAAGCTTTTGTGGGTGGGTTGGTGTTCCCCTCCCTCCACCCAACAGAGACCCACAACCAATCATTGGGTAGAGAACAGGGAACCCTGTGCAATAATTGGGGGGCAGGAAAGAAAGACCCAGAGGGAACAGGAGCTCCACAAGAAGACCAACAGAGCCAACAAACCAGGCCCAGGGATGGGGGTGGGGGGAGAGAAAGCTGTAGAGACTGAAGCACCAACCAAGGACCATGCATGGACTGTACCTAGGCTTTTGTCTTTTTTTTTTCTTTTTCTTTTGTTTTATTTCTTTGTTTGAGACACAGTCTCACTATGTAGTCCTAGCTGGTCTGAAACTACGTAAACCAGGCTGGCCTTGCACTCCCAGAGATCTGACTGTCTCTGTCTCCTCAGTGCTGGGATCACAGGCATACGCCACCACCACCTGACCCTCCTCTCGCACTTCTGCTGATCTCCCCAACTAATGCTTCTTTTCACCAGCTGTCTGTTTAGTAGTTCATCTATATTAGTGACAAATCGCAAACTGTTCTACCATGGACGAATCCCATGGCTTAGAGAACAGCCAGAGTCAGTAAAAGTCAGCCTTTTCAATATTAAATCCAAATGTGAGAGTGGTCAGTTAAGGACTCTATGCCAGCTAGTTTTAACTAGTTGTGTCGTGCCTTGACACAATCTAGAATCAATCACCCAGAAGAGAGTCGTAGTGAACAATTATCTAGACCTGATTGGCCTGTGGGCATCTCTGTGAGACCTTGTATTGATTGCTGATTGATGTGGGAAGACTCAGTCCATTATAGACTGCCCCGTTCTGAAGGCAGGGGGCCCTGAACACTAAAGAAGAGAGCAAGCAAGCTGAAAGCAAGCAAGCAAGCATCCATGTGTGTTTTCTCTCTCTGTCTCTCTGTCTCTCTCTCTCTGTCTCTCTGTCTCTCTGTCTCTCTGTCTCTCTCTGTCTCTCTCTCTCTCTCTCTCTGCTCTTGACTGTGGATATGATTCTTTAATCTCCTGCCTTGGCTTCCTCAAACTCATGAACTGAAACCTAAAACTGCAAACCAATTAACCACGTGTTATCTCAGCGACAGAAGTTAAAATAGTCCAGATTATTTGATTATCCTCCATCCTCTTCCTCAGTACCCCACACTTGTCAGTATGCATAGATGACTGAGTCATTTTACACTCCCCCCAAACCCCGTCACTCTCCCTTTTTCTGGTACCTTGTGCCAAAGTCCCACACCAGCACATCAAGTTTATGGAATTTGTAATACAGGAGACTTTACAAGATTTCTTTGAACTCACAGTATCTTTGCTTCCTCTACTAAATTATTTCAAACCCTTGCCTGGGCTATGCCTCAAAATGAAAAAAAAAAAAAGGTATAAAAGAAGGCATGGCCCATGTCAGATGAGGGAAAAAGGAGTCACTCTCAACTATGAACATAAGGAAGGGCCACAGAAATTTCTCCAAGACAAGGTCTGATACCAACATGTCCATCCTGAATCTGCTATTACTAGTGGCCCAGTTTCTGGCTGCTGTTTTGTGACTTAGTCACCTCTTCATGGCTGCCTAACATTCATTTCCCCCCATATCACCTGTGTAGAGATAAGTCTCAAAGGTCAAGTTGCCACATATCCATGCACACCCTCTTAGTAATGGTTCTAGGCCACATGGGAAAGTCAGGCCCACCTCTTATTTTGCTGCTGTAATCAATCAATGCCTTTGTGTCAACAGTGGAGTTTCTGTAAGTGCTAAAAGTCAATTCCAAAGAAAGAACTAAACCTTTCTCTAACACTGAACAGCAGTGAATGCAGAGGCTCACAGCTGCCCAAGGTGCAGGAAAGAGGCAACAGTGGTGGGCTCAGCTCTCAACAAGACATTGACACAACCATCTCTAAGGCTTGAGATACATTGTGGAAGCAGTGGTAGAAGTCTTCAAAATGTCATTCTCTCAAGGCTACATGGAAATATATCCATTGGGATCATCAGCTCACAACAGCTGCAGATACCTGCACTTGGATAGGCCCTCCCAACAGTCAGTCATGGAAAAGGGAGGGACTCACAATACCCTAACCTTTGCCTCTGAGCTATTGCCTATCAATAGATTCTGGAAGAGACAAACACTGTCCTTAGTGAGCTCACCAGGTTCCAATGATTAATTCCAAACCTATGGTCATAGTTGGCCCTATTTGAACGTAGTGGGTCAGAAGACAAAACAAATAGACATGAACATTAGAGAGAGATTTGTGGGGACAAATAATGGTGGACAGGTGGGACAGGTAGGAGGTGACAATGGTCAGTAGTATTCATTGCCAACAAGTATAAAACCTTCAATGAACAGATTTAACTAATAAAGAAAATAAATACTTTAGAAAGGAACCAAGGTGTATGAGCTTGGCAAATGGATCAGTACAGTATACTATACATCAGCACAAGCGAGGTCCCAGCATCTCCCCATCAAGGCCACAGCATTAAGCTCTGGTCACAGAAACTCAGATGGCACAGGCGTCAAAGAGAAGTCTCCCCACTTTCATTTCTGTGATGAGCTATGGACAAGAGTGTCTCTTCTGGTAGTCACGTCATCCTATTCCTTCTCCTCTCAACCCAGTGTCACCTGGTGGACACCAGCACAGTCACAGGTGGTTCAGCAACACTTGCAAGTAAACTTTCTACTTGGGTCTTCTATACTCACATTTTAGTCTCAGCGATTCAGTACTCTGGATCCATAGGCTGGACTTAATGATGCCCTCTAGAAGGGGTAAAAATAACAGAGTTGACAATGAGATACTGGCAAAAAACGTATGATACACATTCATAGATTAACACTCATGCTGCCTAGAGGTAGCCATGTGAAAATGAAGCTACTAAAGAAAAATATCCAGACTTTTTAAAAATTGTATTAATTTATTCAGGTTACAACTCAATTGTTATCCTATCACTTGTATCCTCCCATTCCTCCCTCCCTCCCGCTCTCACCCCATTCCCCTCCCCTAGGTCTATGACCAAGGGGGACCTCCTCCCCCACTATATGGTCATAGGCTATCAAGTCTCATCTTGGTAGCCTGTTTATTCTATCTTTAAGTGCCACCAGGCCTCCCCACCAAGGGGAGGTGTTCAAATATGGGGCACCAGAGTTCATGTCAAAGTCAGTTCCTGCTTTCCATATAACTATGGAGAATGTCCTGTCCATTGCCTAGATCAGAGTAGGGGTTCAATGTTTACTATTGTATTGTCCTTGGTTAGTACAATAGTTTGAACAGACCCCCTGGGCTCCAATCCACCCATCATGATGTTCTTCTTGTAGGTTTCTAGGACCCTCTGGGTCATTCTATTTCCCCATCTCCTGTATTTCTCTTACCTAGTGTCTCAGTAGGATGTCCTCACATCTATCCCAATCTCCTGGTAAGTGAAGACTTTCATGGCATGTGCCTTTTGGGCTAGTGCCCAATTATAAGTGAGTATATACCATGTGAGTCTTTCTGCTTCTGGGTTGGTTAACTCACTCATTATGATCATTTCTAGTCCCATCCATTTGTCCACAAGTTTCAGGATTTCCTTGTTTTTAATAGGAAATATCCAAACTTATACAGACACAAAGACCTGAAGTACTGTATTTCACTAAATGTAACATTATGAGTAGCCTCATTGTCTTTGTTTTGTTTTGTTTTATAAAGAAGCAAAACCTGTCAGTTAAGACCATACATTCATTGGTTAGATGGCGCGTTTTCATTTCAGAAATGGTAAATGGCAAAGAAAATGCCTGTCTTAAAATTGATGAACTGTAATACTAAGTTAGCTTGAAATAGCCATAGATGGTGCTTCTCAATACACTCAGAAAGTCTATTTCTGAATCTGAGGGAGAATTTACTGGCTGAGTAAATAATTTTTCAGCAGATTCAGAAGTTCTGACACTCTTTGTGGTGCCCTCAAAGACAGATTGTCCCTTCCAAAGTCTCCTTTACAGGCCATAAGTGCATGCATGGTTCCTCCAGGCCAAGGAAGCATGCTCTACTGCAAAGAGTCCTGGGCTTGGAGCATGGACAGACTTTGGTTGGCATTTATTCTACTTCTACTGAGATGGGTGACCTTGCACATATTCCATTAAGTTCCCAGTTAACCTCCTCACCTATAAAATGAGTGGGTTAACCTAAAATCCTATTTCAAACTCAACTCTCATTTCTCAGCTCCCACCTCTTATAAATCTCTGGTCTTGGGGTTCATCTCAATGGCTTCATGTCCAGCTAAAGTGTATGCACATGCAAAATTCCCTCAAAAGATATCTTCTGCCAGCTTTCCATGTCAGCTTAATTCTCAATGTTCATGAAATAAAGAAAAGGGTGATTCACTTTGGTAACAAACTCTGTGTGCTGGACCATGGCACCCATCTCTGCTCCAGCAAAGACACTGACCCTCCACTGTGTCTACAGGAGAAGGAGGGACCTTACCTCTGCTGCCCTCGATTTCCCCTTCAGTGAAGATACCCTCATCCTCAGAGCATCCCTTATCTGGAAAGCAATTACAGTCAGCAGTCAACAGATGTCAGGGGAAGCAGCAGCATTCCAAAATATGGACGCATGTCCTAGAACTTGCAGACCAGTGGTTCTAGCCAGGGCAACAACATCAGGTGGATCATCCCAGCACCCAGCAAATAACAGGACGTGGATAAAGGTTGAAGAGCAACAATAACAATCCACGGAACTATTTTCAAACTGGGGCCACGGTTCCCCTGTGTTTTACCAACAATATACGCTCCCCATCTCTGCTTGTCTTCATAAGAAGCAAGCACAGGAAGTACAGAGTTCTTCCTTTCTCACCACCGATGCCCTGAGCTGTGCTCACAAGTTCAGCAACCCGGAATCCAGTGAAAACAGTATCACCCTCCTGCTTTCCTCAGCCACGTGGAATTGAAAGGAGCGACGAATGAAGCCAACTCAATTTACCTTGTGATCCATAATGGTACCAAACAGCAAGATGAAAAATCCCTGTGGTAAAAGTCAACAGAATCATGAGGGACAGCTTCTCAAATAGCATCCCACTGTTATTTCAATCCTACTCCTCTGGGTAATCTCTTGGATGGTACCTGGGCATTAGAAGCTCATTTCCACTGATGCAGAGGAACATGTGTTGGCAGAGCCTATCATGGTGGCACAGATCTGTATTCCTAACGCATGGGAGGCAGAGGTAGGAGGATTTCTAGTTCAATGCCAATGAGCTCAAGACAGGCCTGAGTAGCTGAGTAAGACCTTCTTCTAAGATAGATAAAACAGAATAGGCCAGCATGATGGCTCAGAAAGTGAGCGCACTTGCCACTAAGCCTGTGTACCATAGTTTGACTCTTAGGACCTAAATGGTGGAAGTAGAGAAAATGATTCTGGGACATTTTCTTCTAACCACCACATACAGGATACGGCATGTATGCATACACATGCAAATGGATGAGGGCTAGAAGATACATGTATTTTTTTTAATTAATGAAATATGGATTGGTGAGTCTTTCCTTTGAATCTACCTCCTTCATGGCAGTGAAGATCACCCTGGCAGACTTGTACAAGTGGGTTACTGATTCCTATTGAATGACTACTGCTGTAGAAAAAGGGTTTTTAACTTTACTGTATGGTTTGAGTGAGAAGCACCCCCATAGGCTCTGAACCCCTAGTCTCCAGCTGCTGGTGCTGTTGTGGCATATTTTGGCACTTTCTGTACTGGAGGCCTAATGTACAGCTGTAGGACAGTAAGGGTGGGGCTAGAGGGATATAACCAGACCAAGTTGCAGCCTGAATCTTCTAATTCTTAATCCCAAGAAAATGTATAAAGGTCATGCCATAAGCTCCTGCCACTGGGACCTGAGCGGCACCTCCTACGCCCCCACTCCCCACCCCCGACACACACACACACACACACACACACACACACACACACACACACACACACACACACCATGAGATTGACAGTTAATATAAATTCCTTCTTTTCTTAAGTTTATTGACTTTGGCATCTTATGCCAGTGACAAGAACAGTCGCTGAAACATGTATTAATTCCTACAATTTCATCTCAAATATTGAAGTGTCTCATCTTGCTCGTGATAACAGTTACACATGGCATGGAAACTGAACATTCAAAATCACAACCAGGGAAATTGTCTTTAAAAAATTAAATTAGGGTCCTGGTTCATTGTGAGTTGTGGTGGGCACTCTGAAAATAGTCAGTTATGGTCCCTGAGCTGGTAGAAGAATTTTTTTGAATTAAATGCAAAGGAAAAACTACACAGAACTGGAAGCTGGGACGACCTTTTCTCTGTCTGCAGCCAGTTTTATCATGAAGAAACACTGATCAAGTGACAACAAACTATTACATGTAAGTCAGAGGTAACACTGACTAAGAAGAGAGGGCTTAGCATAACTAAAAGCTTTTAAAGCATTTTTCTATCAATAAAAGAAAATTTTAAATATTCTGAAGAAGAACTACAGAGGTGGACAGATCTCTGTGAGTTATAGACCAGCCTGGTCTACAAAGCAAGTTCAGGACAGCCAAGGTTACAAAGAGAAACCCTGACTCAAAAAACAACAAAACAAAAACAAAAAACAAAACAAAACAAAACAACAACAACAACAACAACAACAACAACAAAAACCCTGCAGCCCCAAGGTAACTGCTGCCGTCACTTATATCAGGGCCTGGAATTGGTTCCCAGCACCAGTAGAGGAGAGAGATGAGGGGACAGTGAAGGAGAAGGAGGTGAAAATAGAAGAGGGGGGAGTGGAGGGACATGGAGAAGAAAGAAGAGGAGAAGAGATAGAATGGGAGGGAGGGGAGGAAGGGAAATGGGGTAGGAAAAAGGGAGGGGCAAGGATTAGAGGGGACAGGGTAAAAGAGGGTGGGGGAGGGGAGGGGTGGATGGGAGAGGAAGGGAGGAGGCGAGAGGAGATGAGAATGAAATTGTCAGTTACTGGAATAACTTTCAGAGTGGGAAATTTAAGCACATATGGTAGCTCACGCCTATAACCCCATCCCTCAGGACGCTGGGGTAGGAGAATCATTATGAGTTTGAGGCTACACTGGGCTAAAAAAATAAGATCTTTTCTCAAACGTTTAAAACAAAACAGAGGGCCAGAGAGAAGGACCAGCACTTAAGAGCACTGGTTGTTCTTGCAAAGGACTTGGGGCTCAGTTCCCAGCACCCACATAGCAGCTTCCAGCAATATGTAACTCCAATTCGGGGGATCTGATTTGCACTTCTGGCCTCCTTGGTCACTGCAATAAAGACATAACTGCAGGCAAATTATCCACACACATAAAATAAAAAATAAAGGGAAAAAATGTTTGACCTAAGGCAAAAAGAGTAGGGACATTTATGTTAATAAGAGCTTTTGAGTTCAAGAAAACAAAAGTACTTAATGTTTTCTCTTTAAAGCGATACAACAGGAAGAGTGAGGCTGGAGTGGTTGTAGTTATTAAAGAATGAGTAATATATGTGGGTGGCCTGAGTTGGCATTTCTTTAAAGCCTGTGGTAAATTTACACTTCGTGTGGTGCCTTTAAGAGCTAGTGACAAGTCAAAAGGCTTCACCACTTTATTCAGTAGTTTCAATATCCAAAGCAAAAGTTGGAAACTTTCTCCCAAACTCCAGACAGCAGATATTTACATTTTGCCGGTCGTGCCCCCTCTGTTGCAACTGCTCAAATGTTTCATTATAGCTCAGAGTCAGCAGGAGGAAAACATAAATAAATGAGCATAGCCGTGTTCCAGTGGAACCCTCTTTACAAAGGCAGGCAGAAGGCTGCCTTTCCCAAGCCCTGGTTAAAGGTGCCATGAAGACTGGGAACCTGCCAGGTTTTCTATTACTCATAGGAAGAGAATGCAATCTCTAAAATGCGAGCTTAGAATCGAGAGAGAGGAAAACAACCTTCACAGGCACCATCTTGTCAGAGCAGGCAGGCTAGAGCGGAGAAGACAGCACAGAGAATTCCACATGTAAATCCTTATTTTACCAGACGAGAGAGTTGACACCTGGAGGGAAAAGGCCTTCTCAAGACGGATAACATAGGGCAAATATATATAGATAAATAGCATCTAGCTTCTGTTTCACATCAACTGGCAAGAAAGGTCAGCTTCCAAAGTGAAGGCCAGCGATCGTCTCTTCCCATTAGAGAGAATGTTTATTTTGCTGACTTTCCTCAAGAAAAACAGCATTATGCTTATTTTGACCAGGCAGCAACTTTTTACATCTATGACAGGGTATAAACGACAGTCATATATGTAAGAAGGTTAACCTCTGACAAGACAGGAAGGACCCAGAGTCAGCTAGAGAAAGGAAGGGTGTTCCCCTCCAACCAGCCTGGTCAGGTAACTCCAGAGTCACTGGGGGCCAATCATAGGAACTCACACCTATAATTTCAGCACACGGGAGGCTGAAACAGGCAGACAGCTACAAGTTTGGGGCCACCTTGGCTACAAAATGAGATTCTGTCTCAAGAAAAAAAGGTTGTTGTTTTTGGTTTTTTTTTTTTTAACGAGGAGAGGGGACCGGGTGAGATGGTTCAATGGGTGAAGGCCCTTGCCACCAAGGCTGATGACATGAGTCCAATCCCCAGGATCTGCATGGCAGAGAAAGAGAACTGATTCCTGTAAGTTGTCCTCTGACCTCTACATGTATTCTGGGACGGGCATACACCCACACACATATATGCACACAGAGTGTAAAATAAATAGGTAGATGATAGATAGATAGATAGATAGATAGATAGATAGATAGATAGATAGACAGACAGACAGACAGACAGACAGACAGATACATAGAATAATGACAGAGGGGAAATTATTTTTAAGTGGGAGAACATGTCAGTGCACTTGGGAAAAGCAACACTCAGAGACCCTTGAAAACTTGATACCTCTTAATGGTAAATAAATCACAGCTATCCTTGGATGTCCAGCCAGAAATACAAAGCAAATTCCCCTTCCAGGGCTTACCTGGAAAGCATTGAGCAAGGCAAAGATTATATGGAATGCCAGGTGTGTGCCTTCTAGCAGAGTTGCTACCCCAAAACCCCAGGTCAGTCCCAGAAGTGGGGTGAGGATGGCAACATTTTTGCTGATCCTGAAAACTATGGCCATGTCCTGAGATTTTGAACTGCCAATCAAAGGCCTCTGTGTGTTGACAGCAACTGCCAGAACCACAAGAAGATTCACAGCCACAATGGCCAAGGCCGGGATGGCAAAAGCAAAAAGGGCTTTGGTTTGGCCCCAGTTAAGCCAGCAGGCGTCTTTTCTGGTGTAGCCTTCCCCGGGCTCTGTGACAATAACTGTGGTGACAGCAATCACAAGGGGACACCCATAGCCAACAGCAAAGCCAATGGCCATCATCCGGGACTTCATCATCCTGCGGAAGACAACCAGTATTCCATAGACTATGAGCAGCGCCTTGAAGAGCATCCAGAAAAACAGAGAGAGGAAAAAAAAGTGGCTGAAAAATGTCACGGCCACACACCACTTGTGGTCCTCCTGAATATTTGCGTCAAAGTTGGAGCCAATGATGAACCACAGGTTTGCGGTCAGGAGGCACACTGCAATGTTCACGATGCACACGTGGCGCATGTAGGATATCTCTGTCACAACCACCCGAGACCAAACCACAGCTTCGATGAGCAGGCAGAGGATCAAGCTAAAGATGGAGATGCTGAGTCCAATGAAAGTGATATATTTCAGGACATTGTCCCTTACAGGTTTGGATGACATGAGAATAGAGAAGGACATTACAGCTTTGGTGTATTTACACTGGCATTTCAGTGTGTTGTTGATGTCCGACACCGTTTTGCATGGCATCTCGTCCCACTGCCTTCTCTGAGAATGCCAGCCAACGCACTGGACGCTGGCACTCTGGGATTTATTGATTCTATCAAAGGTGAGTATGATTTCGTTCAGACCTTCGGGCAAAACCAGTGACAGGATCAGGTCACTTATGGGCTTTTGGAGAGTTATATTTGGCTGATAGGCTTCTTTCAAAATGGCCCCCAAGGTGGGAAAAGCTATGCCAATGGCTTGGGAAGCATTGGATGACAGCGTGCGTAGTGCTTGCCTGGGAACCTCTATCAGCACCAAGACACGGTCTGTGGCATTGTCCATGGGGATGGAGATGCTGAATCTGTTCTCTGAGGTATCCTGAGAGATGCGAGAGCCTTTCGTCTGAATAAAGAGCTCATCTACAGTGCCCTCAGATTCACCTTGGATTTGGAGTTTCTTGGCAAAAGAATTCACTGACTCTAGCAAATCTGAGCTGGCATTTTTATTGGCAATGAAAGCCCAATTTGGAATGGCAGCAGTGGCAAGGATGTGGTTGGCCATTTTCCCATAATTCTGAAAATGGAAACAAGACTATTAATTTTTTTAAAGTCAATTTCTAAATTCTGACCTTTGACAGATCTAATTATTTCACCTTATTTGATACTTTCCCCTTCGATTGCAATCATGCATTAGTAAGGCTAATGGAAGAAAAATAAAAGAATACAAAAAAAAACATATTTTAGTATAAAGAGAATTCCAGCAGTTGTCCTGGCTAGTTTTTTGTTTGTTTGGTTGTTGGTTGGTTGGGTGGGTGGGTGGTTTTGTTTGTTTGGTTGGTTGGTTGGTTTTTCGAGACAAGGTTTCTCTGTGTAGCCTTGGCTGTCCTGGACCAACTTTGTAGACCAGGCTGGCCTCGAACTCACAGCGATCCACCTGCCTCTGTCTCCCAAGTGCTGGGACTAGAGGTGTGTACCACCACCATCTGGCTTGTCCTGGCTAGTTTTAAGTCAGTGTGACACAAGCTGGAGTCATCTGAAAGAAGAGAACTTCAATGGAAAAATATGCTTTCATAAAATCCAGCTGTAGGGCATTTTCTTAATTGTGATGAAGGAGGGCCCAGCTCATTGTGGATGGTACCAATCCTGGGCTGGTGGTCATGGGTTCTATAAGATAGCACGATGAGCAAGACCTAATGAGCAAGCTGGTAAGCAGCATCCCTCCATGGCCTCTGTATCAGCTCCTGACTCCAAGATCCTGCCCTGTTTGAGTTCCTGACCTGATTTCCTTCAAATGGTGGCCTGTGAGGTGGAAGTGTAAGCCAAGTAAACCCTTTCCTCCCCAAACTTGCTTTTTGATCATGGGGTTTCATCACAGGAAGAGAAACCCTAACTAAGACAGCAATTAAGGGCATTGGTTGCTCTTGCAGGGGACCAGGGATCAGTTCCCAGTACCCACACAGTGTCTCACTACCATCTGTAACTCCAGTTCCACTTCTGGCCTCTGTAAGCACTGCCCAAACATGGTATACACACACACTTGCTGGCAAGATACCCATACACATAAAAAAATAAATCTTTTGAAAAGAATATACATCATATATACATGTATATATCATATATGTTATATATACATATATGTGTCTATCTAATTATTATTATTGCATCCAAGGAAGATCTTCACAGTACAGAATATAGAACTTAAATTCCATGAAATGTGAATGATTGTTTTATGAAAGGAAGTGATAATGTTAAGAAATACTACATACATACTTTATCCCTATATTCCTCTCTTTAATAATGCACACCAATGTTTGTGAGCTCACTAAAGTCTCTAAGAAGCTGACCTGGGGCTTTCTGGAATAGATCTGTTAAGAGAAGGCTTTCCTAACATGTCTGAAGCTCTGGGTTCCCTTCCCAACACTGCAAAGACGGGGTGGAATGGTACATGTCTGAAATTCCAATACTGGGGAAGTGGAGGCAGGAGGACCGGAAGTGGAAAGTCAAACGCAGCTATCTAGGAAGTTGGAAACTAGCTTGGGCTACATGAGACCAAATGACTCACCCTAAAGGAACACATTTAACTTTTGTTTAACGCACAGCTTCTAACTACTGTTGCGATGTACAACTCCCTTCTAAAAATGAAGACTCAAACAATGTGATCTACTAGGGTAGGCCTGGTCTGTGGCCATCACTATATATTCAAAATCTAACTTCCGTAAAGAAGACTGCTGAACAGAAGTATCTGCTGCTGCTGTTATGGTTGTTGTACATTTTACCCTGAAAGGAACATTTGACACTGTTAAAAATGCAAGGCTTAAGAAAAATCGTGTCCAAGTTCAGTGAAATTTAATTTTTAAAGTACCTTCATTTTCTTCCAAGTCACATTAGCATGTATTTCATAAGTTTGTGAGATATTTTTTAATAAGTCCACTATGAATGCAATATTTCCAGACGTAACTTCAGAGGTGTTTATAGCATCAAGTATGCAGATGTAGTCCTCAGGGCAGTGATGTCGGATTCCTTGAGACAAATTCCCAACACGCACTGGTGCCGTATTGCCCATCAGGTTCATGGGAAAAACAGAAGACGATGCCATGGAAAGGCCAGTTGCAGGATGTGTGTGCTGTGTAAAAAGTAATAAACCGAAAGGCATTGGATTTTGCAAGGAACTGAACCAAAAACAACCCCCATGGGAGAAACAGGTAAACAAAAATCTGGCCCTAAGAGAAGCTCGCTTGCTGAGAATAATTTAAGGAAGTCACAGAAGGCCTGGCTGTCACCGAAATTCCCAGAAATCAGACTAGTGACCCTTTTTAGAATTCCCTTTAAGAATAATGGTTTAAGCTGAAGTGAGTGAGTGTGTGTGTGTGTGTGTGTGTGTGTGTGTGTGTGTGTGTGTGTGTTATGTATGTGCATGCTCATGTATATACATGTCACAAGGTAGAGAGTACTCTTTCCTGTGTATGCACATTTGGACATTAAGAGTCAACATCAGGTGTGTTCCTCAATCAAGCCTCTCCACTTTATTTTTTCAAGACTTATTTTTATTTTTAACTATGTATACCTATATGTTTCTTTGTGTGGGTGTGTGCACATCAGTGCAGGTACCTGGGGGAGCCGAAAGAGGACATTGGATTTCTTTGGAGTTAGACTTACAGGCAGTCACGGGAACCAAAACCTCAACCTCCGGAAAGGCTAGTAAGATTTCTTATACTCTGGGCCATTTCTCCAGCTCTTTAATTTTTAAGATGAGGTCTCTCTCTGAACCTGGAGCTCATTGTTTTGGCTAGAGAGCAAACACCAGGCATCTCCCCAGTGCTGGAGTTGCAGGCACATGTGGCTGTTACAGAGATACTGCCTTCTGAACTCACGCCCCATGCTTACTGTCCTGGCAAGCGCTCTAGCTGCTGCACCGACTCCCCAGCCCTTTAAGACAAACTCTACTGAAATGGGGGAAGGAAGACCCAGGTGGAATTTCAAAGGACAGTTATTTGGGGAGGTTGGTTGTTTGAACACCACATTACCAAAGAATCGGAAATGGAAGAGGAAAAAAAAGGTGCATATTTTTAATTGTAAGTTAATTGATGATTTCCTGTTATTTTTATCTATACTTCCTCAGAACATGGCTTTGAATGGGCAAGCACTTTCATTATCTTAGGCCTGCCTGTCTTGGTAGTTACAGGGACTTCACCATGATTGCCTGTGCTGGGAAAGCGAAGCCATCTGCAGTCCTTTTATAAAGCGTCTGTTAAATACAACTCTGCAGATCTGTGTCCTTCAGTAGGACTGGAGAGAAGTATATGAGACAGATTTTTATTGTAATTGAGACGTGTCCGGGCCAATGAATCCTTACTCCTTCTAGATCCTCTCTATTTTAGTTAAAGAACTGAAAACATTAGAAAAGAAGTCATGTTTAATTTAATCCAAGACACATTTCGTTGATTAACACAAGAGGCACAAATCTACCAATAAAGCCAGGTGGAATGTTCTAAGCCATCATCTGCAGATAGTTTTAAGTAACTGTTGCTTGATGTGTTTAACCTTTTGTCACCAAGGTTTTGGCACACGCTCATCTCTCAGCTGAACTTCTCAGCCAAACCTCTAACTGACTCTTTGCTGAGAGGACTAGGGAGAGACTCGGCAGAGAGGTGAGCACGTCTGTGTGAGGGTAAGGAAACATCAATGCCATAAGGCAGATGCAAGCTACCAGATCGCTCTCCCCCAAGGCCAAGCCTGAGACTTACTGTCACTTAGAATAGATAAAAAATGAAAGTGTGTCCTCCCACCCCACCTCTGGAAGGGCTAGCTGCTGTTACCAGGAATGCTCCAGGGCACTACCTGGAACAGAGAGTCCACAGAGAGGCTTGTACATGTTTCAGTTGTCTTTTGCCATTTGTTTTGGTTACATGTGAAGACGATTTCCCCACGGAACTTCCAAGCACAACTCTGGATACAGCTGGAAGAAGAGTTGCAAGGTCCGTCGCATTTATCTGAAAACAGGAAGAAAAAAAAAAACTAAAAGAAAAGAAAAACCAGCACATCAGAAGCCAAAGTATCATCTCCACACTCTTGACAAATGCACGTGGTGTATTCTGGGGCTTTCTTAACAGTTGGCCAAGGAGAAGACATTGAATTGCCTTCCCAGAAGTAAGAAAAGGACCAGTGCTGAAACTAGTGTCCAGACAGAGTGAGCAGGAGGCAGAAAAAGGGGCTTCAGGGTGTCCAGAAATCCCTACTGAGAAACCCTGAGGTGGATGGAAAGGAAAAGACAAAGGAAAGGACACGAGAGCCTTGAATGCTATTGGGGTTCAAGTGAGAAACAGCCCCGATGAATGCATGTGTTTGAACATTTGTTCCTCAGTTGGTTGCACTGTCTGGCAGAGGTCATAGCCCTGCCCCCTTTTTTTTAACTTAAAAATACTCAACAACATTCCAGTGTTCTCATTAGAGGAGCACTTGCAAAAAATAATCACCACCAGAAAGTCCCCAAACACAACATGATGTACCCCCTGGTTAGCTGTTTGTTTGTTAGTTTGTTGTTTGTTTTGTATGGGCTTTGTTGTTGCTGTTGTTGTTGTTGTTGTTCTTTTTTCATTTGTGTGTGTGTGTGTGTGTGTGTGTGTGTGTAACAGTGATGTTTTATTCTGTTTGGTTTTGTTGTTGTTGTTGTTGTTGTTGTTGTTGCTATTATTTATTTGTTTTTGACAACTTATGTCCAGAACCGATTGCACTATGCCCCTGTCTGTGAGAGACTACCTTGACTGATGACTGAAGTGAGAAGGCCCAGCCTGCTATCTGAAGTGAGAAGGCACAGCCTGCTGTGGGCAACACCAGGTGAGCATGAGCTAATGAGTAAGCTAGAAAGCAGCATTTCTCCACGGTTTCTGCTTCAGTGCCTGCTGGAGCTCCTGCCTGGCTTCTCTCAGTGACGGACTGTGATGGAAGTATCCACTGAAATAACCCTGTTATCATAGCAATGGAAAGTGTACCAGAGCAAGATGGCACATAGGTAGTGTAAGAGTTGCATGACTAAAGGAGAGCAATACCTTGTCCCAACCTAGGTGGGAATGTTGTGTAAGTCACCAGTTGCAAGAAAAAAAAAAATCTATCAATGCTGGTAAACACAGAGAATTCATGAGAGGTTGCTATTGCATTGGAAAGCCTGAGGTCTGGAGACGTGCTTGCAGCACTCTCTTAATTTTAGCCCCATCTCCAAATGAATGAAGACTGTACTGCAGTCAGACATACCTTGTGTCCATCTGAAGTCATGTTTCCATGGAGATATTCGAAGTTTATCTTCATCCTGAAAAATATAAATTCAAAAAAAATTTACTGTGAGATATTCTCTCTCTACGTAACTTAGAGGATCCATGTAAACATGGAGAGCAAAGGCATTCAAGACTAGGAAGGAAGTTGTGGCAGACTCGTGGGATGGTTCTGAGGGAACGTGCTAAAGAAGACACAGGTGAGGAAGCACTTATCACTAATGAGATAGTGAGGGCTAACCTGGGAATCACTTGAGCTTGAAAGATCAAGTTAATGGATGGAGTACTTCTCTTGTAGTCTTAAGAATCCTTGTACTTTTAAGAGACAGCAGAAATGACAATTACACCATCAAGCTAGCCCCTGCCCATACTGACAGCTAAGGAGAAGCCCCAGCTACTATAAATACATCCTTGGAAGGATGAAAAGAATAGAAAGTAGGACTGTTCGCTGGGTTACAATAATCAAATCATGGATCTTCTACACAAGTACAGGAGTGTAAGGATAGCCTTGAAGGATAAACTTTGATATGATAAAAAGGATGACATGTGATAAAGGAATGAAGAGTTGATAAAGCAAAGCAACTCCCAAAAGCTAACATGAGACCTGGATCTAAGTTGTTCTGCCGCCATCTTAGGTCTTTCTCCTCTGGGCAGCTACCTGTGTACAATCTGTGTAGCTTCCAAAGTGACTGCTACACTCAACTGTTGGCTCCTGGGCCATGTCCTGCCACCTCTTCCTTTGTGGTTGCTGTGGTTGTTCCCTTCTTTTGAAAATTACTATCATGTAACAAACATAAAAAAAGATTTTTGGAACAAAAGAGAAAATTACCATCAACAAGGGTGAAGTTATGATCATATGAAAATATATTTTAATTGGCATGTAACTTATCAGCTATCTAGATGCCTAAGAGAATTGAGGGGTTTCTCTTGGGATCACACAGGGAGAAATCAAACTTACTTTTTTGTGAGTCTTGAGTTTAAAATGAAAACATTCTATGGTCATAAAAAACACCAAACAGCAAACTGTGGTGACCTGGGGCTTCATTCTCACACATGGGGATTTGAACCTGGAGCAGAGAAGGAAGAAGGTAGATTCAGCTGAAGGTGACAACTTCATTTGGCTCACTCAGTACACACCAGAGGGCCACATTGGTGCAGGCAAAGTCATGGGGAAGACGGAACTCAACAGAGAAAACGCCACCATCAGACAGGCCTGTAGACATGTCTGAGAGTGTTTTCATGATTTATAACTGATATAAGAGGTCCCAGTCCATCGTGAACAGCTCAACCACCGGGCACATCCTGACTTCTGTAAGAAAGCAAGCTGAATAAGCCATGAAGAGCAAGCCAGAAGTCAACGTTTATCAGATTTTTCTAGGGAGTCTGGAATGCTGGCTTTAGTCACTTATAATCCCCTAGCACTGGAAAACGCTATGACAAAAAGAAGCCTGAGGCTGACTGGACAGCCAGTCTAGGCAAATCAGCCAGATCCAGGTTAATGAAAGGCCCTGTCTGTCTCAAAAATAAAATGCAAAGGCTAGAGAAATGGCTCAGAGATTAAGAGCACTGACTGCTCTTCCAGAGGTCCTGAGTTTAATTCCTAGCAATCACATGGTAGCTCACAACTACCTATAATGTGATCTGATGCCCTCTTCTGGCATGCAGGTGTACATGCATGCAGAATACTGTATATATAATTAATAAATCTTTAAAACAATAAGATCCAAAGTGACAGAACAAAAAAAAAAAACCAGTATTATTCACACACATACACGAGAGAGAGAAAGACAGACAGACAGACAGAGACACAGAGAGAGATCCAATTACTGTACAACAGGTCTCTAGTCATGCACCCAACAAACTGTCATCACAACTTTGAAGTTCAGCACATTTCCATGGGGAAATTCAGACCCTTTACTTTCAGAATTTTTTCCTTATAATTTTTCTCTTGAAGGTACAGACACAGAAAAGCAAAACTAGCCTGGATTTTGGAAACAGAGCTGGGTTCCAATGTCCTGTCTACTGTTTATAAACTGACTTACCTAGCCTCTTTGTCCATTCACCTCTTTAAAAGTAGCATAAATTCATCCTAATGCCCATCATTTATCAAGTGGCTCCTGTTTGCCAGAAACCACATCAGATGTGACAGAGTAAAAATGAAGGACACTGTCTCCACTGCTTACTCTTCTGCTGTTATAATATAACGTAGTGGCCAATGCAATAGAAGGAGTTTACTTTGGCTTACGGTTTCATGGGGAAGAGTCACTCTTGGAAGAGAAGTATGGCAACAGGCACCAGGGATTGAAGCAGGAGGAGGAAACTGAAAGCTCACATCTCAATTGCAAGCATGAAGCAGAGGGAGATAGCAGGATGTGGGGTGATACTACAAACATTCAAAGCCGGTGCCATACTTCCACCATCAAGGCAACACCTCCTCAACCTTCCTAAACAGTGCCACTACCTGGGGACTAAGTCTTCAAATATTGTATCCAATGAGGGAATATTCTCATTCAAACCACTATACTATCCTTTCCTTAAAGGATGTAGTGGAGACTATAATCAAGACCAAGAAGAGACTTGATACCCTATGAGCATATACAGGGGGAGGAGGTTCCCCTCAGTCACAGTCATAGGGGAGGGGAGTAAGGGGAAAATGGGAGGGAGGGAGGAATGGGAGGATACAGGAGATGGGATGACAATTGAGATGTAATATGAATAAATTAATAAAATATATTTTTTAAAAGCATCCAAATTTCAATATGGAAAAAAGAAAGACCAAGACAAGCCAACAGTATTATCATGTATATACTTCAAGGCTGGGTAGATACAAGTTCTTGGCAAATATCAGAGCATTTATGCTCTGCTGAAACTCTGAACTTTTGATGCTTACAAGGCAATCTTTAGCCTGGAAATAGAAAAAACTCAGTGGTCGGGTCTCAAATTCTCCTTGTCGAGACTGAGCCTTTCGGGAATCCTGGAATCCTTCAACCTAAAGGAATCCCAGGTACTTACAGACAGGCTTGCAGATTCTCTTTAAGTTTAAAATTCCAAACCAATGGGAGAAGGGAAAGGACTTTGGCTTATAACATCATCTTGAAAAGCAAGTCTGACTTGTGTGATTGAAAAAACCTTAAGACATTGAAGAAAGAAACTGATGATGATATCAGAAGATGCAAAGATCTCCCATGCCCATGGATCCATTGAGTTAATATGGAAAAAATGACCATCCTATCAAAAGCAGTCTATAGATTCAATGCAATCCTCAACAAAATTCTTCACATATCTTAAGAGGACAATTTTTAGCTTCATATGAAAACAAGCAAACAAACAAAAACCAAGAGAGCTAAAAAAAAATAGAACAATAGAACAGCAAGAGGTATCACATCCCCAATTTCAAGTTGCACTATAAAGCATCATAAAAACAGCATGATAAAAGGCACAGAAACAGACATAGCAATCAATAACATTGAACTGAAGACCCGGACATAAATCCACACACCTATAGACACCTGATTTTTAATAAAGAAGACAGATATGCACACTCGGGGGAAAGGCAATGTCAGCAGATGGTGTTTGTCAAACTGGATGTCCACATGTAGAAGAATCTAAAAAGATTCATCCCTGTGACTCTGCACAAAACTCAACTCCAAATGAATCAAAGACTTCAACATAAAACCAGATACACTGAAACTGAGAGAATTGAAAAGGGGAAACTCATTGGCAGCCTTGAACCTATTGGCTCAGAATAAGACTTTCTGAACAAAACACCGATAACACAAGCACTAAGATCAACAGTTAGTAAATGAGACTTCATGAAAACTGAAAAGCTTCTGTTTGGCAAAGGACACTGTCATGCAGACAAAGCAGCAGCCTATAGACTAGGAAAGGATTTTTTTTTTTTTTACTAACTACATGTCCAATAGAGAGAGAATGTGTGTGTGTGTGTGTGTGTGTGTGTGTGTGTGTGTGTGTGTATTCAAAATATATAAAGAATGCAAGAAACTAAACATTAGGAAAACAACCCAATATTAAGTAGGGAACAGCTATAAACAGAGAATTCTCAAAAGTGGGTATTCAAATATCTGAGAAACACTTTAAAATATGTTCTCTTTAGCTATCAAAGAAGTGTAAGTCAATACTACTTTGAGATTTCATCTTATACCCATCAGAATGGCTAAGATCAACAAAAGCAAGTGACAACTCATCTGGTAAGACTGTGTAACAGGGGGAGCACTCATCTTGTCGCTGATGGGAGTGCAAACTTGTACAGCCAGTATTGAAATCAGTGTGGTGTTTCCTCAAGGAGCTGGGAAGCAGCAATCTACCTCAAGATCCACCTATACCACTCTTGGGCAAATACTCAAAGGATGTTTCATCCTACCACTTGCTCAACTATGTTCATTACTGCTTTACTCATAGTAGGCAGAAATTGAGGGGGAACTAGATGTCCCTCACCAGAAGAATGGATACTTTGCACAATGGATTATTACTCAGCTCTTAAAAAGAATGAGACCATGAAAGTCACTGGTAAATATATAGAACTGAAAAAAAAAAAAAGTACCCCGAGTGAGGTATCTCAAACCCAGAAAGATAAATATGGTATATATTGACCTATATATGGATATTAGCTGTTAAGTCAATAATAGCAAACTACAGTCCATAGGTATAAAGAAACTAGGGTGTTAGGAAAGGGAAATAGAATAGGTAGTTATGGGTGTATGTGGAGAGCTGGAAAGGGAGGATTAAGAGGGGAGTGGGAGAGGAGAGGGGGATGAAGAAGAGAATAAGGGAAGAGGCAGCTAAAATTAAGGGTCATGATTGGGTGTGGTGGTGCACACCTTTAATCCCAGCCCTGGGGAGGCAGAGGCAAGTGGATCACTGTGAGCTCAAGGGTAGCCTGGTCTACAAAAGTGAGTCCAGGACAGCCATGACAGTTATACAGAGAAACCTTGTCTCAAAAAACCTTTAAAAAACATGGGTCATTTGAGAGGTAGTATAGAAACCTAATACAGTAGAAACTATCTAAAATATATACATCTATGAAGGTGATCTAAATGAAATCACAAAATGATGGGGGAGACAGAACCGCTACTGGTCATCACTAAATGAAGCTCCCAGTACTGGGATTGGGTTACATCTAATTGAGCTGATATCCAAAAGGGTCCCATGGGCCTCCTCAAACAACCTAGGCTGTTGCCAGGACTACAGATTTCTCTCCACAAACTGTCAACAAGGTCCCACTGCTGAAGATAACACCCACACAACTCATTAAACATGAAAAAGTAAAGCTGGTGTCTACATAGAACCTTCACTCCTTTGGTACAGGAAGGTACTCTTCAGGCTATGAGAAGAGAAACATAAACACCAACACAGCTGTCCTGCCTGCAAGATATGCTATAGCAATGATGGCACCAACCTTGAGGGAATAGCCTGTCAATATCTGAATTGACTGAAGGCCCACTCCACAAGATGGAATCCCGTAACAACCTGGTTTGGATGACCAAGAAGCTGGGACTAGATAGCCAAGGACCTAGGGTAAAACTAAGTACTACTCTTTGAAGAAGAAGAAAAGGAGGAGGAGGAGGAAGAGGAGGAAGAGGAAGAGTAGGAGGAGGAGAAGGAGGAGGAGGAGGAGGAGGAGGAGGAGGAGGAGGAGGAGGAGGAG
>OU015751.1:44855122-44868136 GCA_907169655.1 Acomys percivali
AAGAAGAAGAAGAAGAAGAAGAAGAAGAAGAAGAAGAAGAAGAAGAAACAAAATGACTCCTGATGACATCCTGCTACTCTCATAGACCAGTGCATTGCTCAGCCATCATCAGAAAAGCTTTCTTCTGCAGCAGCAGAGAACAACTACAGAAACTCACAGCCACACATTACGCAGAGAGTGAGAGACCATGGAACCCTCCACCCTAAAGAGAATTTCTCCATCTAAACTCTCCCCTCAGGGCTCCTGGAACCCTGTGGAAGAGGAGGCAAAAATAGTGTAAGAACAAGAGGTGGCTGAAGACACCAAGAAAACACGGCCCTCTAAATCAACATGATCAAATCGTGTATGAACTCCCAGAGCCTGAGACAGCATCCATATCACAAGACACCTGCAAGAGTCTGCACCGGGTCCTCCGTATGAATGTTATGCTTCCAGTTCAGTGGGGTTTTTTTTATTAATTGATTCAGATTACATCTCAATTGTTCAGTTTAGTGTTTTTAATAGGGATTCCAGAGGGTGCACACAAGCAGATCTCTGATTCTCGTGCCTTCTCTTGGGCTCTTTTCATTCTGTTTGTTTTGTCCAATTCCAAAGTGTTGGATTTTGTTCTACCTTATTATATTTAATTTTTATTTTCTTGTTGTATTTTTGTCCCTATGAAGCCCATTTGCTTTCTATTGAGAGACAGGAAGGAGGTAGATCTGGATGAGAGGGAAAGTGAGGAGGAAATGGGCAAAACAGAGAGAGCGGAAACCATAATCCGGATATATTGTGTGAGAAAAAAAATCTACTGTCAATAAAAGAAAAAAATAAAAAGAAAGTCTGAGCAGAGAAACAGAAGCAGGAGGAATAACAGGAGAGCAGTGGTAGCGAATTTGCAAGGACATAGGGATTATTACGGGTACAGAATTCCTGATCTTAAACTGTGGGTGGGAAGAAGCCCTGATGTCTGATTGGTGTGTGCTGAGCATTGCCACAGGAGACACTGTGCTAATATCAACCATCACAAAGCAGAATTCCAGAGGAGCCTGTGTAAGTCTTCAAGTGCCCACACATTTCACACCTCTGACCTTCAGATTTTGTTACCATGGCACAATAAGAAACAGCATACATTCTGGGTCAGTGTGCATGTATGAATATAGATAAGTCTACACCGTTCTACATACAAAAGTGAAAATGTAATATTTCGCTTCAAGCATTTTATATAAAAACATGTCTCCCTCAATGCACACTGCCAGGTACGCAGCTGTATCCAGCATTTCTATCTTGTGTGCTGCTTTAATCTACTTGACATCTTTGGAAGCCCTGGCTGTGACCCACTGTAGTAAATGTATGAGCCTCTATCTAACACTATCTCCTGTCGGTTAAGAGACAGACAGTCCACTACAAGGTTCACTGTCATTTTCAGGGTTTTTTAGTTCTTTCACTGACATGGGCATTCTTAATCCTCCCTCTTTACCCTCCTCCATGATTATTCTAAAATCTCCCTCCCAAGGAATCTGTATCAGAGACTCACACTCAGGATCAAATATGTAGAAGAAATTCTGAGACTTAAACAAAGCCTTTTTCACTAGCAAAAAAAAGAAAAAAGAAAAAAAAGAAAAGAAAAGAAAAATGTGCAAATAGATGAAATGCCCAAAGAGGCATTTGTAAATAATAACACCTGTATTTGAGGCACACAGACAAGGGATGCTTCCCTACACCGTTTTCCATCTAGGAATTTTTCTTAAAGCTAACCAGGCTTGCTGGATATGAAGGTGCACACCTGTATTCCTGGTGCACGGGCTGCTGAAGCAAGGGGATTGTGAGTTTGAGGCCATTCTGGGTTACGCAGGAAATCCCTGTCAAAGGAAGAAAGGAAGACATGGATAGAGGAAGAAACAGAAAAGGAATAAATGAGGAGAGCGACGGAGGAGAAATGAGGAAATGTGGGAGGGAAGGAAAGAGGGAGAGAGCGGGAATGGAGGGAAAACAGAGAAAGAGGGAGGAAGGGAGGGAGAGAGGGAGGGAGGGAGAGAGATTGACCTTGCTGGACGAAGCTCAGGCACAGTGATGCGATGTGATTTACAGAATTCCCAGAAATAAGGCTTCTGCATTCACAGAGCTCTTGAGAGTATTTGGGGGTAATGGATCCAGAAGCTGCAAATTGCCTAGTTCTTTAAGAAGCACTGTGAGGTATGATATATGTTCTATGTTCCTACCAGCTAAGAAAAACTTAACCAGCAAACAACACACACACACACACACACACACACACACACACACACACACAGCCATAAGCATGACTGTAAGAAACACAAACTTTGATCTCAACACAATTAGCTGGGCGGTTTCAATCATTTGTGTTATTATAGTCTGAGATATGTGGTGACATATCATTTGTTATAATAATTGTACGTTAAGGTTCTTTTTTCAGTTACATCACATATTGAGGGAGAATTTGAAAGCTATTATGCAACTGGAGCCATAACATTCTAATTTTTGCCTACTCTAGTAAGCAAGGATGAATGATGTAGCTGCTTTAGGTCTATGTCAATGCGGTTTGTCTTGTAAGAAAGAATTGTACGGGATCCACCTCTCTAGAACTCAGGTGTGACCAATGACAAAAGTTGACTTGCTCTGTAAAGTAGTGAATCCGCTGAAAGAATGGGAATTAAAAGATAAACAAAGCAATGCCCAAAAGCTCACAACCAGAAGTCATGAGGCAACAGCCTGGAGTGAGCGCTTAGATTTACTTTTGATTTATACCTTCTTAGATTTAATATTGATAAATATTTGAAGTGAACTAAGGTCTGGTGGGATGGCTCAGTGGATAAATGTTCTTTTTTATAAGCCTGATGGCCAGAGTCGGATCACCAGAACCCATGTAAAGAAAGGAAACAGGCACTGGAGAGATGGCTTAGAGGTTAAGAGCATTGCCTGCTCTTCCAAAAGTCCTGAGTTCAATTCCCAGCAACCACATGATGGCTCACAATCATCTATAATGAGGTCTGATGCCCTCTTTTGGCATGGAGGAATACACGCAGGCAGAGGAGTGAACTGCTCCATGAAATTGTCCTCTGACCTCACATGCACACTGTGACATGTACCTGCACACACATGCACCATAAATATGAACACATGAAATATTTACAGCACTTAAAGTGAACTTTATATTTTGCATGACTCCAAACTGAAATGTTTCTACAAATGAATTAAATAAAGTCTTCTCTAGTCCTTAGCACCATCTTATATGGTGTAACTTATCTCTTAATAAGATATGTTAAGTGGCTCAGTGCTTAAGAGCACTGTCTGCTCTTCCAGAGGTCCTGAGTTCAATTCCCAGCACCCACATGGTGGATCACACCATCTATAGTGAGATCTGGTGCCCTCTTCTGGAGTGCAGCAGTACATACAGACTCTATAAATAATAAATCTTAAAACAAAACAAAACAAAAAAAGATATGCTAAGACTATAAATACTACATTAAATGCAACAGGAAGGTGTAAATTATTCAAAAGAGCAAAACACAGCTTTCTGAGTGACATGAGGCTGTCTCTCCTGGCCGGACAGTTTAGTGGTTCTCAGTGAGTGTCACACCTTACCCTATGTGAATACTAAGTGTCACTGCACACACATGGTGCTCAGCTCTGTTCAGCAGGATATTCAGCTTGTTGGCAAGGCTGTGTGCATCCTTAACCTCTACTGCTATGAACCATAGGTATGGTAGCAGAGAAGCTCCCAGAAGAATGATAGATCACAGGCTACTTAAATCAAAACCCTAATCCAGTTATAGGTGTAGAGTGGCATTGTAAAAATACCCACTTATCTTAGGAAAGGCCCTGGCTTCAATCTTCTGCGTGTAAAGGAGAGACAAAGACAGAAGGAGAAACAGAGACAGAGACACCCTAGTAGCCTGTGGGAGAAAACAGAATAAACTTGATTCTAACAGAACAGTACCACATACATACGTATGGATGGATGGATGGATGGATGGATGGATGGATGGATGGGTGGATGGATGGATGGGTGGGTGGATGGATGGATGGATGGATGGGTGGGTGGATGGATATATGGGACAATATATATGGGACATATATACGGGATAATTGTATATTATCCACCAATTATTTCCCAACTATTTGCAATGGGCACCAAATATGAAAGAAAACAGAAGAAAAATTTAACAATCAGGGCAGTTATACCCACTGGCTTCGGTTTTCTTTCGGTTTGGGAGCACTACTCGCTTTCCTCTGGTAGGCAGCGTAGATTTTGTGTATATTGGATTAAGTGTCCTAAACTAGGATTCTACGGAACATTAGTTGAATGACATATAAAGATGTTCTACCATCATCCAGGCATGGTGGCACACACCTGTAGTCCCAGCACTCAGGAGGGAGAGGCAGGCGGATTGCTGTGAGTTCAAGGCCAGCCTGGTCTACAAAGTGAGTCCGGGACAATCAAGGCTACACAGAGAAACCTTGTCTTGAAAAACAAACAAACAAAAAAAAGGATGTTTCACCATCAAGTCAATTTAGGAAACAAATTACACTACCCCAATCTCCCTGTTTCCCTCAACAAGTACTGAGCATACACACATACACACAGCATTGAAATTCTTTCAGTAAAAATAATGACTCACTCAAGTTTTGCCAAAATTACCTCAGCATCAAAAAATGCTTCTGGAGCTGAGGAAAGGTTGGACGGATGGAACAGAGATTACTAAAGCTGGCTGCTCTTTTAGAAGACCCAGGTTCAATTCCCAGCACCCAGATGGCAGCTCATACCCTTCTATAGCTCAGGTTCCAGGGACACTCTTTTCGGCCTTTGCAGATACTATACAGACACTTATGCAAGCAAAACACCCATATAAGCTCTTTATAAAGGCCTTGAGGGGCTGTCGAAATGGCTCATGAGATAAGAGACCCTAAAGCTCTTGCAGAAAACTCAGACCAGCATCCAGTATCCATGCCAGGTCGCTCACGACTACCTGTAACTCCAGCTCCAAGGGATCTGCCTCTGCGGAGAGCTGTACTCATATATACATATTCACACAAGGGTATACACATAATTAGAAACAAAGGTAAATCTCTTTAAATGCCTCGAGGAATATAAAGGTGCCATCATGTGAAAAATATGCTCTCTCAGGGGAAAACACACTCAGCTACATGGATTTGGAGCCCAGGTATTTTTGTTGGGCACCTAGCCAGTGCCTATCCTTATGCCAGTGTGCTCATGGGAGGCACTTGCATCTCTCATAGCAAATCTCTGGGAAAAGACAAGAAAAAAGGACAGATTCTGAAATGAAAAGTGAGGAGTAAACAAGATGCCAGAGAACTCTTAGTTTGAGGTCATCTGCGTCAAGTCAATGATGCAAATAGCGAGCTGTTTGTCATTTGCAAAGAGGCATTCTCTGATTTCTATACTAGTCCCCCCGCCCCCCGAGTGAGGACAGATCCATGCTTTATTCCCAGAGTGAATAGCACAAGGTACTAATTTCAGCAATAAAAGCTGCTGAACCACCTAGCGTGGCAGTTTCTCAGGCCCTATAAAAGTAATTGAAGCACACTCCAGGTCTCTCCTCCCCTCTGGAGCAGCTCGCCTCACTCTGCACATCCTTACAAAAGCGTGAATTACCCTCTGCCATCCACTTTCACTTCTCACACAATAATAAACAGCAATTCTAAGCTGCCAAATACAGCCAGGCTCCCTGTTGTAACCTAGTGATTACAGAGAGAAAATAACATGTACTGGCCTCAAAGGTTTAAGTGGGGGAAAAAAATGCAGCTAAACTCACTAGCCAACCCAGAGTCGAGTATCTAAGTAACTAGCCCTCCCTCACAACCATTTTTACTGTCCTGGACATTGTGTACCCTCTACGCACAAGCTCTAGTCATAATAGGTCAAGAGAACCTGCGAAGAAGCAAGTCACAACTAAAAGGGGGAAGAAATCAGGCTGCTATCAGTCAGAAGGTGGAGACCTGCCCTTTCTCACCAGCCATCTCAGCATCCATTCAGAGTGGGAAACGCGCATTGGATAAATGAATGAGTGGACGAACAGCCCTGCGAGTTGAATGGGTGAATAAAGATCCTTGATCTGTATCTGAGGGTTTGGCTCTGAATCATGAGGAAATTTCCCTGTCCTCAAGAAGCATGTGAGCACCCAGCCTCCCTTCTGTAGCCTCCTTCAGACAGCAACATCCCCACATATTTAGGTCTTTTCTAGAAAATGGTGGTAAGCATTTGCACAAAACCTCTCGCGCATGTTACGTCTTCTCGGATGCTTCGTAAGTGGTTGTTATTTCATGTTGTTTAGGAAATAATAATAACAGACATGGCTCAGTACATGTCGCTCAGTACAGACGTAAAGCTCTTCCTTGCAGCTTTTCTGTCTCTGATTAGAGATATGGGTGTGGAGGCTCATAGACATGAAAGGCCCCGGCATTTGAAATGCTCCATCATTTTTGGAACCTGCTGAGTTGGGCAGAAATGCTCTCCCTCTCATCAGGCCTCCTTTTTGTTGCTGCTGCTGCTGTTGTTGCTGTTGTTGCACCATCTGGACTCTGATTTTAAGAAAAAGATTCATAAAATTTTATGTAAGAAGAGATATGGGAGAAGGAAGGAAGGAAAAAAGAAAGAAAGAAGGAAGGAAAAAGAAGAAAATGGAGTGAAGGGAAAGGAAGGGAATGAAGCAAGGCAGGATGAGAGCACAGTGGCATCGACTATGCCTGTGTCTTTCTCTTGTGCTACCGCCATTGTAAGTTGGGAATCATAAAACACTGACGCCCCTCCCCCTGGACAGACCAGAAGAACCCCATGTTCCTGAACACTGCCTCCTATTTGTTCCATCTTCTCTGTACATAGAATCGAGTTTGTGAGTGAGCTGTATTTCAAAACGATAACCAGTCTGTCTGGGTCCTGGAACTCCTGTCACTCGCTGGTGAAGCTGTAGGGTGAGTCATGCACACTGAGGCACTGCTCACCCATCTCAACACGCCTGGTGAGAGCTGGCATCAGGCTCCCAGCGAAAATGTAAAAAGGTCAGGACAAGAACTGTAAAGTAGGCAGTGGGGAAGGATGACTGCCATGTAAGCTCTCAAACTACTTGCCTCTCTCCCCTCCAGTGACGTGTACAGGGGGAGAGAGAGGCTCATTGTCGCTTTCTATCAACCTTGTAGACAGCAACTGGCTTCATTCTCCTTGACCAATCCTACTGTCTTATGGGAATAACTAATTCAGAAAGGTTAACCAGATGATGAGAAAGCCAAGAGTGAGGGAATGTGTGTGTGTGTGTGTGTGTGTCTGTGGGGGGGGGGGGTGTTGTTCCCCTGAGCCTAATTCAATAACCATATATATTCCTACTCTGGTCATGTAATTAGAACTTTGACTATAACATCAGATAGCTAACTGAGTTGTCTATATCTTGACCTCAATAACTGAATCTACAGACTCACTTTTACTGGTTCTTTCCATCATGGATGAGGTACGGGCCTTGGTGGAAAGAGAACTGCGAAGAATTACTAAGAAATAGAATCAGACTCATCTCTTCTTGGTTATTTCAGATGACTTTCCAGCCACGCTTTGCTGCTGGAATGCAATGCTGGGCTCTCATGAATCACAGAATTTCAGGGTTGGAAGGCATCTTCATCTCACCCATAATCTTAATGTTTTTATAATTATATAACATAATTATTATTGCTGGTGGTTTATTTCTTTGTTCTGTGAAGAAAGCTCACAGGAGTGCTGACCCTAAACATATAGCCCAAAACATAATGCCCAATGAATCAAGAGCCCAACTCTCCTGCCACTGCCCTCCAACTCCAGAGCACAAGCCTTCAAGCAGCCCACGCTGGCCACTCAGACCAGGGGATGCGTTAGACGGTTTCCAGCAGTAACCGGAAGGAGTGTTTCCCTTTCCGTTGCCATAAAGACAGTGTGTCAGGTTCACGAAGAGAAGAAGACTAGAATGTTAAAGCTCCACATTCCATCTAGAGGGAGGGCATAGAAATTTATCTGGCATGAAGACCGTGCAGAGGCAGTGAGTCTAACTGTCTGACAGGGCATTTTGTGTTTTCACCCCCGAGAAATGAGCAATTAAAGCCTGACAGATGGCTCCATGAAAAAAAAAATAGTAAATAGACACTCCAACTTTGAGGTAGCCAATTTCTAAAAAGCATTAAGGGGCAGTGGGGGTGGTGGCTGAAGATCAAGCATTCCAGAAAACACCAGCCCAAATCACACGTTTCTCCCATTCTGAGACAGGTGCAGACAACAATCAGCTCTCTACTAGGGAAGGGTGCCGGGATGGGCCGTGTACTCACGCATCCAGGAAGCAGATCTAGCAGCCCAGAGACCGGCAGTCAGCAGGCAGCAAAGTCAACACGGAACTCCCCAGCATGGTGGCCACCATCACATATCCACACCGAAACCCTCCTGTCCTCTTCAGTGCTAGTGACCCGTCTCCATCTTTTTGAGAAGGAAGTCCTGAAGGCCTCAGTGAGAAGCAAGTGCCTGTAACAAGAAACCAATCTAGCCACTGCAGAGCAGCCCACAGCTTCAAGGATTGTGTAAGGCTGTGAATCACCCCACAGTGGGTCTGTCAAGCATGCCTAAGAGAAATTACAGGTTTCTCTTGTCTGAAGCGAATCCATTAAAGTGAGTCACTTGTTTGTCCTTCGGTCCTTCTGGTCTTTATCTTAGATGATGACATGGGAGTCTGTGTTGGATCTTCCCTGGTGTAATTAGGACAAGGGTGACAACATGCAAGGTTGTACCACCATTGTTTATGGTTTTAAAAGGCTTTTGTTGCATTTTACCTGTACCTATGAATTTTGGAGAAAGCCAACTGAGAAAATGACCAGAGAAATTATGAGCTAGCCCCTACCTTGGCGCCAGAGGGATTTATGGCTCTTTCTTTCTTTTTAAATTTATTTATCTATTTGTTTATTTATTTGTGTGTGTTGGATGCCATAGCACATTTGAAGGTCAGAGACCAACTTGGAGGAATCATGAGGCCCTGAGATCAAATTCAGGTCATCAGGCCGGGTGGCAAAGGCCTTTCTCTACCCCACTGAGCCATCTCGCCAGCCCTATTTACTTATTTTTTTATTTCTAAGAGATGTGATGAGAAGTTCTCTTGCTGCCTCTTAATGCCAATGGGTAACGATGAGCCAGAAAGTAGCCTCCGCCTGCAGAGATCCTCACCTGACCCAGCTTCCAACCAAGTACTCAGTTTGAATTGATCACCTCACCACCACAGTGCCACATATTCTAATTCTGATGTTTCCCGATTATAAGGTTTCTTTCTCCCCAAGGGCTCCTGTAATCCCCCACATGGAAGTTATAGTGGGGCAGGGTGGAAGGGTGTACAAAAAAAAAAAAGAAAGAAAGAAAGAAAGAAAGAAAGAAAGAAAGAAAGAAAGAAAAAAGAAGAAAGAAGTAAGTGAGAGGCAGTTATGTAACTTATAGCAATGCAGGTCAACATTTGTAAAGCAACATTTGTAAAAAATGGGTCAGTTCTATGTAGGTCACTCATTAAATACTGGGTCATTTGGGGCTCAGAGAGCAAAAAAACCAGTCTCAAGTGGTTGTGTAATGAAAAGACTTTATTGGCCATACATATTTACTGAACATATTCTGTATGTAAAACACATGATTACCCTAGCAGCAGGCAAAAGAAAGTTACAAAAGGGTTTGAAAAGGTAACACTAGCCTATTCCTAATGACTCACAACTGTAACTGGGAAAGAAAACATATATAGAGGGAAAGACCAAACCAAACAAACAATACAGCACAGTAACTAGTCATGGAAAGTGAATAGCACAGATTATAAATGTTCTCAGAAATTATGTTAGGGGACCGACCAGTCAGGGAGGACCCGTCCGAAAAGACAGAAAGTAAAGCCAGTCTTGGAAACACCACAGAATGAGTGGAGCTCTGTAGTAGACACTCTTGTTCCCCAAGAGTGGAACTATCCATTTCAGTCAGGCAACAGTAGATAACAGGTTTATCCCGTGAACCTCAGTGGGTTTTATTGGCTTGTAACCCTCATGTTACACAGACAAAAAAGAGACACTTCATTGTCTTGATTAGAAGTCAATTAGGTTGTTCATTGAAACTCACGCCGAAGGCCATAGCCATATGTTTACTTGTGAGTGTGTATATATCTGTATGTGCATCTTTTCATAGGCACTCTAGTAAAAGAAATGAACATTTTCATCAGCAATTATTATTATTCCCAAGTACTATTATATACTTTACTGCTTTTGAATTACCACAATAATCCTAGGAAGTAGACTCGTTTGTCCGCGACTTACAAATGAGGAAACCAGTTTCTAAAGAATTAAAGTGATTTTCCAAGGAGGGCCATGTAGTAAGTATCTATTCAAGCCATGAAACAATGTCGTCTTGAGCCACCTGACTGTACAACATCTTTGTAAGATGAGTTCAGCCTACTGCATGTCTCTCTATTGAGGGTCACACAAGTCAACTTAGTCTGTGTAGTCCCCAGGCATTTTTCAAGATACTGCACTGTGGGTTTGGGGCTAGAACTCTTCTAGAGGCTCCCCAGGAATGACAAAGTGGTTCTCTGAGCACCCATGGGCCTTTCTTGGTTAACAATGCCACCTCCTGCCACACAGAGTGAGTGCACCTGAGTTGAGTGTTTTCAAGCCAGGCATGTCTGCTCACCACATGATACAAACAAAAGAAGATGATGCCCTCCCTCTCTCCCCATGCTCAGGGTTCTCGTCTCTGGCTGGAACAGTAGTTTGTATTTCCTAAGCTTTGTGTGCATTTACATTCTTCTACCCACTTAGCTACATGAAACTCCATCTCGACTTCATTACATTGACCATAAGCAAGTGACACTTCGTGATGCTGCAACATCTGCACTGAGGAAAAGCCAGCACGGTGTCCACCCCATCTTCTTCATATAAACAGATCTGGGCATATGTGGGAGTGTTGCTGACTAAATCACCTCTGACACAGGAAAAGACTGCTGTGTTCCAGCAGAGGCAACCCCACTGGAGAGAGAACTCTTTTCCTTGGCTGAGATATCCTTTCCCATCCTCTAGTTGATCTTCCCTGTAACTGCGCCCTCTAGGACTTCCCTACTTCAAGGACAGTTTCTGTTTGTTTTTTGTTAACTGGGGTATGGGTAGGATGGAGAAATGAGTGAGTCGTGAGAGTCCTTAATGTACAAGCCTGAGGACTTGAGTTCAAATCCCCCCAAACCCACATAAAAATACAGGTATGGCCTTGCCCACCTGTAACCTGTGGGTGGCAGATACAAGAGGATTTTGGGAGCTTGCTGCCTATTAGTCTGGCCCCAGGTTCAGTGGCAGACCGTATTTCAAAGAAATAAGGCAGAGAGTGATAGAACAGGACACCAGGTGTCATCTCCTGAACTTCTAGGGCATCCCCACTAACCACCCACACTTAAGTAGCACATACATTCTCTCTCTCACACACACACAGAAAGAAGAAAAAGCATTTGTTCCTCACTGACAGAGAGAGCCTCACCTTCCCATTTGTGTTTTGTTTCTGTTTTAGTTGTGGTTTTTGCCATTGGTTTGGTTTGGTTTGGCTTGTGTGTGTATGTGTGTGTGTGTGTGTGTGTGTGTGTGTGTGTGTGTGTGCTGTTGTTGTTGTTATTTTGTATGAGGGGGTGGTTGGTTGTTTTATTACACAAGGTTGCTGTGTAAACCAAGATGGCCTCAAATTCACAGTAGCTCTGTGTCCCTGCATCCCAAGTTCTGGGATTCCACCAGTGCCCACCATGTCCAACCTCCCATCTGTAAAAGAACATCAACAATCCTGGCCTCTAGATAGGATAGCTTGGGCCATCTGTCTGCATCCCTTTTGAATGTCTTTAGTTCCTGCTTCTCTTCAGGGCAGCTGCGTGTGGGCTTGCTTCAGAGAAGGCTTCTGTCCTTGGCATTGCTCTCTGTCGGGTGCCGTCTGCTTTGAATGTTGAATGTGTTTATGTACAGCTAGGAAAATGAACAGCACTGCACTTGAAATACGATATTTCCTCTTCCCCATTCAGGTTTCAGCAGCCTCTCGTGTCTGAAAATGTAAGCAGAAAGCCCCCTTGCAGGCCCCATGCTCTGAGAGAGAAAGTGGAGAGCTGAAAGCCAATAGAGTTGGCTCAGGCTAGCAGGGCCATGGACAACAGTTCCAGACTTCCGTCTCATCTTAAAACAGGTATCATGTCCGACTGGAATGCTCCATGGTTTTCACTTGGTTCACTGTCAAAGAAGTAACAGGCTGATGACCTAATGAATTGTCTTTGTCTTTGAAAAAGTAGACTACACTGGCAGAGGGATGCCTTCTAGATGAGACCCAGCAGTGGGGGGCTTAGAGTCAGTGCAACCGGTGGAGACTATTCATGGGACACTTCCTTTGGAATTCCACATGTGGCATCCTAGGCCACCTTTGCTGGGATAAGCAGAGCTCTCTCCCTGAGGAACACTGTGACCCAGCAGTGTGGAGGTGGAGGCAGCTGTGAGAGACCCTATCCTGGTGGCCTACTTTGTCTTCTTGTCCCTTGCAGAAGCTCAGTGTGTCGTATATAGATTTGCAGTGGGTGGGCAAACATGTTTAGAAGCACAGAGCAGCTTAGACAGAGGGGCCTTCATGCTTTCCACATGTCGCCCTCTCTCCCATCAGCTCTGCAGTGTGGAAGGTCTCCATCAAAGAGCCCAGGGGCAAGAGGACAAGAGCGAAGTGCATGCTTCCTTCGACACCACCATTCCAGGAATGAACAACCTTGTCAAGAACAGAAAAAAAAAATCACAGCTTAAATGTACAAGTAGCAAGGCATGGATGCTTCATACTTGCATACTGAGTTTGCTCTGGCCAAATCCCTGTGCAGAGCCCAGCTGCCAGATGGACTCTCTCTTCCCTATAAACCCCTCTGGAATGCAGGCATTTTCTTGTCCTGCTGAGCTGGAAGCCTTGCCTTTCTCTAACATGATCCACTTCATTTTGTGGATGGGGATGAGGGAAGCTCTCAGGTAACACAGGTTAGC
>OU015751.1:44873136-44908127 GCA_907169655.1 Acomys percivali
CAAAAGTAATAAAGGGTTAGGCATCTTTCTGGCTTATGCAAAAACCAGAGATGTGGATAAAATGACTGTTTTCTTAGGCATTGAGGCCAGAATTTCCCTATGGTGGCCTCAATAGTTCATTATAAAAACACACAAGGAAAGGACCAAGTCTAGTACTTTGGAAGGGATTTGAAATAGTCAGGCCAAGTCAGAGAGAAGAGAGCCTGTGATGGTTTGAATGAGAATGTGCCCCCATCCCCATAGGCTCATTGATTTGAATACTTGGTCACCAGGCAGTGGCACTATCAGAAAAGAATAGGTGGGGTGGCCTTGTTGAAAGAAGCATCGACTTGTAGGTTTCTAGGACCCTCTGGATCCTTCTATTTCCCCATTCTCCCATGCTTCTCTCACCTAAAGTCCCAATAAGATGTTCTCCCCTCTGTCCCACTTTCCTGGTAAGTGAAGACTTTCATGGGACATGCCCCTTGGGCTGGTGTCCAGATACAAGTGAGTATATACCATTTGACTCTTTCTGCTTCTAGGTTAACTCACTCATTATGATCAGTTCTAGTTCAATCCATTTGTCCACAAATTTTGGGAAATCCTTGTTTTTAAAAGCTGAGTAATATTCCATAGTGTAAATGATGGCAGATCTGGGCCCAGGGGTCCTACTCAAACTATGGCACCAGCCAAGGACAATACGTGCAGTAAACTTCAAACCCCTACCCAGATCTAGCCAATGGACAGGACATTCTCCACAGTTGAGTGGAGAGAGGGGACTGACTTTCACACGAACTCTGGTGCCCCATATTTGACCATGCCCCTTGGATGGGGAGGCCTGATGGTACTCAGAGGAAGGATAGCAGACTACCAAGAAGAGACTTGATACCCTATGAGCATATACAGGGGGAGGAAATCCCCCTCAGGAACAGTCATAGGGGAGGGGAATAAGGGGAAAATGGGAGGGAGGGAGGAATGGGAGGATACAAGGGATGGGATAACTATTGAGATATAATATGAATAAATTAATAAAATACTTTAAAAAAGAAATAAGTGTCTATTCTCAGTAAATCTGCCCCAAGTCAGTTACCTCCAAGGTAAGAAAGACAAGACAAAGGACTGAGAATGTGACCAAAGCTTGGCTAAGAGTAAAGAGGAGGAGAGTAGGAAAACAAAGAAAAAGAGAGAGGAGATGAGCCATAGGAAAGGGGATGAGAAGACAGATATGGAAATGAGAAGCGATGCATCCAGGCATGGGTACCAGGGGTACAGATCTGCAAGAGCAAGGAAGGGCAGATGTTGAATAGAAGCTGCAGGACACCTTTCCTTGTTGGGTGTGTTCCTTAGATCCAGGCTGAGACCCCCTTGCTGACATGTAAACATTTCCAGTTCTTCCCTCACTCAGAACAGCCCTGAATCACAACAGAGCTCATAAATTATAGAAAGAGGAGATGAGTCAAAAAGCACCACACAATCCAAACCCCACCATGACTGAAGCGCCCCTGCCACATCCCTGATCTGGCCCTGAGCCTCTGACACTCAGGTAACCATGGCAACCGTGTCCTTGGTGATCAAGCTCCCCGGGAAGTCCTTTGTGTAGGGTTTCAGTGTGTGTTTCCCTAGGATTTTTACACTTTGCATGTGACCCAACTGACCAGGATCAGAGAGAATATACCAGGGTGTTCTGGGAGCCTGAGACTCTTCATCTCCTCCCACTTTTCCTTCTCATCATCTGCCTCCTATTTCACGGTTCATGACTACAACACCTGCCACCTTGTCACCCCCTCTTTATACATTTCAGCTGACTTCCATGTTAATATTTGGACATCATACTCCATAAAGATTCTGAACAGCTCAAAGAAGCACCCATCCAGGAAACATCCACACCAAAAGGTTTTACGCTGTTGCTTTGTCACATGGAAAAATACAGTGTTTACCTCTGATGCTCTGGAAACCCATTTGGCAGTTGTTACTCGGCTCTTTAAGGCTTCTCTTATCTGGAAATTTAACAAAATGAGTTAATGGTTAAACTTTTATAAGAAATTAACAATGTGCTTTGACCTGACAGATACTGTGGCAAGGGAGCAGCGTGGCCAGCTGGGTCTTTTTTGCGGGTGGTGAAGGGAGTTAGAAAAATCGAGGGAATGCAGGGACAGGAGTGGTGGAGCTGATGGGGACATGAGCCCTCTGTCTTAAACATGGACCCAGCAGCTAAGAAGCAAGTTCACACACGCTCATGGATTCTAATTACAGCCTTGGCATTTTTTTTATTTAATTAATTTATTCAGATTACATCTCAAGTGTTATCCCATCACTTGCATCCTCCCGTTCCTCCCTCCCTCCCACTTTTACCCTATTCCCCTGTCCTAGGTCTATGACCAAGGGGGACCTCCTCTCCCACTCTGTGGTCATAGGCTATCAAGTCTCATCTTGGTAGCCTGCTTATTCTTTCTCTGGGTGCCACCAGGCCTCCCCATCACGGGGAAGTGGTCAAATATGGGGCACCAGAGTTCCCGTCCAAGTCAGTCCCATCAAAGTAGTTCATCACATCTCATTGTGTATCAGTTATTCAAATATTTTATAAAGGAAAAAAACATAGTATACAAGGTATCAGTGGGCCCACAACTAAGAAAATGATAATAACGATGATGATGATGATTTTATGATGTGCAGTGTTTTTTATGCCTGTCATCCAAATTTATGAAGAAAGGAACTTTGAAAGATAGATATTATTGTCCCCATTCTACAGCTGAGAAAAGTGAAAATCCAAGATTAAATAATATCCCAAGTCAGTCAGCTGCAAAGATAAAAATCTAGGACTTGGTTTCATGTCCATCAATTGTAGGTCATCCTGCCTTCCTCCCGTTTCCTTTCCTCTTTCCCTTGTGCTGTGGAAAACATTTTTCCCCCAAGGCCTGGCATACATTGACTTCACAGTAACGCCCACAAACACCCTTCAACTCAGGGAGACTTCATCACCTTGCAACCCCCCCCACTCCCATCCCCCACCTACCCTGAAGATGCAAGTCTTTGCTACAAGTTTGTAAGGGAGGGAGGTGCTCCTGGGTTCCACCAAGGTCCTTAAAGCCATACTGGGGCTTCTATTGGCAATTCCTGCTCTCATCCTTTTTAAATTTTGTTTCATAATGCGCATATGGTTTACTTTAAATGTTAACAGTAAGTGCACTTTGGAAGACTCCTCGGTTTCAGCTGATTGTGGGATTTTTCAAGCCTCCTTGTTTATATGTCTTCACCTCCATTAATCAAGTCTGTTCCTGTCACACTTCCTGCGTTTGTCTTATATATTTTACTTTTAAATGAGGAGATTCTGGTCTTGACAGGGGCCCCATAGCCTAGAAGCCTTTGCGTATCTCACAGCCCCTAACTCTGGCACTCAGAGCAAAGGTGCTACAGTTGTTTGGTGTCACTGTAACCAGGCACACAACCCTGGCAATTATGACTGTGGGGTATCGCAAATGCTTCCTGTGTGTTTTCTCTTACAAAGTTGCTTTATGGTTTTTTTTTTTTAATCTAGGACTCATACACACCATGGAGTGCAACCAGCATAAATGCTCCTCACGGAAGGGGGCCTGCATCAAAACAAGCCCATTCTAAGCTGAAAAATAGCTCAAGTCACAACTGCACTTGGTATGTCCATCTACTGAGCACCACAGCTTTGTGACACCATGGAGTGTCTGCTGTTTACCATGGTAGGCTGACGGCTGACTCAGAGCTGTGGCTGCATGCCACTGCCCACTCTGGTGAGAGTACCAGGCTGCATAATGCTAGCCCAGGAAAAGGGCTCAGTTCAAAATAAAGTTTCTGCTTAATGTGCGCCATTTTGCACAGTCACAAACTCAAAAGTTTGTGAGTTAAAATGTTGTATACCTGAGACTGCCTACATGTAGAAGTGCCAGGTACAACTCTGGTCCACTTCTGAGTAGCTTTTAAGTTGACATAGCATCTTGGTAAGACAAAGAAAGGATCTTTTTTTTTTTGTTTTTTAATTCCCTTCACAAACCTTTCATGTTAACTTCAATACCATCAGTAGTTTAAATATATAATGCCCTAAAGTGAAAGTGAGTATTTTGCTTTCAATCTTGGTTTTGGTGTTATTTCTTTTTCACTACTTTTTTTTTAACTTTTAATTTTTGTTTTTACCTTTTTGTTTTATGGATATGGATGGTTTGCCTGCTGATATGACTCTGTACTATGTGCATGCACTTCCCCTAGTGGCCAGAAGAGGGCAGCAGATCCCCTGGAACAGTGAGTGCTGGGAATTGAACCCCTTAGTGCCCCTCTCTGAGCACCTGTGTTGTGCATTTGGGGCTATTCCTGGTGTATGGCCTTCAAATCTAAGAGACAGCTTCCCAAAATAACATTGTAAGATCTAACTAATTCCATTTCTGCTGCAAAAAATTAGAGTGGGATCTCCAGCAAGCTGTTTCTTGGCCCTGAGTCTCTTCTGCTCTCATCTGTGAGATAGAGAATAAAAATCCCTTCGGTTGTTTTGAGGCTTAGAGCCAAGGTACATAACATGGTGTCCTCAAAAGAACTTGAAGAATAACAAGAACCGCCTTCATTAAAAGAACCAGATGGGACTGGAGAAAAGGATCAGTGGTTAAGAGCACCAGCTGCTCTTCCAGAGGACCAGGATTAATTCCCAGCATCTATACGGCAGTTCACAGCCTTCTGAAACTCTAATTCCAGGTGATCTATCATCCTCTTCTGGCCTCTGAAGGCACTACATCTACTTGATGCCAGGCATCATTTAGGCAAACACTCCTACACATAAAAACGTAATCTCAAAAGAAATTTTTTAAAGAGAAGACTGAAGCCTTGAGGTCAAAGTTCAATAAGTTCTTCACAAGTCAGCATTTCAGGCCAAGAACTCAATACAGGAAAACTAAGGGTGCTTTGTATACAGTACCTTTGGATCCAGGATTGTTCCAAACACCAGGATGAAGAAGCCCTGTGAAAGATGGATGGGAAAGAAAAGCCATTTACAATACAGTGATGGTAAGAATAACAAATGCTAACACTCATCACACCACTTCTATTCTAGCCATACAGAATCAACTCTATCCCAGTTTTCTCATTCCCTAGTCTAAGGCCGCAATGCCTCCTCATTTGTTCAACAGATGTTGTCTAAAACAACGAAAAGAAAAGAAAAAAAAACCCTGTTATTCAACAAAGAATTGTGGCCACTGTTGCAGCTACTGCAGAGATGAGACAAAGCCTCTGCTTTATGCAGGGACATCTTAGAAACTTAGGTTGAGTGACATGAAACTGACTCCCATCCATCAGGAGCTGTTCCCCTCGGGATTCAAGAATGATGTGGAGGAGACGGTAAGCAATGCAGGCTTGCCATCTCAGAACAGCAGTGAAAGACACACGGTGCAGAGAAGAGCAGGCGTGTGAGCAGGCGTGTGCTCACGATCTCCTCGTATCACACATGCAGAGGAAGACCCCCCCACCAGCAAAAACACAACCATCGCCCACAGCTACAATCCATTTGAACTTTTGTTCTTATATTTTTCATTTTTCCACTAAGAACAATATGAAACCCCCTTAGAGGAAGGAACTTAAGGGAACGGCCCCATTTTTCTGATGAGGAAAAGGAAGTTCAGAAACCCAACTTTTAAAATGCTGTAGGCAGCGGCGTCCCTTACATACCCCTTCTTGGACGCTGAGTGGCTTGCATGGTAGATGGAAAAGGAAAGAGATGTTGTCCTTCCCGGCTAAATTGCTCCAGTTTCATAACTGAACACGAGCCCAGTCAGAGAGACACAACTGGCACCATAAAAATGCTACAGCGAATTGTTGCCACCACAATTTGGTGAAGATGGACACACGGAGGATGATAAGAATCAGTGTGAAGCCAGTTCATTCACTCCTCTGATGGACTCAGATGCACACTAGGATATAGACAGTGCATCAAAACCCAATCTTGGTCTGCATGGAGATTTTATCAGACTGTCGGTGTGTGTGAACTCTTCTTTTAGAAATGCTTATGGCTATTTACTTTTACTTAGTATTGGCATGTATGCACGCACATATCCATGTATGTGTGTGTAAGTTCATGTACGTGTGAGTGTGAGTGAGTGGGTGGGTCAGTGGGTGCTATGGCACACATGTGGAAGCCAGAGAATTGCTCTCAGGGGTGAGTTTTGTCTGTCTATATTGTTGAGTTGGAGTTTCTCTTATATCTGCCATGTTGCATATTCCATGCTGGCTGGTCCACAAGCTTCTGGCCAATTCTGTCTTGACTTCCCATCTTGTGGGAGGAGTGCCTGGTAACAGATGTTCACCATTGCATCTGGCTTTTAACATAGGTTCCAGGAATGGAGCTCAGGTTTCTCCAGCTTGCATTGCAAGAACCTTCACCTACTGAGCCATCTCACTTGCCCTCACACTCTTAAACCTACAATGGCCATTAACTCTAGTGTAAAAATGTCATGGTTGACAGAAACCATTAGTCTATAAAGTATTATTCTTGTAAAGATGCTTAGAACAGACACATCCCAGTCTGTTTTGGTACTACAGATACATTTGAAAAATCAGAATATTAATGAAATTGGCCCAGGAACTACTTTTTTTTTTTTAATTTAGCATGAGAGTTTTAATGGGAATGGCCGGCCCCCAAGGCTAATTGGTCTGAGTGCTCTGTAGACTGTTTGGAAAAGAGTAGGAATGTGGCCTTGTTGGAGTGCATGAGGCCTTGTTGGAGGAGGTATGTCAACTGGGTGTAGGCTTGGAGATTTCAAAAGCCCATGCTGAGCTCAATTTCTCAATCTCTTCCTAGAACCTGCTGATCAGGATGCCAAGCTCTCAGCTGCTACTCCAGCACCATGCCTGTCGGCCTGGCACCATGATGGTCCTGGACTAACACTAACACTGTAAGCCAGCCTCCAATCAAAGGCTTTCTCTTAACAGTCCTGTTGGTCATGGTGTCTCCTCACAATAATAGAAGAGTAGCTAAAACGTCTGCGTACCACTGTTGTAGAATATTTCCTCTACACAAATTTGTGGGATTTTGGCTTGGTTTTGGCAGGACTAAAAAGGCTGTCTCCCATCATAAGAGTTTTAATTCACTGGGGTCGTTTTTTATATATTTGCATACTCGACCTTTAAAATAATGATTGCAACCAGGCATGGTCGCACATACATTTAATTCAAGCACTCAGGAGGCAGAGGCAGGTGGATCTCTATGAGTTCAAGCTTAGCCTGGTCTACACAGAGAGAGAGTTCCAGGATAGCCAGAAGTATTTAAAAAGTCCCTGTCTCAAATAATAATAATAATAATAATAATAATAATAATAATAATAATAGTCACAAAACGAATATATATTGATTCTGTATGCAGATGTACATGTATTTAGTAACTTCATGTGGTTTCTCTGCATGCAGAGGGTACTGGGGATTAAACTAGGGACTCTGAACATGCCAGGAAAGGACCCTACCACTAAACTGTATACACAGCCCTAATAACTTTATCACCCACCCCGAGTCTATATAGCCACAAATATGCTACATTAAAATATTCCATTAAGATCACTTTTTACTGGCTTCTGTCACCTTATAGAAAGTGTATTCAAAGAGTTCGTTATCTAGCAGATATGAGAGACTAAATCTTAAAAAGGAAGTGAACCGAAGCAGATCTCTCCCATTTCTTCCAGTGATTAAAGCATAGTTTAATCAGATAAACCTGAAGTCTTCACCCAGTTTTCAGTCTATAGCACTTTATTCTCTTACTAAAACATCTTTGGGAGATGAAGGTGTCCCTGAGTCCCACCCAGCCCACAAGAGCTCTCAGTAGACACGGGGCAGAAGAGAGGCAGCAGCAACCATGACGTCCACGGCAGCCACTGACTCCATACTATTACTTCCACAGCCAAAGGGCTGGCCAGGCTCTCAATCAGTAGATATCTCTGTAGGTCCAGACTCCAAAAAGCTTTAGAAAGGCTTGCCTCCTGTGTCATCCGCCGGCCCCTCCTCCAGCCTGTTTCAGAATCCCTCTTTTGCTTAGTCAGCCTCAGCTACCCCTCACTTCTTCTCATCCTTAGCCCCACTTCTGTTGCTGCCTCCCATCTTCTCTGTTGTATCTGACCTTGGTGGGTCCATCTCACTGCTCTCTTTCCTCTCTCCCTCCGTGTCCCAAAGAAGCCCTGATTCAGAGATAGGCAAAGAGTGTATCAAAAGAAACAAAGAAGTCTTGGGACCTGCATGACGGTTGCTGTTGTTGTTGTTGTTGTTGTTGTTGTTGTTGTTGTTTGGTTTTTCGAGAGAAGGTCTCTCTGTGTAGCCTTGGCTGTCCTAGACTCGCTTTGTAGACCAGGCTGGCCTCAAACTCAAAGCGATCCGCCTGCCTCTGCCTCCCGAGTGCTGGGATTAAAGGCGTGAGCCACCACACCTGGCTATGACTGTTGTTTTTAATGTAATTCATTTCCTTGTAAATCTGTGAGTTCGAATTTTACAGATGGCTGTGTCTTATAACCAGCTCACAAAATTCCTAGAATGTAAGTCTGCTTCCATAAGCCAGTGCAAGCCAGTAGAACAATACGTTCTCCCATCTCAGTGTCTAGCCCTCACTCACACCGGTTGGCAGCTGCCCATTGCCTCATGGGTACTGGCACCTCAGTGACTTCATCCTTCTCTTTGCTACGAGTCAAGGCAGAAAATGACTTGCGTTTCAAGTTGATCCTATTACAAGCGAAGAGTGCCCATTGTATTTAAAACACAAGTGCTCACAGTCCAATGCAAAACAAGAGTCATAGGTCAGATAGCCAAAGCAGACAAGGAAAGGGACTGCTTCAAAGTGAGACAGGTGTTTATTGAGGGTTTGTGGTGGTTTAAACAGGAACAGCCCCGCATAGACTCTCAGATATGAAATCTTCAGCCATAGAGAGTGGTACTATGAGGAGATGTGGCGTTGTTGGGGGAAATGTGTCACTGGGGGGCGGGCTTGGGATCTTAAAAGCTCAAGTATGACAAATGTGTCACAAAGCCTCTAAGATGTAGAACTCTCAGCTCCTTCTGCAGCTCCATGTCTGCCTGCCTGCGTGCCACCATGACAATAGTGCCCTAACCCTCTGAACTGGAAGCCAGCCCCAGTTAAGTGTTTTCCTTTATAAGACTCACTGGAGTTATGATGCCTTTTCACAACAACCCTAAAACAAGGTTTGTAAAGAGTGGACTGAGGATGCACTGAGCTGAAAGTTAGAAACACTGGGGTCTTACCTTAGCTGAAAGTTAGAAACACTGGGGTCTTACCTCAGCCCCACTGATGTCTAGCTGTGTAAAGATGTGTGTAATGAATTGATAATTACTAACATCACTATAAGCCTAGACTTTCCATAGCTTATGCCTATTAACAGGTGTTTGTGGTCTTTGGTACCTAATTTTCGTATCAGAACTTGTCACTTTTGGGCACCTCCAGAAAGTGGCAGCATTATACTCTCTTCCTGTGTGAGAGCAACATGTTTGTAAAAACTAAAGATGCAAAGTCTTAGTAATACGAGAGTCAGAATTCAAGCCCAGGCCTTTCTGAAACAAATGCTTAACGTCTATTTCATTGTCTTTTGCATAAAACATGATGCCTAGGTTCCTGATCACCAAACCACTGCACACACTCTCTCCATTCAGACCCCACCCCAGCATCTGGACTTACCTGCAGTGCATTGAGCAAGGAGAAAATGATATGGAAAGCCAGGGAGCTGCCATCAATGACTGTGGCTATTCCGAAGCCCCAGGTTAGCCCCAGCAGTGGCGTGAGGATGGCAATGTTCTTGCAGATCCTCACAATGGCTCTTACTTCCTGGAACATGGAACTACCAATGGCAGCTCTCTGGGTCTTGATGACGACCAGTGCAACCGTAATGAGGTTTATGACCACAATGACCAGAGCTGGGACCACAAAGGCCAGAAGAGCTTTGGTCAGGTCCCAGTTAAGCCAGCAGGCCTCAGGCCGGAGGTAGCCTTTTCCGGGCTCCGTGACAGCAAGTGTGATAACAGCAATGACCAAAGGGCATCCATAGCCCACAGAAAAGAGAGATGCCACCAGACATGACTTGGGCAGTGTATGGAACACAATCAGAATTCCATAGAGGATAAGGACGGCTTTGGCAAGCATCCAGAAGAACACAGCCAGGTAAAAAAAATGAACAAAAAACGTGGCAGCCACACATCCATTGTGGTGTAATACTGGGCCACTGAGGAAAGAAGCCACAATGAACCAAGCATCGGCCATCAGCAAGGTGGCCGCAATGTTTGCGATGCACAGGTGACGTAAATATGAGATCTCCGTCTTCGTCACTTGACTCCAGACTAAGGCCTCAATGGACAAGCAGATGATCAAGCTGCAGATGGAAACGCCCAAGCCTATGTATGTGATATAAATTAGAACAGGGCTATCCAAGGTGTCGGGTGACATGAGAATGGAGAAAGAGGCAAATGACATGTTTGGCCAACAGCGGCAAATAGCTTGCCGGGAGTTTTCTTGAATCATTTTACAAGCACTTTGGTCCCATCTGCGCTCCAGCGTGTGCCAGCCCACACACTGGGACTTCCTCTCTTCTGATTTCCTGATCTTTTCAAATACCAGCGAGATTTTTTTAAGCTCCTCGGGCAAAATGACAGACAGGACAAGCCCATTCACGGTCATATTTTCCGAAAGGCTTGCCTCCAGGATGGCCCCAAGAGTTGGAAAAGCAATGCTGATGACCTGGAGAGAAGAAGGTACCTTCTGAAGCTCTTCTGTTGTGAGCAGTACCCTCCCAGTGACCTCATCACTGCTATCATTAATTCGCATTGAGAACGTCAAATTCTTCCCAAGGCTGCCCCTGGATATGACGGTACCCAGGGTCTGAATGAAGACATGTGATATGTTGATGAGCTGTTCCTTCATAAGCAGCTTGCTTGCAAAGGAATTGATTGATTGAAGCAAGACACAGCTGCTGTTTCTGTCTTGGATGAAGGTCCAATTTGATATGCTTTTGCTGTTAAGAATGTGATTCGCCATGGCGCTGTAACTCTGCCAAAGGAGAACTGGCATTTAGTAGTGAGCCACTCTTTGAAACTCCCAACACATATAAGGTTTGCTTTTACAAAGTGTGGTCCTCTAACCAGCAGCATAGGTGCTCCCCCAGACCTCCTTAGAAACGGAGTTAAAGAATCTCAAACTCCATCCCAAACTCAATGAGTCATATTCAGTATCTTACTTGAACCCCTGGCTGGCTGGCTTGTACAGTAAAACGTAAGTTTATTTGCAGACACATTCAACCTGTGGCCCACAGGCTGCGTGTATCCCATAATAGCTAATAACAAAGCCCAACACATTTGTAGTTGACAGTACCATATCACAATGTCAGAAGGTTTGACTGGGGCTCAGAAACAGCTCCATCACTAGCAGGCTTGCCATCCAAGCATGAAGACCAGAGTTCAGATCCCCAGCTCCCATGTAAAAGATGGGAACATTTGTAATCCCATCACTGGTGAGGCAAAGACAGGTAAACCCCAGAAGCTCATTTATCCAAATCATTATATCCAAATCAATAATCTCCAACATCAGCAAGACACTCTGTCTCAAAAAAAAAATATGATGGAAAGAAACTGAAAAAGACACGTGTCATCTACCTCCAACCACACATGCATACCTGAACACACGGGAGTACACACACACTTGGATACCATTTAGAGGGTTTATTGCTTTCCTCCTATTTGTTCAATGCCCTTCTGTGAGAACTGAAGGTATGTAGCATTTACATGCTCATCTCCACTGTCAGTTCCACTGCACATCTGGACAAAACCCATCATTTAATTGCCCTGTCAGAGTACCCATAATGTAGTTGGCATCTGTTAGTCCCAGCCACACTGCAGGACCCTAAATAGAAAAAATACGCTGATAACTGGAACTTAGCCTGAGGATGACTCACACTTCACTACTCTCTACTTTAAGCATCAAAACTATGACTAAATTATTCCAGTTTCATTTCACACTCAACTGTTTCCCGTTTCAGCAGCATGTTCTAATTCACAACTGAATACAAGTCCTCCTCCGTGCACGACCCTCAATGTTTCTTCAATATTTTCAGTAGTTTAGATATGCCTCAGAAACACTGGCCTCTAAGAGCCTTAGAACATCACAGAACAGACTCAACCCCTCAAAGACCTTCATCTTTAAAGACTCAGGCAATCAGAATCAGGACCTCACAGCCTTGGTCCCTCACAGAACCTTCCTCTCATAGAGTGAACCCTTCAAAGGCTCAATTTCTTAGGGACTCCAGCCCTCACACACTCAACCCATCACGGACTCAGACCCTAAAGGAAAATAAATAAATAAATAAAAAGGACTGAGGTGCCTACCACAAAACCAAGTAAGCTCTCTCTCTCTCTCTCTATTAATGTGTCTTGGCCCAATCTGTTCATTTCATTCTTTCTTTTACTCTTCTTCCTTCCATAAGATCCATTGAGCACTTGCTGTGTGGGACATTAGAAATACTGAAGTGGGAAATGTGGTTCCCAATCCATGGGCAGCCCAGAGGGTGTTCCAGCTAACCTAAGTTCCTTCCCCGAAAGAGAGGCCCCTCTGTCAGGTACGCAAGGCCACTCACCTGCATCTTTTCCTCATTGATCTCTTTGGTTAGGGCTGTTGAGATGTTATGTAGGAGCTGTACCACCACAGCAATGTTCCCTGGTATCCGGGGAGACTTCTTAATGCTTCTGATAGCACAAGACAAATCCTTTGGACATTTTTCCATCAATATCTCTGTTATGGTTTCAGGTCGTCTATGAAAGTCATTTGTACGTATAGTTGATTCAGATGGCTGAACGGAATATAATTCCACATCCTCCTGAAAGAGAACCAAACAAAGTAAAGGAGTCCTCTATTTGTTGGTGTTAACTACAAAGGGACTTTTCCTGGCATTTAGAAGAGCTCTATTATATGATTTTATATCCCATAATATGCCTTTGTTTTCCACCTTGAAAGTCACATTTAGGGTGGAATAACTTGACCAACACCAAGATGTATAAATCAAAAAAGAATTCTGAATTTCCCAACTGATGGCTCCCTAACCCTGTCTTCTGAACCAGCACCTATTTTCTTTAACATACCACTTCAGACACTTCATGCATGTATACATTTCATGTATATCTTCTATCTTTTATGGATTACTAAAGCCATTTAACTTATTTCTACATTCCCAAGAGGTGAATCAAAAGACACAGTGTCTTTTAAAAATACTGGGAGCTAGGGAATAACTCAGCAGTTAAGAGTGCACGCTGTTCTTAAGAGGACTCGAGGTTCAGAGCCTAGAGCTCACATCAGGTAGCTCACAGCTGCCTGTAACTCCAGCTCCTAAAAACCTGAGGCCTTTGCAGGCACCCACATTTATGAAGACACTGACAGAAGTACAGCTCCTCATCCACTGAAGTTTGGGGTGCAGCTCAAATTTCTTAGGTTTAGCAAGTATGGTGGGCTGTGTTACTAGTCAGTAAAGTGCACTGTGGGTACCAAAGCTTTGGGTTATTTTAAAGGCTGAAGGCAAAGATGGAGAAATTGACTGTGACAATTTTAGGTGTGTAGAGGAATTTTAATTCAGAACATGGCTGCTCTGGCAAGAGATCACACCCAAAGACCTTCTAGGTATGTGTGATCCAGATGAAATACAAAAACACCTTTAATCCAGGAGAAAGAGGCAATCAGATCTGAGTTCAAGGTCAGCCTAGTATAAAGCAAGTATCAGGTAAAGAAAAGCTTAGGCCCAGACATGATGGTACATGCCTTTAATCCCAAACAATGAAGGTAAAGTTAGTTTGTACAAGGAAGCACCCATGTTTGAAAGTGATGTTTGATTGAGTGTCAGAAAACGAGATGAATCAGAGAAAGATTTGACAGAATAGGATATGACCAACTCTCACGAGAACAGAGAGGAAAGGGAAGCTACTGACGGGGCAATGCAGAGAGAGAGAGAGAGAGAGAGAGAGAGAGAGAGAGAGAGAGAGAGAGGGAGAGAGAGAGAGAGAGAGAGAGAGAGAGAGGAGGCAGTTTTGCCCGGAGAGTTTTACAGAGAAAGTCTGGAGCTAAACACGGGTAAAGGCAAAATGAGAAGGAGCCAGAAGATTTGAAAAGATTGCTGGAGTTAGTTTTAGGCCAAGCAGAACAATTCAGGGGCCAAGAGAGAAGCCAAACTGAGTAAGTCAGCTGGGAGAAGCCAAGCCAGAAGAGCTGAGTTGAACCAACCAGCTATGAGCTCGGAAAGAACAAGAAAGGGTGAGCTTACTAAGCAGTAAGTCTCAGAGGCTGAAAACACTGTAGGCCTGAGTTAGATTGTATGGAATCTAGAAGCTTCCAGGAATAGTCCTAGGTTAGCAGACGGAGGCAGTGATCCTCTGACACCACAACTGAGTCAGGTGAATAAAAGTTCCTATTACATAGGTGTCTCTCTTTATGCTGCCTAAATAATCAGTTTCCCACATGCCACACAGCACGGAAGAATACAGCACACTAACCTTCAGGTGTCCAAAGTAAAGAGAGAGGAAACAGGTATGTGCTTGTGCACTCATGGGCAAACAACCTATTGCTGCCTGTCTTCTTCCCGCAGTGGGCAATATTATTATCTGAAGCTCCACTTTGCTGCACAGAGGCCACGTGAGAATCCGTGGTACAGGAGAAAGGATGTTACCTCAAAGATGCTGACGGCATTAAGAGTGTGGCAGGTTTCGGTGACTTTGTGCCATTTCCTGGCCTTACAGGCAAATTCCATGTTGCCCTCACTGTCTGGGGGGCAAGGCTGAAAGCAGGGGGTGGTATTGTTCTCACAGGCACCGTCACATGCAGCTGGGAACAGAAAAGGCACCCATATCAGATAGGAGGGTATGAGGTCATGGCTGCATCAGCCAGCCAGTAAGGTGTCACTGTGGCTAAGGCACATCAACTCTGGATATATGGGTACCTTTTCTTGGTAAAATTGAAGATGATTGAAAATATGTTAGCAGTCATAACATCATCCTGAAACACGGCCTGTTGCTTTTGATAGAACCACAGGCCAAATTCCAATGTATAAAATTGACTAAAGTGTGTAAACTCCTCCCATGAAATAGGAGGGAAGAGGTCATAGTTTATCCTACTAAGTCACCCTCCCATGTCTATAGAGACCCCTGAAGACCTCCTCATAGTCCTAAAGATACCCAGGTCAGCTCTAGTGTGTAATCCGCTCTCTGTGCTATTCCCAAAGAAATTTCCAATCCAGAACTTTACAGCAAGCCCCCAAGGTCAGTGAGAGCTTTTCCAGTCACAGCCCTGGTTTGAATTAGCTCAACTGGAATTCTACCACAAAAAAGTCTGAGACTAGGTGGAGCAGAGGATGCCGGGAAGATATGAACATTGCTGGGGCCAAAGACACAGTGGATTTGCACGTAACTAATCAAAGTACAAATATAATCTATCAAGATATCTCGTCTCTCGTGCCATGAGCAAAAGGGCTGAGGGTGGCCTGCTGTCGCCACAGATGATCCAGCTTCTGCATGGTTAGTAACCTCTGCCAACATACCATGTGGCCTGGGTGTCACCTTCCCCTTGCTTTGGCTGGTGGCCTGAAAAGAGAAAATCGAAATTCACAACAAAGCCAAATGTCAACATGTGACACCACTGGCTCATTTTAGCCACCGACAAACAACCATATCTGAGTCAGCTGTGATGTGGACGCAGCCTCCAAAAGCCCAGCTGTTACAAATGCCCCAGTGATTTTTCCTTCCACTTTTCCCCCACTTCCAGGATCATTACAGGTTATAGCCTGCACAGAAATTACTTTATGGGTAGAAGAAAATTTACTAGAAAGTTAATGATGTATTCTTACTTTGCTTGTATGAGTCCCTCTGAATTCTGGGAAAAGGCCATGCCACATGATCACATGTTCACATAATAGTATTTATCAAATTTTCAAAGACAAAATATTCTGTCTGCCATCTATTGAGACTTTGTTTTTTTTTTTGTCACTTTATCTCACCCCTCCCCCTTCAAACTCCTGGTTGGGATATCACTAGAGTGGTGCACTCATTAATGGAATCCAAACCAAGAGTTGACTGAGGAATACAGTTCATTGACTTAAATAGGATATACTTATGTAGTCTGATGTCAGTTCTAAATTATAAGAACATCAATGCTTAAATGTCATTAATTTAAATTTATTTACAGGTGGTCACAAAACACCAACAAATGTTAAGTGTCCTGACCTCTTGCAACTCTTTGGAAAGAAAGTGGGAAGTTTTCCAAACTTTTATAGCAAGTCTATATATATTTACATAAAACTGCTAAGAACAAGTGGAAAAACTAAACAGTGTTATTCCAAACTAGAGACAATAAGAAAAGTATAGGGCAACGCAAAAGGGAAGAATGGGGAGCTGAAGAGATGGCTCAGCCGTTAAGAGCACCAGCTGTTCTTCCAGAGTACCGTGGTTCGATTCCCAGCACCACATGACAGCTCACAGCCATCTATAACTAAAGCTCTTTTTTTTTTTTTAAATATAAGCCCCTAGACCTCCAAGGGCACCAGGCACACACATGGTGCATAGCTGTGCATACAGACGAAACACCCATACACAAAAAGTAAATGTTTAAAAACATTTAAGTGAAAGAATGATCTTTTTTTCTTATCTATAGAAGAAATTATAAACTCACTAGTAAGACAAATGTAAGAAAAATGCAAGTATAGCTTGTCTCATAAATTATTAATTATTACCAGTATTATTTTTTACTGAATATACTACTGAGTAACACTGTGATTTCTGGATATAAATTCTGCTAGCGATTCTGCTTGAAAAGTATTTTGACTCTTTTTCTCGTTTTAAGAAAATGTTCCCTTTCATTTTGTATTTTATATTACTCTTCTTTAGGAGCACCCTCCCCCATCCCACCCACCCACACAGATCTGGCTATCCTGAGAGAGTGAGGTCTGAGAAAAGCCCTCCCGGATTCAAACCCTGACACTGTCACTTAAGGGGGGGGGGCAAGGTCAACTGTCTGTGTCTCTGTTTCTCCATCAGTGAGCAGAGCAAGTGTTACTGCCGTATGGAAATGAATGAGTTCACACATGGCAAACCCAGAGGTCCACCCTTAAAAGTGTGAGATCTCTTTATGATTTGGCTGCTGTTATTATTCTGATACTGAATAGTGATTACACTGAGCTCATGGTTCACTCTTCAAAGCAATCTTTTTGGATTCAGTTCTAGATGTCCTAACCTTTCCTCTGCCTTCTGGAGGACTGTCAACCACACCACCATACAACACTGCTCACCCAGTTAACCTCGACTCACCTGGCCTGCTGCCGTCCTGATCTTTTTCATCGTGTCTTCCCAATTAAACTCTAAGTTCCTTAGAAGCAAGGATGTGCGCTATCTTCCTTTATCCCCCATGTAAATAATTCAAGGTCTTGTACATATGTACACTTGTGTAAGAACATGTTGGTATGCGTGTGTGTACAGTCACAAATACAGGTATGCATTATGCTAATATGTGTGTAGGAAAAGAAGCAAGTTCAGTCTTCCTATTTCTGAACCAAATAAGTGTCCTCTAGTGGCTGAGAAGAGCATTATCCAGGCTCCAGATTGTTTTCCAAGATTCTAGCTATTGAGGAAGAAGTAAATTTTCTGGACATTGCTGTCTGACCAACACATGGGATTGATTTTATTTTCTTATTAACAATATTGTTTGTCTTTATATTATCAAAAAGAAGATGGAATAGTCTCTGTTTTATCCACCAAATAAAACTATGACGACTCTGAATTGGGCATCTGAGGTCTCTTCAGAGCTGACAAAGGATCACTGTGGAAGTCATAAAACAGAATACCCTTGGGCTCACTAGTGTATGACGGCCTCTCATCTTTATTCATGGGAACAAATTCCTAGTGTTTCTTTCAAAATGTTGCATTGCTTCCACTAAACCAAAAGGCTACAATAATATTTCTAGAGGTCTTGCAGACTCTGTAGATAGTCCATCCCCGCCTCCTTACTCTTACAAAGAAGAATGCAGAGACTGACATAGGTGAGGTGACCCGAAGAAGACCATGTGGGGAATCCCTCTTATTCCTGAGGTTAGAACGTTGCTCTCCTAATTGTTTCAGCATAGCGCTTTCCAAAGGTCCAAAGTCAGACCATGTTCAGCTTCAATAGGCCTCAGGAAATAATGGCTTCTAGAGTCACCCAAAACCCATGCTGACATGGCTGTGATCAGCAATATAGCCAAGTCAGCAGCTATGGAGGAACTCTGGTCACTAAACAAACTACAGAGGCATCGCAGCTGACTAATTAGGTGTGTGAGCAGAAGGCCATGGAATGCTGTTGACAAGAAGTTCTGGAAAGTCTACCTTCTTACATGAAAGACCTAATTTGCTTCATCCCAGATAAATTTTTGAGGTACACCATGCCTGGTCCCTCTGGTCAGTTCCTGTCTAGGTAGCATCCAAAGTGGGTGACTTAAGCTTCAAATATGAACATTCCTCAACCTCATACCACACAAAAAAGCAGATGCTAATCCTCAGACCACTGAGCTTCCCAGTGCATAGGAAAGCCAGGACAGGGCAGAATCTGGCAGCTTGAGAAACTTGTACAATGGAAAGAAAAGGATAGAATGTTCCTGGTAGGGTGACCCCTAATAATAGCAATAATTACTGTTTCCCTGCTCTGGCTACTCCACATTTTGTTGAAAACTCTAGACAAGAAAACAAAATATAGTGCCAAGATATTGGCATTAGAATGCCACAGCAAAATGTCTTCCCAAAGCACCTATAATTTCTCTCAGAAATCAGATTTCAGTTCAGTGTTGGGATGAACGAGGAGTCACAAAGAAGAAGGGCAAACTAATTAGATGGTAAATATTGTTTCGAAAACTCATGACAAGAACTTCCAACATCATTCTCTCCTAAGGAGGATTTTGTTCAGTTACTTATCTCATATGGACCAAATCCTACAACCCTGACCTCAGCCCCGCCATCTACAACGTGAGGGCTGAGAGCTTCACCGGTTTGCCTCAAAGTTGCCTTTCAGATCTGACAGTCAAACAACATTACCCTTTCCCCCAAATTCCCAACAACAACAACAACAACAAAAAAGTCATCTCTCCCAGTTTTCCTTCACACCTTAATTTGAATAAATGAGGACAATTAAAGTGATGTACCGCATGTATGACAAAGTTCATTGCCCTTACAAAAATTAACAGAGTAATTTGCTATAAAGTCCATCCCTGTTCTTCTGCCAAGATTCTAAAAGGACATGCTATTGGTACTTCGAATGGAATGATGCCTCATTGTGCCCACTAACTGTCATTAGCATCTCCTAGTCACTGTGGCATCCTTTACTACCTCTATGACTCAAAGCCCTCAGGAAACAGCATCACCCTAGATAGGAAGACAAAGATTCACTACCCAAGAATATGGGGAGTGTGACTTTATTACCCTTGAATCATCTCAGCTTCACTGAATTCAAGAACTGATGGGGGAAATTAACATGAAACAAATCCATAGCAACGTGGTCTTTCCATTGCCTGTCACTGTAATTTCTTCAGGGTGGGCCGGACCCACTCCGTCACCACCTTCCACTTACACATCAGCTCTCAGGCAAGAAAGCTGGTAATTGATGGAGCCTTTGCCCATTAATTCTCCCCACCAGATCATTATCCACTCTCCTCCGATTTTACCTGGCACAGTATCCTGCAAGAGTCTGTCGGCAAAAGAAGCACCAAGCAGGGCAACCAAAGTGCAGGAATCATTGTCTTCCACACAGTGAACATTCTTGCTTCTGTAAAAATAAAAGGCAAAATGTCTCCAAATCGAAGCTTTCATAGCACCATGCCTCTTCGGGCACAGTTCATCTATGAGAACTGACCCTATTCAGTGTCGTCTACGTAGCTCTTTCTGGTCAGCAGTGGTGGCCCAGTGCCCTACCGCTATGATTACCACAAGGCTGCAGGTGGAAGTGTCAGCCCATACAGGGAGGCTCGAGGCACAGCTGAGCTATCTCTGTTCTCTGTTGTTGATTTGCATGGCACACCTAACACGGGAACCTCTCTACACAAAGCTGCTTGGTGGATTTCGCCTGGCTGACTGGCTGGCTGTAACAAATAACAGCCTGTGTTCAGGGAGCGAGAATGATAGTTCCCTCCCTGGATTAGAGAGGGCTGGGAACTGTGTAGGTGGCTACAGGAGATGAGCAGGGATTCTTGTGGGGAAGCTTGGCCTAGAAATACCTTTGAAGAACAAGCGCTAGGCTTATCCTATTATGTCTCTTTGCCTCAAGCCCCAGAAGTGTGTCTTCCTAAGTAACCAGCAGTTTCTGCAACTGATCTTGTTATGCCTATCAGAAATTACGTCAAAACTGAGCCAATTGCTTGCCATCTCCAACAACATTGGCATGTGTTGGACACACAATATACTCATAAATATACTCAGTGGAGAAAGAGGAAAGGAGAGAAAGAGGGCAGAAAGAAAGGAAAGGAAGAAGGAAAGGTGGGTAGGGAGAACGGACAACTGGCAAAGGGACACAGAGGATTCTGGAGAACCCACTGTTAAAGAGTCACCTGAAAATATTAACATTAAATTTTAGTATTTTCATCCTGAGTAAGACAGTAATTGAGAGATGTTAGAAGTCTGCCTCCTAGAAAAAATAATTTGCATGGTCAGAATTCATTGTCTACATAATTGAAAATTACATATATATATCCATTATTCTGCATAATTAATACATGCTCATACACTTTTAAAATCCAACATGTACCCAAAGGTATGTATCCCTCCCACCATGATAGTTGATAGGTGGATAGATGACAGGTGATAGGCAGGCAGTAGATGGGCAATAGCTAAATAGATGATAGACAAATGGATATGCAGACAAATGATAGATTACAGAGAGAGAGAGGATAGACAAAGATAGATGATACACAGGTAGAAGGATGGGTGGATGAATAAATAGACAGAAGATAGATACATAGATAGATAGATAGATAGATGATAGGTAGACAGATTGATTGATTGATAGAAGATAGATAGATGATAGACAAATGACGAGATGGATGGATGGATGATAGATAAATAGGCAGATGATAGACAGATAATAGATGATAGATAGATAGATAGATAGATAGATAGATAGATAGATAGATAGATAGAACTACAAACAGATAGTTGATGGAATAAGACCCAGAAGACTTGGCTGTTATTGCAAAGCCCAGGGGCTATCACAGTAGTTGATTTTCTTTCTTTTCTTTTCTTTTCTTTTCTTTCTTTTTTCTTTTTTTTTTTGCTACTTGACTATCTTTAGGCAGAAAGAATTCTTGCAATCAATCATGCATCGTATGTAATAATGTCATTACTTAAACAATAAAATTGTGTTAATTTTTATACATGTTTTCTACTCTAAAAGATAAATCTAGCAGAAATTCCACTAAAAACCCAATAGTTGTGCAAAATACTTGCAGCACATCTTTCAGCTTTCTGTTAATACATTTATGGCTCTTCCACAAAAGGCAAGCATACTGCCCATTGCTGTTAAACAGCAATGCAGAGGGCACATAATTCCCAGAAAACTCACAGCCATTTTTATGTCTTTTATTTCATCCTAAGTCACTCAAATACATAATGACTCCAAAGAATGCTAGTCATCTGTCAGCCACCTCCAAGGCCCTCATGGCTTTGAGTACACTTAATAAAGCAGAAACATTACAGCCATGGGTGCCTTTGTTGCTATAGTTCTGAGAAAACCTAAAAACAAAGCTCAATGTGTCTAAATTAACTTATATCTTCTCATTATCTTGGGATATACCACAGTGGTAGCATATTTTCAAGGCAGTAGGGTCAATGTCTAGTATCACACACACATACACACGCACACACACACACAGCCAATAAACAAATAAACAACAAAACAGAACCACATCCATTCCCCCAAACAGAAATCTCTTAAGAGACTGGGAAGATGTTTATGTCTGTAAGGTGCTTGTTGTGCAGGCATGACGAAATGAGTTCAATTTCCAGCACCCAGAAAAAAACCAAGAGCAGCTTCTGGCACCTATAACCCCAGCCCTAGGGAGACAAAGACAAAAGGGACCCTAGGGCTCACTGGCCAGCTCGACCAGACAAATTGTAAGTTCCAGTTTGAAAAAGAGAGAGGAAGGAAGGAAGGGAGGGAAGAAGGAAGGAAGGAAGGAAGGAAGGAAGGAAGGAAGGAAGGAAGGAAAGAAGGAGAGGACTAAAGAAATGACTCAGAAGCTAAGAGCACTTGCTTCTCTTCCAGAGAGTGGAAGCTGGGTTCCCAGTACCCAGATTGCACAGCTCACAAGTGCCTGTAGCCCCAGCTCCAGAAGATCCAATACCCTCTTATGCCAACACACATCTGCATACACACACAGACACACACAGATACATACATACATACATACACATACACACATACATATGCACACACATGCCCACACATGCAGATGCAGACACACACATGCATACATTCACACACACAAAAAAAATAATAATAAGGAAGAAAAAGAAATGCTCGATGTCCTTAGTCATCAGAGAGAGGCAAATCAAAATGACTGAGACTCTATCTTATACCCATTAGAATGGCTAAGATTTAAAAAACAAAAACAAAAAAAACTCAAGTGACAGCGCATGCTGGCAAGGATATAGAGAAAGGAGAACTTCATTGCTGGTGGGAATGCAAACTTGTACAACCACTTTGAAAAAGGTGGGAATAGTTCTACTTCAAAACTCAGCTATTCTACTCCTCGGAATATACCCAAAAGTTGTTCCACCACACAACAAGGACATTTGCCCAGCTATGTTCATAGAAGCCTATTCATGATAGCTAGAATTTGGAAACAACCTAAAAGTCCCTCAATCGAAGAATGGATAAAGAAACTGTGGTACATTTATATTATGGAATACTACTCAGCTATTAAAAACAAGGAAATCTTGAAATTTGCAGGCAAATGGATGGAACTAGAAACGATCATCCTGAGTGAATTAACCCAGACCCAGAAAGATACACATGGTATGTACTCACTTATTATTGGACACTGGCCCAACATGGATGTCCTCTGAAAGTCTCCCCTCAGCGCGGGATTGGGACAGATGCTGGGACTTGATATTGGGACTCCAGGTGAGAGAGGTATTGGAGAATGGGGAAATAGAAGAATCTAGAGGGTCCTGGAACCCTACAAGAAGACCATCAAGGCTGGTGGATCTGGATCCAAGGGTCCTACACAAACTACTGTACCAACCAAGGACAATGTATGCATTAAACCTAGACCCCCTATTCACGTCTATCCAATGGACAACACATTCTCCACAGTTGTGTGGAGAGTGCGGACTGATTCCAACATGAGCTCTGGTGCCCCCTATTTGACCACCTCCCCTTCGTGCGGAGGCGTGGTGGCACTCAGATGAAAGGGAAACAGGCTATCCAGATGCGACCTGATAGGCTGTGACCATATGGTGGGGAGGAGGTCCCTTTCTGTCACAAGCCTAAGGGAGGGGAATAGAGTAAAGGAGGGAGGGAGCAGGGAAAGGAATGATACAAGTGAAGGGATAACAATTGAGATATAATCTGGATGAATTATATAAATAAATAAAAATAAGGAAGAGAGCAATCGAGGAAGAAGCCTGATGTTGACCTCTGGCCCCCACATGCATGCTTACATACCACACACAGAAGTGCACACAAACATGTGCACAGATACCAAAATACAGAAAAGTATTTCTCTTAAGTAAAACAAACTTTACTAATGCTCTAAGAAATGATAAGAGGCAATAAAGCTGGATGTGGCGGTTCTCACCTGTAACTGAAGCTGAGACACGAGGATGGGTGAGAGTTCAAAGCCAGACTAGACTGCATAGCTAGACCCTCTTGAAAGAAGAGGAAGAAGAAGAGGGAGGAGGAGGACGGTGAGGAGGAGGGGGAGGAGAAGGGAAAGGAAGGAAGGAAGGAAGGAAGGAAGGAAGGAAGGATAAAGAAAGGAGGAGGGGAAGAAGAAAAGAAAAAGGACAAGAAAAAAAAGATATGAGGCATTACTCTACCCAAAAACTTAAATAGACATAATAAATATTTTTTAATGACAATTGAGGTTTACAAACCAAGATAGAAATTGTTTGCCTAAAATTGTTGGGTTTTTTGTTTTTTGTTTTTGTTGTTTTTGTTTGGTTGGTTGTTGGTTTTTCCAGACCGGGTTTCTCTGTGTGGCCTTGGCTGTCCTGGGATCACTTTGTAGACCAGGCTGGACTCCAACTCACAGAGATCTGCCTGCCCCTTCCTCTCAAGTACTGAGATTAAAGCATGCACCACTCGGCATGGGTATTATATATAAATATCTTGATCATATATCATTTTGCTTTAACTTTTTTTTTTATAAAGGGGCTCTCTACGTACCTCTTGCTGCCCTGGAACCTTCTATATAGACCAGGCTGGACTCTGCCTCCCAAGTGCTGGGAGTAAAGTTGCACACCACCCAGTTTACTTCAACTTTTAAAGAGAATTAGTGTAATATTTGTTTTTTAATGGTTTTTGTTATTACTAAAAGTATGTTTCTATGCATGGCAAAATAATTCCTGTTTTGTGTGGAAACATCGCTCATTGGGTCTTCATTAGACTTTGCAGGGCAGCCTGTTGACAGTTCCATTGCTACAGAGAGCCTAGAACCTTCTAAGCCCACATTCATTACCCAAGAGGACCTCATTATGCATAGAACTCAGACTCTAGAATGCTGTCTTGCCTCGAGTCTCAGAACAGAATGCCTCACTTTTTTGTGTTTGTGCCTTCATAAGCTTCTTCTGAAGGTTAAAGGTATTTCCTCAAGTTGACCCTTTTTGGATTTTGCTTATAGAACCAGTTGCTTGTTAAGCGGAGAGGTGGGTTTTAATATGGACTTGCAGGAAAGCGCTCTTCTCCCCAGTGCGTTCACAGTTGTTAAAGTGCAGGTGGCGCCATGAAAGCAGAAGGTTCCGAAGCAGCAGGAAGGTAGAGCTGCAGACAGAGGTGTGACTAGAATAGCCAGCACTTACCCCATCAACAGGGCCTCCATCTCTGCACTCTTGTCAAAAGCCATGGGCGTGTAGTAGGTAGATGCATACACAAATAACAAGCATTCCTTAATTAACAATAACTTTTCCCTCACCCTCCTCAAGGAAGCCAAAGTATGATGGGGCCCCTGGTGATCAGCCTAGGGTCTGGGATTGCAAACAAAGACTGCTCCCTGGAAAACAGCATTGAGGATTTGCTGAAAGTGAGCACTCAGAAGCAAACAGCACACAGGGTGAGCATACTCACATGGCATCCATGTCAGGCACTGACCAGAGTGTGTCCTGAGAATCAACTATCTCATGAGTCACCACAAAAGCAAAGACAAATCACTATCACTCTGATGCTGCAAGGACAGAGACTAATGGCATATGCAAAATTTAGGGCTCAGGTGATTGTTGAGTCAACCAAATGCTTACTATGCAAACGTGAGAACCCAGACGTGATTTCCCTGAACCCACTCAAATAGTGGAAAGGAGAAAAACTGACTGTACAAATTATCCTCTGACCTTCACACCAACTAAATAAATAAAAAAATTTCAATGTTTTTAATTAAAAATTCTGAAATGGAGTAGATTGCCATAGAAAAGCACAGTCCTAAATATTACTTTCTTTTCATCTCTTTTTTAACTAACTGTAGATGAGACAGAATCTCCAGAGTGTCACAAAGTCCAAACTATACCAGCCCAAAGCCTGCCCTGGGCTTTGGAGAGAGCTCCATGCTCTCCCACAGCTTAGCAGAGAGGCAAGCACAGGAGAGATGGGGAAGCAAGGCTCTCCAAGGTCTTAACAGTCATGGGGCTCTGCCACACACTTCAAAGATTATTTCAGGGCACATTTTGGCAGGGCATTCAAACTGTAGCATCATCCAGCTGAAAAAATGTCAGATGTTCAGGATACATTGTGAAATGGAAAGAGAGGCGTGAGACTTTCTCATCGCACAGATGTAAGGACCCTAGGCCCATCCCCAGATTTAAAAAAAAAAAAAAAATCAGAGAAATTGGAGGGAACTCTGACACAGCATTTAACAAACTCTCAGCTCCCTGTTACTTATCAAAGATGTTCTGGACTGCCTTACCCATCCTGCTCTTCCCTAAGATGCTGACTTCCTCAGATGCCCTTGTCTCTGCTGTCAACGGCTTTCCCCAAGTCAGGCTCGAGTAGAGCAGGATTAGAGAGCTTGTTCAGTGGCTGAAATGGTAAGTACCAGCATGGTTGCAGGCACGCTGGCCACTGGAGGGCAGGTGCAGGAGATCCCTGGAGCTTGCTGCCGCATCAGTCTCACCAAAACTGCCAACTCTAAGTTCAGTAAGTGATCTTGTCTCAAAACTAAGGTGGAGGGGCTGGAGAGATGGCTCAGAGGTTAAGAGCACCAACTGCTCTTCCAGAGGTCCTGAGTTCAATTCCCAGCAACCACATGGTGGCTCACAACCATCTATAATGTAATGCAGGCCCTTTTCTGGCCTACAGGTGTACATTCAGGCAGAGTACTGTATACATAATAAATAAATAAATCTTTAAAAAAAAAAAAACTAAGGTGGAGAGTGACCTCTGACCTTTGCACCCATACATGCATGTGCACATACACACACATATTCACACATGTGACACACTCACACATGCACCATATACATATACTCATACACACGCACTCACATTCACACGTGTGACATACATATGCATTGTATATACATGTATTCACATTCACTCACACACGTGCACTACCTCCCCCACACACAGACACACTCATGCACACACGGAAATTCTTCACAGCTTAATGTACAGAAGAGTCTGCTATGAAAATAGGCTTTAATTATGCATCAGTTCAAAGAAGAAAAGCTAAAATAGCAAATGATGATAAATCTTGGGAAGCTAGCCTGGGGATGTGGCTCAGCTGGTAGAATGCTTGTTGTGAGTTCAGTTCCCAGAACCACATAAAGCTTCCTCACCTGCATAGCATTTGAGTCCAGCCTGGACTACTTGAGACCCTGTCTCAAAAAGAAAAAGTATTTCAAACATCAAAATAACATCATGAACTTTACATGTGAATTAGATTGAAGCCAAGTGACACTACTCAAGTGACAGCACATGCTGGCGAGGATGCTAAGAAACAGGAACACTCCTCCATTGCTGGTGGGAGTGCAAAACTTGTGAAATCACTTTGGAAATCAATCTGGCTCTTTCTCAGAAAACTGGGAATAGTGCTACCTCAAGACCCAGCTATACCACTCCTGGGCATATACCCAAAAGATGTTCTACCATATAACAAGGACATTTGCTCAACTATGTTCATAGCAGCCTTATTCATAATAGCCAGAATCTCACAACCTAGATGTCCCTCAATCAAAGACTGGATAAAGAAACTGGTACATTTACACGATGGAATACTACTCAGCTATCAAATACAAGGAAATCTTGAAATTTGCAGGCAAATGGATGGAACTAGAGACAATTATCCTGAGTGAGGTAACCTATACCCAGAAAGACATGCATAGTATATACTCACTTATAAGTGGATATTAGCCCAACATAGATGTCCTCTGAGAGACTCTACCCAGCAAGGGATCAGGACAGATACTGGGACTCAAACCCAGACTCTTGGTTAAGAGCTGCAAGTTGTATGGAAGAGATGGGGAACGGAAGGATGGGGGAGAGGGTTGTCAGGAACTCCACAAGGAGACTATCAAGGCTGGCAGATCTGGACCCAGGGGTACCTACACAAACTGATGCACCAACCAAGGACATTGTAAGCAGAGAACTTAGAGCCTCTGTTCAGAGGCAGCTGATGGGCAGCTCATTCTTCATGGTTATGGTGAGAGCCTCTGACACAAACTCTGGTGCCCTCGATTTGATCACTGTCCCTTGGCGGAGAGCCCTGTGGGAACACAGAGGAAGGGGATGCAGGCTATCCAGATGAGATCTGACAGGCTGTGGTCAGATGGTAGGGGAGCAGGACCCCACCTATCAGAGGTCTAGGGGAGGAGAATAGGGTGGAAAAGGGAGGGAGGGTGGGAACAGGAAGATAAGAATGAGGGTATTGGAATTGGGATGTAATGTGAATAAATTATAATAAAAATATACATGATATCTTTATTTTTAAAAAGTATCAAGCTAAAGCCAGGTGTGGTGGCGCATGCCTTTAGTCCCAGCACTCGGGAGGCAGAGGCAGGCGGATCGTTGTGAGTTCGAGGCCAGCCTGGTCTACAAAGTGAGTCCAGGACAGCCAAGGTTACACAGAGAGACCCTGTCTCAAAAAAAAAAAAAAGTATCAAGCTAAGAAGCATTTGAGGCAACTTAACAGTTCACGCTGATAAAGGAGAAACACAAACAGAAAGACAGTAAAACTGGGGGGCTGGAGAGATGGCTCAGTGGTTAAGAGCACCGACTGCTCTTCCAGAGGTCCCGAGTTCAATTCCCAGCAACCACATGGTGGCTCATAACCATCTATAATGTGATTTCATCATACTGTATACATAATAAATAAATCTTTAAAAAAAAAAGACAGTAAAACTGGAACAGTTAATCTTGACTGTCAACTTGGTTAGCTAAAGACACATCTAGGAGTTAGTAACGTACACACATAGGTGCCTCTGTGAGGACTTTGGCAGAGACGATTGACACTTGAGCTAGAGGAAGTCCCATTCTGGGCATGGGCAGAGGCCAGGGTTTCAGATGGGAAAGGTGTGCAAATGGAGGAAGCACAACTCACAAGTGATGTGGGTTCTTGAGTCGGGGCATCTGCTGTGACCCTTTTCTATGAGCTCTTAGGAGACAGACTGACAGCAGCATCTCAGCAGGCAGCTTCCCAGCCTTCAGCCTCACATCAAGCCACCTCACACCGGGCCTACATCATTGGTCCCTCTTGTTCTGTAGATAGTGTGAGCTGGCCTGCAACTTCTCTTCTGTGCATGCATGCAGATAGGGGATTCTTAATTTTCCTCTGGAGAACCCTGACTAATACAATAATCGAAGTATGAAATCGATAAAATAAATAAGAGCAACTGAAGTTATAGTCCCTGAAAAACAGAAAATGTAATTCTAACACACACACAGAGAGAGAGAGAGAGAGAGAGAGAGAGAGAGAGAGAGAGAGAGAGAGAGAGAGAGAGAGATGCTTGGAAGAAGAGATTGGGAAAGAAGATGGTGTCCATCAAAAACGGACAAGTGTTAGACACCCAAAATCAGTCTCCACAGCAGTTAATTTTGACAAATGATTTTTTTTATCCTGTAGAATAGTGCAATACTTGGTTTTGTTTTTCAAAATTCTGCTTCAGCAATAAGTAAACCAAAGGAGATTCTGGTGGCCACGGTAGGGCACATCTTTAATCCCAAACTCAGAAGGCAGAAGTGGGTACAGCCTGGTCTACATGGCAAGTTCCAGGCTAGCCGGGGCTACATAGGGAGGCCTTGTATCAAAAGAAAAACAAAAGTAGCTTTTAAATGTCACTTCATCCTCATCATATTTTACACTTGATAACTCTTTTTAGGAATGGTAGGAAGATTGGAAACTAGTGTTTCTTATTTCAAAAAATTGAAATACAGAAATCACTTAGTTTTATTTAAATGTCTTTTTCCTATTTAGGCAAAATTAAATGTAGTCCTTTAAATAGAAAATATAATAAACAATTATATTTTCTGCTTTGTTTCATATTTAGAGGGAAGTCAGAGATGGTATCTATGTACTTAGAGTCAGTAATTTTGATGTCGTTCATCAAGAAGGGAAATAAAGAAGAAACAAAGCTAGGAACAGGTAACAGGGAAATTAAGGTAGTATTTGGGGAGTGCTTGGCTTGACTTATGTGTTTCCATTACACATTTTTTCCCTGAAGCACTCCCGATACTCCAGTTTCAATAGCCACATCATTATCATAAGCACAGGATGATCTGTACATCACCAAAGGAGTCCCAAGAGCTCGTGCACATGAGAGAAAGACTCAGAAATGGAAAGGCCCAATATGAAAACACACAATGAGGGGCTGGCAAGTTAGAGTGTGGACCTGCAGAGGAGCTGAGCTCAGTTCCCAGCACCCACATGATGCAGCGGCTCACAATGACTCTAAGTCCAGTTCCCTGCAGTCCAGGGACATCATCTGACCCCCAAGAGCACCAGGACATACCTGGCATACACCCACACAGACACAGACATACACATGAATACAAACAAATTTATTCTTAAATGCACAATCATACTTTAAGTGTCATGAAAAATACATGTAAGTATGTAATAGTGGCCACAAAATGATTTCTTTTTACCTAGAGAAGTTCACAAAAGCATTTCATGCAAACCTTTACATGGTCTACATCCTTACATCTGTCCTCACTGGTAAAGAATAACTATCTCTTCCTTTACAAAATGAGACTACTGAAGTGAAAACTTTTAAGTCGCAGCCAAACTCCAATTGTAAAACAGAATATAAAATGAAAGGGGGACTCTTGACTCAGTGGCTTAATTATTTCATTTAAAAATGCTCTTACAGAGCAAGTATGTTTTAAAAAATCAGTTCACAAGTTGGAGTAATAAATTTTTATGAATTCATCTACCTTGTACCTTGCTTCTCCCTCCTCACCCTCTCTCTGCCACTCTTTCCCCTGTATGTGTGTGCTGTGTGTGTGTGTGTGTGTGTGTGTGTGTGTGTGTGTGTGTGTGTGTGCTTCCTCTCTCCCTGTCTTCATACAGAACATATAGATGGGGAATATTGAATAATTAAGGTTAAAAGAGGAAAATTCCCCTGAATTAATGTTAGTATGAAAATCTTGTCTAACTTGGGAATGGTCTCTTTCCTCCCAAGTCTCCATATTGGAAACACACCTTGAGTGTTTTGCTTATACTTTTTTAAAAATTACATGTAGTGTGTGTGTGTGTGTGTGTGTGTGTGTGTGTGTGTATGTGTAGGTCAGAGGACAGCTTGCGAGAGTTGGTTCTCTCTTTCCACCATGTTGGTTCTGGGGATCAAACACAGGTCTCCAGCCTTACAGAGGACCTCACTGGCTTCATGTCCATTCTCATCTAATATCTCTTTTCTCTTCATCTCTGTGTCTGAAAATACTGAATTTCCCACCAGTTCTTTGCAACTGATGGATCAAGAATCCTGCCAAGCCCTCCATCACTGTTTCTAGTTCGAAGTGGCACTTGACCATAGTTGGTTCTTGAGCAAGAAATGGATTTCCTGGAAATGTTGACAAAAAAGGACAAAGGGCCACTGAGACATAAGCTACATGGTGCTCAGTTGAAACAGGCACATCAACGCGAAGATCCTGCCAGCATCTGGAAGGGTAGCAGAGCTTCCTACATAAGTCAGTGTATAAAGAAGCAGTACTTAATGTCTCAACTTAAGGCAAGTGCACACGGAGCAGGACCATGCCTAGCAGTCATGAAGGAAAACGGGCATGGATGTAGCCAGTGTCTCACACTGGCACAAGGAGCACTGGAAGCTGAGCCAGTGATGGAAAACTCGCCCCTACAAGGTCAGTTTGCTGACTCCCAGTATGAGCTGAAACTTCATCAGTTCACCATTTCCTCCCACCTTTCCCTCCTGCCTTCTCCCTTGACATGACGCCCCTCATTGGACCAGAGGTATGAGCCTCCACCTCATGAGCTACCGACAAGAAGCAGCCGGTCCTCTGGTATCAGTGCCCAGTCTATCTCTGCCCACACTGCATCATCTGCTCCTGCTCTCACCACTGGCAGCCAGGTGCACACAGATCACACCAACTGTGTTTTCTCAATGACAAGAGTCTGAATCAGGAGCATCTCCGGCACTTCTCATCACTGTAGGGGAGAATTCCTCTCTCATCACCTGTTCTTCCTCTTCTGTCTGCTACTTTGAGAAAATGGATAGGGTTGCATCTCTCTCTTCCCGTCCCCTCTCTTTCTCCACCCCCTTCTCTGTCTGTGTGTCTGTGTTTCTGTGTGTCAGGTCTGAAAACAACTTGGAGGAGTCAGCTCTCTTCTTCTACTATGTGGATACCCAAAATTGAACGCAGATCATCAGGCTCAGCAGCGAAAACCTCTACCCACCTTGCCAGCCTGAAATGTACTCATTTTAAACGCTATCCTGGGACAAACTCTATACCTACTACAACAGGGACACCATGCTGAACAGAACACTGTGTACCACTTGCTTATATACCTTACTCTATGCATAGCACTCTGAATGGAGCATTCTAATATGGATAGAGTTTTGGGGTAGTCTCCAATCCATTTAATTTGTGTTTGGTGCTACACAACTATCCTGTTAATAAAAATGAATTAATTCTCACCATTCCAATCTTTCCAAACAGAGATGTAATTGGGGGAAAAAATTAGTCTTGATAATAAATAGGACTTTGGTTGACCAGATGGTCTCAAGTTTAGCCGTTTGGGGCTTGCCTTGCTTTTATGATAGAAAAGTAGTTTAGTCTCCTGGTAGTAGTAGTGCAGTTGTTGTTGCTATATTGTCATTATGACTGCTAATTACTTGCTTAGGCATGTTTTCATCTCAGCCAAACTTGCCTGGAATTTGCCTGCCCTTTCAGTATTTATTGTGGGTGAAGCCACATGAACAATAATATGCTTGGCCCATCACTTTGAACTAAGGGACAACAGCTGACATCACTAGGCCCAGAAGCCCTCAGCACAGGAATTTTTACCACCTAAACAGGAAGAAAGAGTTCAACTCCCTCTCTTAATCCAGAAAAGGAGAAAACAATGGGAACTCAAAGCAGTAATTCCAGATTTAATTGCACAATAAGATTCCAAGAGAAACGTGTGTGAAAATACTCATGTCTGAGTCCAGTGAGGATTTCTGGAAGTAAGACTCAGACACCATCATTTTCTGTAAAATTCTTTTGTGTTATGTATTGTGTCATCTTGACATAAAGTGCAGTTGCCTGGGAAGAAGAAATCTCCGTTGAAGAATTGCTTTCATCCAATTGGCTCACGGTCAGTGTCTTAATTGCTAATTGATACAAGAAGGCTCAGTGCATTGTGGGCTGTGACAGCCATCCCTGGGCCGATAGGCCTGGGCTGAATGAGAAAAGTAGCTGAGCAAGGCAGGGGTCAGCAGTCAACATTCCTTCATACTGTCTACTTTAGTATCTGCTTTGAAATTTGTCTTGACTTCCTTTGATGATGGATGGCACATAATCTGTAAACCAAATAAACCCTTTTCCCCCAAGACAGATTTGATTGATGCTTTATCAGAGCAAGAGAAAGGAATCTAGAACATGTTCATTCTGCATGATGCAGACTGACAAACTGGGGCAAAAGTGTGAGAACACCGCTGTATGCTAGATCTTGACTGTAACCTCTGTATGCTACACCTTGACTGTGAGCTCTGTATGCTACACCTTGACTGTGAGCTCTGTATGCTACACCTTGACTGTGAGCTCTGTATGCTACACCTTGACTGTGAGCTCTGTATGCTACACCTTGACTGCAACCTCTATACACTACACGTTGACTGCATCCATCATTAGCATTTTTTAGAGAAGAGTCAACTTTTAGCACTTCCCGACTGATATTAACATATGAAATGAGGGGAAACTCCAGGATTCCTATTAATAAGCCATTGAGAACAACCCACCCACTGAAGGAAAATAAAGAACAAACCAAGAAGATGCCATATGGAAAACAAAAGTGAAAATCAAGTGTTCAGGCCACTGTCTTTCATGTCCTGGGTTGTCTAAGACATCCTTGCATTACAAGGCAGTCCCTTTGGGACACTCAAGCTAGATTGGTTTAGGAGTTTGCTTGTTGCATTTGAAAAATTCAAAAATAATATGCAGAGGCGGTGAGAGTTTACAACTCTTATAAAAATAAAATCAGGACAAGAGAGAAAGCTCAGCAGTTAAGAACACTGGCTCTTCTTCCAAAGAGCGTGAGTTCAGATCCCTGCACCCACGTGGCAGTTAACAACCATCAAATCTTTCAGTTCCCAGGGATCCATCATCCTTACCTGATGCCCTGCAGGCAGGAGGCACACATACTAGTGTACAGATAGGCATGTAAGCAAAAACACCCATATACATAGATAAATAAATAAGCACTATTTAAAAATAAAGTTGAGGTTTCCTGCCTACTGGGGCTATTTACTGGCTGTTCTATTAAGAGAAACAATTAGAAATAACAATTTCTATATGTTCCCAAGTCTACTCCGTAAACTGTAGGTTTTCTGAAGTGCCTAAGATGGGCTGAGGCTATTTTCCACTGTCAAGGTCAATCATATCTCACTCAGACAGAACCAAGGGGCAGTGGCAGTAGCAGTGGGTGTGGCCTGCCCCAGTAGGGAGAAGCACATTATCATTGTAATGGTCTAGAATTGTCAGGATTTACTGATGGTTAAAGAAAGAAGGAAAGCAGACTGCCATTTGAAACACGCTTGAACTATTGTTCTCTATAGACACAGCACCCCGTTAGTGCTTAGACCCAGGGAAAGTTCCTTCCAACCTCATTCCCTGTGCCCTCTCCACACCCAAATTTCCAGAGACCAATCCTGGTTCCTGTTTACAAGTTTTTGTTCATCCATCAGACACACAATGATACCGTACCTCCAAACTCTGTATATCTGGCTGGAAAGGGATGGGGATGTACCTGATCTTGGAATACAATCTGTAAAGACCCAAAATGCAGCACTTGGGGCCTGGGAACTGGCTCAGCCAATAAAGTGCTCGATGCTCAAACACAAGGACCTGAGCTGTCTCCCCAGCATCCATGTTAAAGGTTGGTACTGGAGTGAGCCTCAGCTCTGAAGGACAGAGACCAGGGGAGGGGGACCCCGGGGACTCCAGAACTGAGAGACTCTGTCTCAAAATATAAGGTGTGGAGTAATAGGAGACACCAGTGTCAACCTCTGGCCTCCACGTGAATGTTCAAATGTACACATATGTGCACGGGCAACTCACATACAGATGTGCATCCACTTGAGCATTCTCTCTCTCTCTCTCTCTCTCTCTCTCTCTCTCTCTCTCTCTCTCT
>OU015751.1:44908137-44956215 GCA_907169655.1 Acomys percivali
TCTCTCTCTCTCTCTCTCTCTCTCTCTCTCTCTCTCTCTCTCTCTCTGCCTCCCTCACACATACATACACACAAAAACATATACAAACACACACACATTAATGCAAGCCTTGCAGTCCAATAAGGCAAACCACTTACTAAATGTACTAAATACCACTCATCTGAGCTACTAAGAAGCCAAAAGTATTTCAATAATAATGATGATGATAATGATGATGAATTAATAATAATAATAATAATACAGATTAACTCTGAAAGAGTAAACAAAATAAGCCATTAGAAATGTGAGCAGAGCTCCCTTTTCAGTCAACAACCTTTTTTGATGGGGAAACTAGCATTTTATCAAAATTCAAAGAGTAAACATTTTGAATAAAAATTAAGCTTGCTTTTTAAAATGCACTCAATGGACAGTGACTCCTCCTGGAAAAGGAAAGCACCCTGGAAAAGGAAAGCGGTGTGGGGGGTGGGGGCTCCAGATTTTTTTGAGGAGGTATAGAACTTGCCATCTGATTTCAAACATTTTGAAGCTGGTGGAACTTTAATAATAAAATTGAGTATTAAATAGCATAGCATCTCATGGGAGAAAAAGCCAAGCTCTCGTGACCAACTGTGTTTAATCATGTGAAATCGGGGGGTGGGGGCAGGGGGGGACATGGATAGACTCAGTTGTTCAGTCATTCTGATTCCTATATTTCACTATCTATGTTGGGTCAGGAGAGCACAGAGCCAAAGACAGAAGTAAAGCTGTTTTCCAGAGTGGAGCTCGTATTGAATAGAGCTTCCAAGTCACCAAATTTTTTCTTGGCACTCATTCCCTGTACATGTTATTAACTGAGGCCCAAGAGACCGAAGCCATACTGCCTTAATTAGCTGCTCCTTTCTGAAGATCCTCAGCACAGGGAGGTCACAGGAAGGAAGGAAGAGGATGTGACTACTCACAGTGGCTGGTCAACAAGGCTCTTGCGATCTCTGCCGTCCTCCCTGGCGGCTGGAGAGAGGGGCATCACTGGCTTTCCTTGGCCATGTCTCTCTTCAGATCAGCAGCTGGGCTCCTGTACCTCTTAGGCAGTCGCATCAGCCCCGAATGGTAGCTCCAAAGACCGAGGCAGCTGTGCTGGCCTCCCACACACAGCTGCCCCATGTGCAGAGGTGCTGTAGCCTGACAGACAGGTCCTACCTGGGAGTAGCATCTGCAGTGGGAGGGGCAGAGAGCTGGAGACGAGACGTGATGAGTCACAAACCAAGTGACACTCTCTCTCTCTCTCTCTCTCTCTCTCTCTCTCTCTCTCTCTCTCTCTATCTCTATCTCTATCTCTATCTCTAAGGCTGTGGTGGTGGCACGGGATCTGTGGTACTGGACCAGAACTTTTCATCCTGCCAAGTCTACCTGAGCCCAAGAGACAGAGACAGAAACAATGGTGTCTGCACAGAGGCTGTAAATGTGCGGCTGTGGGAGTACTAATGTTGTTCTAACAGGCCTTCACCTATTCCTAGCAAGTGTTAGTACAAGTCGCCACCTCTTTGTGGTTATGGGGGCACAAATAGTTCTACCATGGAGGCTGGGAATTCAGAATGTCAGCTCCTCTACCAGTCTGGATAGCAGGTGAGTGATCAGCAGGCCCTTGGCGACTGGCAATGGGCGTAAGGAAAGGTTGTTTTTCTTAGTCACTGGTATCTGGGAGTTAAGTTTTCACTGCACCAGAACCGAGCCTTATACTGCCTGACACAAACACATGGGCTCTTGCAAAGCAACCGGATCATAGCTTTGTGAAATTTAAAGCAACTAAAAAATTATTATTATTTTTGTTTTGTTTTGTTTTGGTTTTTTTAGGGGTTAGATTTGGGAGAGTTCTTGGGCAGGACTTTGTTTGGTTTTGTTTAAGAATTCAGGGCCTTTTTAGTTTTTCATTCGTGTTTGAAAAGCTACATTCACAGTTACGTAGAATATAAGCTTTTCTTTTTAAGCATTCAACAGAAAAGTTCTTGCCGTGTGGTGAGAGGCACCTTCTCCTGGTTTGCTTTCCATTAATGTGAAAAACACCATGAGCAAGAAGCAACTTAGGGAGAAAGGGGTATATTTCACCTTATAGCTTATAGCTATCCACCAGGAAAGGAAGTCAGGACAGAAACGTAGAGACAGAAATTGAAGCAGAGAGCATGGAAGAATGCTACCTGCTGCCTTGCTCTCCTTGGCTTGCTCAGTCTGCTTTCTTACACGGCCGCCTGCAACCCCCTGCCCAGGGGTGGTGCCGTCCACAGTATGCTAACTCCTCACCATCAATCAATACTTATGAAGAAAATGCCCTCCATGCACTTGCCTACAGACCAATCTGATGAAAACATTTTCTCAATTGAGGTTCCCCCTTCCTAACTGACCCAGGCTTTGTCACATCTGACTGGAAAACTGACCAGCACACACACTTTAGTTCTAACTGCTCCCCTCCCCCACCCCCTGCAGTATTCCCATCTTCCCTCTGTGGCCTGGACTATTCTAAATATTCTAGGGTGTGTAGAGCAGGAAGGGGGAGCCAGTGGATGCTAACTTGGTTTATTATTATTATTATTATTATTATTATTATTATTATTATTATTATTTTCACACTCTAGATTTCAAGAATCCTCTTCAGGGTGAACACTCTCATCTGGAAATCCAGTCCAGTACCTCAAATGGGAAAAGCCTATTTTCTGGTGCATTTTCTTCTTCTTAGAGCATTAAGTTCCCAGTTAAATTGACCCAGAATATGAAGATTAATATAAAACTACAATATCCTCCCTTTATTTCTACCTCATACCCGCACAGTTCATACTAGTATGCCATGCTTAATTTCAAGCAAAGAAACGTCACAGACACATCCTTATCGTAGCTTCCTTCTGAACGTGGGCGGCTTCTGGCATAACAGGCACCTGCAGCTATGTGGGCTTGCTTAAGGATGCCCCTTTGGAAGGGCTTATGGAGCCCCACGCCTAAGTGAGAAGCTATTGGCAACCAATGGTTGCTGAGGAAGAGTCTGTTTTCTTCAGGAATGCAGCCCCTGAGAAAATACCCATGCTCCAGTAGACGGTCCACCATCCAGGCGCATACACGTAACTTTGACTGGATCCAGTGGGTTAAAAAAAAAAAAAAAAAAAAAAAAAAACAGATGAAGCTGGTAGAGAAAGGCTGAGGGCAGAGATAGGGGAGGGGCTGAAGGGGAAAGAGTGAAGAGTTGATTAGATCCAAACCATCATATGCGCACATGAAATATTCTCAGACAATAAAGTAACGATGCCTTCTTTGCTCCCATAACTCACAGCCTTTGGGGAAGAAAGCACATAAGCATAAAACACATCTGAGAGTTCCCCTGCTAAGACCTGAGACAGTTACTGTGATTGCCAAGCAGGATTGGTGTGATGCTGCCCCATGGACCATCCAGGGCCAGTCCAACCAAGTCCAGGCTCGGAGGAATGTGTTCAATCCATATGAAGACTATGGTTTGGGTTGACAGTCCGTCCATTTGTTGATCAAACTTTTAAGCATCTACTGGAGACCAAGGACATAAAGGATGGAGCTATTCTTGCAGAGCATCCTGGAGTGAATGAGAAAAGCAAGTCAGCTCTTCTTAGTAGAGCTGGGACTCACAGCTTTTGTGAAGGTGGGGACTGGCCTTCACTAAACAAAGCAGGGCTCCAGCTGCAGCAGAAGGCATCCTCTGACTCACACATGACACTCAGGCAGTGCCTGGCTGAAGGCTTTTATCCTGTGTTGAGCCTCCAAGCTCTGATCCTCAGGCAGGATTCACCCCAACACTTTCTAAAGGAAGTCTCATCCAAAGCCCAGATGAATCCCAGCACCCTACTTCTGCAAAGGTCACCTTATCACTGATTTTGCAATGCTGAAATTTGACTGATCTCTGCCTCCGCCACACACACACACACACACACACACACACACACACACACACACACGTCATCTCCTCCACCAAAGTGGCAACCTACCCCATCCTGTTCATCCTGCTCCAGCCATACAAACTGGTTCCCACCCCTTGCCTGGATGTTGGCATTTATTGTAGCCTGAGCGGCCCCCACCCATCTCCACCCACAGCTTCACACCTGGCTGACTCACCTGTGTCCTGAGTATCTCCTCCTCTGCCAGGCTTTCCGTGACCAACCTCCCTGGCTGGCTTCTCCCTTCAAATCCCAGAGCACCGGAGGCTGGCTCCACCTTTCTCTGTGATTTCAGTTCGCATGCTATCTAACCAACCACACATTCCACAACAGACCAAAACCTAGATTTGATTACTCCTAATGACTTTTAGCCAGCTGTGGCAGGTCCTCTTCGCTGGTCACTTAACTAGACAGGCTTTTTGACCATTTTTACCTAAGAAGTTTTAATGGCTCTTCTTAGGAATAAAAGATATCCTAAGAAGGATATTTTCCTGAAGGATGGAAATATTTTTCTAGGTACACTAGAAAGATTACCAATTTGTTTCCATCTCCTTACTTTCCTTTCTTCTGATGTTGGAAACCATGAGAGGATGATGTAATGTCTCCAGCTAGGACAGCCATTTTGCAACCATGAAGGAACAAAGCTGAGACTGCCAATATGTTGAGCCAAGGGCAGAGGATGGGCCAGGGTAGGAATTTGTAAAACCCCATTGGTCCTTGATAGCACCACCAATGTCCTGAAACTTCCCTAGAATCATTAGCCTCTAAGCTGTTAAAATAAAAAATTGATGCATCGTGGCCTTAAGGCATTCTCAGGCTTTCTAGTACTCGTGGTTGAAATGGTCGCATTGATCCTATCTGAAGTATTACCCAAGTCTTTCTCTATAACATTTCACTTATTTTCCTCACATCCATTAGGCCTCATGGGACAGTGATGTGCTCTGAGAAAAGCACTGTAGCTTCATAATGCCACAATGTGCGCTCACATAAGCCTAGATAGATGCCAGCCAGTCCCTCCATATGGATTCTTAATGCAGACAGAAGAATGGTCAATACAAGGTCTCTGTGGCTGCTGCTAGAAGCTACAGTCTATGCTCTCCCCTACTAATGTTTTTTTGAAGTAGGAGGAGTATAGTCTAAGTAGTAGTAAAAATAATAATACTATAAACATGAACACTAACATTAAGAGAGTTGTTTCAGGGAAGCGGGGACTGTCTCTGACACGGACTCTGCTGGCTTTTCCATCACTTCCCCTGATGGGAATGCCCTTGTTAGGCCACAGGGAAAGAGGACAAACTCAATCCTGATGTGACTTGATGAGCTGGGTGGGTAGGGGGGGCTCCCCTTTTCTGAGGAATAGGGGAGGGGTGGGGGAGGGAAGGAGACTGGGAGGAGACGAGAGGAGGGCCTATGACTGAGATGTAAAGTGAATAAATAAATTAATTAATTGATTTCTTTAAAAGTTAGTTATTTTCTGGACTAAGGAGATGGCTCAATTGGTAAATGATGCCTAAGCATGAGGACCCCAATAAAAGGCTAAGTATGGTGGACACGCCCAATTCCGAGTCCTGGGGAGAGGCTCTCTGGGCTTTTTCGTCTGCCAGTCTAGGGACACTGCCTCAAAGTAATAAGGTGGAGAAGTGACTGAGGAAGAAACTTGACACTGACTTTTTAAACATACACACACACACACACATACACACACACACTCACTCACACACACACACTCACTCACACACAAACACACACACACACACACACACACACACACACACTATTAATCCTGAGATTCGCCACAGAAAAGCCAGTCACACAATCCTGAGGCAAATGGGAAGCAAGCTTTCATTAACTACTGACCAGGATGGGCTTCGGGCCACTCCCTGGAATTCCCCACTGAGTGAGTGGTGGGGAGACCCGTGTAGTTAGGACTGTTTAAGGACAGACCCACGCAGCCACCATAGTTTCCCATGTGGGGTTGTTATTTTCCAAGACTTATCACTCCCAGCATCCCAGGAAGTTACTTGGTCTTGGGCAGGTGGGGCTTACAAGTTAATTTTTGGCTCTTAAAACACACACACGCACACGCACACACACACGTATTTACAAATTCCAGCACTAGGAAGGGAGGAAGAAGGACAAGGCCCGTTGTCAGCTGTCAGCCATATGGTATGTTTCAGAAAGAAAAAAAAAAAGGAGTCCGCAGTCCACAGCTCTGAGCACTATACTTTCATACAACCAGAACTACAGGAGAATTTTTACAGTCTCATTGCCACAGACCCATAAGCGATGTGCTGGACTACATTACAAAAGTTACAGTCACTAAATCACAGAACATTTTCATCTCCATTACTATGCAGGTCCGCAGCCTACATGCTGTCCGCTACTGTCGTTTTCAGGTTAGTGACTTGAAGAGTGAGAACTCATGCTGTCTACCCTTTTCTTCAACAACCACTTATGTTGGATGGCTTTACATCACTGGGACAAATGACTTTGGCTCGCAGCTTTACAGGTTTCAACCCATGACCGGTTGGCCCTTTGAAGGCATTCTCCCCAGCAGCCTACCATCTTCTCACTAGGTCCCAAGTCTTAAGTTCTACTACCTTCCCATGGTGCCACAGGTCAACAAACAAGCCTCTAATGCATAGGCCGTTGGCTGACAAGTGCAAACTATAGCATCCTGTCATCCAAGATGCACCTTGTGAGCTCTCTGTACTAGACTACTATTAGCAAAAGTGATCGACAAAGAAACTGAGCCAGTTATTTTTCCCTGTGAACGCAGCATACAAGAACAATTCTGGTGGTGCTAATGGAACTTGGATAGAACTCTTACAAAGGGAGGAGCTGCCTCCTCCATAGGAAGCAGCCTGTGAGAATTAGCCATCGATTATGTAGCCCCCTCCCCCGCAAGGACTTGAAAATGGGCCCTGTAGTTATTAAAAGGTGTTGCTAATTTAAAGTTACCCTCAAACCTGTCAATTTCACCTTTTAAACCCAAACCAGGAAGAAATGCTTCCCCGTGTCCACATGAACACCACAGAGCGGAAATTACAGGAGGAAGCAAGCCATCAACATCAACAGCCTGACTCCAAGGGCTGTTGACTATAACACAGCCATAGTTCCATGGGACACACACACACACACACACACACACACACACACACACAAAGGACAAACTATTAAACAAGGGCAGGAAAGACTGATGTGGGGAAACTATGAAATAATCCTTCAATATAGCCCAAATTCACAGCTTAAGAAAAGGTGTATCTCAACTCCAGATCAGTGATCAGTAAGGTAATCAAAATAAGCCAGAAAGGTAATTATCAGGTGTCTTCTCTCACACCCTGAACCTACACTTAAAATGTATGTGTCTCTAGACTAGTTAACCAGCAAACATCAGAGATCCTCCAGCCCCTCAACACTGGCATCCTACCATGCCTAGCTTTCTCTTTGGGTGCTGGGAGTCCAAGCTCAGGTCCTCAGGCTTGTACAGCAGTTTGTTTACCAGCTGAGCCATCTCCCCAGCCAGACTGGACCCTCAAAAGCGGGTGCCTCTACCTGCAAGACTTTGTACTTGACCTGACTAGGAAGACAAGAGAATAAAGAAAGGACAGAGGTGGGGGTGACGTTTGGTGCACTGTGTGAAGGTTGTCTCTGCATAATTGATTCTCCATCGCTGTACCTACAGAGAGATGAGTGCTGGCCGGAGCTTGGTATTGTTATTCTTATGGATCACCACCTGCCTCATATTTTGTAAACATTCACCTTACCCATTTGTTGATTGGCTTAATAAAGATCTGACAGCCAATAGCTAGGCAGGAAAGGGAAGGTGGGACTTCAGGGCTGAAAGAGGGTCTCTGACTTGGGAAGATCTCCCAGCGGACACGAAGGTGGACACATGTGAACATCAGCAAAGAGGTAGAGCTGGCCACGTGGTAGATTATGACAAGATAGCCAGGATAAGTTTAGAGTAGCTGAGACTCTGCCCCCGCTAAAATCTAAGCTTTTATAAACGCTAATAAGTCTCTGTGTCTTTATCTAATCACTGGTGGGTCCAAAAGAAAGCCATGTTATAGACAGACACACAGACACAGGTCAGAAAAGCTGTGGGCCCTCTGATAGAGATTCACCAGCATCATGAAACTATAGGATACAGGTTGTATTGAATACAGCTGAATGTGGGGGGTTGGTGGCCAGTGTGGCAGGCTTATTATACACAGCTGAATGAGGAGCCAGGCTAGCTACCCTGGATAGGAGGTCTCTGTAGTGGAGCAGTTTTACTTTGCTCTCATTAGGGAGGAGAAGAGAGCTGTGATTCATAGCTTCTGCGTCCAGCTGTTTTCTTTTGTCTTGCTTTGTTTTAGCTACACGTCAGTTATTAGTTATCACATCACACCTGGTGAGAGGAAAGCCGAGCCTGAGCAGAGGAAGGCTTTGCCTAATGCCATGGGTCTTGGGCACTGGGGACATTGACTCAGGACTTATCTGCTCCCCACGAGTAACTCTACACACATCAACCTTGTTACAGTTAGCCCTTCTGCCAAGGGTACATGTGCATGGACATATGAGGCACCGTAAGGAGCAGTTCTGCAGCTCCAGCCAGCATTCCCATGATGCCTTCCGCCAGAACCTGCCACAAATGCGTCCTACTGTCCTACTGTTGCACCTCTCACTTCTGGCACCATTCAGCCACTGTCACTTATTGTAGGGGTCCGAATATTCACTGAAGAAACACCCCAGACTCAAATAGCATATAAAAACAAGGAATGTTTATTCTGCAGAAACGGCCTGCATGCAGAGGTCAACCATCCGTACAAAATGGCGGCGACCCTGAGGGGGAGCTCGCAGGCTCTTTTAAAGGCTTCTAGGGGAATCCTATCTGTGGCTATGTGCCACTATCTGGGAGGCTGGTGACTGTGGAGGTGGGCTGGCGCTCATGGAGGCTACGTGACTCCAGCCACAGGCCTTTTAGCAATGTCCGGTCCTCTCATTATATCGTAAGACTTCAACTCTCATGTTTTCATGTTTCCTGTCGCTAATTATCAGGCTCCCTGCATGGAAGAAATTTGGCATTTGTTCCTCTGTTGTCTACTAGGCAATGCTGCTTCTTTGGCGGTCACTGGGTCTAGATAGTGCTGCACTGTAGGGCTTTCGGGGGTCCGCTTGAGATTTAACAATAAAGTCATGGAGGCATCTATATAGTTTAAAATGTTGGCTTGTTTGCTGGGACAGTCCCTCAGCTAGCTTCTAACGTAACTTGACTCCTCTGCCATTGCAGTCCTCCACACGGCTCTCACTGCTCTTCCTCCCCGCCCCTCCCATTCTTCCTTCTGTCTCCAGCTTCTCTCTCCTGTATCTGTTTCTGCCGGGGCTGTTCTGCCAGTTCTCCTGCCCCAGCTTTAGCAGCCGGCTCTCTATTTTGCAAAAAGCCACAGCCCTTACTCAACCCTTTGGCTTTGGGGGCTATGTGACCTTGCCCACAGCAGCTTGCCTTTCTTTTCTGGGCAGGCCAGGAAGTGACAGACATTTACATATCCTGCTAGCCTGGCACAGCCAGCCCAGCAATTAACAATTCGGAGCACAGGGACACACTTTTTCATAGCCAGCAAATACAGTATTTGTGGGTCATCTCAACAGTCTTGGCGGCAGGGCCAGATACACAGCATCAGGGCATCGGTGTGATAGATCCTGAGTGTCTGCTCCTTAGCCTTGCTTGCTTGCCAAGCCTTTACTCTGGGTGATAGCAATGGTCTGGGTGCAGCTGCCTTGTGCCCTGGCAGGCCACCTGGCAGCTGACAGGATCACAGATCAGGGCATACCATCACTTTTAGTGAAGCTTTGGGGAGCTTCATGCCCAAGTGGAGGCATGTGAGGTCAGTAATCTACAACATAGCATTGATAAGCAGTAAGCCATGCACAGGCTTCCACAGGTCCACATCCTTGGTCACATGAAGTGCTGTTGACTTTCCTTCAATGGCTGGGCCAGGACTGAGTGTCACTGGACTTGGAGTCTGTTTTTGCTGGAGGATGGTTCATACCCTTGCTCCCCTTTACTTTGGTTGAAAGCTTATTTGCATGCAAAGGAACATCTACTCGCCTCAGATAAGAAAGCAATGGCACACAATTTGGTAATGGTCTTGGATGAATCTCAATGACCAAGCTATTTCTTTTGATAAAACTTTGTTTGTTTGTTTGTTTGTTTTGATCTTCCAGGAGCAAATACTTTCTAGACAGCAAATGGCTCTTTTCCTGGCTCCGGCTCTTAAGACTCCAAATGTTGGGGTGTGGTACAATGGTTCATTGTCTTAGCTGCGGAGTGTATCTATTCAAGTATCATCAGTAGTCCAGCCAGCCACCTCCTCTTTTTCTTTATCAAAGGACTGGTTCTACCAGCTCATTTTTTGTTTTCAACATTTACCTGCCACTCTCAATCCATATCACTGCCAATGACACCTCCCAGTATCTTTATTCTGTTTGTGGTACTGGGACCCTTTGTGTTTTAGCTGACGCAAAAGCTTTTCGGGGATGAATCATATTTGTTGACCATGGTCATCACTTTGTAAGATTAAACAAGAGAATGTTTCAGTCTAATGGGTGTTACAACTAATAATTATTATTAAACCAGCAACCAAGGATACTGCATATATATATGTGTGTGTGTGTGTGTGTGTGTGTGTGTACATATGTATGTGTGTATATATATGCAAACATATACACATCAAGTATACATAAATATTCATATATAATAATATTCGGGTTACACTAGTTCTTAAAACTCAAATTTCTAATTTTCCATCTGAATAAACATACCCAAAGATGTGATGAAATCTATTGAGAGGGTGAACACAAAGCCAGGTTAGAAGCAAGTCTCAAATTCTGTCTCCCTATGCGGTGGTAAATAAACTCACTGTAAGGAAACCTTTGCATTGTCTGGGGACACTTTCTTACATATAAAACTCTGCTTAATATAAAGGTCCAAAAATTGCTGAAGGAAGACCCTAGACTCAAAGAGTATGTAAAAAACAAAGAGCATTTATTCTGTAGAAGCAGCCTGCAAGCAGGGGTCACCCATGCATACAAAATGGTGACAAACCTAACCAAAGATGGTCAGGACTTTTTAATGGGAACTAGGGGACTTCTAAGAGGGTTTGCTCTCATCTAATTTGATTGGGTGGGCTAAGGAGCAATCACAGAGGCTGTAAGCTGATAGGCTGGAGCCGAATACCAGAGTTACAGTTCAGTGGCATTAGGCCATATACAATCACACTGGCAGTGACTGGTACCTCGCAGTACCTGTAGGGGCTATGTGGCTTCTGCCACAGCACCTTTTAGCAATGTCTGACCCTCTCACTTAATAAGAAAGTGGTGGCTTGTTTATTACTGGTTGTTTTACTACAAAAGGTGTCAATTAATGTAGTCTAGACATCTACGAAACTAGAACACTCCATGTGGAACTGTTTTATGTATTCTTGTGTTATGGTTAATTTAGAAGTAGGGCTTAAAAAATGTTTATTATTAGCCCTATAATTATTATGGCAGTATTTTGTAACCTGCTATCAATCAATAAAAATACAGACACCTGTTATATTTTAAAATAGCCTTGGATTACCTAAGGCAGGCCAGATATTAATCCCCTAAACTACCTCCCATATCTCTCTGCCAAAATCCCATGCCATCTACTTCTAATAATCTCAATCTAGCTTCATCCCATTCATAATTGCAAATATTTGCTAATGTCTATCACCTGGGCGAAATCCTCCATCCACACCAGCCATGTGCTTCTTCTCCACCTCCCCCATGGCAGCGACCTCCTTCATTCTCCTCCTCCTCTCTCTCCTCTCTTTCCCAAGATCCCTTTCCAGTCTCTGACTTCTTCCCTTCCCAAGAACTTCTTTGTCCCAAAAGCCTGGGGATCTTAGCCATGCCTATCCCATTTGCCCTGCCTGGGTATGTTGGCTTTTTATTGTTCAAACAGGAACAAAGTTTTAGGAAAGGTTACAAACATTTTGGGGTATGTGAGTCTGCTCATTTGGACAGCAACAAGACCAACCTCCAACATTCTTGGAGGTTGTTTTTTTTTTTCCCTGAGGCTATTGAGATATTCCCAAACCCTGAATACCCACTGCACTAGAACTTGATTTTCTAAGAGGCAAACTTATTCTTGTCCATCCCTCTAGTGTAGCATTTCCTTCCAATTAAAGCACTCCCTCCTGAAATAAGGGGGGCAACTTGAGAGATGCCAGAAGTAAACAAAACCCAGGAAGTTCCTGAAACTTACAAGATACAAAATGCTCACCTTCAGTTGTGCAAGTAGTCAGCACTGATCGAGAAAAGTGACCATCGGAGCAGTCTGCATGTTATGCAGGGGTGATGTGGCTTCCATGAAATTGTCATCCATAAAGGCTTGGGACTTTGGAGTGATAAAAAAGTGTGTCAAGTGAGGACAAGTCATAGAGGCTTTGCTTGACAAAGTTCCAAAGACCTCTGACTATCCAGCATGGTCTCTTGACATCCAGAACAGCTGTTGAAGCTTTGCTTGACAAAGTTCCAAAGATCTCTGGCTGATCACTACTGTCCTTAAATATTATCTATGGTCCAGGTATAATTTTGCCTAAAAACTACTTTGAAATCTGCTTTTTCTTCTAAAATAGTCTTTCTCTCTATTTCTCACTTTGACTATGAGCCCTAATGAAATTTACACTGGAAAACTTTTTCCCACAGATAATGTTGAAAGAAGGCATCTAGCCAAAGGCTTGAGACAATGAGAGAGTCTTGGTTATGACTGTGAGCAGACAAGCAGAAACTGCTTGTAAAGAGAGTTAGGAGTTTGACATAACAGTACATAGTTCAATGCTGTTAGCTGTAGAAAAGTAAACTTCTTTCTTTAGAATCTGCTTTGAAAGTAATAGAAGGTGGGCTTAGAATGTCATGTTTTACAACTATTTTACAATAGAGGACCTCTTGGCAGTTAGCCTAGGCTGAAATAGCATACCTCCTGGTTTGGGACTGGAAGTAGGTCAAGTATCTTCTATGTTAAAAGCATTTAGCTTCAAGCTATGTTGCTATGACAATCATGTAAACACAATGGCTTTAGCCCAGGGAAATTTATGATTAAACTTTCCCAATTATTGTTTAAGATATAATAATCAGGTCACGCTGACCATTGCTTAGAAATTGACTGAATTTTGCTATATGCTTAGCGTAGGTCGTAGAGAACTGTTAGTATTTCTTTGTTAGATTGTTTTTCTTGCTCTGTTGGTTTTTAAAGGCTTGATTGATGAGATGAGAAAGTCATGATGTAATTTGTAATGAAAAAAAAAAAAAACCCTGAATTTCACTTTAAATAAAGTACTGGGCTTGGCCCAAGAAGACAGGGAAAGCAGAAGAAAAATAAAGTTCTCCTGGGCTAGAAGACCTTTCAGTGTGCACCATTATTTATGCCTAGGCTAATATTTCTTTTCTCCCCCATTCCTCAGCCTTTCCTCTTGCTAGTTGTTCAATTAACAGTTGGTTTCCCTTAACCAGTTGCTCACTGCCTGCTCAATTCTCCCTACCTCAGCACCACCAAGACTCTCTTTTCTCTCTCTGATCCCACAGTTGGTCTGCGGGAAAAATGCTTCAAGGCCACCCACATTCTTGTAAGTAAGCCCAACAAAATAATTATCTTGCCAAGTTGGGGTTGGCAAGTTGGGCTTGGGTGTAATCATTACTTTAGTCTATCACTGTCAGTGCCCTTTCTGGGGGTAAATAGACATTTGTCCATATCTCTCCAGGAAAAGTTAACACATCAATCACTTACCTGTGAATAATCACTTAACTTCTTTTTTCTTTTTAAATGAGGAATACAGCAAACATCATTATTTCCCATCCATTTTTTTGTCATTGCTGTTTATGAGATGAGCTTCTCTGTGTAGCCTTGGCTGTTCCAGAACTAGATCTGTAAAGAAAGGTGGCCTCGAGCAGGGTCCTTGGTGCTATGGTTGATTCAGGAGCTGCTTGGAGTCTTGTGGCCCTTGGAAACCCCACGTAGCCACTGCCACCTCTTCAGTCTTCGCCATGTTCCTCACTTGGTCCAAATATGACAGGAGTGTGAATACTTTTTCTCCTTAAGGAAAATTACTTCAAGTGGAATATGCCATTGAGGCTATCAAGCTTGGTGCTATGGTCATTGGCATCCAGACATCAGAGGGTGGTATGTCTAGCTGTGGAGAAGAGAATTATCTCCCCACTAATGGAGCCTAGTGGCACTGAGAAAACTGTAGAGAGGTTGATGCTCATATAGTCATGAGTGGGCTAATTGCTGATGCTAAAACTTTAATGATAAAGCCAGAGTGGAGACACAGAACCACTGGTTCACCTATAATGAGGCAATGACAGTAGAGAATGTGACCCAGGATGTGTCCAATCTGGCTTTGCAGTTTGGAGAAGAAGATGCAGATCCAGGTACCATGTTTTGTCCCTTTGGAGTAGTATTGTTATTCAGAGTTGTTGATGAGAAAGGACCCCAGCTGTTTCACAAGGACCCATCAGGGACCTTTGTATAGTGTGATGCTCGAGCAATTGGCTCGGCTTCAGAGGGTGCCCAGAGCTCCTTGCAAGAAGTGTACCACAAGTCTATGACATTGAAAGAAGCTATTGAATCTTCACTCATCTTCCTCAGTCAAGTCATGGAGGAGAAGCTGAATGCAACTAACATAGAACTAGCCATGATACAGCCTGGTCAGAATTTCCACATGTTCACAAAGGAAGAACTGGAGGAAGTGATCAAAGACATTTAAGGAGGAGCCATCCTCTGCCATCTGTGGGACAATTTCAGGTCTCCTAATTGCCCTTAAACTTGATTTCCAGCTCTTATGTCATGAAAATAACATATCTAGTATATGTGTGTTTTTAATGATGTCTATACATAACAGCAATTATGAAATAAAAAAATTTTTTTAAAAAAAGAAGAATGGCCTTGAACTCATAGAGATCTATCTGCCTCTGTCTCCCAAGTACTGGGATTAAAGGTGTGCACCACCTGCGCCTGGCAGCCCACCAATTTTTATTATGCACTTTTTAGTTATTATTTCTGAGCACTGACATTTTTTTCAGGATAGGAAAAGTTCTCCATGAAAATGTGGAGCTTCCTACAAACCTGTACAACAAGGCTGGGATTATAACCAAGTTGTAACCAATGAAATGCTAGTTGAAGGGACTTTAAAATGAAATCAGTATTTTTCTCACTAAATAAAGTAGGATCAAAAAAAGCAGCTAACTGTCCTGGCAGGATAAATATTATGAACACAGGCATTTATGTTCTTCCTTCTGTGAGACTAATGAAACAGTTAAGCCCACAGAACTGGAATTTCCTCTGGTGTCTCATGTGGGGAAGGGAAAACCTGGAGTCCTACACTAGTCACAAGGGGGCTTGTCTCCAGAGAGGATTACACAGAGTTCTGAGAACTTGGCAGAACATGTTGCTGGAGAGACTAGAACCCAGACAATAGTGATTAGTGGGAGCCTAACTAGGGCTGCTGAAGTAAGCCTTTTATTTAACCCTAAGCTTCATGTCAGAATCCTAAATAGAGACTTGGGGTTATTGAACCTTTTTGCTCATCTTCCCAACATGCTCACATTGAATAGACCTTTTTCCATTTTCCATTATGACTCACCTTTTTAATTAGCATATTGAGGGTAGATGGCTGAGCCTATCTGGTTTTTGTTTTTTTGGATTTTTGTTTTGTTTTGTTTGTTTGTTTTTTGAGACAGGGTTTCTTGTGTAGTCTTGGCCATCCTGGACTCACTTTGTAGACCAGGCTAGCCTCGAACTCACAGCGATCCACCTGCCTCTGCCTCCCAAGTGCTGGGATTAAAGGCGTGCACCACCACGTCTGGCTGGCTGAGCCTATCTGGAGCTGCCAAGCTCAGGCCTTGATCCTACAAACTGAGAAGCACCCCTGGCAGGCATCTTTACTGCTTACCCCTCTTTCTTTCTCTAGTTGGGATAGAGATACAGCATCTCCTTTTAACAAAAACAAAAGACAAAACAAAACTACACCCTTAAGATGTCTGATGCTGAATATAGAGAAGGAACGGTGCTTCCTTCCTTCACTGACACGTTACACAAAGATTGTCTCCTAACTTATAACATTATGAGAAAAACTCACACTGTCCTAGATTTTATTTAGTTGCATCCAGATAAAAACAAGATTTGGTATGAGCGCCTCTCTTACATGGCCATTTAAAATCAATAAATAAATTAGATTGCTAGGTGGTAGGGGCACACACCTTTAATCCCAGTACTTGGGAAGCAGAGGCAGGCAGATCTCCTAGGTAGAGAGCAACTGGGACTACCAAGAGAAACCCTATCTCAAAAAAGCAAAAACAAAACAAAACAAAACAAAACAAAACAACAAAAAAAAAAAACACCAAAAAAACTGTCACTTGGGTATGTTGCTTTCAAAATTCAGGTGTTGAAATATGATGAGATTGAGATGGGATGTGAGGCCTGTAAGAAGTGGTTGGACAGTTTTAAGGTTATTATTATAAAACTTTTTCTCTTAACCCAGCTATCACATGAATAATTGAGACCATTTATATTTGCTTAATAATAACCTTCACAACACAAAACCTGAGCAGCTATTACTCTATTATTGACCCTCTAAGATAATTTGGCATCCTCCCAGCAGACATCCTAGAGATACTTGTACTTTGTAGCTTTCCATGGTCCAGCTCTCTTTCCTAATGTCTCTTGGACCTCCACTGATGACTCAATCCCCTATTTCCCCCTCTAACTCCTCCTCCCCTGGCTGGTAGGAAGTCCAGCTCTATTCACTCCCCTGCTCAGCAATTCACTGTAAGCTACTTTATTAGCATATCAGGGGACAATTGGGGAGCAGTGCTTACATAACATTGAGACAGAAGTTTCTTAGGACAAGGATTGCAAGCAGTCATGAGGAGTATAGAAATCAGCATTTGAGTTACACAATACCCTTATGCCTACAAGGCAGTGCTCTTTCATGAGTACTGTTAAGGCTCTTTGTGTGCTATTTTTGCAGAGGACCTAAACACCTAGCTTGGTGCTCACCATCGCCTGTAGCCTCATTTCAATGGCATCTGATGGCCTTCATGGACACTGTATTCAAATGCATACGCACATAGAGGGATGTGTGAATACACATAAATAAAAATAAAATCTTATTTTAAGAGAGATTGTATGTATACAGCATCCAGCAGTTTATTCTTCCCTGCTCCTGCCCTTCAGGTACCTTAGTCTTTGACCTCTAGTCTCCTGTGGGAGAAATAAATTTTTGTACCTCCCAAATTACCTAGTTGCCTGTGTCCTGTTACAGAAGCATGAAGTGCACTGTAGCCTGGCATATCCTAAGTCCTTGATAAGCATTAGTTATCACTGCTATTGCTTTATTGCTTCCACTGTTAGCATTGCTAGTAGGCTTCTTACAGTACTATGTACTAGTAGGATAGCTTAGAGCACACATCCCTTGAAGAAGAGAAGCATAGCAGAAGGGACAACTGAAAGAGTTGGTAGAGAACAGACAAAGAGTGTCGGGCCTGGTAGGACCCCCATCTTGACGGATTTCCACTTCACGCTTAAAAAAAGAAGAAAACCCTCATACTCAAGAAAGGGCAAAAGGCGAGAAAGCTCCATCCAGGACAATACGTCCAGGTGAGGAAGGGTGTTTTCTAGTTATTATAGTGTCCTCCGGTCTCAAGTTCCATTCTCTGCCTCCCTGTGGATGTGAATGTGTGCTCTTTACAGTAGAGAGTTATTTTTCATACAAGGGTGAACTCGTTGTCTGGGAACCCTAGGGTTGGCCTACTCATGGCCTGTGCAGACTGAGATAAGTCTTAAGAGAATGGAGTGAGGCAGGGTAGTTCAGTTGGTAGAATGCATGCCTAGCATGCATAAAGCCTGTGGATCCAATTCTCAGTACTAGACAAACCAAGCATGGGAGGCCCACATTTATAATCCCAGAATTTGAGACATGGAGGCAGGAGTATCAGATGTCCAAGGTCATCCTTGGCTACATTGTGAGTTTGAGGCCAACCTGGACTATGAGAGACACTGCCTCAAGAAATAAAAAGAGAAGCAAGGCATGTTTGGTGCTATCCTGTAATCCCAGCACTGGGGAGGCAGAGGCAGGCAGATCTCTGTGAGTGCAAGGTCAGCCTAGTCAACAAAGTGAGTTCAGGATAGCCAAGGCTACTTAAAGAAACCCTGCCTTAGTGCTAGGTATATGGAGCAGTCTGGCCTGGAACTCATCTCCTGCCTCTGCCTCCCAAGTGTTAACTCCTCTTGGAAAGCAAAGTTCTTTCCTACGTAGAATTAAATGCACAAATAAATGTGCCTCTTCTTCACTCTCCTGGTACCACAGTCTCCGCAGGCGGCCTTCCCTGGACTGCAGTACACTTAGTGGAACTGTTGGCTCCCAGAAGAAGACAGAAGCAGAAAAACAGGAGATGCCCTATCCAGAAACTGGTCAAGATACAGCATTGCATATTGTGAGGTTGGTACATAAGCATCTGTAGAAGAGGTTTATTTTTCTCTCGGTTGCTATAGAAAACAGAGAAACAGAACCCAGAATGACAGAGGGAAGGGTAGAGAGTGGCAAAGACAAGACTGCGGAGTCTCTGCAGAAGCCTGGAGTGGAAGGTGCCTCGACATCATCAGCATAGCATGCAACAGGACTGACAGGACATCCAGACAGCTCTGTGGCTTCTGGGGCACCTGAGTGTCTCCCCACACCGCAGGGCCCTTTGTCTGCCTTCCCCACTCCACCCCAGGGCAAGACAAGAAGAAATGGCTTTAAACTGTAGCAGGAATTCTTCTTTATCCACTTAGATGGTTAAGAGAAATGACACAACTTGAGCAGCTTGTGGATACAGAAAGCTTACTAAATTTGAGAGTCAGTTTTCAAAGCCAAGTTGGTCAGATTTAAAAGCCCTCAATCCCGTTCCTCTAGCAATGGGGTTTGTGCCTGGGGAGGTGGTTGGGCTGAGGGAATGAAAAGGCTGTGTCCAGATATGGGGTAAATTCCATAGATGGAGCCCTTCCTGACCTTACACACACACACACACACACACACTGATTTCCAAAATCATTGAGCCTTGACTGCCATCTAGCGTTCATTTAGTTTTTTGGGTTTTTTTTTTTTTGGTTTTTTTTTTTTTTTTTCTGTTTTTTGTTTTAAGATACTGAGCAGGACTTGGGGGGTTTGTACCATGACAATCATTTGAGTTTACAAAGATGTACCCCGGAAGATAAAGAATGTCCCCTAAAGAGGAATTTTAGGAGCCAGAGAAGTCAAGAAAAGCCACACAGAATCAACTAACCTGGGCCCATAGGGGCTCACAGAGACTGACCTGCCAGGAGTCTGCCTACATAGGCCTAACCTGGCCTTCCACACATGTGTTACAGATATGTATTCGGTCTTCTTGTGGAACGCCTAACAGCAGGAGCAGGGGCTGTCTCTGACTCCTTTGCTTGCTTTTGGGACCCCTCCTCATGGGCTGCCTAGTCCAGTCTTCATATAAGGGGAAGTGCTTAGTCTTACGGCAACTTGATATGTCATGGCATACCTGGTTGATAACCACTGAGGTTGGCCCTTTTCTGAAGAGAAATGGAGGGAGAGTGGGAGGGAGGGGCCTGGAAGAGAAGAGGAAGGGGAAACCAGTCGGGATGTAAAATAAATAAATAAATAAATAAATAAATAAATAAATAAATAAATAAATAATGTTCCCTAGTACTCTTGTGTGCGAGCATGCCATTGCAGTGTTATCAAAAGAGACTATGAGGCCAGGACAAATCTCCCTGATGAATTCTGAAGGTTCTCATCCTGGCAGGAGAATCTGATGCTCAGAGTCTGTAGAGCACATGTGGGAGTGGAAGGGATCTGCAATCCCCATCCTGACTCCCTCCCTATTCATTTATCCACACAAAGAGGTATCTGGCTTCAAAGCCTTTACATTCATTATTAGCTGTGTGGCCTTGGCCAAGCAACTTAACCTCTCTGAGCCTGTTTCAGGGCGCAGCTTTAAACACATTTCCTCCTTATTCGCAGTGCAGTCAAGCTTTCAGTTGTCAAGGGCTCAGCTGTACCTGGGTGTTAAACACGAGATTTTGATGGAGGCTTTTGTAGGACAGCCTGATTCTGTTACTCATTTGCACATTAATATTTGCATCTATAAAGATGCTCCACTGAGGAATGGTGCCAGTTAGTTGCTGAATAACACAGAAGTGAGAGGCAAAGGGCTATGGATTCAGCTTCTCTAAACTACTCCTTACATCTCCCACGGGTCATCTCAACCGGCAACTTGATGAGACCTAAATCGTATGGGCGATGGACCACTGGGTATGCCCAGAGGGGATTATCTTAAGTAGTTCACTGGGACAGGAAAACCAACCACCACCACTACCCACCCACCCACCCCCAAAAATATAACAATCCCTGGGCTGCATGTAAACTAGCATGACTGTGACCAGCATGGCAAGATACAATGGTGCACTGGTAGCTCTTGAACTGTGTAGTCAGCCTCTAACTTAAGCCTCACTCAGTAGGAGGGAAGCAAGCCTGACACTGAAAACCTAGCTAGCTTCCTGGGTCAAGGGAGGTCATGGTCATCAGATAAGAACCTACTGGAGCTGGCGAGATGGCTCAGAGGTTAAGAGCACTGGCCGTTCAGTTCCCAGCACCCACACACATGGCAGCTCACGGCTGTCTCCAACTCCAGTTCCAGGGGATCTAACAATCTCATACAGGCATACACGCAACCAAATCACCAATGAACATAAAAAATAAAAAGAAATAAATATTTTTTTTAAAAGAAAAGACTCTGCTGCTCACTACTTTGCTAGACCAGCATAATACTGCACTCTACACTCTAAATCTTTTTCTTCTAGCCACAGGTTGAGCGGGGGGGGGGGGGGCTCACTTACCCATCCCTCCTCAAAGAAGCCTCTTGGTTGCCAATGGAGTGCTTAACGGAAAACAACACACGAATACACTACAGAGATCAAGAGTTCATGGGAGGCCAGCCGATATAACATCTCCATCCCAGGTCCTCACCCATAGCTAAGAGAACATCGTGGAGGCAGGGTGGGAAAGACTGTGAGAATCAGAACACCAAGAAGTCTACAGAAGTCTGTAGTGAGATAGTCTCTCCTACAAATGCCTGCGGAAACAGACCGCCACAATCGCAATGCCATGGGCAGGTTAATGTGGGAGGGGGAAATGCTCTCAAGAAATGTACCCCCTAAGCAACTAGCAACAAACAGCTGCTGGGAGAAGGAAAATTAATCTCTCCCAGGGATGAGCCCTTTTATTTTTTTGCCCATGGCAGGGAGATCAGCTCTGAAACTATATACATAGGAAAGAGTATATACAACAAATAGGGTTTCAGCAGGCTGCATATATATATGTCTGCATACACATGCATACATCCTGTGTTGGCTTGAATGAGATGCCCCCATAGGATCATATATTTGAATGCTTGGTCCCTAGTTGGTAGAACCGTTTTGGGTAGGACTGAGAGCTATAGCATTCTTGGCGGAGGTGTGTCCCTAGGGTGGACTCAGGTTTCAAAAGGCCATGCTTGGCCCAGTCTGTCTGTCTGTTTGTCTCTTTCTCTCTCCCTCCCTCCCTCGCTCCCTCCCTCGCTCCCTCCCTCCCTCCCTCCCTCTGCCCCCTGCCCCTCCACCTCTCTTTCTCTCTTTCTTCCCCTTCTCCCCTCTCCCTCCCCTTCCCTTTCCCCTCTCCCTCTCCCTCCCCTTCTCCTCTCTCCTTCCCCTCCCCCTATCTCTATCTCTGTCTCTCCAACTTTTGGATCAGGATGTAAGCTCTCAGCTCCAGCACCATGCCTGCCTATGTGCCACCATGTTCCCTGCCATGATGGCCACGAGCTAACCCCCTGAAACCATAAGGCCCCAATTAAATGCTTCCTTTTTTAAGTTGCTCTGGTGATGGTATCTCTTCCCAGGAACAGAAAGGTAACTAAGATATATGCACATAGTCTTTCTGGCTCGAAGACTTCAATTTAATAGGGCTTAGAATCAGTGGGGCTTCTTTCTACCTGCAACTTCCCTGCTAGAGGACAATGGGTTTGGGCCAAAGATGATTGATTGAATGACCCTTTAGAAAAGATCCTCCTCTGCTACAAAGCCTGGGGAGGCTCTATCAGGTCTATGTCAAGGATACTCCCTAAATTTCTCTCAAATTGTAAAGCTTCTTAGGAGGTGTGCTCAGTGTATGTTGTGGTTGTTCCTTTCATTCAAGAGGAAATGCTTTACAATTTGCTTATTACACTTCGTGTGTATGTGTGTCTGCACGCATGTATACCATGCATGTAGAGGACAAGGAACAACTTGCAGGACACAGTTCTCTTTTGCGTTGTATTGGTCCCAGGGATTGAACTGAAGCCCTCCAGCTTGGCTGCAAGTGCCTCTGACTACTGGGCCAGTGAGATGGCTCCGACTTTTCTCTATATAATAAGGATGCTTACTTTATGCTTTTTTTTTTTTAATTTTTAAAATGTCTGTGTGTGTTCACAGGCAGGTGGGGAGGGGAAAGCATATATGTGGAAACAAAAGGTTGACATCAAGTGCATCTTCCTTAATTTCTTCTCTCCTTTATTTTAAGGCAGAGTCTCTCACTGACCCTGAAGCTCACTACTTTGGCTGGACTGGATGTCCAGCAAGGCCAGGGATCCTCTCTGCCTCCCTAGTGCTGGATCGCAGGTGTGCGCTGCTGCAAACCCAAATCCTCAGGCTTTCCCTGCAGGCACATTAAACTGAGCCATGCCCCCAAATCCTCTTCTGGTTTTCTTTGAGGAATGTCTTATTGAGCAGCCTGTTTTTGAAGCTTGAATCCCAAGTACCATACAGTGAAAAAGAATGGTTATAGTGTAACAACATCAAACCGTACAGGGCACACGAAGGCCCTTAAAGTAACAGCACATTAATGTGTCACCAAGGGGCACAGAACTGGAAGCACAGAACTGTCCTGAGACCTCAGGAGATCCATATATCCAGCTAGAACTCGTTTCTGGATATGTGGACAACCTGAGACCTAACATGACTAGCATTCAAGCCTTCTCAGACTATTACACGTATTCTCCCCAGCTGAGAACCAATTGCAGAAGAGATGGGCTACTCCCTTTATCATCAACAAAAGGCTGGGGTGTTTAAGTCTCAGGCTGTTCAAATATTCAGAAATGTGCTCAAGCTAGATATATGGACAGCCTGAGACCTAACAGAAATCACCACAAAATGTGCTACAAAGTTAATAATTATTGGGAGCTGGGGGTGGGGGTTAAGGAGGGCTGAGAGATGACTCAGTGGTTAAGAGCATTGGCTTCTCTTGCAGAGGACTCAGATTTGGTTTCCAGCATCCACATAACAGCTCACAACCATCAATAAGCCCAGTTTCAAGGATCTGATGCCCTCTTCTGGACTCTGCAGGTACAGCACATACATAGTCCACACACATACAGGTGCACAAAACACCCATACACATAAAATAAAAATAAACATATTCTTTAAAGTATATTTAGTAGAACTAGTAAATGAACATAATGAAGAAGAGAGACTGGAAAGGGGGATACAGAGAAGCAAGTTTGAAAGAAAGATGAAAGGAGAAGAATGTATAAAGGGAAAAGATTAAGCAGTTAACAAACACAAAATAAAAGCACAAGTTTGGCTGGACATTGTAGCACACACCGTTAATCCCAGCACTCGGGAGGTAGAGGCAGGTGGATCACTGTGATTTCGAGGCCAGCCTGGTCTACAAAGTGAGTCCAGGACAGCCAAAGCTACACAGAGAAACCATGTCTCGAAAAACAAAAACAAACAGAAGCACAAGGTTGTTTTCAAGAGTGTTAAAAATAAATTAGATAAATGATAAATGTAAGATGAGTTAATTGTATCTACTAAGTTTAAAATGTTTCTTTAAATTAATCTCAATTTGCCAAGAGCCACCCTGTTAAGGGAGCTCACCAGGCATGTGGGCTGTCTAGGAGGTGATATGGTGTTTGCAAAGTCTTATACCATAATGTACCCTGAAACTGCTTCCAGCCTCTGACATGCTGTCAGGAGCCATTGATTTGGGGAAGTCCAAGGGGCATGAGAGATCTCTGCAGGTGATCTGATATTTGCAAGGTCTGTATCGTGATGTATCCCAGAATTGCTTCCAACCTCTGACTACCCTGTCAATTGTGCTTTGCTGCATCTCTCTAAAATCTGGCATTAGAGCCAGGCATGGTGGTGCATGCCTTTAAGTACCCAGAGAGGCAGAGGCAGGTGAATCACTGTGAGTCTAAGGCCAGCTTGGTCTACAAAGTGAGTCCAGGACAGCCAGGACTACATTCATGGCCAGCCCGGTCTACAAAGCGAGTCCATAAAACCAAAAGTAAATACATCTGGCATTGGTGTGAACTGTTACTTTCTGGGTACTGACCAGCTCTGATTGAGCAAACTTCCTAGAGGATCTTATTGAAGATGTACTTTTTGTTATTCAGATAAATTAATCCCTGATTATGGAATTCCTGATTTGACTCAAATAGTTTTAAAAGTTAAAGATAGTCTATGGCTGCAATAAATACCTTTATGGACCTCCAGATGCCTCACTAAAGATAGCCTACTAGGAGATTTGTGGCTTCAGATAAGCCTCCACTGCAGGTGGCACCATGAATCCTGGTATTTTCACCATAAATATGGGCAAGTTTCTTTAAACTTCTCATGACCTAAGTAGAATGAAGCTACCTAGATATGTCTGAATTTAACTCTGTTTCTTAGAATGAAAGACAGATAAAATTATTGTCCTGAGCTCATAACGAACTAAGAGAAAGCTGGATAATGTATAGTCAGGTCTGTCCTAATTGATAAGTTGTATACTCTTGTAAGTATCAGACCCTATTAATCTTAGACCCTGCCAATCTTCGTCATGCTGAACTCACCATGAACTTATGTAATGGATACATAGATAAGAAATGTTTAGCTTTAAAACATGTAACCTGTTATATTTTAGAATTCATCTGTTTTTGTGATTAATTGTACTCTTTTGACTATAATTCCCTTTTTTCAGAAGTATAAGTACAGTCTACAATAAACGTGGTTGGGAGAAAATTGAGCAGCTTAACTTCAGTTGAAGTTAAGATGCCTGACTTCATCCTCCTTTTCTCCTGATCCTCTTCTTTTGAATGTATGTGTGTGAGTGGTTTATTTTCTATCTTTCTTACTTCTTATTTCTCTGTAGATTCGCAAATAAGTTAGCAGACTCGGGGCCACCAGCCTTCTATGGCTAATAAGCCTAAATTTACACCACCTTATTGGAGATCTCCACAAAGAGGTCTATCTACAGATCAAAGAGCCTCCTTTTACGACCCCTGTGCAGTTGCTAGCCAGAAGCCGCTTTTACAGCCTCAGCTATAGGAAAAATGTGGTCAGTTTAAGTTCTCCTCAGCCACAGTACAGCCAGTCCCTAGAGAAGAAACCTTGGGCTCTTTTTCCCCTTCCTTCCTTCTTCTTCTTTCAATCCTAATTGGCTGCCTGAGCCATCAGCTCTGGCCACCCAAGAGACAAAATGAACTGGAAGGGCATCCGCATCCAGCACCAGAGACCCTACCTACTCTGGACTCTCTGCAGAGCACCAGCCGGGCATTAACATCAATTATTAAATTTAAAACTGGAAGGGAGATGCAAACAAACAGCAGTCCAAACTGCAGTGGAACTATAAACTGTACAAGGGACATGAAAAAAACAAGGCTGCAAGACTCCAAAGATCCCAACTCAACCACTAAACTCAGAGACCGAGTTCAAGGGAAGCCTGATCTACAGAGCTAGTTCCAGGACAGCCAGGACTCTTAAACAGGAAAACCTGACTTGAAAAAACAAAAACAAAAACAAAAAAACCAAAGAAACAAAAAACCATACCAAGTGAGCATGACTACAATGTCCAAACAAAGACCAAGCTTAAGAATGATAGAAGGAGGGCCAGGCGATGGTGGTGAACACCTTTAATCCCAGCACTTGGGAGGCAGAGGCAGTCGAATCTTCATGAGTTTGAGGCCAGCCTGGACGACAAAGCAAGTTCCAGGACAGCCAGAACTGGTATACAGATAAACCCCAGTCTCAAAAAAACAAAACAAAAAGATAGAAGGAGCTGATCAACATTCAGAGTATAGAAAATCCATTCAATAAAATTATATAGGAATTTTGTTTTTACCAAATCTAGAGAAATAGACATTCAAACACATGTAGTTAAAATTCCAAACAGAAATATACAAAAACTTTCTCCATGATACATTACAAAAGAGATATCAATAATAAAAAGTGGACAAACAATACTAAAAGCTGTAAGGGGAAAATTCCAACTCCCCCACAACTGCAGAAAACGTCAGAATCATATGAGATCTACCATCAGCAACCTAAATGCCAGAAAAGCACATAATGATACACTCCGAGGCCTGAGAACAGTAACTGCCAACCAAGTGTACTGCACCCAGCAATGCTATCTTTTAAAGTTGATGGAGAAATGAGGACATTTAACCACAAGCACAGACTTCCTGTCCGTGGGGGCAGTCCTAAGAGATCTAAAGGAATACCACACAGAAGACAGTCTCAATCGTGAGAGCACAAGAAAAAAATGCATTTCATGTGAGTCACAGGTCAAGTAGAGCGAGGAAGTAATTCATTATATCCAACACAGTAAACCAAGAAGATCCGAAAATTAATGAGAAAGAAAAAAAAAAAAATCCAACAATAGTTAACCAACCAGAAAAACCACCAATGAAAATTTAAAACACAGTAAGCATATTTCAATAATAAGCTCAATGTGTCTTCAAATCACCGACAAGGGACTGACTATTTGGGTGAAAGTCTAACTCCAACTCTGTTGTCTCCCAGAAACACACCTGACGGGTAAAGATACCCCCACAAAGTAGAGGGCAATCTATCAAGTGAATGGAAGCTCAATATGAGCTGGGGTAGCTAGCTTCTGGTGTATAGAGTAGACTTCAAACAAAATCATAAGAGATAAGCTTACCAGTAAAGTGGACAATTCCTCAAAAATTTACAAGTGGAAGAATATGTGTACAGTGCCAGGGCTCCTAACACTAATGGGCATATGCACAACAGATACTATGCAGTGATAGAGAGATGGTGAGCATTGCAGGGAAATGGAACTGGAACCATTAAGCTAAGCAAACCTAGGCAGACCTACAAAAACATTTTATGTCACATGTAGAGTTTAGATTTTAAAAGTATGTGAATTTGTGTGTGTGTCTTGCATATATGCTAAGGCTATGAAGCTAGGATGGGGATGAGGAGAGCAAAGGGATCTTGAAAGTAGTGTAATGGAGTATGAGTGATTAAGAAACAGAAAAGGGAAATATTCAAAGGAAGAGAACCATCCAGAGGGCAATGATCCTGGGAAGAACAGGGGAGGGGAATGAATGAGGACAAAATATGATACATTTTCAAGTGTGTGACAAAGGCTGAGGAGATGGCTGAGTCAGGTAAGTGCTTGCTCTGTTAGCATGTGGATCTGAGTTCAGCTCCTCCTGCACCAGGCAGAGTAGAATGAGACATAGGATCTGTAAGGCTTCCTGACCAGCAAATCTGTGAGCTATGGGCTCATTAAGACACTCTCAAAAACAAGATGGTTGGTTCTAGAAGGGTTTGACACAGATGCATCTACCCCAACATACATGTATGTACACACACACACTGCCACAATGAAACCCATTACTTTGTACACTACCCCCCTACCCCAAATTAAAATTACTGGTTATATTAAAAAATGCTGGGCTGGAGAGGTGGCTCGGAGGTTAAGAGCACTGACTGCTCTTCCAGAGGTCCCGAGTTCAATTCCCAACAAACACATGGTGGCTCACAACCATCTATAATGTGATCTGATGCCTTCTTCTAGCATACAGGTGTACATGCAAGCAGAACACTGTATACATAATAAATCTTTTGTTAAAAAATGCTGTTACCTATTTGTAAACTTACTGTGTATGAACCAAGTAGATTCATAGTGCTAGTGGTAAGAAAAAAATAATAGACTATTAATGGCAAAAGAATTTAGGGAGTAGATAAAGAGCCTAATGCAACCAGAATCCAAGCATGGTGGCTGACAACTATCACCACACCACCTAGAGATGCTGGGAGGTTCCAAACTCAAAGCCTGCCTGAAACTGACTCAAAGGGCCAGGACTGAAGTCAGAGAGATGGCTCAGCAGTCAAGTGTTTACAGCTCTGAAAGGTCCCAAGTTCCTTTGTGGTCAGCAGCCAACTCACAACTACCAATAAAGTCAGTTCAGGGGGACCCAAAGCCCTGGCATAGATAAACACATACATATGTACATATTTATGTACACCCAAGCACACACGGCCTCCCTTTTCAATCCAACTGTGCTCCAGGCACTGTCCAAGGCACTTCACCGAACCTCAGACTCTTCTCCAATCTGAGGTAAAAACTACCAAACTAGTTTTATATGAAACAGCTACTCAAAATGGTTCAGTAAAATCCACCCAGGCAGAACTTCCAATCTCTAACTTTTGGCATTTCTTTTGACTTGTTTGAAAATTCAATACAAGCAATTCTCATCCTCCTTAAAAACAAAGCACACAATGAATACTGTGGTTTGCATAAAAATGGCCTCATAAGACCTGGCAGCACTCAGGGAGTTCAACGGGAGAGGAAGGGAGGGAGGGGAGGGGAGGGGAGGGGAAGGGGAAAGGGGGAGGGGGAGGGGGGAGGAAAGGAAAGGAGGAAAGGAAAAGGAAAAGGAAAAAGGAAGGGAAGGAAACAAAGAAAGGAAACAAAGGCTCCCATAGGCTCACATTTGAGTGTGCTACCCAGCTGTTAGAACTGTTTTGGGAAGGACTTGGAGGTGTTGCCTTGTTGGAAGAGGAATGTCACTGTGCATCTCTCTCAACCTCCTGCTGTGGATCGGGATGTGAGTTGAGCTGTTCCTGTGCCCATGCCTTTGCCTTGCCATCATGGAGTCCACACTCTGAAAGCATGAGCCAAATGCTTTCACTTCTAAGCTCATGGTGTTTAGTCAGGTTTAGCAGCAGAGGAGTTAACTAAGATGAGCAATAACCAATAAAGACTGATACAAGTGGCAGTACAATTTTTATTTATTTAATTTTGAGGGAAAAGCATGCTTTAATTTCCTTTTTAACAGCACCTGTAAAAAATGTTTATAATATTCTGAGATTCCTCATATATATATATATATGTGTGTGTGTGTATATTTATGTATATGCAATATATGTGGATTTTGGAATGTTAGATTGTCAAGACATGACTATATCACATAATAATTAACGGAAGGTGGTAGGCTATACAAGGATAGAATTTTGTAACTAAAAATATTCATAGCAGCAACTTTTGAAAGATGATTTTATTAAAGTCATTGCACTTACTCATCTTATTGCTACAGCACACGGCCATTCAGTTGTAACACTTCTCAATTCTGACTGTAAAGATTGTCTCATTCTGCTCATACATTTCAAGTTTAAATGCAAGCATAAAACATTCATCAAATAATCTACAGAGCACTTGAACGCTTTTCTCATCTGTGGTCACAGTAAGGAGTGTAAAGAGTCCTCTGTTACGACAGGCCCATTCTCTTTTTGCATCCTAGACTTTTCTGTGACGCCCTGTACAGGTGTACAGAGGTAACAGCTTTATAGTAAGAGGTGAGCTTGGTGGTCAAAAACACCAAAATAACATCGGAATTCCATTAGAAACTTAGCAGTATTGTGCTTCAGAGAACAGAAAGTCTGAACTATCCATTCACTACTAATTTGGCAACGACAGATTCAATGCTGTCTTTTATACTCATATGGGGGGATTTACCTAAGTTGTTGTTATATATCATTTCATGTCATTAACTTTAGGAATAGTCAAAGTTCCCACATCAAGGGCAAATACTGGCAAATTACTATTTTAAAGGAATTGTTTTTCCCTTTAAGTTCAAGCTTGCTTATTTTTTCTGAACTATTTTGTTAAGGGCAGAAAAAACAGACACATGGAAAAAAAGACAGTACGACTTTTCTATGCTGACTGAGAAGGCAAAGGTGTGGACTGCAGCACTCACTGCCATTCTGATTAAATGGAACCAACCACCACGAAAGGAAGCTTGTTTCCTGTCTTGTGGACACAGGGCCCCTATGCAGCACAGCCTGGCCTCAAACTCATCATTTCCCTTCCTCGGTCTGAGTTACAGGCATGGTGTCACTATTCATGACTCAAATAAACCTTTTAATAGTGTACAAGTATTAAAAGATGTGTGCTACCCAGGCCAAGATCACCAATCAGATCAATGATACATAGTAGTTCAGAAAGGAACCAAACTGCACATGAAAATTTAGTATACAATAAGGGATTGTGCTTCTATTTTTTTTAAACTCATGTTTATATCATATGAGTTCATTTTCCTGTTATATGCTTTTCTATTAGAAATATTTTCCCAATTTGTTATATTTTAATTAGCGTCTAGGGGCTGCATATCTGTCCAGAAAGAATAATTAGTCACTCACCTACTTCTGAATACTTATGTTACATTTCTATTAAAATAACCTTCAATGGGTAAAGAACAAAGCTTGACTGTTGGAGCTTCCCCTCCCTATAATGTAGGTGGAGACAAGTTTTCCAGTAGGGAAAATAGGAGCTGATTTCTAGGGTGGGGTGCTTTATTGTCATCTGAGGACTGTGACTAAGAGCTGATATAGTAACAAGAAGCAAATAATTCATTTGATTAATCACTTAAAATAAAAATAAAATGGAACAATTTTGATCATCAATAACCCCTCATTAAATGACCTAAGGCTTGAGATGGTTAAAACGGCTAGGCAAGGTGGGCATGCCTGTTATCCTAGCACTTGGGAGGCTTAGGCAGGGGACCAGAAGTTTAAGATCATTTTTGCTACACAAAAAGGTTGAGTACAGCCTGGGATATATACCACCCTGTGTCTAAAAAACAAAAAAAGCCAAAATGCACATGTTCTGTACAATTAGCTCTCTCCCAGAAGTTAATCATGTGTGATTTAGTGTTTTCAATTCTAGTATTTTCTACTTCAGTTCTCTTTTACTTGAAGCAACAACACAAGAAATCACACTTAAAAATGTTTCTATTTTAAGATTAAAATGTAAAGTATTGGTTTTGTTAAAAAGCATAACTTATAATGTGACATTCATTTACCAGAGTAAAGCTTAAAACCTAACTTTTTTTTTTTAACAGTTAAAAATCATTTCCCACTTTAAAATTAACTTCTGTGTTTCTAACATGCTGCTGTGCAGATGCATTTTTAAATGTTCACCCGGTCTGTAGCCACAACACTCTGAATGTGGTTGATCTCGTTTAAGACGTCCAACTGAAGCTGAAGAAATGGCTAAGCATTCATTGTAAAATGATTTTCAATATAGTCAATTGAATTTGATTTACATAATCTAAAATATTACTATTTGTGAGATAATATCACTCTTTTAACATTTTACCTAAGTAACAGTCCAAAATAGTTTGTTTGTTCTATTAGATAAATTATGTCTGTGAAACCTGAGCGTTTACACAACAGCTTTCCAAATATGGAACCTCATTCTGATTTTGAAAAGACCTGGATTTAGAAGGGCACAATGAACTTAAATACAAAACAATGAAATGAGTAATATTCAGGACTCAAGAGCAGCATAAGAATACAGCAATAAGGCTGGTGTTTACATATTCACATGTGCTGCAGTGTCGAGGCACAAATAAGAATTAGCGTATTTTTTAATTCCTTAGGCCACAAGAATTTAGAACAAGCGCCTATTTTTCCAAGCTTAACTAGTACACTTTAACTTCTTTTAATGAATCCTATAGTGTGAGCATTATGGAACACTCAAGAAGTTTTATTTTAATTATTTCATTAATGATTAATTATGCATGGGTGAGAATACTGGTAACCAGGAACTCCCATTTTATCACCCAGTATACAAACAGCACTGCAGACAAAACAGGCACAACAGTGTAATCTTGGGTAAGATTGTGTGTGTGTGTGTGTGTGTGTGTGTGTGTGTGTATACAAGTTCATGCCCTATGTATTACAGGAAAGCAGTGACTCTAGTTACTATAAAGCTAACCCGTCCATCTCAAATAGTTTATCTTACAGCTTATTTGTAAAGATATTACGATATTTATAGTATAGAACTCTTTAAAAATAATACAAGTTTGAATTAAAAAAACTATTGAACTTTCTTTCCTTTTTATACAGATTCAGTAGTATTTTCAAGCAAACAATAGAAATGTTTGCAATCCCAGCACAGTAAGAAATAAGGCCTCTTTTTTTTATATTGGCAAAACAAAATATATAAAAAAAATTTATCACCCCCCCCCCCAACTTTTCAATAGCTATCACAGTTCACGTCCTCTCATCCCTCATCACAACAGCACATCTGTTGTCTTTAACAAGTCAGTTAGGGTCACAGTGCTGCTTCCAACCCCGAGCATGAAGAACACTGGGCGGACACCACTCAAGAAGACAGAACAGCTTTCTTCAGCTTTGCTATTTCCGCCTAAAAACAAAACATAAATTGGACAATATAAGATACCTTTAGTAAGGTATAAATTGGCCTATTTGTAACATGTGGCTACTATTCCCAGCCTCTGAATTAGGATTTCAACATCAAAATCTAATTACCTAGAGTGCAAAAACTAATACTGTTTAATAAAAGCATCAGTAAAAAATATAATGCAAGTTTCTAAGTGACAAGAAATAAGGAAAAAAATGTATTTCTTTTAGCTAGAATAATGCTAAGTGATGCAAGCATTTAAAGTAAGTCAGGGAAGAAAACCAAGGCACACACATATACCTCTGACATGAAAACAAAATGAGAAGAAAAATCTCGTGAAAGAAAAAGGAAGGAGAAAGCAGAAAGGACGCAGGGCCACTGACTCAAGAAAACCTTTTACATGGTGGTGATGGAAATTTGTGACATGCTACAGAAGCTGAAGAAAAGGCCTAGATCTGCCACCAGAAGCATAAGCTACATAGCCTGAGGTTGAGGCTGTATGTGTGTCACATGTTTCCAACCCAGTACTTAGAAGCCAAGGCAGGAATACTGCAGTGGGTTTAAGGCTAGGCTGTGCCACATAGTAAACCCTGTCTCAAGAAATGAAATAGAGGGGCTGGAGAGATGGCTCAGAGGTTAAGAGCACTGACTGCTCTTCCAAAGGTCATGAGTTTAATTTCCAGCAACCACATGGTGGCTCACAACCATTTCTGCAGGCAGAATGCTGTATATATAATAAATAAATAAATCTTTACAAAAAAAAGAAAAGAAAAGAAAGAAATGAAATAGAAAAAAAAGGACTAATTTAAAGGTAAAGAATTCAAGATGGAAAATACAGGACATTTTTAGGGAATAGAGCAAGAACTACTTCTGTCTTATAGCAATAAGTGAAATAAAAAGTGAAAACAAATACAGCAGATCAAGAGGGCAGCTTTGTCTTAAATAACGGGTGTGGGAGAAATAAGTGCTTTCATACAAAGAAACAAAGGTGCAAAAGGAGACCTGTCAGATACGAACAGAGTTGTGGTAACAAAGCACCTTCAAGATAACATGCACTGATCATACAGATGTACAGCAGGCAAGGACTCTCACAGGAATCAAGATCATGGCTAGCTGCATCCACTGCTATGCCATCATTCTAAACCCTGATTCACCTTTGTAGCAGAAGCAATAGTCCTCATAGCTCCTTGCTGTTTCTAGCAATATCTAAACTCACTTGATGAGGAGCTTGAAAGTAGCCCTTGTAAGTCAGGAAGTTTAGAGACCACACCTTCTGGGTCTCTGCCTAGACCATGAAGGTAAGTAATAAAACAAGGTAGCAAGGAAAGAAGAGAAGGCTCTGAGAAAAGGCAGAACACAAGTGAAGAGAAAAACAAAGGAAAAGGAAAAGATAAAGGTAAGTGTAACTTCCAGCTCTTCCCAGAAAACAAAGCTAATGTAACCTCTCCAGTGGCAAATGGAAGTGAATGTCACAACCTGCTTCCCCCCAAGGCAATAAGAGAAATAGAAAAGAAACAAATGGCTCAAGAACTGAAGACCAAGGACAACCAGGCCCCTTAGGTACCTGGTGCTTCACACACCGTCCAGAATTAGCACTCAGAACAATCATGGAGCTGGGACTGCAGCTCAGGGCCTCAACTCTTCCTTAGCAAGCACAAGGCTCCATGTGAGTCTCAAAACAGCACAGAAAAAATCCTTTTAACTGCATAAATAAACAATGTTATAGAAACTTAAGTGAGGTAGGAGTGCATAGTTAGTAGCAGCACCAAGCACAGAGTTGAGAGAGGGAAAGTCAAAACGTCACATTTTCTAAAACTGGAAATGCATTACCTCTAGGATACTCCGCATGGCCTTCTCTTCTTCTAATTCTTTGCGTAGCTTTTCCAGTTCTTTCCTAAAGGCAGAGTATTACTGTTCAGTTTTACCATTATCAGCCTATTTCACTGATGTTAACTGGAGCTTTAGTTTACACACGCACGCACGCACGCACGCACGCACACACATACAGCACACACATACAGCACACAAAGGAAAAGTTCCTAGGAACAACAAACATGTTCACTTAAAAAAAAGTTTCAAATTCTTTAGTTTGAGTAGTTCAGTGTAAGATTTGAAAAAACAAAAAACAGTATTTCCTGCTCTTCCAGAAGACCTGAGTTTGGTTCCTAGCACCAAAATGAGGTGGTGGACACCACTCCTAACTTCAGTTCCAGCAGAGTCTGCCATCCTCCTCGGGTCTTTGTAGGCACTACACTCACATGCAATAACAGAAATAAATGTCTCTGGTATTATTTCATCCCTCCCCTTATAAATAACACCAAAGACCATTCAAAAGTCATATAGTAACTTACTATTGTAAAGGTTCACACCCACATTAAAAAGAACTAAGATGAGGGAGGGGCTGAAAAATGGCTTAGTGGCTAAGAGCTCTGGGTTTAAGAAGCCCTGGGTGTGGTGTCTAGGGCTCACAGCAGCTCACAACTACTTATATCTAGCTCTAGGAGACCTGATGCGCCTCTTCTGGCCTCTCAGAGAATAGCAGGCACACAGTGCATATACATTCATACATGCAAGCAAAACACTTATACACATAAAAGTAAGTAAATAAGAGTTCAAATAAATTTGCTCTATAATAGGACAATCACCCTACTAGACACGGTAAGTTAACAAATAAAAAGCCCAGCACTAAAAATTGGTTATCTTTTAGATTTGTTAGCCAGTGAGACCTCATCCCCCTCCCCGACCCCCACCATTACAGGCTACTGCTGATGCGAGTCCAGAACTTCCGTAAGATACCACATACTTGAGTCACTATAACATGGAGAAATAAAGCTGTTACTGACCTGGAAGCTGTAAGTCTACTTGCTAGCTTTCATAGTACTGAATGGTACTATACATGCTACCAAAGTAGAAAAGTAGCCTAGTATGAACCTTGTGAGCTACAACAACCATGACCTGGCATCAACATCACGGGAATAAACACCATTTTATGATTAGATTTAATCTGCTCTCAAAGGGGAAATCCATACCTAGCACCGTTATTAGGCCAAAAACCTATGGCTCGACAGGTAATAGGCTCTTAGAATCTACTACTGATACTCTGCTAAATGGGCACAGGGTTCAGCCAACTCCTAAATGACGTATTATTATAACCCTAAATGAATGTATCTCTTAGTCCTCATTAGAGAAGTTTCTACTTGCAGCTGATGGTGACAAACACAGAGATCCACAACTGGCCATTGATATAGAGAATAAGATGCTCAATCTGAAATTAGGGGGTGGGGGTGGGGAGGGGAGAAATCTGTAGCATACTCCTTCATCCCAAGGCTCAAGGCTCATTGTAGATTAGGATGCAAAAAGAATACAGGAGCCAGAGGTAGTGGATAACTACAAGGAAACAATCTGTGGTGGTGTGAATAGAAATGGCACCGCATAGAATGAATGCTTGGTCCACAGGAGTGGCACTATTAGGAGGCATGGCCTTGCTGAAGTAGGTATGGCTTTGTTGGAGAAAGTGTGTCCCTGGGGGTGGAATGTTAGGTCTCATAAGCTCAAGCCTGGGCAGTGTGTCTCAGTGTCCTCCTACTAAATGCTGATCAAGATGTAGAATTCTCAGCTTCTCCAGCACTATGTCTGCCTCCACACTACCATGCTTCCAGTGATGATGGCTGTAAAATAATACAAAGGGTTTTTTCCCTACTGTCCACACTCCCAAATAATGACACGGAGACCTATTACATTTATTAATAAGCTTTAAAGCACTAAGCTGGGCAGATACTCATCTATTCTAACCGGTCTATGCTGGTCTAGACTATTTCTCAGCCATGTGCTCCATTATCTGTCCTCTAGCCTCACCCTGGCCACTCCTGCTCCATCTTTGTCCTTATGGTAACTGCCTCATGGTGACCTCCTCATGGCCTGGTGACCTTCTTCTCCCTTCTGCTCCTACCTGGGACACCCTAACTGGGATTTAAAGTCCATCCCTATCTCTCCGGCCTAGCTATTGGCTGATCAGCTTCTTTCTTAACCAATCAGAGATGCTGGAGAACAATTTTACACAACATTGAGAAAAGAGATTCCTCATAGAAATGACAATGCTTACATTCATCTGCAACCAGATCTCAGGGCACAGAAATCAGTATATTTGCCCTTCCGCCATCCCAGCTACAACTCCTCTCCAAACGTTGTATCCTCCTTTTTATTTACTGAGTTTTAAAAAATCCATCAATTTGTGCTGCCATATAGTCTGGGATGTGTGACCTTTCACTGGAGCATTCTTGACTTACCAAAGGCTATACTCTTTACAAAAACAAAAACAAAAACAAAAACAAAAACAAAAACAAAAAACCTGACTCTCCCTGGTAGCTGTCAACAGACAATAAATCCTTAGCTAGGGGTAGGACTTGGTGCTGACTTCCTCCTTCCATATGGGATTTGATCTGGCTTTAGATGCACAGTTTTGTGCATGCTACCATAATGCTGTGAGTTTCCTAAGCAGTCAGGACGAGACTAAAGGACAAGTAATTGGGCATGTGGCTGGGAAATAGCCCAGATCTGCATACATGGGTTAGAGTAAATGAGCTTATTTTAAAATGTAATAGGTCTCTGTGTCCTTATTTGGGAGCTAGAACGGGAGTAGAAAAACCGAGTAGAAAAACCTTTATATTATTTTACTTTTGTCACCCAATATGGTAAAATAATTGGACTTTAAGTTTCTCTCTATTGTTTTCATTTAACTATTACGTTTAATTCCTCAAACCAAAATATTCCAGATAATACCTATATTCTTTAACTCATGCTGCCACTTTTTCATTTTCTCTCTAATCTACATTTCTAAATTCATTCTTTAAGTATGTATTTTGTATCATTTCTACATAATCATTCTATATATTTTTTGTATTGTAGTTTTGAAGAAATTATTTTTAAATATATCCAGGCTGTTAAATTTTACTTTTGTCTCTTCTTCTAAACAGTATAAGCAGTTTATTTAGTAAATAGAAAGTTCACGCAAAGGTCATGGACTAAGCTGATACAAATCAGGTGGAGCAAAGTACTTTGACTTTTCTACTTTATAACTACTATTTGATATTCACACATGCAGATGTTTTATTGGTTGATTGTTCTGGGGTTACAGAAAATAGGAACAAGGGATTCGCATAGCAAATTTATAAATTAACATGTATGGTTTTTGCCTTCTAACATTTCCTAGATAAATTCTCCCGAAAAAATATATGTATATTAAAAATTCTTAGAAAAGGGGCTGGTTCAGGTGTTCCAGAGGATTGGAATTCAGTTCCCAGCACGCACACAGTTGCTCACAGCTGTCTGCACCTCCTGTCCCAGAAAATACAATACCTTCTTCTGGCCTTCAAAGGTAACAGCACACAGTACACAGAAATACACAGACAGAACATCCGTAAGAGAAAATGAATTAAATTTTTTTTCAAAATCTATTGAAAAAATTCTTACAGAAAACATAAAAACCTGGGCCTTGTGGTTAAATCTTTGCACTTGGGAGGTAATGGCAAGATCAGAAGTTCAAGGTCATCCTCCACTATATAATGAATTTGAGGATAACATGCCTGGGAGCCCTGTCAGCAAAAGGGTTTGTCTTTCTTAATCACCATTCTGGCCCCACTGAGAGAAGCTGAGGAGCCATTGGCAGTTGATGGCTGCTGAGAGAAAAACCAGTTTTCTTCAGGGTTTTGGCCCCTGACAGGTTGTCAATGCTCCAATGGATGACCCTTCATGCTTGTGCACTCAAGCAGCACTAATTAAAGCCAGTGGGTTACTAAAAATAAGTACATAAAAGGGCATGTAATTGAGAGAAGAACACAGACAGTGGGGACTTAGAAAGCAGTAGTAAGAGGTAGACATGATCAAAGTAACTATATGTATAAACACATGTACACACACAAATGAAAAATACATATAATAAAGAAATGTGTGCAATTCTCAGGCCCATGTGATTCCTCACAAGCACTGTAATTCCAGATCGATCTCTGTCTGTCTCTCTGTCTCTGACTCTGTCTGTCTCTGTCTCTCTGTCTCTCTGTCTCTGCCCTCCCCTTCTCCCTTCCCCACAGAAAGCAGAGGATAACTTTATGGAGTCAGGTCTCTCCTTCTACCATTATAGGTCTTGGACACGAAAGTCAGGTCATTAGGAGCCAACTCACTGGCCCCAAATATATCTAAAAACTATTTCTTCCAGGTCCATTTTCTTTTAACTTTATGTAAATGGAGTAACATCGTACTGTACATTCCCGACATTTCTACCTCACATAACTGATGTTGAGTCATGTAGCTAGAATCCCTCACCATTACTGCATACACTGCACTTCTCACTTAGTATACCAGTCTGTATCATCTACTCATTCTCTTCTTGTCCTCTGATTTTACATTTTCAGAAAAACCTTACCATCTACCTTCATTTTCCCAGAGAATTGACAAGTTGAAAATAATCTTTGGAAAGATTTCTATAATATGTAAATATACACAATAATACCTTACTCTTTTACAGATAATTTAAGAGAACCTATAGGCAATTCATATATGCAAATGCTACTTCATTAAAAATCCTACACTTGGGCTAGCTGTGGTGGCACACATCTGTAATTCTAGCACTTGGGAAATTGAGACAGGAGGATCAAAAGGTCATAAAAAAAATCTGAGAGTATAAGGCTACACTGGGCTATCTGAAACACTGCCTCAAATGAGTACAAACTGCTATCAAATATGTAAATCAACAATATTTACAAGTCAGGAGAATTATTTTGTTTTTGTCTTTTTGTTTTATTCTTTTGGTTTTTGGAGACAAAGTTTCCCTGTGTAGCCTTGGCTGTCCTGGACTCACTTTGTAGACCAGGCTGGCCTCGAACTCACAAAGATCTGCCTGCCTCTGCCTTCTGAGTAATGGGATTACAGTTGTGGGCCACTAGGCCTGGTCACGAGAGTTTTCTAACTGGCGGGTGATATTCAACATTTACAGAGTAATGAATATACAGCTTCTATTATGTGTAGTGCAAAATTTATGAAAAATTTCCAAAATAGATCAACCAAAGTACCCAAGAAAAACCTGGCACATCAAATGACAAATTCTATAATCATAATATATTCATTAGATAATACATACTCAGTAGTTATTCTAGATAAAATTTTTGTTCCCATCTGGTTTTTTGTTTGTTTGTTTTGTTTTTTCCTTTTATTTTGTTATTTGAAGTAGAATCTAGCCTGGACCTCATTGTGTCGATCAAGCTGGCCTTCAACTCAGAGATTTTCCCTGTATCTGCCTCCACAGTGTTAGGATTAAAAGCATATGACACTATACCAGGCCATATTTTACATTGTTAATACTACTTTTCAAACAGAAGTTTAGGCGTGGTACAAATTAAGAGAGAACTACTTAAAATTAGGCTCAGGGTCTAGGCATGAATTATATAATAACCTTTGGTAGAGGGGACACACTGATGAGATGGGGTCGTCAGAGTAATTACATTAGTTGATCTTTCATCTGATTTATCCATGGAACTTTTGCAAGGTTATGGTTAAACTATCAATAGATGAAAAGATCTGTAAACCAATAAAAGATGAAAGGTTTAGTGTTGGCCTTGACACTAAAGAACTGTGCGATCATGAGGTAAATAGCTTTAATTCTATATCCTGATTTCTTCATTAAAAGGGGGAGGGGTCTGCAATAGGGTATCCTTTAAACTTCTTTTTGATCTGAACTTCTTTTTCTTTTCTTTTTTTTCCTTTCTTTTTTTGGTTTTTTGAGACAGGGTTTCTCTGTGTAGCCCTAGCTGTCCTGGACTCACTTTGTAGACCAGGCTGGCCTAGAACTCACAGCAATCCACCTGCCTCTGCCTTCTGAGTATTGGGATTAAAGACGTGCGCCGCCACCACCACCTGGCCTAAACTTTTTACACACACACACACACACACACACACACACACACACACACACACACACACACACACACACACACACTCTACAACTTTCAGGGCTGTGGGCATAGGTCAATGGTAATGGAGTGCATTACAACACACAACACTCTGGGCTTGATCCATAACACTACACTAAACAATAAAAACTTTCAGAGTTAACAGGAGGGCATCAGAGGTCTCCTGTGAGTTGAGACTCATTCACTTTGTAACCATCTAATGTAAGCCTAGCAGAAATAGAAGTCAAAGTCCTCCAAGAGGTAAGTATGAAGATTTAGAACATACCCAGAATATCAATGCAGTTTTCTCAATATTTTCAAGACCTGTGCCTGGGCAGCTCCTGCCAAAGCACACAGGTACATACAGAACTTCTAGAACTGAGCCACTGAAACAAGTTTTCCCATCAAAGTTTTTGCTGAAAGTGCTACTACACAAATGTCTTTAGAAACACATGCACTTGTATACTTAGGAGATTAGGGCTCCAGTTGACAAAGTCTAAATACAAGTTCGGGGAGGCTTAGGAGAAAGTAAGGGTTACTTACCCATGATCCCTTTTCAGTGCATCTACAATACACAACAATTCAAGAATCTGGGCTCTAAGCTCATCCAGGGAATTTCTTTTCCCATCATCTGCTTCTACTTTAGCTTTGAGTTCTGATGGAGTTATGAAAGAGGCTGTATTTACTTTAGAAGCACTTGAAGGTGCTGAAAGAGATGGCTGAAAAACATAAAAAGAAATTTCCCATTATGCTTGTGTTTATATCTAATATCAGAAGATTATTTTATTCTGGTTTTCATTTTGAACACATGTCCACATGGAGTCCAGCTGGCCTCTAACTGCAGATCCTCCTGTATTGACATCTCAGTCTTCCTGGCCCCTCCTCACCTCCCAAGTATTGAGAGCACAGTTTATGCAGCACTCAGAAGTAAACTCAGGGCTTTATATAAACTAGGGAATTGGAGCTACAGTCCCAGCTCACAGTACTCTTACAGCAAGTATTATTACAAGCCATTAATGCAGCACATATTAAACATTCCTAATCTGAAAATCCCAATCTTAAGTTTTACACCAGAATCCTAACACTCAGGGAGACAGAGGCATGTGAATTTCTGTGAATTTGAGGCCAACCAGGTCGAGGACAGCCAAGGCTACAGAGAGAAACCCTATCTCAAAAAACAAAAAAAGAGAAGAAAAAGAGAAAGAAAAAGAAGAAGAGGAGGAGGAGGAAGAGGAGGAGGAGGAGGAGGAGGAGGAAAATTCTATGCCAGATTTTATAATGGGTTTGAAACTGCAGGCATGCCAAAGTGTGGATAAGGAATTAGATGAAGCAAGTGACTTTTATGTTTAGTCTCGAGTTCTAGCCCTGATATATATATATAATTACGTATCTGCAAATTTTCCAAAATTCTGACTTCAAGCATTTTAGAAAAGGGATATTGAACTCACACTTCATGAAAAAGGGGACCCACTACACTGGATGTGGGACTTCGTACAGCCTGAACTGTGAGTTCCAACCACAACGCCCTGTCAGTCATCACTCAACCCTCATTAGAGAAGCTTTTTAGTAGTAGATGGTAATTAAGGCAGAGACCTGAACTGACAATGTGCAGAGAACAAGAGACTTGGGAGTACTCAGTCCTAAATGAGATGTCTATTTCACGCCCCTTCCCTCATGGTTCAAGAATCTAAGCAGCGAGATGAGAGCCAGAGGTAGTGGGTGACTTCAAAGAAAAGAGTGTTTCCAGACACAACAAGGCAGATGCAGGTATGAACTCAGAGACTAGACAGCATGCTCGGCCTTGTACAAGTTCAAGCCACACAAAACCCAGCTCAGAGAAGTGAACACACAGTCCCATCCCTGGCAAAGAAGCTGCCTGCAAATAACAGCTACCGGGAGAGGGGAAAATCTGTTTTCTTCAATGGAGGGAAGCCAGGTATGTATCAGCCACACTACAAGGCAGGTCCTATACTCAGATATAGTTAGCCAACACAAACTGGACTCCTTGTGGAAAGAGAGGTAGGGGTGGGTGGGTGTGTGTGTGTGTGTTTGTGTGTGTGTGTGTGTGTGTGTGTGTGTGTAGTTGGGGGAGGGGAAAGAATATGATCAAAATATGAAATTCTCAAATAATAAAAACATTTTTAAAAAGATAAATGATAAAACCCAGAAATTCCAAAAGCAGGTTGGTATTCATTGCTGGGGAAAAATAAATAAATAACCAAACAAATAAGTTTATAATCACTAGTGGCTTTATTTATTTTTAAAGAAAGAAAATATTCATTGGCTTATCTAATGAATGGTTTGTCTAGTGAGGTATCTAAAAGTAATAGTGTATCAACATTTAGGTGCTATTTTAACCTTTATTGCCACAAATATCTGACGCCTCACTTAGAAGGATTATGAAGAATTTAGTTAAGTCCATAGACTACCTGAGAATTTCACTAAAATCAGCAATTTTAGAAAGGTTACAAGAGACTGATGACAATATAGAGAATCAGATTTAAATATATATAAAAAATTCATTCTGGAATGAAAATGAGGAATAAAACAAACCTTAAGTTTATGTAATTTGTAATACATGTCTTCAATAAAAATGATAACTTTAAGCCGGGCGTGGTGGCGAACGCTTTAATCCCAGCACTCGGGAGGCAGAGGCAGGTGAATTGCTGTGACTTCGAGGCCAGCCTGGTCTACAAAGCAAGTCCAGGACAGCCAAGGCTACACAGAGAAACCCTGTCTGGAAAAAACAAAAAGAAAGGGGGGGGGAGTAACTTTAGAAAAGAAATATCACCATGTAGTAGATGAGTCCATCCCTTCTGCCACTAAGCCTAAGAGAGGGCCAAAACCCAAACTAAACAGTGAGTGAACGAACCATAATGTCTAATCTGCTAACCCTCACCAAGTAAGTAGGCTGAGGTTATTTTATGAGAGTTGAGTATGGTCACACATGCCTATGGAGACGGAGGCAGGAGGATAAACACAAGTTGGTTGAGGGAACCTGGTCAACATATGAAAATACACAGCAGTCAGGACCACACAGAGAGACCCTACCTCAAAACAGACAAAACAGGCCCCATCCCCCAAAGTATTTTATGTGAACTATTGCCAAGTGTATGTTTAAATCAGATTTTTTTAAAAAGATCTATTATTATGTATACAGCATTCTGCCTGCATACCAGAGGAGGGCACCAGATCTCGTTATAGATGGTTGTGAGCCACCATGTGGTTGCTGGGAATTGAACTCATGACCTTTGTGAGAGCAGTCAGTGCTCTTAAGCTCTGAGCCATCTCTCCAGCCCCTGCCAAGTGTATGTTTAATAAGAAATGAAACGATGTACATACCTAGCCTTGGGAATATGAAACATGTAGCACACTCTTCAAAATAAGCTTAAGTGTTTCTATTATTAAAAGAGCTGAAGAGAATGGAAGGACTGTAATTTCCAGCAAGAATTACTTTCTTGGCAGAAAAGGGGGGTGGGGGTGGGGGAAATCCTAAAAGTACATCTTAAATTTCATGATTACAATGGCTACACCGTATCTTAAAAACCAAACAAGCCAGGTATGGTGGCACACACCTTTAATTCCAGCTCTCAGGAGGCAAAGACAAGTAGATCTCTGTGAGTTCGAGGCCAGCCTGGTCTACAAGGTGAGTCCAGGACATTCAGGGCTACACAGAGAGATTCTGTCTTGATAAAACAAAACAAAACAAACAAACAAAAAAAATCTAAGCAAATCTTACACTATGATGGATTTACCTTTGAAGAGTAGTTTGCATCCTTTTTAAACTCTGATGGCTTTAGGTTACCACTATCTTCTTCTTTTGGTAGCTTCAAGGCTTTTTCTGGGCTCTGGGTTGGCTAAATATTTAGCATTTAAAACAAAAACAAGACACAGATTTTACAAAAAGGAAACTCTAATTAATAAACATTGGTGCCACACAGCCAATAGTACCACTACTTAACTGCTGCTGTTCCTGCGGCTCACTGCTGTGGACAAAATAGCACAGAACTTCAGGCTGAACAGCATTTTTGCATATCTGAAGGGCAAAACTAGCTTTCCTCATAGAAATAAAACATGGTTCCACTGAGGTAATTTTAAAGTGCTCATGAACTGTGCTCATATTAACATCATAAAAACACTGAAGTACATTCACACTCCAAACACAAACAGAAGCATGGAAAAAGTGACTCAGCTGGGAAAACAAACCCTACAAAAGAAGGGCTTAGCTGTAGGGGGAGGCACCTCCTTTCCTGAAGGCTGTATCTGCTGCTCAATGACCCTGCTGTGGTGACTGAACAAAGTCCCTGCTCCCCTTTGGCCCTGTGCTCTGTGACTGTGGGCTCATGACAACTCTATTTTATGATTCTGGAACCTTTCATGCAGTACCTTATTGAACTGAACATATCTTTTTCCTAAATTAATTAATTATTCTTGGTTTTTCCAGACAGGGTTTCTCTGTGTAGCCCTGAGTGTCCTGGACTCACTTTGTAGACCAGGTTGCCCTCAAACTCACAGAGATCTACCTGCCTCTGCCTCCCGAGTGGTGGGACTAAAGGCCTGCGCCACCATGTCCAGGTTATTTGCATTTTCTTAAATAAAGAATCATAAAGTGATTCTGGATGCTTAAAATTAGGAGTGGCTATAAATCTGCTCACTCACTTCTTAGCACTTTCTTCATCTTCTACGATGTTCTGAAGTAAGGGATACTCACAGAATGCCCACCATTGAAGCGGCCAGGCAACCTCCTTCCAGGCATCTTGGGTCTATTTGCAGTGAGATGTAACAAGTTCTCTGAGGAAGCTATGTCATCAAAATTTACAGTATCTAGAGAATAAAAGTAAGCATTACTAAGAGAGCTGTTCCTTCTAAAGGGCAAAAGATCGTATTTCTGGCTTCTTACAGCATAAATTACATACAAGCCACCACTAAGTTGAAGAGCTCACAAACTGACCAGTGCTTTATATATGCATTTGGAAAACAATACCCATGCTCTTATTTAAAAAAATAAAATAAAAACTCAACCTTTGTTCCAGATATACTGAGACCCTTTAGCCATGTAAGACCTGTTTCCAATGGAGTCAAGTTCAACAAGAAGTTCTTCCAGGAAGAAGTGTCTACCCTGAACTGAGTAATAAGCTGCCATCTAAGGGTCTCACATTCTCAAAATCTACTCAAACTCTCAGTTAATTACAACTTAGAGAAACTTTACATGTACATTTTAAACTTCACAATGTGGACTAACGTCAAATTTGAAGGACTAAATTGTATCTGATACCCTGCTGATTTCTATGTATTATCAATGTAAAGTGAAGTTATGATTTAGTCACATGAACATATGCAGATGTTACAGTCAGAACTCAAACAAAACTTAGATATTATATAAGAATCATGAACTAGTTATAAGTCTAACACAAATCAGATACCAAGTGCAAATGCTACACAGAAGTTAATTTGTTTCTCTGCCATCAATCAAAGGCTAGTTGACCCTGGAACAAATAATTTGTATTTAAGAACATATAAGATATATACGGTAACACGTACCTCTTAAACAATGGTATGTACTGCCTGGAGTTTTCTAGTGTAGCTAAAAATATCTTAAACAAACTGTTAATTGCACTGAAGCTCAGATATCGATTCTTGGTACAAGAAGCTTTTGTAAATTCTGATACTGCTGTGATCAGTGTAACTTCCTGTAGCTCGGATTAAAAAAACTAGAAATATTAACCATAGCCAAAATATCCCAATCTTCCAAGAGACTCATCTTTCTTATTACCATTTGTCTGACAGTTGTAAGACTTATTTACATGTCCAAACTTAGTGATAAGTTGTTTCTTTACATGGACCTAAACATACTCAACATTATCAACCTTCACATTGAAAGCAGTCTGCAGAATGTTCATTTAAGACATGGAGAACAGAAGGACATCACTTTGGAAATGTGCACTGTGAAGCTAGAAGTACTGCTTGACTATTACGCTTTTACAGATTGCTTTGTGTGTTCCACCTTGAAAAAACACATCAAAACAGATTCTATTTTAAAAATTCAGTTTAATTTCCTGGTGTTTTGATAATTGTAATTATAAAATATAGCAAACCATAGTAAGAAATAAGCAACATTAGTGGAAAATGAATTATGAAATCTAAAAGGTTTGGTTTAAACGTGAGCATATGTCATTCTGTTTATAAATATATTAAAAAAAATAGGCTTAAAAATATGTTAAATGATAAATGTGCATTAGTGATCTATGAAAAGACTTTGGAAAGTAAAAGCCTATCATTTTGACCAATGAAATAATTTTCAAATGCATATTTAAGCAGCTTGCAGAGGAAAAAAAGAAAACAGAAAAATATGGAAGAAATTAAAGAAAAATGAAATAGAAAGGGTAAAAAAATTTTAATGTAGATTTACAAAGTGCAGCATATTCATGTAAAATGTCTTCATACGTCCAATTTAGGATTACAACATCAAGACAATTTTACATTCTAAAACTCTCTCAGGTTCTCCATTTACAACATCAGATAAAAGTAGAACAGTGCACATTTTAGATTTATGATTCACCTAAAGCCTTTGCGAGTGAACTAAGATTAATTAACAATGGATTTACACTGTGAAAATGGCATACAAGCCATGGACTCTACAGTCACACCTGTCACTCTGACAGCCACTTACACTTCTGTATGTTCTGAGAAAGACATGGACTGGTTTTTGTTTTTTTTTAAGCCAAATGAAATAACCAATTATGGAGAGAAAATCTGATTTTTATGGTTGCCAATTTTTTGGAGATATATTATCAAAAGAGTATTTTACGTTACAACCAAGAAAGGTTTTCAAAACTGAATCTGATTTTATTTTAAAATGGAAAACCAAAAGGGTTAGAATAAATAAACAAACACACATATACACTTTTAGCATAATTACAAAGAAAAAAATTGATGTGCGCCACCTACTTATATTGAATATACTACTTTGATTTCTTTTATAAATTGTTATCTTACCAAAATGGAGAAGGGTAGGGTAATTTCCTGACACGTAAGAAGGGAGGAAACATGGCAAACAGGCTAGGAAACAAAATCTGGAAAGAAAAGTCAAGGATAGGAATGTCTAGAAAAAAGACTAAACCAAAAAAATTATTTTACAAAGCAGGAAAAAAAGAACAGTTGTAGAATGAATAGAAGCACTTTAATGTCTAGCAACCACAGGCTATCTGAACTTACATAAAATGTGTACTAGATTTTAGATTTATTCCTTTGCCTTTCAAAAGGAAAAACTTAAATTACTATCAACTTCAATATACATTAAAATTTTTAAGCCACATTATATAACTCACTGAACAATACCAAGGCAGTTTCTAAAAGGACAGCTTATAGCAAGGATACAAATCAATGTTCTAACATCGTATAAGACAGTTGTAACTGAAAGTACACCATCATTTAGTCAAGTTCCAGTGTTTGGTGCATTAAATGATAAAGGAGGTTTTAATTTTATGACACTGTAAAATAAAATATGCCAAAGCAAACAGTATTTTTAAATAATTCACTATAAATTTGATTCAATTCAATCTTTGACATCTTTGTGCGAGCACACATGTCTGTGTGTGTGTGTGAGAGAGAGAGTGAGAGAGAGAGAGAGAGAGAGAGAGAGAGAGAGAGAGAGAGAGAGAG
>OU015751.1:44956225-44968249 GCA_907169655.1 Acomys percivali
AGAGAGAGAGAGAGAGAGAGAGAGAGAGAGAGAGAGAGAGAGAGAGAAGACACTAACGCCTTCACGCTAACTCTCCATGGTCTAGGCAAAGAATGACTACTAGGAATAGGAATATCATTTTGCTCCTGGTTTAGATACAAATCTCAAATCTCAATCTGTTTACTACTTAATAGTAGTCTATTTTAGAAGTTTAATCATAATTTCTTCCTGAAAGGAATACATGAGTATTTAAAAAATTCAAAGATAAGTAAATAAACTATAATGTTAAGAGAAAATGTAATTTATTCATCAATATCATGGATGGCTTGGAATCGATATATATTTACTATTAATCTTAAAACAATTTATCAAAGAGAAAAGGCAGTCAAAAGAGATAATGTGCTTATATCAAACAACACTTCACTTCATCTGAACTTCTCAATGTAATTGCAATGCTACCAGGACATCTAAAAATAATCTGAAAAATACTTTTGCTTCATAAAAAATTATTTTAGAAATATTTGAATCATGTTGATTTATAATTAATTGGTAATGGTAATGATATTTTCACTAAAGCTAACTGTTGATGAAGCATTTGAAAAAGAAAAGAAGCCAGGCGTGGTGGTGCACGCCTTTAATCCCAGCACTTGGGAGGCAGAGGCTAGTGGATCGCTGTGAGTTCGAGGACAGCCTGGTCTACAAAGTGAGTCCAGGACAGCCAAGGCTACACAGAGAGACTCTGTCTCGAAAAACCAAAAAAAAAAAGAAAAAAGAAAAAAAAAGAAGAAGAAGAAGAAGAAAGAAAAGAAATTAAAACACGGTTCCTAACAGCTCTGCAATTGTAGCACTGCTATATATGAACACACTCATGTGGGAACTACAATTCCTCCCATTAAAAGAAAAAAAGAAAAGTCAAATGAATATTCTAGGAATGACTTCTTTTAAAAATATATATATATATACATACATCTATCTATCAAAAAAGAATATGTACATACACCTGTCTATCAATGGTTTTTGTAGCTGTATAAATAGGAAATTATTTCTGAGAATGAGGTAAGGAAATCATGTTCTTCATAGATCAAAGCAGAATCAGAATGAGATGGGCTAAAGAATGTGAGGGAGCTAATAAACAAACATTCACAGTAACTTCCCCATCCAATGTTCCAGGACAAAGAATAAATAAGGTCATTTGGTCACAAGTTAAGCAAGAAAATGATCTGAAAGATAAGCCTGCTTATGATCAGTCAGCTACTTAACAAAACCCACAGGTTTTTTGGGTTTGTATTGTTTGTTTTGTTTTTAGAGACAGGGCTTCCCTGTGTAACAGCTCTGGCTGTCCTGGAACTTGCTCTGTAGACCAGGCTGGCCTCGAACTCAAAGAGATCCATAAAACCCACAGTTTTAACAACAAAGTCCATGGAGTCTCCCTAACACTATTTCATATCACATTACTTAAAAGATAATGCACACATCTCCATAAAGTTTTTGTGTATGTTTTACATTTTATTTCTATTGAGACATATATTTTAGTTCTGATTATATGAGGTGTCTCTGTGGGTTATGTGCATATGAACGCTGGTGTTCAGAGAGGATGTCCTATCCCTTGGACCCAGAGATACCAGCAGCTATCAGCTGTCCATTGTGGGTGCTGGCAAGAACAATGCTCTCTCTTAAAAACTAAGCCATCTCTCTAGCCCCTATTTTACATTTTCTGAGACTTACAAACTATACTCCAGCCTAATGCCAAATTTGAGGTTGTGCTCAACCCAAAACTCACAGAAGAAGTAGAACACTTCTATTATATAAGGACAGATTGAAAAGCCCAAAACTGAGACTGCTCAAAAACCAAGCCTTTGAGTGGAACATGTTTTATCAGTGGAAATTTTCACAGCTGGCCTCAGGGATCTCAAGTAGCAGCCATAGTAAAAACAAATGTTCACTAAAAGTATTATCAAGTTACCTTAGGGAAATGTATATAAAAGTTATACACAAAGAGGGTATGATACTAACTTTGTTTGAAATGATGCTTATAAGAGAAGCTATTTACTACCAGTACTAAGACCTTTTATCCTAGCAAAGAACCTGTGTCTAGCATGCTACAAAGGCTGTAACAACTGCTCAGTAAAGTATTTGTACTTAATTCTAAAAATTCATAATTACTGAAGAGAGAGCATAAAGTGTGGTACACCACCGAAGTTAGCTATATTAAGTGAAAAGACTCACAGATAGTTACTTGAAAAGTTCACTGCTAATTTCCTGCCTTGTGACAATTTCAGTATCTCCAAATTACTATTTACTTATTAAAGAAAAAAAAAGTTAAACCAAAAGCTGTAACTTTTCAACTTCTTTTCCATGAGGCCTGTCAATTACATGAAGAGTAAGAAAGCACTATGGACATAAGAAAAACATGAAGTTTTAAATTTTCCAATAAGGAGTTTAAAATAGTTATATGAACCGTGTCTACTATAAATGTAAAAATAAGACTATTGGTAGATGTATAGAAAGAGAGAAAAATGAACCAAGTGAAAACTTGAGAACTTGAGGCGATGGCTCTGCAGTGAACAGCTTATCCCGAGGCCAGGTATAATGGCGCATGCCTTTAACCCCAGCACTCTGCAGGCAAAGGTAGGTAGACCTCTGTAAGGTCCACATAGCAAGTTACGCGACAGCCAGGTCTACAGAGAGACATTGTCTTAATCAACAAAATAAGAGTACACAGTGCTCTTGGAGAGGACCAAAGTTTAGTTTACAGCCACCACACAGGACAGCACACAAACCACCTATAACTTCAACTCCATGGGCATCCTATATCTCTTGCCTCCAAAAAAATCTGAACTTGTGTGTGTGTGTGTGTGTGTGTGTGTGTGTGTGTGTGTGTGTGTGTGCGCGCGCGCGCGTGCACACATACAGACCTACATACATACATATACTTGAAAAATAATAAAAATAAACCATTTAAAAAAGCTTATTTCACCTAAAGTGTTTTAAACCTTCTGCTACCTTAAATTCAAATAGAACATATATTTAAGAGTGATGCAAAGTAACAAAAACAAAACTCAGTTCTCAAAGGAACACAACCCAATGTAAGACTTTTGTGGTAAAGATCACAAAAATTAGAGCCGAGCACACTATCGTAACCTGTAATCCCAACACTCAGGAGGCAGAGGCAGGTGGATTTCTGTGAGTTCAAGGCCAGTCTGATCTACAAAGAGACTTTCAGGACAGCCAGGGCTATTACACAAAGAAATCCTGTCTCAAAAAACCAAAAAATAAAGATCACAAAAATTGGGGGAATTTGAAAGATAATATCAAGAGCTGTTTTTAGTTAAAGCATTGAATTTGCATAAATAACCAGGTTTTCTTTAACTATTACTTTTAAAAACACATTTCTGGTTATATTTTGAGTAAACAAAAAAATGTAAGCTATGAGAATTCTATTGTTTTACTACTAAGGACTATAAAAATATTATATTTTAAATAATTTCCCACTTATTATTTAAAAGTAAGTAAGATTAATTTTTAACAAATAAGATACAAAGAGTATATTCAGTGGACTTTCCTAAACTACAGTTAGCATCTTAACTCCCAAACACTGGTAATAAATGTAGAGAAGGGAGGATCTAGATCTCCCGTCTAGAAAAGGGAGGATGAGAGTATGACAGAGGGATTTAGAAAATATTTAAATCAAACGATTAAAAGAACTGAGAACAGAGCTGGAGAGATGGCTCAGAAGTTAAAAGCACTGACTATTATCCCAGAGGTCCTGAGTTCAATTCCCAGCAACCACATGGTGGCTCACAACCATCTATAACAAGATCTGGTGCTCTCTTCCGGCCTGCTGCTGTACATGCAGGCAGAATACTGTATACGTAATAAATTAATAAATCTTTTTTAAAAACAGAATAAAGCCTTTGCATTGATAAATTGAAAAAATAGAAGAAAAACCAGATATTTTAAATTTTAAAATTAAGTAGCATTAATTTATAAAATTATGACAAAAAGTGTAATTACTGTTGTAGTTTAAATGTAAATATAAAATGTTGGCACTGAAGCCAGTCTCCTACAACCCTCAGATTCTCTGAAGAGCATCAGGCACTCATCTCTATGCAAGGGCCTTAGCACTGTCTCTGCACGTGAGTGACACTGATGAGTCTATACCTAATCCTACTTACATATAAAATGGGTAAAGGAGCATCAGTGTCCTAGGGCAACAATAAAAATAAGATAAAAATATACATGAAAAAGTCCTTTGAGAAATGTAAGAAACTCAAAAGAAATGCAACATGCTATACAAAATAATATCTATAACATAAAGTAATGACTAATGCTCTTAAAAGGTAGAACTTCACCAAAATGTCTGTGCTTCCAGCTTTCCACTTTCCAACTACATAAAGAACCAGGAAGAAGTATGGACAACACAAGACAAAAAAAAAAAAAAAAAAAAAAAAAACTAAATCTTAGGAAATGCTATTTAGAGGCTGGATGTGGTGGCTCATGCCTTTAATCCCAGCACTCAGGAAGCAAAGGGAGGTGGATCGCTGTGAGTTCAAGGCCAGCCTGGACTACAAACCGAGTCTTTGACAGCTAAGATAACACAAAGAAACCCTGTCCCGAAGGAAAAAAAAAGAAAAAGAAATGTAGGGCCTATTGATAAATAATAAAAATATTTTCTTGCAGATAACAAAGTTTCTCCAGATGAAAAGAAAAGTTTTATAAACTACAATTACTGCTAACACTGTCTGTCTGTATGATCGATCCTACTATCACATCTTTTAAAAAGCATGCCTGCAGGTACAGATGGCAGCCAGAAGAGGGCTTCGGATCACCTGAAACTGGAGTTACAGACAGTTGTGAGCTGCCACATGGGCGCAAAGAAAGGGACCTAGGACCTCTGGAGGAACAGCCAGGACTCTTAACCACTGAACCATCTCTCTAGCTCCTCATTTTCAAATATTTTTAAACCATAATATACTCAACTCTGACTAATTTAAGAGACATGGTCACTGCACTATAAAGATATAATGAAGCACTAAGTGTGTGTGTCAGTGTTGCTCGTTTCCTTCTTCCAGAGGCACCTCTGCTGAGACAAGGCTATGCTCTGCTCATCTAGCGCCCTAACTTTTCTACTCAGCCTACTAAATTCTAAGCCCATTTCAACTAGTTGCGATTATTTCTCAAGTTGCATACACAAATCTAAAGTCTCTAAAATCCATCTGACTCCTTTTTGAATGCACAATCTTGTCCATTGTGGCTTACCTGTTTCTTTTGCATTCCTGGCTACAAAGGCATCAAAGTCTACTGATTTTGGCCTAACTGGCAATTGTTCTGGGTCTAGCTTTGGTTTTGAAACTGGCTCAGTTTCAATCTTTGAAGAAATTGTAGAAACTTCTCCATTAATTCTGAAATGAGAAAAATATGCAAAATTCATTTGAAGGCTAAATAGAACTTTTAAATAGGAATTTAATGGCATTAAATATTTTTGTAACATACTAATTTCCATCTTTTCTGTAAAACTATGCATAGACAGAAGCTGGTAATCCTAAGACTGATAACAAAATCAGAAATGAAAAAAATAGTTTAGGTGCATTCACTTATTCTGACTATAAAAGTATCATTTAACAGAATTAATAACCTACAAAGAAAGAAATACATAGGAAACAAATATTTCAACCTAGAAGGGCAGCAGAGCCCTTTAGGTCAAAGGTAGGTAATCAGTATCTAATTTTAAATTAGGTTAAGGCTTACTTGGCTGCTGGAGGTGGAGGCGGAACTGGCTTTTCTGGTCGTTTTGGGTACACTGTTGCAGGAGACCTCAATAAATTATTGGCTTTGGTAGGTGGAGTGGGCTTTTTAGGTGGGACTTGAGGAGCAGCTGGTTTTGAAGGTTTCTGTTCCAGCAGGGATTTCTCATCTGGTGATTAAAATAATACTTGTTATTAATAATTAAAACTATATACTCTATTGCCAAGCCGGAAAAACACGAGGCAGTTTTGGACCATCAAGTTCTGTATGTGTGTAAGTATGCATTGTCTGAGGTTGCACTTTAATGTGTCTAAGAGCCTTTTTAAAAATTATCCAGTGGAGCCAGAACTCACTAAAAACCTGTTTAGAAATAGCACGCACTTTTTGCTATGCTTCCAGTATTCTTGGTGTGCTATTACGAGTGGTAATGCTATTTTATGAAATAATTCACTGAATAGATATTTCTGAGTGGTACAAAAATGCTTAAAGGAGAGTATTATAAATAACTGTATACTATGTTCATTAAAAACAACTTCACCAACAAAACCACACCAAACACTTACAGCCCTACATGTAGCATATTCACTTCATTATTTTTCAGGTACTAAGCACAAATACTAACAGAACATTTATGCACACAGTTCAGATCTATAATACAGTAGTGGGTATAACAGACATGATTAAGAAATAATAAACTGGCCAGGAGGTGGTGTACATGCTTTTAATCCCAGCATTTGGGAGGCAGAGAGTTCGAGGCCAGTCTGATCTACAAAGTGAGTCCAGGGCAGTCTAAACTCTAAACAAATCATAGTCCTAAATGTAAAGAGAAACATAAAATTCCTACAATATAAAGCAAGAAAGGCAGAAATGGTCTTCAGTATGATAATGACTTGAACCCATGGTGAAGGAGAGAACCAATTTCCACAAGCTGTCCTCCAATCACATACCACCTCTAACAGACATACAAACTACACACACACACACACACACACACACACACACACACACTCAATCCATTTCCTAAAAAAATAAAACTAAAACTTCAGAAAAAAAGAAAATACAAATTCTGTTCAGCAATACTGTTCAAGAAAAGTAAGCATCCATGTAATACAAAAATGTGTTTGTAAAAAATACATGTGATAAAGGGCAGCTACTTAAAGAATTTTAAACTGTTTTTAAAAATGAACTACCTAAATTTTTTAATACATTATTTTTTTCTTTATTTGTATACAATGTTATGTCTGCATGTACATTTGCATGCCAGAAGAGGGCACCAGATCTCATTATAGATGGTTGTGAGCCATCATATGGTTGCTGGGAACTGAACTCAGGACCTTTGGAGGAGCAGTCAGTGCTCTTAACCTCTGAGCCATCTCTCCAGTCGAACTACCTAATTTTTAAAAAGAGAGAGACAAAAGATCCAACATATGCTTTACCAAAGATACATAGTTGACAAGCACATGAAAAGATGTTCAATATCAGATGTCATTAGGAAAGTGAAAACCATGAGACACCAACACACAGCTACCAGAGAACAAATCCAAAACAGAGAAAACCCTACATGCTGCTAAGGACACAAAACAAACTTTCACTGCTAGGAGTAATACAACATGGCATAGCCACTTTGGGAATAGTTTGGCAGGTGCTTACAGGAGTAAACAGACCCTTAAAAAATATTCAGTGACTGATATTTATTACAGCCTTGGTATTTATATAAATGAACTAAAATGTACATTCACACAAAAATCTACATACACATTAATAGCATCTTTACTTATAACTGCAAAAGCTTAGACCTTATCAACATATTACTTAGTAAGGTACATATAGGCAACAGTAGTAAAAGCATTTAATGAGCTGGCAAGTCATGAAAAAAGTACAGGTAGATTTTTATATACATAATAAATGAAAGAAGGCAATAAAAATGGCTACATACTTAAACAATGGAAATAGTATAGAAACAGGTGAGGAAAAATTGACTGCCAAAGATTAGTGTAGAGGGATAGAGCAAAACACTCAGAACAAGGAAACTATTTTTATGGCAGAATTGTAGATACATGTCACTACACATTTGTCCATCCGCAAGAATGTACAACACAACTGTACGAATTCTTGAAGATAATAATGTAACTACTAGTCATAACCAATATACTACTCTGATGCAGAATGTTTATAGTAGACTGTGCCTGTAAGAGGAAGAATGGATATAGGAGAACTTATACTTTTGGTTCAATTGTCCTTTCTTTCTTCTCATCATTTCTGAGTATGTGTGGTAGGGGATTGCACACGCCACAGGCACATGTGTGAAGGTCATAGGGTAACCTTGATGCAGGTTCTGGGAACCAAATTCACATCATCAGGCTGTGCAACAATGTACATTTACCTACTGATTCAATCTAGCTAACCCTTGTCTCAACTTTCTATGGCTCAAAAATTATACACAAGAAAGAAGAAAGGAACGAAGGTGGGAGAAGTCAGTTAAGACACAATAATTTAGGCAAGGGACAACAACAGGCTAAATTCTAACAGTGGCCATAGAAATAAAAGCATCTGGAGGCAAAAATCTATTAGAATCAAGCATCACATATCTTTTTATACAGGAAAGGTCTTGCTTTCCTAAATTTAGCAACAATACAAAATATTTTGACAAAATACATGGTATATAGGAAAATCGTTTATAGTTAAAGAATAACTAGCAATGTATATAATTAAATTCTAAATAATTTAAAATTTATTTTCACCAAATCACTATGTAAAAATAATAAGTTGAGCCAGGCTGGGGTAGCACACGCCTTTAATCCCAGCACTCAGGAGGCAGAGCCAGGCAGATCTCTGTGAGTTCGAGGCCAGCCTAGTCTACAGAGTGATTCCAGGAGAGCCAGGGGTACACACAGAGAAACCCTGTCTCAAGAGGGGGAAAAAAAAGTTGATTATTTAATATCTAGGTTTTTTGGTTTGGTTTCTTTTGTTTTTCGAAACAGGGTTTCTCTGTGTAGCTTTGGCTAGCCTGGACTCACTTTGTAGATCAGGCTGTCCTCAAACTCATAGATATGCACCTACCTCAGCAAAATTAAACAACCATCTCTAACTCCAGTCCAAGGGTAGACCTGGGGCCCTGGTGGCTTAGTATCTAGTTTTTTATACACAATATGAAACAATAATTAAATACTACATCTTACTGAAGGATTCATTTAATTTTCAACAAATATACATTATCAGTGTGATGAAAGGCTTAATTTCGTATCACTTGAACACTATCCTCATTACATGTACATCAACAATACATAAAGTGTAAATTATCTATTGTGGTGGTCATGTTTCTTTAAGAGACAATCAAAGAAAGGATTTGTTGGACAAGGGCAGAGTCAGCCTTACCTTTTTCTTCAGCCTTTAGAGGAAAAACTTTCTTCTCTGCAGCTAATAAGTCAGGCTTTGGAGCTGGAAGAGGTAGGGGAAGAAAGTGAATACTAACTTTAAAAATAATATATAGGAAAAGAACAAAAAGTAATTTCAAGTGCTCAATGAAATACCAGAATTCAAATTCCTTTCTTCATCTGTATTTGGACTAATGCCATTCATGTTTCTTGATTTGGTGATTTTATCTTATGAGTACATCTATACACATAAGATTACAATTTATTTCAGTTGCAAAGCTATCTAATAGGATGGCATGATTGTAACACACCTGAACATCTGGCACTCAGGAGGTAGAGGCAGAAGACCGTAAGTTTGAAGCTAACATGAAGTATATAGTTAGCTAGCTCAGGGCTCACCTTCAGCTACATAGTAAGATCCTATTCTTGAAAAACCCCAAACAAAAAGAAATGCACAAATCTGCAAATTATATTTCGGTATCTAGGAATACTTTGCATAAAGAAGCATTTGTTCAAAATAAATAAAGGAATAACAAAGTACGGTGGCACACCCCTGATATCCCAGCACTCGGGGAGGCAGAGGCAGGAGGATCTCTGTGAGTTCAAGGGCAGCCTGGTCTACAAAGTGAGTCCAGGACAGCCAAGGCTACACTGAGAAACCCTGCCTCAAAAACTAAAAACAAAACAACAACAAACAAACAAACCAAGCTAACAAACAATGAAGCATGGAGCAAGTATCAGGGCGCACAGCTCTAGTCCCAGCACTGGGGAGGCAGGGGCAGGCAGATCCCTCTGAGTTAAGTCATCCTGATCCACAGAGTTCCCGACTAACTAGATCTAACTAGTGAGACCCTGTCTAAAACAAACAAACAAACCTTAATAACTATCTGTAACTCCAGTCCAAGGGCAGCCCTGGGGCCTCTTCTAGCCTCAGTGGGCAGTGCATGGACATGGTGCACAGGCAAAACAACCATACATAAAAATAATTGTAAATTTAAGCAAATGGTGCAGCCAAGTCATTCTAAAACAGCTTTAAACTTGATTAGTTATATTAATTCAATATACCTGTTACTGAAGTACCTAAAGTACTCTAAGGTCTTCATTTTATTTTATTTTATTTTGAGACAGGGTCTAACTACATAGCTCAGGCTGCCTTGAACTTAACAATGCTACAAGTGCTGGTGTTTTATTACAGACATGCCCCACCATGCCTGACCAGCACCCTTATTTTATATCATTTGGACTTAAAAATTAATGATGAATAATGTTAGTGAACATTTAATTTTGTATAGATCTAAGATACCTTAATAATCATTTTAATTGATTTTGCTAATAAAATTCAACAATTTAAACTAAACCTTCTTTTGAAAACAAACAAACTAAACAACGCTTTTTTTTTACAAACCTGGACCCTTCGCAGGAGGAGGTGGTTTCTTTGGTTTCTGGGGAGGAGGAAAAGATTAAAATTGATTAACTATTTAAAGTTAAAACAAAATAATATAAATTATATCATTTATCATGTTACTCTTGCCAAAAATAATAAAATACTAAGAAGCTAACAACTCTAGAAAAGGTCACTTAAAAAAAATTATTACATCTAATCAGATTCCTGATCTAAGCTAGTCAATCCCAATTAAACACAGCTGGTTACAAACAAAAATGAAAATAGTAAAACCATGAAAATAAAAGGGCTTGTTGGGAAGAAAACGGGTTTGGTAAGAAGGGGTATGATAAAAACAAATAAAGAAGGGAGTGGAATAGGACCAATGCATACTGCACGTACAAAACTGTGGGGAGTACGCAAAAATAAATAAAAATAGAAATGAAAAATAGAGAACCTTAAAGGACATATGAGAAGTTAAAAAACAAAAAGAGTATAGAGATAAACATAGCAATCATTCTTAAGTCTGAAGAACTCTCACAGATACAGCTGAAGGCAAAGGCCTCCTTTCCCCTCAATTTCTAACAACTCATTCACTTTTTAAAAACTTAATTTTAGTGTCTTTAAGTAACATAATAAAAGCAGAAAAGACAGTGCTCATTAAGGAATGACTAAAAAGTGGACTGGAGGCTGAATCAGAACTTAATGCAGTACAGTAAAGGAAAAGGAGCTCAGGCAGCCTGAGCCTCTATACAGTAACTGCCAATAATTTACTTGATTAAAGACTACAAAGATTAGCGTGCTCTGCAAAGGCTTGAACTGAAGATGAAGCCTATTTTGCTATGTACATCTAACAGCTTTGCCCTCTAATCTGTAAGCTAAGATAGCCTTGTATGTGGAGAAAGTGTCAAGGCACCGAAAGGTAAAAGATCTCTAATCAATGAATGAGCCAGTCTCAGTGTTTTGTCTCTGAGAATCAATATACAAACATTACAAGCATAAGGAGGCAAGAGCCTAGTTTCACAGTACTTTAAAATTAACTGACACTTTTCATCAACACTAAATAATTTCATCCAGAAAATTAAGAATTTACTCAACTTATCTAAAGCCAGCTTTTTGGCAAAGAAATCAAAGCTGGCTTTTAGTACATATTATAGTCAATATAAAAAATAAAATACATTACTGAAATATAATACTGTTTATGGCAAATCAAATTATACTTAAATGTGCAATTTCTGAAACTATGAAATTCATTCAGTAGCAATGTAAAAATGCTATTTCTGAAAATAATAGTGGCAAAGTATTATCATCATTAAAAAGAGAATCTTACTGGAAAGTCTTTATCTAGTTCATTTATCAGAACAGCAAAGTTATCTGGAAACACTCCTTCTTTACCGTTAAGTTCACCCTTCCACCAGCCCGCTTCTCCAGTCTCCTAAAATGCAAACCAAACAGTTACAGTAATGGAAGGTACACATATGTTCTGTCTCTCTGTCTCGTGTGTGTGTGTGTGTGTGTGTGTGTGTGTGTGTGTGTGTGTGTGTG
>OU015751.1:44968259-45006715 GCA_907169655.1 Acomys percivali
TGTGTGTGTGTGTGTGTGTGTGTGTGTGTGTGTGTGTGTGTGTGTGTAGGGATCCTTACCAATTAGCACAGGCTACCTCAAATTTTCCTACCCCTGCAGGCAAGAACTAGTAGTTAACATTAATTATCATTAAATGAGGAGAAAGTTCACAATGACTCAGGAAAAGTGATGAATTCCATTAGCTTTAAAAGTCATGGGTTGGGGTGGGCAACTAAACAAATAGTAAAAATTTCCTAGAAAACAAAACAGTCACTACATACTACTTGTAGCTAGCAAGAGTTACAAAACTAGATTTAATACCTATGTGTGGATACCCTTAAATCCCAGAACTCAGAAGGCTGACACAGATATCTGAGTGTGAGGCCAGCCTACTCTCACATGGTGAATTCCATCAGAGCCAGAGTGAGACCCCATCAAAAACAAAAACAGAAACAAACAAACAAACAAAACAAAACAAAAAAAACCCAAACTTGGGTTTAATGTTTTAAAATAAACCAATGTTAAAATGTAATCTATAAGTTAAAATGTTCTCATGGGGACAAGGGAAATAGTGAAGAGAGAAATATAATAAGAAGTAAAGAGAATCAGAACATTTTATATGTATATACTAAACATTTTTTCTTTTTTCTTTTTAGTTTGTTTGTTTGTTTTCGAGACAGGGTTTCTCTGTGTAGCCTTGACTATCCTGGACTTGCTTTGTAGACCAGCTGGCCATGCCTGCCTCTCACTCGCCTAAGATTTTTCTTATCTAGCAGCTTCAGAAGTTAGCACTCTTTTAATGACCACCTGCATAAACTCCTAAACTTTATCAGTCTAAACTCCATGAATATTAAAAATTACATATGGGGGTGACATTAAATGAGTAGACTGTAGCTGCTTGTATAGCAGAAGTAAATATTCTGCCCAGACATAAAAACCACAAGGGTTTTTTTCTTTTCCATTATTTGGCTTAAATTGTTTTTCTAATTTGAATAATCATTTCTTTCTTTAAAGGAGGTGTAATAAGGCTAGGGGATGGCTCAGCAGGTAGAGGTGCTCACCATCAAGCCTAATGATATGAGTTCAAACCCAGGAGCCCACAGCATCAAAGGAGAGAACCAACTCCCACAGGTTGTCCTTGGATTTCTATCTGCACAGCAACGGTGCCCCTCCCACATAGCTTCACCATTTCCCACAGGAAGATGAGTCTCATGACCTTTACTCACTAATGAACATTTAAGTTGTCCACTTCTAGGAGTTAATAAAGGGAAAAAATAAGCAAAGTGATCACTGCTCATTTCTTTTTCAGATTTATTATTTTAACTGTTTGTTTTGCCTATATATGTGAATGAGCACATGCATTCCTATTGCCTACAAAAGTCAAAGGAGGATGTCTTCTCCCCTAAAACAAAGAGTTATAATGGCAGGCTGGAGAGATGGCTCAGAGGTTAAGAGCACGGACTGTTCTTCCAAAGCTCCTGAGTTCAATTCCCAGCAGCCACATCATGGCTTACAACCACCTATAATGAGATCTGGGTGCCCACTTCTGGCCTGCAGACATACATATACATAATAAAAATTTTTAAAAAAAAATTTTTTTAAGTTATAATGGCTCTAAGCAACGATATAGGTGCTAGAAATTGAACCTTGATCCTCTGGAAAAGCAAAAGTACTCTTAAATGCTAAGCCATCTCTCTAGCCCCCTATTGACTGCCCTTTAACATATCAATTAAGTAAGTAATACAGACAATAAAAGCTTAAGAAAAAAAAAAAAAGAAACATATACTTATATTCTAAGTTACCAGAACCCCAAAACAAGATGAAGCCCCAGCCTGCCTTAAGTTAATACTCTATAGGCAGTGCAAGAGAGTATTTCTATAAGTGGTGATTCACTAAACAACCTTACCTTACTTATCAAATGGATTACGTCCCCTTCTTTAAAAGTAAGTTCATCTTCATTGGTTCCTTCATAGGCAAATAATGTTCTACAGTATTCCTTAGCTGAAATAGAGAATATAAATACTGTGACTTACACAAATTGATTGATGCAACAGATACTTATTAAGCCTCTATGTAAAGTAATATCCTCACTAAGCTATTAAAGGTTAAACTAATAATTTTTAAACTTATACTCAATGTTAGAAAAAAATTCAATATGTCTGATATGTAGCAGGCATGGTTTTAACTTCAGAGATTCTAAAGTGAACAGAGCACACCAGGATTCTCAATCTCATGTGCTTTTATCCAGTAGGATTTAATATTCTGGGAACTAGCCCAGTGCCACAGAATCCTCTAGTGAGGTAGGAATATAAAAGCACATTTATACTACAGTGGTTTACTTTAGAACTTACCTTTAATCTTGCCATCAATGTCTGTTTTTGTCAGCTCCACATTCTGGGTTCTAGATCCCAGTGACTGTAGTAAGGGCTAGAAGAGAAAGGACAGTATCAGCTAGCTTAAGGTAAAATAAAAATAATATGTTTTTTTTTTTTAACATTTTACTTTTGGGGCTGGAGAAGTGGCTCAGTTGTTAAGAGCACTTGTTGTTCTTCCAGAGAACCCAGGTTTAATTCCCACTACCCACATGGTGGCTCACAGCCATCTGTAACTCCAGTTTCAGGGGATCCAACCCCCTTTCTGGCCTCCAAAGGTACTGGGCACACATCTGATACACAAATGTAAATGTAGACAAAATACTCACACACAGAAAAAAATAAATAAGCCTAAAAAATCTTTTTTCAAGATTTTACTTTAATTTTAAATGTATTTATATGTGTCTGCGTGTGGAAATGTGCACCTGGATTCAGATGCCCATAAAGGCCAAAAGATGGTGTTGATGCCAGGATCTGAAGGTACAGGTGGCTGTAAGTCACCTGACATGGATATTTGGAAAAAGACTCTAGTCCTCTACAAGAATAATATGTCTTTAATCCCAGCACTCGGGAGGCAGAGGCAGGCAGATCACTGTGAGTTTGAGGCCAGCCTGGCCTACAAAGTGAGTCCAGGACAGTCAAGGCTACATAGAGAAACCCTGTCTCAAAAACTATAAAAAAAAAGGAGGGGGGAGGAGGAAGGAACAATACGTATTCTTAACTGCTCAGCTATGTCTCCAGTCCAAGAATAATAATACTTTTAAGCCAAGTTTTCCTTTATACATATCTAGCCCTCCCTAATGGTCCTTATAGTCAGGCTCGTAATCTAACTTAAAACTCAATAATTAAAAAATTAATAATCTCAAAAGTTCCTCAAATAATAGCTACTAATTTTTTTTCTTACATGCATGGATGTTTTACCTGTGCACCAAGTATATGCAGTGCCCATGGACACCAGAAGAGGGCAGTGCATCCCCCAGGAGTGGGGTTATTAGAGAGGTTCTGAGTCACCATGTGAATGTTAGGAATCTAACTCAGGCCCTCTGGAGAGCAGCCAGTGCTCTTAACCACTCAGCCATCTCTCCAGTCCCAACAGCCATTAATTTTTAAAAGGATGTAGAAATAACAAATATACTCTGGTATTCACATTATGATTTAATTTTTTAAAATCTAAGATAAATAAAATAACGAACACACACACACACACACACACACACACACACACACACGCAGACACATACACATTTACACTTAGTCTTTATACCCTTCTGTACCAAGTAGAGATTATCATTCTTCCTTTTTACACTGGAAAGCAGCTAACCCAACAAAGCAGTAATTTTAGTCCTGGAGCCTAGGTCTGAACCTACAAAAATGGATTCTTAATGACACTAAACCTTAAAATAGAGGGGATTTTTAAAAATTCATTTTACTTATCTATTATTTGAGAATTTCTTACATATATACAATGTATTTTTTGAGAGCTTCATATTGCATCTACATCACTCTCACCCCCATACATTCCTGAAATAGAGGGATTTAAAATATGGTACTTCATTACTATCTAAATGAAAATATATAGGCACTATTACAACTCTTACATAGTTAAACATTTGCACCACCTTCACCAAGTACTTCCTTGAATTATCTACTCCAATAGAACAGTAGACATGACATTAGACTTCAATAGTTAAGAATATAAACACAATGGTGGTGGTGCACGCCTTTAACCCCAGCACTGGGAAGCAGAGGAAGGCGGATCTCTGAGTTCAAGGCTAACAAGGCCAACCTGGTCTACAAAGGCCAGGACAGCCAGGACTATAAAAGAAACTCTGTCTTGAAAGGACAAAAAACAAACAAAAAACAAAAAGAATATTAATACAATAACTAACCTACCATTGTGTGTTTGTGTCTCCCAAATACTTTACTTTCTCCCAGACCTAACCATATCTTTTAATATGGTACCACCTAAAACATGGCATGTGCTCCCTACCTTTACTAAATAAGGTAACTCTAAAAGTACACTCACTAATAACCAAGTAGTGGACATCATTAGTTGTGACTGGCAAGATACTAATGCAATACCACTAATCAAATAAAGCTATTCAATACAATCATACACTTTTAGAGTTCAAAGTGACCCACAGTCTTTTAGTCCAACGTCCCTCACAGAGTAAGACGCTATAGAATACCATTTCACAAAACTGAAAATCCAATCCATTATACCCTATAATCTTTCCTCTTCTTTATTTCAGAAAGCAATTCACTATGCAGTCCTAATGGGCCTAATAGAGACCAGGCAGGCCTCAAACTAAGAGATTTATCTGCCTCTGCCTCCAGAGTACTTTGATTTAAAGATGAGTGCAATCATACATATTTGCCCTGAAATCAATACCACAGAGTCTTAGAGGTAGGAAAGGGCAGGGCAAAAAGCAGAAGATGTGGTCTTTCCTGAATCCAAGTCACAATTAAATATGAAACTATGTAGCACGCTGGCAGAGAATATTGAAAACCACCATATTGGAAGAAATAACAAGGTATTTCACCAAATGAAATGTAGCTGAATTGAGTAAACAATAAAATGTTTTAATCGGGGCCAGAAAGATGGCTCAGAGATTAAGGGTACTTGACTGCTCTTCCAGAGGTCCTGAGTAATTCCCAGCAACCACATGATGGCTCATAACCATCTATAATGTGACTTGGTGCCCTCTTCTGGCCTGCAGGCAGAGCGCAGAGCACTGTATACATAATAATAAATAAATCTTTTTTTAAAAATGTTTTTAATCTTTTAAGAAATAGGGAAAGTGCTGGGGAGATGACTTAGTGGTTAAGAGCACTGGCTGCTCATCTAGAGGTCCTAAGTTCAATTCCCAGCAACCACATGGTGACTCACAACCATCTGTAATAGGATCCAACGCCCTCTTCTGGTGTACATGAAGACAGTATACTCATATATATAAAATAAATTTTTAAAAAAATAGGGAAATACAAATGAGAATTATAGGAGATAGCACAGCAGGTAAGAGCACTTACTGCTCTTAAAGAAGACCCTGGTTTCATTCCCAGCATACACACTGAAGCGCCAGTACATATAACTTCAGTTTCAGAGGATCCAGCTCCCTCTTCTGATATCCTTGGACTCGTGTGTGCACATATTACACATAAATACACACAGGCACACACATAGACATAAAGTAAAACTTTTTAAAAATGAGAATTATAGGGATAAAATTAATTTCTTCTGAAATAACTGCTCAGTCAGTATCTCCAAAATACAGATACTGGGAACAAAAACGTTCAAAGAAATGTTCAAGCCTACTATTATTTCCCCCTAAAACAAAAACGTAAAGGCTTACTTTAGCCTTTTTTTTTTTTAAAGAACTTATAAACTATGGATAGTTCACCTGACTCCATTTAACAATGCTAATAAAATTATCCAAACATTCAGAAGTGCAGTTAGTAAATGTAGCCACTTTTGAGAATCCAGAAAAATAAGCAGTGATGGAGCACGCCTTCAGCACTCAGGAGGTAGAGGCAGGAGAATCTCTGTGAGTTTGAGGCCATCCTGGCCTACAGAGTGAGTTCTAGGACAGCCTCAAAAAACCAAAAAGAATCCAGAGAAAAGTTTTAGTTAACTTAGTATTTAATTTCACATTCACATTTAAAATAGCTCAATTTTAGATATCTATTACATTAAAAAGAAAAGCAACAAATCTTTAGATTTGAAAGACAAAAATAAAAGTTTCCTTTACATTTACACTTTTATAACTAAAAGAACCTAAGGCTGCCACTAAGAAAAGTCTATCTTGGATTTTCCAATTAATAAGCACCCTAATTTTATAATACTGAAACACAACTATTAACCTTTACAGATTTCAAGAGAAGTTTCCCATAAGTGTCTCATTCTTACGTTTCCACGACCCCCAAAAGGGAGATGGGGGGTGGGGGATGGGGAACAACTTTCAAACATTTACATCTTCAAAGATGTAATGCTGAGTGATGAGGGGAGAAATACCAGAAGATCTTGAGGTCCAGGCTAATCTGGGCTACAGAGGGAATCCTTACCTAAAAAGAAAAAAAAAGGGGGGGGGGCATACAAACAAATAAACCAAAAAAGCCAACATTCTCACCCCAAAACTGCTAAATTAAACAGGACTAAAATTAATCTAAGTTAAGTTCATTATAACTACCAGTGAGTTAGTTTTTATCAACTTGACACAACCCAGAATCACCTAAGAAGGTCAACTGAGCAATTACCTACATCAGATTGGCCTGTAGGTCGTGTCTGTGAATCATTTTCTGATGCTGACTCCTGTGGGAGGGACAAGCCCAGCTGAGCACAGCAGTACACAGCTTTATTCCATGGGTCCTGCCTGCACTCTTGCTTAAGTCCTGCCCTGACTTCTATCAGTGATGGACTCAGACTGGGACATGTGAGTCAAACAATCTCTTTCCTCACTCCCAGTTTGTTTTGGTCAGAGAGCCACACTGGCACACTACCTTTTCTGGTTTTTTCTCTTCGGCTTCACTACTGGATGTTCTTGTCCTAAGTTTTACAGAGCCTTCTTTAAAAATATCTCCAAATCCAATTCCTCGGATTTTCTTTGGCTGTGTAACTGATCCTGGAGCAGTTTCACTCCCATTCCCCGGAGACGGTAAAGGTGAGGTAGGGCCAGTCAAAGCTATTTCTAAAAGAAAAATTTATTTTTGAAGAATGACACCAGAATTACAAAAATCTTTACATCACTTTCTACAATATCTATACCTTACACTTTCTAAGGAAGTATAAGGAAGAGGAAGAGGAGGAAGAAAAAACAAAAACAAGAACAAGAAGAAGAGACACAGCAGGAGGAGGAAGAGGTCAATAGATAAATGACAAGGTGCTCAAACATCCTAGAGCAGGATGTACTCTGCATTGGTTTTTGTGGATGTGTTGAATAAAACCGCAACTATTCTAGGTATATTTATTCTGTATGACTAAGAAATTCAAGAAACTAACACAAGATATTTATTTGTGGGAGGAGGGATGAGGTTTCAAGAGAGAGTTTCTCTGTGTAGCCCTGGCTGTCCTGGACTCGCTTTGTAGACCAGGCTGGCCTCGAACTCAGTGATCTACCTGCTTCTGCCTCCAGAGTGCTGGGGTGCTGCGATTACAGGCATGCGCCACCACACCCAGCTCAACACAAGATACTCTTAGCAAGATGCTACAGCTTAGATGTGGTTTGTCTCCAAAAGGTTCATGTGCGTGACGTTAGAACAGAAAGGTGACAGAACATTTATTAGGTAGCGCCCACTAAGAGATGACTGGTCGATGGCCATGTGGGGAAGGGTCTGCAGGAGTGGATTAGTTATCAAAGAGAATTTGCTGTTTAAAAAAAGAAAGAAGAAAAAAAGCTTCACAAAAGCATTTCTTTTCCTGAAGGACCCTCTGATGTTAATATAACCATCTTAGATTTATTATTTCTTACACAGAATATCAGGTTCTATCTTTCTTGTAACTTGTTTTGAGGCTCTGACAGTGTACTTACCAGTTTGGCAATCATGGCCTTTTAATTTTCAGACCATTTATATTTAATATAATTAGTAATGTTTAAATTCATTAACTGCTACTTGTCTTTTATTTACCCTTTTATTTTTATTCCTTTTCTCCCTTTCTCATCTAGGTTTGTCCCACTATTTATTAGCATTTTGTTTTAATAGCTTATTAAATACACCTCTGCTACAGCTCAAATGTATACTGACAATCATTGAACATATATATCTCACTATTCACACAAAAATCTGTCCCATTTTCTTTCATCAAATGTGTAGAACAAATGCTACTTCGTTATCTTGTACGTTCATGTAATAACATAAAACAATTTTTTAAAATCCCCAATGTGATCCTTTGTTGAAACTTTAATAAGAAAATCATAAATTATACTGGGTGTTAAGGAAAAGTAATAGAACAGGGGCACATGATGAAAACACAATTAAAACCAATCCAGTTACTATTAACCTTACAATAGTCTAGAAACTTTTAAAGATGGCCCCACATTTCCTTGTATTTGTGTATATACATGGGAAGGAATGAAGGGAAGAAAGGAGAAAAAAAGAAAGGGAGATTACCTTGATTGTCTTTATCTGCATATTCTCACATTCCCTAGCAGAACTCTAACTCAACATCTCCAAAGTAAATTCACCATCTCTCCCAACTTAACCACACCTCCTGCAACAGTATCTGCATCAACCCAAGGACTACCTGGTACTCTCTGACCCCTCCTCATTAGTCACCCTCCATATCCCATCATCACTAGGTCCTATTTCATATAGCATCTATGTAGCTCTCCCATTCTACCCACGTCTCTCTATCACAGCATTCTTCTAGTTAGACAAACACTCTGCCGCATGTACTCTCACTTGGTCCTGCCACCCACTCTTCTTCAGTGTACTCTCCACATACTACAACCCAAACAATACTTAAAAAAAAATTTTTTTTGATCTTCTCAAGCCTTCTCTGTGATGCAGTGTATTTAATGCCTAAAGCCCAAGTTTCTCCATTCTTAACACTTACCACTTTCAACTACTTAATCCAAAAATCACTCTGAACTGAATTATTTCAAGATCTTGAAAAACTTATGATTATTTTTCAGTCTACTTCAAGCCTATGGATCGATATCTTAATATCTGACCTCTGAAAAAGGTTTTGTCCTTCTTACATACATCTACAGAACTCTCAAGCTTCTTGTTACAATTATTTTTCATGTCAAATTACATTGACTTTTGACTTATTTAATAAACAGCCCTTTATTCTGAATGCCACAAAAGCTTAAATGTTGGAAGGGGTGCTTTATTATTAATCACTGCATTCCCAGAATCTGACACAGTACACTGTACAACAAGTGCTCAATATACTAAAAGAAAACAAACTATGGATGTTAAATTAAGTGAGAAGCAGTATGTATGTGTAGGACTTCCTTTCTGTCTTTAACTATTTCAGCTTTAACATGCCTTCATTGAAATGTAAATGGACTCTCATATCACTGCTCTGAAATCTCAGTCAAGACTGAGGAAAACTAGAACCCAACAGGCAAAAAGGGCTGCAATACTAAGAAATGTCTAGTACCTAACTCCCATCTATGCCCTCCACACAGTAAGTAGTATGAAAGAAATCAACAGAAGCCCAACTGTAATTTTACCACAGTAGATAATCAGTCCAATTTCATTAACCTTAAAGTAAGAGTGATACGAACACCCTCAAAAGTAAATTTCACTTTCTAAACTGCTTGAAAAGTTCTCCATATATCAAGAAGTACTTTTGTTTTTCATTCATTAGACTATTCCACAAAATAGGTATTTTGGCAGTGAATAAAAATTTATATACTCCAATATGCAGTCTACAAACATATATATAAATAAGGAAAAGTCATTAAAAATGAAGTGATTAATAAGAGATTCCTAGATCAGACAAGAAGCCATCAAAAGACTTCAAAAAGCCTTCCAAGAACACACAGTGAAGTCACACTATCCATGAATGTTCCATACCAAGTGCTCTGCATCCATATTAAACCAAGTAGAAATATGGTTAGTTATGGTGGCTGCATCTTTTTTTTTGTTGTTGTTGTTGTTGGTGGTGGTGGTGGTGGTGGTTTTGGAGATAGGGCTTCTCTGTGTGGCACTGGCTGCCCTGGAACTCACTCTGCAGACCAAGGGGCTTTGAAGGCAGAGATTCTCTGCCTCTGCCTCCCAAGTGCTGGGGTTAAAGGCATTTGCCTAAGGAAACAACTATTTACATTGCTTTGGGTATCATGGTGGTTTGAATAGGAATGGCTCTCAAGACTCATGTGTTTGAATGTGAAGCTCTAAGGAGTGGCTCTACTAGGAGGCATGGCTTTGTTGGAGCAAGAGTTTCACAACTCTTCTAGCACCATGTCTTCCTGCATGCCACATGCTCCCCAACATGATGATAATGAACTAAACCTCTGAAACTGTAAGCCAGCCACAGTTAGATGTTTTCTTTTATAGAAGTTGATGTGAACATATTGTCTCTTCTTAGCAATAGAAACTCTAAGGCAGCTGGGCGGTTGTGGCACACACCTTTAATCCCAGCACTTGGGAGCCAGAGGCAGGCAGGTGGATGTGAGTTCGAGGCCAGCCTGGTCTACAAAGTCAAGGCTACCCAGAGAGACCCTGTCTTAAAAAAAAAAAAAGAAAGAAGTAAAACTGGAAATTAACATTCACAATCAGAGGTGTCTAAATCATATGCAAATTCTATGTCATTGAAACTGCAGTATCCTCTAATATTCATATCTATAAGGCCCCTAGATACTAAGTGAACAACAATGCACTAATCCACTCAAGGGGGGAAAAGATCAAAGTAAATCAAAGTAACTGGTCTACACTCTCCAAAAGTCTCAGTGCGCAGAAAAAGACAGAAGATAAAGAAACTGGTCAAAAGACAAGAAATAGTATGTGTAACCCTAAGACCAGAAGAAAAAAAACAAGCATTATAAAACAAAATAGAACAATTAAAGAAGTCTGTAGATGAATTATGTGTGAAATAATATTAATATAAACTGTCCTCATTTGATGGTGATAATAATGTGACTATGAAACTATCCTTGTTCTCAAAAAACATAGAGGATTTTTAAAGCACAGATATAGAGAAACCATGAACAACATTAGCACATGGTGACAACTGTTAACAGTTGCTAGATCTGGGCAAAGGATACATGAGAACTCTTTCCTTTTTGTGTTTCCTGAAGTTAAAAAGAAATGTTTCTAGTACATGCCTGTAATCTCAGCACCTGGGAGGCTGAAGCAGGAGGAAAACCATGAATTGGAGGCCAACCTAGACTACAGAAAGACCTTGTTTCAGAATGAAACATGTAAACAAACAAAATGTGCTTCAAAAGATGCATTTGAGCTGGGCGTGGTGGCGCACACCTTTAATCCCAGCACTTGGGAGGCAGAGGCAGGTGGATCACTGTGAGTTCAAGGCCAGCCTGGTCTACAAAGTGAGTCCAGGACATTCAAGGATACACAGAGAACCCCTGTCTTGAAAAACAAAACAAAACAAAACAAAAAAAACAAAAAAAGATGTATTTGGCTACAGGGAGAACAGAATATGGAATATGAGTACTGAAAATAAAGATAAGAGTGCTATTCTAATTTTTCTCAACTATTAAGCTAGGTCATTTGCAAACTCAGCAGTTCCAAGAGTACAGATAAGCAAAAGGGTAAAATAGAAATCAGGAAAAGAAAAATAATAAACTACTTGACCAAGTATTTTCTTCCTTTCTACCCCCATTATACTTTTGTTTTTTAAAACTACGTTCGCTGAAACTGACCAAACACCCATTCCAAAAGATGAAGTCAATCAAATCCTTTCAAAGTGTTTTCACCGACCTGAGTCATCCTGGCCGTCATGAGTGTCACCATCATCTGTGAGCTCTAACTCTTTCACAAAGTTTGAGGGAAACAGTCCCGATTTATTGTTGAGGGTTCCACTCCACCAGCCTTCTTCTACCTGAAAAAGTTCACAGCCAAGAGTAACCAAAGCCATAAGTGAAAACCTTCAAGACTCTATGGAAAAACTGAGCTGTTAAAAAAAAAAAAAAAAAAGGAGCAAACAATTAATGGTGCAAAACAAGCACTTTAAAAGAAAGAAACCACAATGGGGATATATTTTAAGTGGACAAAAGTCTAATTAATTAAAAATCTAATTAATACTTCTGACTGGAATAGCACTCACACACTACCGAGCCTTGCTTTATAAATATAACATTATTTACTTCAATTCTTTTGTTTAGACAAAGTTTAGTAATGCATCCGCACACACACAGGGGTTAAAAATGCAGAGACTCAAAAGTTCAGTTCCCAGAACCATCCCAGCTCTTGGGGGTCAGACAGAAACTTCTAGCCAGCTCAGGCACCTGCATAAGCATACACATACCCACAATATATACATAATTAAAAATAAATTTTTAAGTTAAAAAAAAATTTTTTTTTTGTTTTTTGTTTTTGTTTTTCGAGACAGGGTTTCTCTGTGTAGCCTTGGCTGTCCTGGACTTGCTTTGTAGTCGAGGCTGGCCTCGAACTCATAGCAATCCGCCTGCCTCTGCCTCCCGAGTGCTGGGATTAAAGGCATGAGCCACCGAGCCCAGCATAAAGTAATAAATGTAAAAGCATTTATGAGGATGTAATTTCCTAAGTGATATAAAATTGTATTTCCCCCTTTTAGTTAAACAGTGACTCTTAACCAAAGTATGAAAAAAATTATTTTGGTTTTGTTTATTTTACTAGTGTGTTAATTTTATGTGTGTAGCCATTTGCCTAAATGTATATCTGCCTGAAATGTATGCACCACATACATTTAATGGCCCCTGATGCCTTAAGAGGGTGTGGTATAGCTTGGAACTGGAGTTATCATGTGAGTTGCCATGTGAATGCTGAGAACTGAACTGGGGTCCTCAAGGAGAGCAGGCAGAGTTCTAAACTGCTCAGCCACGTGTCCAACCTTGAAAAACTCACTTTCAAAAGTCATCTAATAAGCACCTCCCTTCAAGCAGAAATATTCTCATGAGTCAAATTCTTTATCAAATCATTTATATACACTAATAATGAGATTGCTCAATTTCCATAAATTGTTCCAAAAATGTTCCATAAAAACATGCAGTAACTGCTTTCAGATATACAGTTTCTGCTAGATGCTAAGGGGTTACTAGTAACAGTAAATTTTGTAGAGTACACTGCTGGATGTCACCATTTACCTATCAGCATTACATGCGACATCATAGCTAGAAATATTTCATTTACAGTACATAAATAATTTTCAATGTTATCTACGTTATAACTGAAAACAAACTTTTCTCTATTTAAGCTTTTCTGGCTGTACTGGAACTCACTAAGTAGACGAGGATAGTCTCAAAGTCACAGAGATCCACTTGTCTCAGCCTCCAGACTAAAGCCATGTGCCACCATGCCCAGCCTGAAGAGCAATTTTTGATAAATAATTCATGCAATAGGCAGTCATAATGTACAGCCATGATGTTACTGTTAGTAAAAGATTCAAATCTTGCATATGAGAAACTCCTTTCTTGCCTTTGCTGAAATAACTGAGATAGGAGACTATTAGACTACGGCAATCCCAGCTCTTTATTAAAACAATCAAACTAAAAAGGCAATAAGCAGTCGGGCATGGTGGCGCTCACCTTTAATCCCAGCACTTGGGGGGCAAAGGCAGGCGGATCGCTGTGGAGTTCGAGGCCAGCCTTGTCTACAAACTGAGTCCAGGACAGCCAAGATAACATAGAGAAACCTTGTTTCGAAAAACAAAAAACAAGCAAACAAAAAAAACAATAAAAAAGCAGTAAGCACATACTTAAAATGCAACATAACTGTTAGGTATAGAGGCACACCCTTAATCCCAGCACTCAGGAGAAAGAAGCAGGCCAATCTTTATGAGTTCCAAGCCAGAGAAAATTGTGTGAGTAGCTGTCTCAGAAAAATAAAGCACGCCTGTAATCCTAGCACTAGGGAGGCAGAGACAGGCAGATCTCTTTCAGTTCGAGGCTAGCCTGGTCTACAAAGCAAGTCAAGGACAGTCAAAGCAACACAGAGAAACTCTGTCATGAAAAACAAAACAAACAACAACAAATACTATATATTTAAAAAATAAACTAATAATGTAAAAATAAGTGCTATAATCAAAGTGGGAATTAAGTCCAATAGGCACACAAACTTGAAAGTATCAGAACCTTCTTCCCTAAAAGTAAATGACCAAAAAGCTCAATGTTAAGCCTAAATAACAATCTTCTAGGTGCTGGAGAGATGGCTCAGAGGTTAAGAGGACTGACTGTTCTCCTGGAGGTCCTCAGTTCAATTCCCAGCAACCACATGGTGGCTCACAACCACCTATAATGAGATCTGCTGCCCTCTTCTGGCATGCAGGCACACATGCAGGCAGAACACTGAATACTGTATACATATTAAATAAATTTTAAAAAAAAGAATCTTCTAGATAAAAAGCATGTGAAAAACATCACATCAAAATAAATGGTTACAGACAATATAGCTGAAATACAAGTAGAATTTCATATATTTGGGATGTAAAGTAAAGCAGCAAGCATGAAGAGCTCAGAGGCTCCCACTCGTAAGATAATGTGAACCTGGGCATGACGATGTGTCTGGCCATAGCACTCAGGATACTAGGACAGTAGAGTTGCTTTGAGTGTGAGGCCAGACCAAGCTAAATTCTGAGTTCCAGGAAGTGGGCTGCAGAGTGAGGCCCTGCCTCAAAGAAGAAAGAAAAAACTAAGATAAAGGTTTGAAAATGTTAGGAGCCACGTGTCCTTTGGGATTAAGTATGACAAAATGTAAGAGACACAAAGAAAGAACATCAGTTTACTAATTAAACTTCAAATATCAGTAACTAGTTAAGAGTTATTTAATTAGGGTATTCTTAGGAAGAAGAGTGCTAAAGAACTCATTCACACATAGGAATAATGAACTGGGCATGGTGACCATGCCTGCAATTCCAGCACTTAGGAGGTTGAGGCAGGAGGACCACCAGTTTAAGGCCAGCCTGGACTGTGAGACCCTGTCTCTAAGAAACAAAAGACGAAAATAAAAACAATTCATATGAAAACAGGACTGTATAGTCTAGCCTATTGGCATATGCTTATAATCCCAGTGCTCAGGAGATGAAAAGGGAAGATTATGATCTTGAGGCCAGTCTGAGCTACATGGTCAGATTCTGGCATTAAAAAAGCATGGGCCCACTATGCAAAGCCCTGGGTTCAACTTGTCCATAGAGGGAGAGGCTTTCATGATGGACATAGCAAGCTTTACACATTCATCCAGGCCACTGCACGTCAGGCACGTATGAAGTGAAGTTTGTCTTCAACAAGGTACCACACACCACAATGTCATCTTGACACCATTCCCATCAAGAACTGATAATGTCTGTGCTCTATCCCTACACTCCTGACAGCGTCTAAGTGGTCTGTTAGTAGCTATCATTTCCAAGGCTACACTGTAAAAGGTACTTCATCATGCTTACAGATATGGTTGCATTGAAGAGTTGTCAAACTGCCATGCAAACCAAAGTAAACACCTTCTGCTCAAATGTATTTCATGTTTCAGACTGAATATTTACATTAACTTTACTGAAAATCTGAAGCTTTTTGATCATTGCATCAAGATGTTTCAGAATCTGGTCCATTTCAGATTTGAGATCTGGTATGCTCGGACTGTAAGATCAAATACCCAGACGCTCCCGTTCTCTCACAAACCCAAGCCAAACTGGAAGGACACTAACTAGCTGTCCAATCGGCAGTCAGACATTAGGTGTAAATAGAGGCTTTCTCTTTCTTTTCACTTTATGTATTTAATATATTAAAATATATTAACATAGTATAAATGCTGGGGTATAAAAAGGATCTACATATTTCACAAAATGAACTCTTAATAACGATTTTGCAGTGAAAGACCATCAGGATCTTGAAACATGGAAGTTTTGTTAAACAAAATGTCAAAATTATAACCCTTGCAACGAAACATTTTGCCCACTGGGCATGGTGGCACACGCCTTTAATCTCAGCACTCAGGAGGCAGAGGCAGGTAGATTGCTGTGAGTTTGAGGCCAGCTTGGTCTACAAATAAGTCCAGGACAGCCACGGTTAACACAGAGAAACCCTGTCTTGAAAAACGAAAAACAAAACAAAACAAAAACTTTGCCATTTTCTCTATGTATTAACATCACTGTTTCTCTAAAAAGAATTTTCATTAACACTGTCATTTTATATAAAAATGTATATGTAGATATTTAACTTCCTGAGTGACCCGACATACATCAAATATAATTAATGAATTTTAAAGTTCTTAGAATGAACTAGTATAGATTTATAATGTATGCTCAATGGTGATAAAATTCAAGGGCATACCACAGAACTTGTACTTAAATTCTGAGTTAGGAAAAATGATTTATCCCCAAGCAAAATCAATGAACTGTAACCTAAACTATTAACAAATGGATTACTGAGTTCTTCATTTGTTAACAAAATGTAGACAGCCGTTTCAGACTACCAACTTGGATGCTTCCTATTGTATACACCAAAACGATTCATTACCGAGAAATTTCTTGCAACAAAAAGGGTGATAATATAACCAATCTATACCGTTCATCTGTCCTGGACTGTCTAAAGTAACCGGAATGGTGACACATTCTTTTGCATAAAACTTTTCCTCTTCAGAAACCCCGAGGTAAGATAATTAAAGCAACAAACTAGGAGCCACTGTTTTCTATGAAATTGCTGCTATGTTTAAAACAATTTATTTTTCAAAGACAAGTAGAAAATTGTGGGGCTACTCTGTATAATTTTTAGAAATATTTCTGGAACAATTTAATTAAATGGCCCTCATCTCGACATTAATGACACTGTTTAGAGAAGCTTTCTTAAGGAGGCTCTCACGAGCCCTCCTAGCCCCTTCCAGCTGAGGCCCCAAACATCACAGAACACAAGCAAGCCAGACCTCCTGTGCCTGTCGGCATACTTGAGCCAACAATCGACAAGCACAATTAACAGTAGTTTTGCCGCTAAGTTTGGGGTGGCCTCAGATGTATCAAAAACAAAACAAAAAACAAAAAACAATAGCCATGTGATTCTCTGTGATTCAATCTCTACCTCTGAGAAATGGAAGTAAATATTTCCTTCTGTTAGACTGCTTCAAGTTTAAAGGAAATAAATGTGAAATACTTATTCCAACATAGGCTCAATAGATGTTAACTGGTATTGTCAACAGATTAAGAGAAGATCAGAACTGCCTTCTGTATAGATATCCTAGAAGTTAAGAGATATTAGCGGTAAATTAGAAATAATGGCACATCACATCTGACTATGTCCGGAGACCTAGTGGCACTCAGAGGAAGGACAGCAGGTCACTGAGAAGAGACTTGATACCCTATGAGCATATACAGAGGGAGGTAATCCCTCTGAGGAACAGACATAGGGGAGGGGAAAAAGGGGAAAATGGGAGGGAGGGGAGAATAGGAGGATACAAGGGATGGGATAACCATAGAGATGTAACAAGAATAAATTAATTAAAAATAAAAAATAAAATAAATAAAAAAAAAAAAAGAAATAATGGCACAAAATCAGTTCCTACTACAATATATTTTATCAAAACATGGTCTTGGAAAACAGCATCTTCAAATACCCAGAAAAACTTTTAATATTCCTTCAATGAGAAAAGCAGAAGTAAGAAATTAAAAATATTTCCCTATCACATTCTAAAATCTAACCTGAAAAAAAGCATACCTGGCTAGCATTTAAATGCAACAATTCAAACAAGACAGAATCTAAAGCAATTTCTGCATTGCACTTGTATCATTCAAAAGGAATTTTTTTTGTTACAGTTTTGTGCCAGTAGCAAATCTGAAATCAAAACGATAAGGCTCTCTGGTGTTTGGTGCTTTTTAAATAACATTTATCTTTTTAAGCATTATCATAATAGTATGTGTACATAATGAGAGTATGGGTGTACATGCAATGTGCACGTAGAGGTCAGGGGGCACCTTGTAGAGTCAGTTTTCTCTTTTCACCTTCATATGGGTTCCAAGGATGAAGAGGTAGTCAAGTTTGGGTGATCTATCTTGCCAGCAGAAAGTTACAGTAGCTTTTACCTTTTTTTGGGGGGGGGGTTGGGGTTTTTTTGTTTTTTTGTTTGTTTGTTTGTTATTTTCATGACAGGGTTTCTCTATGTAGTCTGGCTGTCCTAGACTCGCTTTGTAGACCAGGCTGGCCTCGAACTCACAGCGATCTGCCTACCTCTGTCTCCTTAGTGCTGGGATTAAAGGTGTGCACCATCATGCCTGATGGCTTTTAGCTTTTTAAAAAAATGTTTATTTTTATTCTTTAAGGCAAACAGTCAAATAATATATAGCAAAGACAAATAAAAAGACTGTCTCTAAATCTGATTGAAAACTGGCATAAATTTTGACAAATTTTTATATTCTGACAAAGCCCTCTTTTAGCAGCTACAACATCGAGCTCCTCAAATGTACACGGTCTTTACCTCGTCGTTGATATCGATGACGTCCCCCACTGCCAATGCCAGTTCATCCTCATTTTGTGGAAGGTACTCATAAAGGACTTTACACTGACGCTTTTTTGTCTCTAGAAGAAATCATTTTAAAAATATGTCAAGAAAACATTGTTTTTAAAGTAGCACCTTTAGTTACATATCACAATTACATTATAGGAAATATAAGAGGAAGAAAAGCAAACATGTGAGTATTTAAACAGCTAATCACAAGCAGCAGCACTGGGTTATTTTAAAACACTTCTCTCACTACATAATATTCACCCCCAGATAAAGTGTAAGGTAACACAGAACATGGGCACACCTGATCCCTCCAGTACACAAAAGCAAAGAATCCCCAACCAAGACATTCTGTGATAATAAAACTAGTGCAGGCAAGACCCTACCAGGGCAATTTTCAGATTACTTCTTGATCAAAACCTATGAATAATGCATGTGTTTTAAGCAACTGTTGAAGGAAAGGCAAGATGGCTGAAGAGAATCACCCCGCACTCACTGGTTTCCTTCACACAAAAAAGAGGGTGGAGGGAGGAGGATCATGGGAGAAGAGGAAGGGAAGAGGAAACAGGTGGGCAACAGGTAACAGATGTACATTCAACCACAGAAAAACAAAAACCTTGTAAAGTCCACACCTGAATAACAAGAGAGAAAAACATCCCAACACTCAATCCCTAGCTCCACAGCTTGGTACCCTTCCCCCTCTGCTGGGATAAAGGTGAAAGAGAATAAATCAAAAACTATCAGCACAGACACCAGCACTCCTCCCTACTTGGAAGCCTCACAACCCTGGAAGCTTACATCTCAGGAGAATCTGAACACTACCCACTCTGGCTTTAGACAAAGGATTTCATCTCCCAGCAGCTCCCAGGATGCTGTCAGTAGGAAGCTTCTTGAGAACAGATGGTAGTCTGAATCTAGACAGCCACGTTTCAGGGAGTCAAACTTGACCTAGTGGAAAGACCCTGATACAATCCACCAATAAAGCTACACTGTGAGAATCTGGTATAAGGGATGCAGAGTAGAGTGCAAGGTGTTTACTTGCAAGTAGACCCCTCTCAGCTCTCAGCTCCACACTCAGTGCCTGTCTCTAACAAGATAAAGAAAAGAACTCCAAGAAAAATAAATGACCTTTCAGGAAGTCCATGTATGTTAGCTAAGGGAAGGAGACAGCACTGGAGAAGGAAGGCAGGGCTGCTTTTCTCCTACTCTAGATACTAGGGCAGAACAAACGGTAGCATGCTATTTGAACTTTCCTGGCAAAGCACTATTTAAATCTTTCTTGTTGGTCCTATAATCTTTAAACATTAGGCAAACACCATAAATCCCTACTTTTCACTGCTCAGCTACAATATGTACTGTAGGAATCCTAATATTTTAAAGCCCCTGATATAATCATATGACATTTCTAACAAGTTTCCAGGTAACATTTTTCTGCTAAGCTAAAAAAAAAAAAAAAAAAAAAAAGACTTTGAAGATAGATAGATAGATAGATAGATAGTTTTTTAAATAGTATTTTACTAACTGCAAGCATCTGAGTTCTCAACTCAAGCATGATGGCAAGCACTTTTACCTTCTGAGCCATCTTGCCAACTACAAGTTTCATACATTCACTGTCCATTTTTTTCATGCTCCCATATCCCACCAGACTGCCTCTGAACCTGCCATGCTGCTGCATCAGCCTTTTCCCGCCTCAGAGTAGGAAAGATTTGGAAACACAAACCTCTATCATTATATATGACCATCTCCAAATAAAATTTACTTTAAAAATCTAAAGTAAAATGTTTACCTATATATTTGCATCTGTCAAAGATTGACTGAGTTAATAGCTGGGCGTGTTTGTGACAGGGTCCTGGTTGAAATCCAGATTTACCTTGAACTTAGGACCTTCCTGTTTCTGCCTCCCAGTGCTAGGAATATTTTTATTTTTAATTTGTTTTGAGAAAGTACCACTCTGTTTCTCAAAATGGCTGAGCTAATTTACATAACACCATCAGTGTATATGGCCTCCACTTTCCCACATTTTCATGTTCTTTCATAACAACCATTATAAATAGGATAAGATGGTATCTTGCTACATACAGTTTTATTTTAGTTTGATATATTTCTTTGATAAAGACACTAAGCATTTTTATGTTTTTTAATTGCATTTATTTTTTTAAGTATGGGAGGACATACTCTAGCTTGCATGTGAAGTTTAAAGGACAGCATGTGGAAATCAGTTCTCTCCTTCTATATGTGAGTCTCAGATCAAATGCAGGTTATCACATTTGGCAAGGTCTCATGTGTCCCATGATGGCCTCACACTGGCTTCTGATTCTCCCCCCAAGGACTGGAATTACAAGATTACTAATTTTTGCATGTTGACTTGGTGGGTCTCTAAATGTTGCTTTCACAATCTGAAAACAGGGATGATCTGACTTGCTCCTTCCTGTTCATATGCCTGGTATTTCTCTCTAACCTGATTGCTCTAGCTAAATTTCTACTGCTGAATATACTAAAAGCCATGAAAGTTTTACTACCCTTGTCTTGGTCCTAAGCTTAGTGGAATGCTTTCAGTTTTTCATATTCAGTACAGACTACATGTATAGCCTGCAGCACACCACACTGTGGTCGGGATCTTCTGTACCTACCGTGACGGAAGGGCTGGGTTTTACCAAAGGTTTCTTTCTTCTCCATCTACTGAGATGATTATATGAGGGAGGGGGGTCTTTTATTCTATTTACTGATCGCACTCGTTGAAACATCTCTGGAAGGAAACTGGCCATGTGATCTTTGTGGTATGCCTATTAAAAATGAATTATATTTTTGCATTCAATGACACTGAGGAACTTTTTCTTCGTTTTGCTCCTGTTGGGTTTGGGGACCAGAATAACGCTGGCCTCATAAAAGAGAGCCAAGCAGGGCATGGTGGAGCACGCCTTTAATCCCAGCGCTTGGGAGGCAGAGGCATGAGGATCTCTGTGAGTTCAAGACCAGCCTTTTCTACAGAGTGAGTTCCAAGCCAGGCCTGTTCAGAGAAACCCTGTCTCAAAACAAAAAACAAAACCAAAACAACACCCAAAATGGAACCACTTGAGAAATACTGCTGTTACTTCTTCAAATGTCTGGTTACATTTTGAGGTGCAGCCTTCTGGTACTGGGCTTTTTCCTTTGTTGGTAATTTTTATTACCAGTATCATTGGTAATATCATTCCTTACTCAATATCATTACTTGCAAGTGATCTATCCTAAATTTCTTTTTCATGTTGGATGGTGGTAGGTCACGTGTCTAAAACTTTGTCTGAACATTAAATTTCACTGTGTTGTACATGCTCTTTCCCATGTTATTGCTTATACTAGAACTGGGAGGATCTGTGATGCTCTGAATGAGAAATGTTCTCCACAGGCTTGGATATTTGAAGAACTGGTTTCCAGCAAGTAGTACTGTTTGGGTAGGTTTAGAAAGTGAGGCCTTACTGCAGGAAACATATTAGGGCTGCACTCTAATTCCAATTCACTGTCTCTACTTCATGCTTACAGGTGACTGACTATGTGAGTTCTCAGCCTCCTTTTCCTGCTGCCACGCCTCCCTGCTATGATGAAATCTTATCCCTCTAGAACTCCAAGCCAAAATAAACTCTTTCTTAAGTTGCTTTTGATTATGGTATTTTATTACAGCAACAGAAAAGTAATAACTTTGCCTACCTCCAGCTGGGATCTACTCCTGTAATATCCTTAGTGAGCTGAGGAGAGAAAAAAAAAATCAGGAAAGACCCAACTATCACCTCACCCCATGTTCAAGTACATGCACTCAAAGAAAGGGTTATTCTGTTTTAGTATCCATGGCTTAGAACTCTGTCTAGCCTATGCTAAAGAAGAAACATCGTCCTTTTACAGTGCCACAGAATTAAAAGTTATGGAGTTTTTTTGTTTGGTTGGTTGTTGGTTTTGTTTTTGTTTTGTTTTGTTTTTCGAGACAGGGTTTCTCTGTGTAGCCTTGGCTGTCCTGGACTCCCTTTGTAGACCAGGCTGGCCTCGAACTCACAGCAATTCACCTGCCTCTGCCTCCCAAGTGCTGGGATTATAGGCATGTGCAACCACACCCGGCTATGTTATGGAGTTTATAGTGAGCAGAGATCATAAATAATTCTTTCACTGGTCTAAAAGCTCTTGGAGAAGAGAAAATTCCACGCCAAGTTACAGCTCTATGCTATACCATTCTACTATTTGACATTAGCCTCCAGGAAGCTCACAGTCCAGGACCACTAAAGTGGAAAGGTGGTATACAAATATTATTTGAATATCACATTTTTCTGATATACAAAGGATTAATATAAACTTTCAATTGGTCAGCTGGGCATGGTGCACACACCTTTAATCCCAGCACTTGGGAGGCAAAGGCAGGCGATCTCTGAGTTCGAGGCCAACCTGGTCTACTAAGTCCAAGACAGTCAGGACTGCAAGAGAAACCCTCTATCAAAAAAACAAAATCAAAAACAAGAAACAAAAAAACAAACAAACAAAAACCCAAAATTTTCAATTGATCTTGTTATTAAGAAATCTTCATTTTTCATTTAAAAAAAAAAAATTGTGACATAACCCAGTGCTGTAACTCTTGAAGCAGCAGTTTTCCAAATTTAATAGGTAATGCCATGCAAAGTAACACTTTGTGACAATAAGGGGGCTGTTAAAAAAAAAAATCATTAACACTCTTATATGAAACTCTGACAAGACAGGGTAAGGAAGTCCTTAATAGTTTCTGCCTCACGAATATGTATGTCAGATATCCTGGGCCAGAAGGCTGAAGATGATGCTCCAGCACTGTGAGTGTTTGGTTGACTGTCCAGGCAGCAAACTGTCTCTGTCATTTTTTTGCTTTGGAAGCTGCTAACTTGCACTTGTTGTTTACTCAGGTAACTGATTTTATTCCTTCTCAAGTCTCTGATGGGGTTAAAGACCAGATAGTTTAGTTTTACAATTAAGCTTAGTTGTTTAGGATTAAGATGTTTTTAGGTCTAGATATGATAAATATTGATCTACATTCAGAATTTTAGGCACACCAAGATAGGAAAGATGTTTGCTTCAAGGCTGCCAAATACAAATAACCAAAACACTATGAATAATTCCTGATTGTTTCATGGTTTTTCTTGCTATAAGTAGTTTAGTGTGTGTCTCTCTGTGTGTGTGATAATATAAGTATATATGTAAAAAAATTATTTTAAAAAATTTAAAAACACTCTTATATGTACAATTTGGGAGGGGGACTTCCTTATTGCCTATCATTTCATCTTACAAGGAAGTTATAGACCACAAATTCAAAGATACTATAATCTCAATAATCTCAGGTAAATGTGGTTAAACAATTATGAGCTTGAAAATGGCAGATAAAGGCACTTTCCTATAAAATTTATAATCTGAGTTTGATCCCCAGAACCCATATAGAAGAGAACTATATCCCACAAGTTGCTTCCTGACTCTACACACATACACACACTGAACAAATGCAAGAACATGCATTTTTCAAAAATATCCATGTATTTCTCAATAAAGTAAGCTGAATTATTAAACACAGAATTTAACAGGCTTTTTAAAAATGTTAAAACATATACTATCTATGGCCATAAACACTGTAATTGTGTTTATTTTTAAATGGCAGTCTTTTAGAATGGCATCATTGTATTTTTCTTTTTTCTTTTACTTGTTTTTTTGTTTTGTTGTTGTTGTTTTCAAGACAGGGTTTCTCTGTGTTGCCTTGGCTGTACATCACTCACTTTGTAGACCAGGCTGGCCTCAAACACAGAGATCCACCTGCCTCTGCCTCCCAAGTACTGGGATTACAGGCATGCGCCACCACTCCTGGCTGGTTGTCTCTCTTTTCTTTAAAATTTATTTATTTTTATTTTAGCTGGAGTTACAGACAGTTGTGAACTCCCATGTGGGTGCTGAGAATTGAACCCAGGTTCTCTGGAAGAGTAGCCAGTGCTCTTGACCTCGGAGCCATCTCTTCAGCCCCCTCTGCCTCTCTTTTCTTAAAGGCAGTTAAAAAAACAAACAAACAAACCAACCTGCAAGTAAATTTAAGTGATCTGAGAGGCCATAAAAGAGATCAAATTTCTAAAAGTTAAAGTATGTTGGCACAGTACCCTTACAGGTGCAGTAGTGGCACACATACCTTAGTGGCAACCCACAACTCTCCAAATGAACTTAGAACTGCTTCTCCAAGAAAGATGCCATGCCTGCTCTGGTAAACCTAACTACTTAATGCTAGTGAAATCACAGATATTTGAAGACAATCTACAACTACTGATTTACTAAACCAATACAATCCCTAACAAGAAACTATAAACACTTTTCCTTATACTCACAGATAAGTGTAGTTTTCACCTCTCATGAAGGAAATTTTTTTGCAACAAAGACGTCTACAAAAAACCACAACCATTAAAACTCAGAGTAGTGGAGCCCAGTCCCAATGGACTCATATATAAGATACTCCAGAACCAAAGGATCAGGAAACATCGCAGAATAGAAGGTAAAAAGATTGTAAGAGCCAAAGGATCAGAGAGTGCTGTGAGATTGTGTCCCTTAGTAATCTCAGAACTTATATTCATGAAGTCTCACCAGTATGACCACCTAAATGTAAGGTCTACAAGGATGACACCAATGAGCTTGCCAAACTGGACAGAGGAAGGCCCATGAGGCCTCAACCCTACACAAGTAACTATAGGCAACTGAATAACAATAGGGGTAGGAGAGGGGGTCCTCCCTAGGGAAGAGCACACAAACTGGTTGTCCAGTACCAAGCAGTCAGCCCTGAAAACACATATACAAGTAGCATTATGTGAACGCAACAGGTTACATTTAGAAATATGTATGTATAAACAAATGCATACATACATACAATAATGAGAAAAATAGGCCATTAATTTGAAACAATCAGGGAGGGGAATATAGGATGGTTTAGAGGAGTGAAAGGGAAGAGAGAAACACTGTAATTAAATCATAAACTCAAAAACAAACAAAATATAAACTATGTAGGGCTGGGAGATAACTCAGTGAGTAACAGTGCTTGTCATTCAAGCCTGGGCCCCTGGGCTCAATTCCTATAGCCCATATAAAGCTGGGAGGAAAAACAGTGCCACAATGTTATCCTCTGACCTCTGCACTCAACAGCCACACAATTTTTTTTTTTTAAATTCAGCCAGAGCATCTGAGGCCAACATAAGCTACATAGCAAGACCCTATTTTAAAAGAAAACAACTAGCGACATTTCAGACTAGCAGATACTTCAATACAATCAATGTATTAATCATTCAGAGGCAAGGAGATAAACCAAAGATCTTCATTTATAATGCCTGTATGTGGCTATAAGCCATATGCTGGATTATCAACGCTACTGACGACATGACCAAGCATAAAAACTGACTATGTGTGCCAGTGAGCGTAACTTAGAGCTACTGCCATTGGCTGTAGGAAGACCATATTCGTCTTTTTTTTGGGGGGGGGGGGGATTTTTGAGATAGAGTTTCTCTTGCAGTGCTAGCTGTCCTGAACTTGCTTTGTAGACCAGGTTGGCTTCAAACTCACAAAGATCCACCTGCCTCTGCCTCGGGTGCTGAGATTAAAGGCATGAGCCACCACACCCGGCTATCATTCTGAATTTTTGAGCAGTCTTAAATACCATATTTTGATATAACTAAGTAGGAAAGGAATTGTTTACATACTCTTCTTAATAGGTTTGGTTTGTGGATGTGGCTGAATTCCTCCAGCTGGAAGTCCATAAGTGCTGATTCGCTGTACAAGACTCGCGACATTTCCATGCCTTTCCCGTTTGATGGGCAAATTGTCATCCTTGGGTTCTGTCTCTCGCTTAACTTCCTATAAAGGGAAAAATTGGTTAAAAAAATAAAAAAGAAGAAAGAAAAAAGAAAAGAAAACTTAAGTGTATCTTATTCAAGTTATATTCTTTTTTTTTTTTTTTTTTAAATTTTTGTTTTTTGGTGTTTTTCTTTTTTTGGCTTTTCGAGACAGGGTTTCTCTGTGTAGCCCTGGATATCCTGGACTCGCTTTGCAGTCCAGGCTGCTCTCGAACTCACAGTGATCTGCCTGCCTCTGCCTCCTGAGTGCTGGGATTAAAGGCGTACACCACCACTGCCCAACTCAAGTTACATTCTTAAATGTATTTCTTCTTTTTTTTTAATGTGGCTTAGGCTAACCTAGAATTCAATGTGTAGCCAAGCTAGCCTAGAATATGCAGCAATCCTCTCACCTACACTATCTTTTGTTTTGTTTTTTAAAACAGGGTTTCTCTGTGTAGCTTTGGCTGTCCTGGACTCACTTTGTAGGCTAGGTTGATCTCAAACTCAGAGATAGATGCCTCTGCCTCTGCCTCTCTGCCTCTCTGCCTCTGCCTCTGGAGTGCTAGATTACAGGCATGGGCCACCACACCAGGCTCCTAATCCATTGAGCATGGGGGTGGGGGATTCAAGCACCAAACTCAGGTTGTCAAGCTTCTGCAAGAGGCACTATTTCACTAGCCTGAGTCTGACCCCTTGAGGAAAGACTGTAGCTAGTTAAACGTCACTGAGGATAGACAACCCCCTCATAATCTGCAGCCTATAAAACCAAGAAGTCAAACTGCAGCACTATAATTACTAGTCAAAAGAATGGAATTTGGAACGGCAGTGGCCCTTAGTGAAAACAGAACATTCTGAATTGCACAGAAAATCATTAACAGATAACTGAAACTTAAAACTAAGTACTGAGATTACTACCTCAGTTAAGGCTGTTAGTAACAAGTAAGACATACCAATGTCCCCTCCTGTGGCAGTCCATTACAAGACTCAGGAGGTGGATCTCTATGAGTTCAAGGCAGCCTAGTCTACAGAGTGAGTTTCAGGTCAGCCAGAGCTACATAGTGGGACCTGGTCTCAAATACAAAAAGAGTCAAATCCAGCCAGGCATCATGGCATGCCTTTAAGTCCTAGAAATAGAGAAGGAGGCAGAACAAGGCAAATCTGTGATTTCAACACCAGCCAGGGCTACAGAATAAAACACCATCTCAAAAAAAAGAAAAGAAAACAAAAGGAGCCTGTCAACTGTCAATCATTTGAATAAGACAAAACTCCTCAGGAAAGCTGTCTGCTATAGAAACTTTAGGAATGTATAAAGCAGCCAGGGACGGTGGCACACACCTTTAAAATGGGAAGCACAGGCAGGTGGATCTCTATGAGTTCAAGACCAGCTTGGTCTACAAAGGGAGTCCAGGACAGCCACAGCTATTACGCAGAGAAGCCCTGTCTCAAAAAACAAACAAAACAGAAATGGTATAAAGCCTGCCTAAAATACAGAGAGGCAAGCCTGGCATGGGGGCACATGCCTGTAATCCCAGCACTCAGGAGGCAGAGGCAGGATTGATGTGAGTTCGAGGCCAGCCTGGTCTACAAAGAGAATCCAGGGCAGCCAAGGCTACACAGAGAAACCCTGTCTCTAAAAAAACAAAACAAAACTATAGCGAGGCACATGGTGTCGTTGGCCATTGCCCATTCTTGCCCTGTCTAAGTGTGCTACATCCTCTAAGAAACTCTATGTATCTTTTTACATACACAGAGAGGAAGAAGGGTGGCAATACAGCAAAAAAACAAAAAAATATGTCACAGAAAATATTTGCAAAGATGTATCTGATGAACAATTACAATTTAAAATAAGGAAGTCTTTAAAGCTAGTCAACAAAAACCAAACAAACAAACAAACAAAACTGAAAATGACTGGACTGTGGTGGTGCATGCCTTTAATCCCAGCTCTCGGGAGGCAGAGGCAAGTGGATCCCTGTGAGTTCGAGGCCAGCCTGGTCTACAATTTCAGTCTAGGACAGCCAAGGCTACACAGAGAAACCCTTTCTCGGAAGAAAGAAAAAAAAAACCCAGAAAATGTAAAATGCATGAAAGGTATAAATCAACACCTCACTAAAGAAGAGATATAAATGGTAAATAAGCATGTGAGAAGATGTGCAATGCATACCTTTAAAGACTTATAATTACAGTGAGATGCCTCAACACACTATTTGGCCAAAATCCAAAACACTGACAACACCAAATTAAGGATGTAAACCAACAGGAAATTACATTCATTGCTAGTGGAAACCCAAACAGTACCACCACATTAAAAAAAAATTGACAGTTGAGCACAGAGATGTTTCCAATAGTTTTGGTCATAATTGCCAAAGCATGGAAGCAACTAAGATATCCATTTGACTAGACATATTGATCGTATGCAACCCTAGCACTTCACAGAGTGAGATGATGGGCAGATTGCTAGGAGTTTAAAATCAGCCTGGGCTACCTAGTGGAGGCCTGTGATTTGAAAACAAAAGGAGAAAAAAAGCAAAAAGTGGGGTGGGCTGAAGAGGTGAGTCATTGGTTAAGAGCAGCAGCTGTACATTCACATGGGTTCTACTCTCTGCATCCACAAGGTGGCTCACCACCATCTGTAACTCCAGTTCCAGGGGAGCTACATTATCTTCTGTCTTCTATATGAGTGCTGAGATTAAATATGTCATCATCACACCTGGCAAATTTATTTTTTGTTGTTTAACATAATTTATCTTAAAAAATAATTTTTAAAAACTTACCTTTTCTCCAAAATTCAACTACAGCTTCTCTCAATTATTTGATTGAGAAAGGAGATAAAATACAATTATATTAAGTACAGTTACTTCACCTTCTCTGAAATCAATTAACAGAATATATTTATATTTGGAGATGAAGCAATAACCAAAATAAATGCAAATTATTCAGAAACCAACTTCTAACTAAGCATGCATTCTAGGCAAGCATTATACAAAATACTGCTGTGAGGCCAGGCAGTGGTGGCACACACCTTTAATCCCAGCACTTGGGAGGCAGAGGCAGGTGACTGCTGTGAGTTCAAGGGCAGCCTGGTCTACAAAGCAAGTCCAGGAAGGCTACACAGAGAAACCCTGTCTCACCAAAAAAAAAAAAAAAAAAAAAAAAAAACACAAAAACAAAACAAAATAAAATGCTACTGTGGAAGCTGGAAAAAACAAATGTCACACTCTAGTCTTCCCAAGAGTCATAATCATTAGAATATACAGAAAACAAAACTGTTATCAATGATACTTAAATTCCTAGCATTTTTTCTTCTCTAAGCACTGATAATTCTTTATTAGTCTGTAATGCGTTTGAGTATCTTGAAGACTGTCCCCAAAATACAAGAATGTTTAGTAGTACTTAATCTCTTTAACTCAAAAAGCATGGTCTACTATATTCTCAACAGGGTCAAAAAAGCAACAAAAGCTAGGCATAGTAATGTTACCTTTTAATCCCAGCACTTAGGAAGAAGAGGCAGGAGAATAGCTCTGAGTACAAGGCCAGCCTCATATACACCTCAAGTTTCAGGACAGTCAGGACTACACAGAAATACCTTGTCCTCCCCCCCCCCAAAAAAAAAAAAAAAATCAAAGGAAAGAAGGCAGGGAAGGAAGCTGGGTGGAACAGGGAAGAAGAAAAGAGAGAAAGGCAATAATACGATGAGACTTGTGGGACAACTCAAAGCACCGGCTCAAAGTGTGACCCAGCTGAAAACTATTATCTGTAGTTTTAAAAAAGAAAAGATAGGCAGGACATATGCGTATAAGCATAAACAGGCACAAACACATCCACACATCCACAGAGCACATTGTACAGCAGGCTACTTATCAACAGTAAAATCTATTACAGATGTACCTGTACTTTTCTAACTGTTTTAAAGTATTTTCATTTTAAACATATGTGTTTATTTCTTGATATACATATTTAATTCTGTGAATCAAAAGCAAGAAATTGTACTGAAAATACTTACCTTAACAAAATTGTCAGGGAACATCCCTCTTCTCCCATTTAATTCTCCTTCTAGCCATCCTTCTTCCTGTAGTTTTTTCACATTTCTGATGATTTCCCCAACTCGGATAGTTAATTCGTCATCATGTATAGCATCATAGTCATACTCCACAATATAGTCAACTAAAAAAGGAGAAAATAAATCTAATTAACAAAAGTCCTATAAACAGTATTAACAAGCTTTCAGCTATAGCATCTGAGTAACAGGAACTACTACAAAGATAAAAGGCTTGTCTCTATGGTTTTAAATATTTGATCACATCAGCAAAGTCCTTGATCATTTATGTATAGAACATAGTACACAGTGAGAGCCTCAAAAGAAATATAGTGCACATTCACTAGATATTGCATTCTTACAGTTCAGCTTTATGGCATATTATGAAGTGGTCCACAAGACCTCTCACATAAAGCCACCCTTGTATTACTCCTATCTTTATAGAATTCCTTCTCGAATGTGACCTATGACCAGCTTGCAACCAACAGAATATGACAAAGATGATGGACTATGTGGAATAAAATAATACTGTAATGGCCATGTTGCTTCTTACTTACTGGCTTTGAGGACACAAACAACTATGCTAATATGCTGGCTAGGGTGGGCCAAAAGCAAGAAGTGGAGGAAAACCTCTGTCTAAGGTCCTCACTAGCATAAAGCAAAGGACCTGGACAACGGCAGCAGTCACATGAGAACCCAACCCTGGTGAACATCTTCACTGCAGCCTCACAAAGGACCCAACCGACTCTGTAGGTATTTTTTTTTTTTATTTAACTTTAATTTATGTGCATTAATGTGAGGGTGTCAGATCTTAGAGTTACAGACAGTTGTGAGCTGCCATGTGGGTGCTGGGAATTGAACCGGGAACCTTTAGGAAGAGCAGACAGTGCTCTTAACCACTGAGCCAACTCTCCAGCTCTCCCCCACACCCGACTCTGGACCCAGCCTCTAAAATCACAGAAACAGGTAACTACGCAAGGTTCCCAAGATTTCCTTTGTAATTCTGTGGTAGGAAGAGGATACACATGTAAGTACAGGTGCCTCTTAAGATGGGGCAGGAGGGATATGTGATTGTGAGCTCCTGGGTATGTCAGTGCTGGGAACCAAACTCACTGATTTAAAACTACTAAGCTGTGTCAACAATATTAGAAAACAAATGAAGAACAAAGGCACACTGAAATGAAGATTGTATTCTCTAACTAGAGGATTTCTGATCACAGGCAGTGTATCTGTATATTTTATAAAGTTCAATTTTATTTTATTTATTCATTCTTATTTTATGTACAATGGTGTTTTGCCTACATGTGTGAGGGAGTTGGACCCCCTGGAAATGGAGCTGTGGACAGTTGTGAGTTGCCATGTGGGTACTGAAACTGAGCCTGGATCCTCTGGAAGAGCAGCCAGTGCTCTTAACTGCTGAGCCAGCTCTCCATCCCCATAAAGTTCAATTTTAAAAAGCAGAACAAATTACCTACACAAGACCGCAGCCTAGCTCATTATACTCCATCATCTGTTCTTCTATCTTCAATGGTAAGAAAAAACAAAAACACAGATAGATAGATAGATAGATAGATAGATAGATAGATAGATAGATAGATAGATAGATAGATAGATTAGATAGGCTGGAGAGATGGCTCAGAGGCTAAAAGCACTGACTGCTCTTCCAGAGGTCCTGAGTTCAATTCCCAGCAACCACATGGTGGCTCACAACCCTCTATAATGTGATCCGATGCCCTCTTCTGGCCTGCAGGTGTACATGCAGGCAGAGTACTAAAGAGCACTTCAAATCAAGCCACCACTCCCCTCCCATTTCTCACAAACTCTTAATTTTGTTCAGATACTCTGAAACCCTGTACTCTTCTCAGCTCAGTTTAGATCTTGACTAGTCTGGATAAGTACTTCTCCAGCACTAAGTCTAAGCCACCTGGGAAACCTTGTTTAAAGGCTGACTGATTATAGTTGAGATACCTAAAAACTGATGGTAAGAGGCCAAAGTATAGAGATAACTCATTCCTGATCATTCTAATTCCACCAAATCACTTGGGATTCTGCTTTTCATTCTCATTTGACTTTAAAAAGCAAAGGCGCACGCCTATAATCCCAGCACTCGGGAGGCAGAGGCAGGTGGATCACTGTGAGTTCGAGGCCAGCCTGGTCTACAAAGCAGGTCCAGGACAGCCAAGGCTACACAGAGAAACCCTGTCTCGAAAAACCAAAAAAAAAAAACCAAAAATAAAAAATAAAAGCAAAGGCACAGGGTTAGGCATTTAGCTCAGCTGCAGTGCCTGGTCATTATGCAAGAGGTCTGATTCAATCCCAATCACACCTGTACTCGAAACACAAGGGCCAGGCACAGTGATACATGCCTATAAATGTACCTCTCAAGACACTGAGGCCAGAGGAGCATGACCTTGAGTCCAGCCAGGACTACACAGTAAAATCTTATCTAAAGTAAACACAACCAGAAATGACACCCAAAACTGCTGCAGTCTGAGATAAAGAAAACCGTAGATATGCTTAAGGCAGAAGGAAGCAAGACAAGGATCTGAATAGCTTTACCAAGCTGCTCCCCTAACCACACCCAACTGCCATACCCAGATTTGTTACGTGAAGTTTTTATTTAGCTTGTAAATGTGTTGCAGACAGGATTTCTGCTGGAGCTGAAGACATTCCACTGTGGTAAAAGAGTCACCAGAACTGATAAAGCCAGCATGAAGCCTTAAGAACTTAGGGGCTGTAATTGAGATATTAGATCCCACTTCATAACCCCAGAAAAGCCAGAAAGATAAAAAGGTGGCCCACACAAAATGTAAGGAGAATGGGAACATTACATTCTATATCAAAGAGCTCAATCTCACTATCAGTCACAATATTTCCAGAAAACAAAACAAAGGCCAGTAGTGGTTTTGGCACATGCCTTTAATATCTGCATTTTGGAGGCAGAGGCAGTGAGTTGAAGGCCAGCAGAGTTTACATAGTGAGTTCCAGAACAGCCAGAAGTACATAATGAGAGCCTGTCTCAAAAAAAAAGACAAGATTTCTACCTAACACAACATGTTAACTAGCCAGGCATTTTTTCTCCCTGAAACAAAAATTTCAGTGCTAATGTACAAAATCAGAAACAAACATTGTAAGGAAACAAAGTATAGCAAAAGTACTCTGGATGACCCCTGGTTTCTCAAAGAATGATGGCTGTGAAATTTACTCAAAGTAGCAGGCAATCTCTAACATGCTAATTACAAAATAAATCTCTGAATTCTACTCATACAACTAGCGCTCAGTAACTGGATGGTTACCTTGTTTAGGTTTTGTTTCTTGACAGTCTCATGGAGCCCAGTCTGATGGAGAAGGCATGTAGTCAAAGCTGATGTTTTGTTGAACTTTGGATCAGCCCCTCCCAAATTCTGGGATTACAGGCCTGAGCCAGCACATTTTACTTACCCATTTGATCGTTTTGTTAAGATTCCTTTCAGTTACGTGTGCATGGTGTGAGCTACCCAGCATTCCCACTGGGCAATGCTGGCACTGCTCAGGAAGAGCAATACATGTACTAATCACTGAGCCCCCACTCTAGCCCCTTAAATAAAATAAGAAAGCATGAGTCTATACGGATTACAAATCAATATTTATCTCTTAAATAGTATTGCTACTCTGAGACTAAATGACAAAAGAGCCTGGTTTGTAAAAACAATTCACTGATATATTCAAGTGAAAGATGTATAGGATTAAATCACTTCTAAAACTAAGTGATTACTTCTAAACTTAAAAAAAAAGGGGGTGGGGGCAAGTATGGTGGCACACCCCTTTAATTCCAGCACTTGGGAGACCGAAGCAGGCAGATCTCTCAGTTCGAGGCAGTGCTGGTCTACAAAGAGAGTTAGTTCCAGGATAGCCAGGGCAGTTACACAGAGAAACCCTGTCTCAAAAAACAAACAAAAACAAAAACAAAATTTTTTAAATTAAAACTTAGGCCTGCAGAGATGCTTCATCCGTGAGAATGCTTGCTCAGGGGGACCTGAGAAACTCCAACAATCACACGTAAAAAGGAGAAGAGGAGGAAGAGGAGGGGAGGAAGAAAAGGCAGCATTGCAACAAGGTTTAGTAAAAATCTTGTCTGGATAATAAAGTAGAGAATGACAGACAACACTGAACATCCTCCTCTCACCCACCTCCATCCCCACATGTACAACCACACACACATAGCCCACATCTACCATATATACATTAAAAATCATCAAAAATAAAGCCAGGAGTGGTGGTACACATTTTTAATCCTAGCACTTGAGGGGCAGAGTCAGGAGGATGGTGTAAGTTTGAGGCCAGCCTGGTCTACATAGTAAGTTCCAGGACAGCTAGTACTATTGCACAGAGAAACCCTGTCTCAAAACAGTAACAAAAGTATCAGAAATAAACTAAAATTAAAATTATATGCAACAGGAGCCAGAGAGATGGTTCAATGGCTGCTGGTATGGTGGTATATACTTTTAATCACAATACTTGGAAGCTCTGAAGCAGGTAGATCTCTCCAAGTTCCAAGCCTAATGAAGGCCACACAGAGACCCAGTCACAAAAAAAGAAAAGCAAACAAACTGTGAAAGCAAATATACAAGTAATGGTGAACCCAACTGATCAGAGTCTAAAAAGGAAACAAGTTAATGAAGACAACCACCATACACACAAAGAAAATGTCACAAAGAAACCTGTTTCTTTCTAAGGTAGGCAACTGTGAATGAGGCCCTTACTAAACAAGCACCATAATCCCCAGCAGTCACATTTTTTTTAGAAGGTGGCACCCCAGGCCTGTTACGCTCACTGCTGGAGAGACAGAGACAGGAGGATCTCTACTGAATGAGCAAGTTTCAGATTCACTGGAAAACCCTATCACAAAAAATAATAGCAGTAGCAGTTGCAGTAGTAATGTAGAGAACTGAGAAGACGCCCAATCTTTAGCGCGCGCGCACACACACACAAGTGTCCAAAATGCTCCCAAAGCTAAACACTTTGAGACATAGCAAAAAATTTTAGATTTGTGAACACTTCAAATTTTGGGTGGAGTAGGAATTTCAATGAGTAAAGTCTACACAAATTGCAAGCTAATAAACAAACAAACAAACAAACAAACCTCCAAAGTCTGAAAGGTTTTTTTCCCTTTTTTCTTTTTTTGGTTTTTCGAGACAGGGTTTCTCTCTGTGTGTCACCCTGGCTATCCTGGAGTCATTTTGTAGCCCAGGCTGGCCTTGAACCCCTGATCCTCCTACCTCCACCTCCTCCAGCAAATCCTACTAGCACCAGCATACACCAACAAAACCAGCTGAAATTCTTATGTCTCTCATTTTAAATAAGAAATAGTCAACCTATATTGCATTTAGCATTTGTGCAATCTACACAGATATAAACATTTCAATCTAGTTAGATATAAACATTTAAAAACAAAGTATCAAAAGCCTTCATCAAAATTGAATTAACATTGATTTCGAACAACTCTCCTGAAAAAGCAATGTTGCAATTGTGAAAAACTTACCAAAAAAACAAAAACAAAAAACAAAAAAAGGGAACTGGGCATGGCAGCCTATGACTCCAACACTCTGGAGGCAGAGGCAGGTGATCTCAGAATTTCTAAGCCAGCCTGATCTACATAGTAAGTTCCAGGCTGCCCAGAGCTACACAGTAAAACCAGCAGAGAGGCAACACAGTAACTTCCAGAAGTGCCTAGATTACACACAATATGTGTCTTTTAAGAAAAACACTAAGAATATAATAACATTGCCACTTGACATCAAGTAAAGACTGGAACTCAAGATGTAAATATCTCGCACTGGACAAGTTGTTTCTCTGAGACAGTGCACTCAGTTTGGAAAAGAGCTGAAACAACTCTAGCCAACACTGTGGCCTAGTTAATGCTGTTTAGAGCAGAGGTTCTCAACCTGCCTAATGCTGCGACCCTTTAATACAGTTTCTCATGTTGTAGAGACCCCAACCATAAAATTATTCTTGTTGCCATTACATAACTGTAATTTTGCTACTGTTATGAATTGTTATGCAAGTATTTTTGGAGAGAGAGGTTTGTCAAAGGAGTGGCAACTCACAGGCTGAGACCCATTAGTTTAGCCAATTTAGAAAAACCTCCCAGCCAGGCCTGGTGGCACACACCTTTAATCCCAGCACTCGGGAGGCAGAGGCAGGTGGATTGCTGTGAGTTCAAAGCCAGCCTGGTCTACAAAGCGAGTCCAAGATAGCCAAAGCTAACACAGAAAGATTCTGTCTCGAAAAAACAAAATAAAAAAAAGAAAGAAAGAAAGGAAAGAAAAAAAACCTCCCATCTTTGCATGACACAAGTATTCTAAGATAAAAGAGACAAGCTGGCATGGTGGCCAAACCTTTAATCCCAGCACTCGGGAGGCAGAGGCAGACGGATCACTGTAAATTTGAGGCCAGTCTGGTCTACAAAGTGAGTCCAGGACAGCCAACTATACACAAAGAAACCCTGTATCAAAAAAACCAAAAAATTAATAGATAAGATTAATTAATCAATTAATTTAATTAAAATTTACACAGACCTAAAATTTATAGACAAGGAAACAGCAAACTTTAAAAAGAATCCTTGTAACAATCCAGAACTGAGAAGAACCATCATCAAAAATAGGCATTAAGCCGGGCGTGGTGGTGCACGCCTTTAATCCTAGCACTAGGGAGGCAGAGGCAGGTGGATCACTGTGAGTTCGAGGCTAGCCTGGTCTACAAAGTAAGTCCAGAACAGCCAAGACTACACTAGAAACCCTGTCTCGAAACCCGCCCTCCAAAAAAGCACATTATAAACAGCTGTAGTTAAAAGAATATTAAGAAAAAATGTTTAAACGAAGAGATAAGAATATTTAAAATGCAGGGCTAAAGAGATGGCTCAGCAGTTAAAAGCACTGGGTGCTTTTGAAAAGAAATGAATAGTAGAGAAACTATTCTTAAACTGATGCTAACTTCTCTGGGACAGACACACAGACACACACACACACACACACACACACAACCCAAAGGCCACATGTTAATATTTTAAATGTTCAAAAATAAACTATCACCAAGAAATTTTCCTATAGAAGTTAAAAAAGAAAAAAGAAAAGAAAGCATACCTGGAAGCTCTCTAGTTGACACAGAACACAACATGGAAGTTTATAACCCTAACAAAACCCTTAATTTTCTGTAAGAAAGTGTCAGAGATGCAAAAAAGGAAGAAAAGCAAAGTAGTAATATATATATATATCCATGTATGTATATACACACAAACATATACACAAACATCAAATAAATAAAACACAGTAACAAGAAAATTTAAAATAAAGAAGGAGCACTCACCCTTACTGAGGAGCTATTGGCAGTTGATAACTTCTGGACAAGGAATGGTCAGTTTTCTTTAAAGGTATGGCTTAAGCAAGCTCTACCTAGTGGATGGGCCCACACCCACAGATAAATAGGCAGCAAAGTGGGAGTCAGTGGGTTATTTTTTAAAGGCCACAATGTTGGGATGGGTCAGGGGTAAGGCTGGATCCGGGAAGAATTCTCAGAGTGAGAAGTGAGTAAGGATCAAAGCACATTATATCAAATCCTCTCCAAGAGTAAAAATATTATACTAAAAAGGGATTATAGGGGAATAAGTCAGAAAAATAAAGTGTGTGCATGTAGAGACAGGGAGGGAGAGAAGGAGGAGGCAGAAGAGACAGATAAAAAAAATGAGATTCAAGTAACAGCACCAGCAAGACAAGGAGTTAATAAGACTAAAATTATCAACATTAGGTTTTTGTAAAAATCAATGTTATAAGCCAGGTGTGGTGTCACATACCTTTAATCCTTGCACTCAGGAGGCAGAGGCACTGTGAGTTTGAGGCCAGCCTCGTCTAAAAAGAGACTTCCAGGACAGCCAGGACTATTACACAGAAAAATCCTGTCTCGTAAAACCAAAAAAAGGAAAAAATAAAAATAAAAAATAGCAACCAGGCGGTGGTGGTGGACACCTTTAATCCCAACACTTAGGAGGTAGAGACAGGTGGATCTCTAAATTCAGTGCCAGCCTGGTTTACAGAGCAAGTTCCAGGACAGCCAGAACTATACAGAGAAACCTTGTGAAAGAAAGAAAGAAAGAAAGAAAGAAAGAAAGAAAGAAAGAAAGAA
>OU015751.1:45006725-45043923 GCA_907169655.1 Acomys percivali
GAAAGAAAGAAAGAAAGAAAGAAAGAAAGAAAGAAAGAAAGAAAGAAGTCAAACATTGCAGGAAGAAAAGAATGAATATGAGGCTAGAGATGGCTGTGGTTAAGAGTACCTGACACCAGTTGTTTAAAAAGTACTCAGAATGTTGCGCTTGCTACCAAATCTGATGATGACCTAAATTCAATCCCTAAGACCCACAGTCCATGAATTTAAATACACACACACACACACACACACACACACACACACACACTTCACCAAAAAAAATGCAAATATAGTGGACTATAGCTGAAAGACCAGCAAACTGTAGATTCCATCTGAAGCACAGCTTCAGTGAAAGACTAAAATCTAATTCTGTGAGCATAGAATACTATCCTCCATCACCTTTTACCACCACACACTGATCCTCCCTCCAGTAACAGTGGACTATAGCGGAAAAGAATCAAAGGGTGCATTTCTGAGTATTTAGAGAACTCAAAGACAGGCAGGGAGATAAGACACTAGAGGAATTTGAGCCCTTTGGGACCTGCAGCTTTGAGCAACAACAGTTTACAAGCCCAAACTAGGTTTAAAACAAAAAACCAAGCCTTAAACTAAAGACTGTGTGCTATTTTTAGGCCTAAATACTTCTCCCTTAACAACACTATAAAACACATAAATTATTAGTATTGTTTAATGTTACTGTATTTTCTACAAAGTCAGATATTAGATCCATGTAAAAATTTAATTAAGTCACTGTATCATTCCCAAAGCCTCTTTATAAATTATCAATTGTTAAACACAGAAGTGATAAAAGTAACATTTCTTACATGCTTTCAAGAGGGTGTGTGTGTGTGTGTGTGTGTGTGTGTGTGTGTGTGTTTGAAACAGGATCACACACTGCAGCTCAGATTGTCCTGAAACTATGTAACCTGGCTGTCCCCAAGCTCCCAACAATCCTGAGTGCTGGAATGAAAAGCATGATCCCCTATGCCTACCTTCTAGTACAAATTTATTTCTGTATTTAGAGACAAGATCCACCTTATTCCAGATGAGCCTTACATCCCTAGTATTAGGATTCCAAGCAGGAGACAAATGTTGGGGTTCTAGGTGTGAACCCCCACAATGTAAAGGTTTAGCTAAGGCTATAGATTGAAGCCAGGGTTTGCATGCCAGGCAGGTACTCTATCAATTAAGTTACATCCCCAGCTCTAATCACTTTTGTTTGTTTATATGTTTGCTTGTTTTTCAAGACAGGGTTTCTCTGTGTAGCCTTGGCTCTCCTGGACTCACTGACCTCAAGCTCACAGCAATTCACCTGCCTCTACCACCCTGAGTACCCCTGTGTACTGGTTACTTTTACTACTGTTGTGACTAAACACCTTTTGGAAAGCAACCTAGAAAGCAGATTTTTTTTTCACGGTTTCAGAAGATTCAGTTAGCATCAGTAAAGAAGACATGGCACATGGCAAGGCAGCTCACATCATGGGACACAGAAGGAAAGACACCAGCAACAAGATACACTCAAGGACTCACCCCAGTGACCTACTTCCTCCAAGCAGGCCCCACCTGCTAGAGTTTCAACAAGCTCCAGCAGGTCAGATCAAGCAAACAAAGCATGAGCCTATAGGGACAGCTCATACTCAAACTGTTACACCTTCCTCTTCCTGTTGCAAATAGTATGTAAAGGTATGTACAGTATGTATACTCTGATCACATTTCTTAGAAGTGAATTTCATCAGTGCCTTTTCCACAGTATTCTATTCCTTCAATTGTTGATATACCCCAAAAAACAACCTGAAATTTTTTTAATTACTTATTACTTTAAAAAAAATAGTATTGTTACCATTCCAAGCAAAGAAACAGTCATCTGCATATAATCAATTCCTTCTCCCAAAATAAGACACAGAATTCATACAAGGAGAAAGTAAGTTGGAATATTTAGTAAGTTTCTACGTTCCTTGCTTGTTTAGTTTTGTTTTGCTTTGCTCATTCCTCCCGCTATCACCACCCTACCTGTACTTCCACCCCATACACACAGGGTCTTGCTTTGTAACCCAAGTGAGGCTTCAAATTCACAGAAATCTTGCCTCAACCTCCCGAGTTCTGGGATTACAGGTATAGATACCACATCTAACTCTTAATTCCGCTATTTCAATTCCAGTTTTAACTACAAGAAAATACTAGGAATAAGAGTATTAATCTTCTTTCAAGTCAAACCAAAAACATACCACTTGTTCATTAAAGTTGTATTGAACTCAAGAAAAAAAAAAGAAAGCTTAATGAGTATATAAAAAAACGTAAACCCAATCTCGAAAAACAAACAAACAAAACCATGTAGTGGTTTGAGTAAGAATGGTCCACTTGGGGCTGGAGAGTTGGCTCAGTGGTTAAGAGCACTATCTGCTTTTCTAAAGGTCCCGGGTTCAATTCCCAGCACCCACATGGCAGCTCACAACTGTCTGTAACTCCCAAGATCTGACATCCTCACACCAATGCACATAAATTAAAATTAAATAAAAATATTTAAAAAAAAAAAAAAAAGAATGGTCCACTTAAACTCATAGATTTGAATGTTTGTGCCATCAGGGAGTGCCACTACTTAGAAGGTTACGAGGTATTTCTTGCTTTGTTGGGAGTAGGTGTGGCCTTGTTAGAGGGAGTCTCTCACTGGAGGTGGAATAACATTTCAAGAGCCCAATCCAGGCCCTGCTACCAATGGATCCAGATGTAAAGCTGTCATCTTCTCCAACACCATGTTTGCCTGCATGCTGCCACGTTCCCCCACCTGATAATAATGGACTAAACCTCTGAACCTGTAAGCCAGCCCCAGTTAAATGCCTTCTGTTATAGAATTGATATGGTCATGGCATCTCTTCACAGCAACAGAACACTGATTAGGACAGAGACAGTGTGTAATGCAATATATCTGTTAAAAGTATCTTAAAAGAAAGGAATCTCTCAAACACCTGGACAATTTTTAAGGGTCGTTTCCTTGGATTGCTTCTGTTTACCCATTCAGTTGCTCAGGCTGGTCTCCCAGGCTCTCAGAGTAGCTAGGATTCACAAGTTTCAGAGTACCACTGTGCCTTCCTAAGTTCCTTTATTTTCATATAATAAGTTAGTCACTTTAACCTTATTATTTTGTTTGACTAACTCAACAATTTCTTCCTTTCCTAAAATGTTTTAAGAAATTTTTAAGAAGACATGCTTTCAAATCAGACCAATGCAAGTCTGAGCCTGACTTCCCAACATCCTGTCTCTAGCCTAGGATGAGCAATAATCTACACTTCTAAAGATTGAGGATCATCAATATTTTTTGCTATAATACTCTTGTGGAGATTAAAAGCTCAATGCCGTATCTAACATGATGAGTATACTCTAAATGTGAATAACTGGCAAAATGTCACCTAAAAAGAAAATTTTAAACATAGGAAAACATAGAAACTTGCTACAAAAATTCATTCATTTCTTCTTTTTTCAGTTTTTTGTTTTGGTTTGGTTTGGTTTGGTTTTTTGTTTTTCGAGACAGGGTTTTTCTGTGTAGCCCTGGCTGTCCTGGACTCCATTTGTAGATCAGGCTGGCCTCAAACTCACATCACATCGAACCACCTGCCTCTGCCTGTGCTATGATTAAAGGCGTGTGCCACCACGCCTGGCCTCAAGTTCATTCATTTTCTAAGTAGATTTTAAAAATAAAATTAAGTTCTACAAACAAATGCAATCACCTATAACAGCAGATGTGGATAAGAAATTTTCTGAAACAATCATTTGAATCTCTTCATGTTTTTAGGCATCCTCCAAAGACATTTTAAAGGAAGCTAAATTCTTAGACTCCAACAGCATAGAAGCATGTTTTATAATGCCTGACATGATACAGTCAAAAGCTACATGTGACACTGAATTGAAATACACTGCATGGAATTTTAAAGTCTCATTGAAATTTGTTAACTTTGATTTCAAGTCAATTTATTTTTTAAAAAATATTTATTTATTTATTTATTTATTTATTTATTTATTTATTATGTATACAGTGCTCTGTCTGCATGTACTCCTGCAGGCCAGAAGAGGGCATCAGATCATATAGAAGTTTGTGAGCCACCATGTGGTTGCTGGGAATTGAACTCAGGACCTCCGGAGGAGCACTCAGTATGCTTAACCTCTGAGCCATCTCTCCAGTCCAATTTACTTTTCATATGTAATAAAACAGGTATAATCATGTTCAATCTTCATTCAGCAACATTTACCTGGTTATTCCTTTAAAAACACTTTGTCTAAGCACACTTAAGATACATCTAAGAAAAAGCAAAGCTCTCAGCACTCAAGTTTATACTCTATAATACTGCTTGGATGAGGCAGAAGTAAAGATTAAGTAGACTGGGATATAATTCAGTCACCTCAGGGCCTGGAGTTCAATCCTTCGCACCAAGCAAGAAAGGGGAGGAGACAATAAAAGGAATTCCAAAACAAGTTACAATCTGGATGACAGAATGGATATAAGAAAAAAATCGGGCAGGACAAGATAAACAATGTCTACCTGTAACCCAAATAGCTTCCCTGAAAGAATGAGCTGTTCTACTACAGCACTGAGAGTTCAGGCAGTGCACAGGACAGCCTAGGACAACCTGTCATGGTGCTGTTTCCCTAACAACAGAGGCCAGCAGAATGGTTCAATGGGTACAGGTGCCTGTCACCAAGTCGGATGACCTGAGTTCAATCCCTAGGACCCATAAAGTAGAGGAAAGAACCAACTCCAGGAAGTTGTCCTCTAACCTACACATACCTATACTGTGACACGTGCACAGATCCACACACATGTGTACACACAAAATAAACGTAAAAAATGTGTTCCAAAGATTAACAGTACTCAAAAAAGAATAGACTTGTGAGAAGTAAATACTTAGAAAGAGCTTTAAAATGTACCTGAAACAGAAATAAATAATAAATAATCACAATAAACACTGATCTCAATATGCCACATTCTTCCCACTGAGTATATAGTCAAGAGTATAAGCATTTTGTCCACTTTATATTTTTCCAGACCATCTCCCAAAGCTCTGCCTGACTCTGAAGTCTCTACACAGGCAACAAAGTCCTTGAACTCCTGATTCTCCTGCCTTCCACTTCTGAGGACTGGGGTTACAGGCATTCAATATCATATCTTGTTTATGTAGTGCAAAGGATTGGAACTTTCTAGCAACTGAACCACATCCTTCAGCCCTTTACTCATTTTTTCCCCCCAAGACAGGGCTTCTCTGTGTAACCCTGGCTGTCCTGGACTCACTTTGTAGACCAGGCTGACCTGCTTCTGCCTCTCAAGTACGGGAATTAAAGGTGTGCATCATCACACCATTTTTTTCCCCAAGGGAAGACTTTTTATTTTCAAGTTCACCACACCATTTTTTTAATGCTTCTGTCTGGAATGATATAGGCAAAGGTTTCAAATCACCTATGATGAATCTCTGTGAGTTTGAGACCAGCCTGATCTGCATAGCATGCTTCAGGCCAGGCAAGGCTACTTAGTGAGACCTTTCTCAAAAGATAGATAGATAGATAGATAGATAGATAGATAGATAGATAGATAGGAAGGATAGATGAGAGAGAGAGAGAGAGAGAGAGAGAGAGAGAGAGAGAGATGGGTGGGTAGATAGGGATGGATGGTTGAATGGGGTAGGAATGCCCAGGTAGTGGTGCACATAATAATCCCAGCATTTGAGAGGCAGAAGCAGGAACATTATGTTAAGGCCAGCCTAGGCTATGCTTGCTACACAGCAAGTTCTAGGACAAGCCTGGGGAGGGAAGAAAAAAACTACACTCTAAAGTATTACTAAATGCAGTAAGTATTACTGTATTACTGAAACCAAACCACAATTATAAATAGCAATCTACAGGCGGGCATGGTGGCGCACGCCTTTAATCCTAGCACGCGGGAGGCAGAGGCAGGTGTATTACTATGAGTTCAAAGCCAGTCTGGTCTGCAAAGTGAGTCCAGGACAGCCAGGGCTACACAGAGAGACCCTGTCTCAAAAAAAAAAAAAAAGTTTCTTTTGGTTTATTTCCATTAATTCATGGTTTATGTGCTGGCTAGTTTTATCAACTTGACACAAGCTAGAGTCATCTGAGAAGAGGGAATCCCGATTGAGAAAATGCCTTCATAATATTAGGCTGCCAGCAAACTTGTAAAGCATTTTCTTAATTAGTGATTGATGTGAGAGAGCCCAATCCACAGTGGATAGGGCCACCCCCTGGGTCCTGTGCCAGAAAGTAGTATTCCTCCATGGCCTCAGCATCAGTTTCTGCCATTTGAGTTCCTGTCCTGACTTCCTTCAAATGATGGACTACAATGTGGAAGTATAAGCCTAGTAAATAATAAACCCTTTCCTCCTCAACTCCTTTTGGTCATAGTGTGTCATCACAGCAATTTTAACCCTAACTAAAACAATGTGTATGCCTATTTTATATATGTACCTATCTGGAGTTGTGTAAAATTTTATGAGACTAGGAGATGTCAATGGAAAAAATTTAAACCTGTTCTAATACACCAGTGCATCACATGCTTGCCAGAAACTGTTTTATTTAGAAAACAGAATGAAATGGCCATAAAGACTACTGCATTTAATTTCCATGAGAAAGTACACGTAAGTATAATAAACCAGCACCAGTTAATATCTAACAAAAATAATACCTCTGAAATAATTTCATATATGCTATTAGGTTCACAACAAACCTACGAGCTTCATGTTCTAAAATTGCACACTAGATTTGCCAGCCATCTCTGCCTAATAAGTGAGGCTCCATCAAAGCCGCTCTTTGCAGCAGATGGAGACCATTATGGAAAACCACAACTGGTCAAATTATGAAGAACAGAGCTGGGTGTGGTGGCGCACGCCTTTAATCCCAGCACTCAGGAGGCAGAGGCAGGTGGATCGCTGTGAGTTCAAAGCCAACCTGGTTTACACAGTGAGTCCAGAACAGCCAAGGCTACACAGAGAAACCCTGTTTCGAATAACAAACAAAATAATTAGGAAGAACAACTGCTCATGGGATTCGAAGCCCCGAAACTAAAACACAAAACAAAAACAAGAATGGCTTAGACAAACATGGTGGTGCAAGCCTATAAAGCCCAGCACTCTGAGACAGGCTGAGAGTCCAAGGCCAGCATGTTCTCTGTACAGAGTTCCAGGAAAGGCAGATAGGCAGGTTTACATAATGAGAGCATCTCGAAGGGGGAAAAAAATGGGGGAGGGGCTTAGTTAGTACTTGGGTAAAAAGGGATTCTCATTTTATATGGTGCAAGATACTTATCAGAATTCAATCTCCTACAGCAGAGAAGCACTTTTAATTAGTGCCTACTTGCAAAACTTTCATCTTAGAGAACATTCTCTGGCAGTGTGGTTGTACACTCGTGTATATGGAGGCCAGAGATCAATGACAGTGGTCTTCCTCATTTGTTCTCAATCTCTCTTGTTGTTGTTGTTGTTATTTTTAGATTTACTTGGAGTGAAGTTTGGTTTTAGAGACAAGGTTTCCCTGGATAGCCCAGGCTGTCCTGGAACTCAACTCTGAGATCTGCCTGCCTCTGCCTCCTGAGTGCTGGGGTTTAAAGACATGTGCCAGCACACCTGGCTTAAATTTATTTACTGTAGGGTTAGGGTGAAGATTAGAGTTCCAGTGGGCCTGTGAAGTCAGAGAACCTGCCAAGTTGGTCCTCTCCTTCCACCATGTGGGTGGGCCCTGGGATTGAATTTAGGTCATCGCTGGGTGACAAACAGCTTCAGTTGCTGAGCCTTCAGGTCCTCCTCTCGCAGGTCCTCCACTTTAGTTTCTATGACAGGGTCTTCCAGGGACTCTGGAACTCCACCAATTCTGCTACACACAGGGATGCTTCACCAGTGCTAGTGTTGCAGGTGCACTGGCTTGTTTTGTTATGTTTTTTAGCATAAGGCTGGAGATCCAAACTCAGGCCATTAGTTTGCTCCGCAAGCACTTTACCAACTAAGCCATCTCCCTAGCCTTTTGTTTTTGTTTGTTTGTTTTGTTTTGAGATAGATAGGGTCTTATGTATTCCAAATCAGCCTTAAACATATTATGAAAGCAAGGAAGGATGACGTTGAACTCAACTTCTTCATCTCCCATGTGCTGGGATTACAGACTTGGGCCACCATACCAGCTAAGAAAACATATTTTTAAGTAAACTGCAAGTTTTTTTAACAGGATGAGAAATGTTGGGTGCGTGACAAGTATTTGAATGACCACAGTGGCAAAGCACTTTCTTAAAACATGAGTCAATTCTCAGCATGTGGTTGATGAGGGACACTATAAATATTTCAAATAATAATAAAGGACAACTACTCAAATTCAAAATTACTAGCACAAGTCCTGGCTCAAACCTTTAACCCCAGTTCTCAGAAGACAAAAGCAAATAGATCTCTGAGTTCGAGGCCAGTCTGGTCTACATAGCAAGTTCCAGGACAGCCAGGGCTGCACAGTAAGACCCTGTCTCTGTCGGATGTGGTGGCACACGCCTTTAATCCCAGCACTCAGGAGGGAGAGGCAGGTGGATCACTATGAGTTCAAGGACAGCCTCGTCTACAAAATGAGTCCCAGACAGCCAAGGCTACAAAGAGAAACCCTGTCTCAAAAAACAAAAAACATATAAAAAAGACCCTATCTCAAACACGAAAACAAATTCAAAACTACTATTATACAAATTTCTATCAGCGAGCACTGGTGGTGCACGCCTTTAATCTCAGCACTAGGAAAGCAGAGGCAGGTAGATTGCTGTGAGTTCGAGGCCAGCCTGGTCTACAATGGGAGTCCAGGACAGCCAAGGCTACACAGAGAAACCCTGTCTTGAAAACAAAATAAATAAATAAATAAAAACACCTAAAAAACAAATTAATATACTTAAAATCCAAAATGTTTTGGTACTTAACAATTACAGTAACAATGAGTATGAAACTCTTTTTTTGTTGTTGTTTTGTTTTTTGTTTGTTTGTTTATTTGTTTCAAGACAGGGTTTCTTTGTGTAGCCTTGGCTGTCCTGGACTTTGCACACCAGGCTGGCCTCGAACTCACAGCGATCCACCTGCCTCTACCTCCCAAGTGCAGGGATTGAAGGCATGCACCGGCACTTTTATAGTTCACAGTCAGTCTACAGGCTGAAAAATATTTCTAGCCTCTTCTATATAGAGTACCAATTGATCAGTAATATCCATAAAACAGTCCTAATATTTCAAATAAAAAGCACTTGAGAGGGATCACCTCAAGTGAAGGCTTGTTTCACGCAGAAGACTGGATGCCAGAGAAATTAAACAAGTATCTTGGTTTCTGCTCATACATTCTGGATCGTGAATGTCCCAAAGAAGGCGTAGCCACCCCTACCAAGACCCTATTAGGTGATGAAAATTTCAGGAGGTAGAACATACTGGAAGGAAGTTAGGTTGTTAAATATGTGTCCTTTAGGATCACAGCCTCTTCCTGTCTCTCTTTTATGCTTCCCAACTACTATTGTCTCTAAGTTTCTATTGCTGTGATAAACACCATGACCAACATGGGTTTATTCACTTAAGTGTTTACAGTCCACCCTGAAAGAAAGTCAGGGCAGGAACCTAGAGTTAGAAATTGAAGCAGAGGCCACGGAAGAACACTGCTTACAGTCTTGTTCTCTATGGCATGCTCAGGTTATTTTTCTATATAACACAGAACCACCTACCAGAGTTGGCACTGCCCACAGTGGGCTAAACCCTCTCATATTAATTATTAATCAAGAATATGCACCAGCAGCCTGCCTATAGGCTAGTTGATGAAGGCATTTTCTCAATTGAGGTTTCCTCTTTCCAGGTGACCCTAGTTTGTGTCAAGTTGACAATAATAATAATCAGCAGAGTCATGCAGACAAGAGACTTCCTGCACTGCATGCTCTCACAATGATGCTACCAGGCCTAAAGCCCCAGTCAAGAGGCTATAAGCCATAAACCAAAACTCGGTACTCTCCTTCTTGTAAGTGGACTGTCTCAGGCATTTTACCCCGGCAACGGAAAGCAATCACATCTGCCGAGTACTTTACCACTAATCAAACTAACCAGATGAATAAATCCTACTTCCTTCCAATACAAAATCCTTCTTAGAGTCTTCATGGTTCACCTTACATTTTAACATTTTTTATACTACAACACATCCCTATTCCCTCCCTGGTTTGAGTTTCTAAAGAAGCCCCATGTTGTTTCATTCCTGCTGTCACACTCTCTTTCAAGTACAACAGTAATATAAGCCATACAACAGATTTATAACATCGAACAGGAAGAGACAGGAACACTCATATCAGAATCCAGGGGTTGCAAGAAGTTGTTTTGTTTTGTTTTAAGAAAACAATACTTAACTAATCTCTCAGCAGCAGCTCCTTTCCTTCATATGACCTTGTATTAATACCTTTCTTCTGGGGTGGACTTAACAAATTCACAGCCCACCAAAGCTAGGTAAGTGCTTTAACACTAAGTGCATTCCCTTCCCCCATCCCTTTCTTGTAAGTTAGTGGTAATTTCTGAGTTGTTTTTTTTTTTTTTTTTTTCCTTAAAATCCAGAGTGATTAAATTCTCTATAGTCACTCCCTTGGAACACAAATTACCTGGACACTGAATCATCTTGAATAGCCTAAAATACACTCGATATGGTGCCTGGCACATTCAGACAGCTTGAGTCCAGAAGTTTGAGGTCATCCTAGGGAACATAATAGGACCCAGTCCCCAAAGGGAGGCAGGGGTGGAAAGCAGGTCCATCACATCACTAAGACCAAGTAAGGGATGCTAGACTGTGACCAAGGAATACTGTCAAGTATTTGGGCAAGTAGAGGATCACTTTAAAACCCAAAGTTGGGCTGGAGAGATGGCCCAGAGGTTAAGAGCAGTGTCTGTTCTTCCAAAGGTCCTGAGTTCAATTCCCAGCAACCACATGGTGGCTGACAACCATCTATAATGAGATCTGGTGTCCTCTTCTGGTGTGCAGGCACACAGGCATACTGTATAAATAATAAATAAATAAATCTTTAAAAAATAAATAATAAAACCCGAAGCCAGTCATGATTACTACACTTATACAATAAACCGCTACAGTTGACTACTAATATAATCAAGACACATACAATATAAGATCCAGAGCTGAGAGGCTCAAGCATCTTCTCAGGGATACTTCTGGACTCGTCTAAACAATCTCAGACAGTAATTGGGATCCAGTTCCCAAAAAAAAAAAAAAGAAACAAACAAACAAACACCTGCCCCGTATTTCCCTCAGAAGAATGCTGGACCTTGTCTGACCTCATTTCCCTGTGGCTAGGTCTTTGAGGCTTCCTGCCAAACCCCATTTCCTATCACTTCCCCCCAGGAGGCCAGTGTGAATGTCTACCTATCACCACCCACCGAGCAGCAGCTCACTCCCACAGCATCCTCAAGTGCTCCACCATCTTTCCACACATAGATGGCTCGCATGCTGACACATGAACCTCCGTCTAGGTTTCCCACACTTATGTTCTGACCCCACCTCACCTGGAAAGACTCCCTGACTCACTACTATTTGAGTTGATCTATAGAGTAGATATCAATTTTACAAAAGTAAAGGTTTTCAAACTCTTAAAAGTTTTTTAAATCTATCGTAAACATGATTATTCTAATTAAGAATTAGACTGTTGTGATTCATCTTTGAAAGAAAACTTTTTGAGAAAGGGTTTCTCTGTGTAGCTTTGGCTGTCCTGGACTCACTTTGTAGACCAGGCCGGCCTCGAACTCACAGCAATCTACCTGCCTCTGCCTCCAAGGGCTGGGATTAAGAGCGTGCTCCACCACTGTGCAGCTTAAGAAAACTTTTCTTACCCAGGCATGGTGACACACATCGTTAATCCCAGCCTTCGGGAAGCAGAGGCAGGTGAATGGAGACCAGCCTGGTTTACAAGAAGAGTCCAGGACAGCCAGGACTGTAAGAAAAACCCTGTCTCAAAAAACCAAAACAAGTAAAGAAAATGTTTCTTTTTTTATGCTCTGAAACTGCCTGGTAAATCCCAAGATATCTACTTACAAATATTATCTGTACACATGAATGTTATTTACAACGTAAAATAAGGAGATCACTCACTATAGAGGTTCATGTATCATCTAAACCAATTGCGAATTTCTACTAAAATAACTTCAGCCGCTGGGCGGTGGTAGTGCATGCCTTTAATCCCAGTGCTCCGGAGGCAGAGGCAGGTAGATCTCTGTGAGTTCCAGACCAGCCTGGTCTACACAGCTAGTTCCAAGACAGGCAAGGCTACACACACAGAGAAATCCAGTCTCAAAAAGCAAAAACAAACAACTTTAGCCGAGCAGCCTACTCTATACAATGAGTTCTAGGCCAGCCAGTACGAGAGTGGAAACCTCATCTCAAAAAATAAATGAGTAAATCATGATTGGTGTGGTTTATACACACACATAAAACACTTTCAAAATAAGTTTTATTCTTTTGAATAAGTTTTTATTTAATTTTGATACTATAAAATAGCATCAATTGTCTGTGCCTGACAATCCATCCAGCGACCTTGAACAAGTTAAAGTGTGTGCTTGCTGTTACCATAAAACCTCCAAGTTTTGGAAAAACAAAGTATCTATCTGTACTTCTCCCAATCATGAATCCTGAAACAGTCTTACTATGTAGCTCAAACTCCCCTGGAATTCATGGTCACCTCCTACACCCACTCCCAAGTAGGTGAGAAAGCAGGTGCCTATCACCAACCTTGAATGCTTAACCCTGAAATTATGAGCATATAAGATAATGCGTGTCTGTACACAGGAACCTGAGAGATAGCTCAGCAGTTAAGAGCTCTTGCTTCTCAATCATGAGGCCTAAGTTCAGATCCTAGCACCCAAAACTCCCAAGGAGGCAGAGACAAGAAAATTGCTGAGGCTTACTGTCTTTAATCCTAGCTAGGAAAACATGAACTCCAGGGTTCAGAGAGCTGCCTCAAAGGAATTGGTAAAGTGGTTGAAGAGGCACTGAACACCCTCTTCTGACCTCCACACATGCACAAAGGTACATGCACCACCGCTGCACAAGCAATTTGTACATAAGTCATTATAGTAATCCCAAACCTAAGCATTTTCTGACAGTAAAAGGCTCAAATATTGTCATAGGAATAAATTTGATTGTTGCACCAGATACAAATTTTAAAATAGAAAATCCTTATCTAAAATTAAGAGAAACGTAGCCTTTAGTATCTGCTTGCCATATATATTTTTTTTCTTTATTTTTTTCTTTCCTCACTCCAAAAATGCTTATCTGTATTTTTGAGGAGAAAAAAGGTATTGGGGACTGGAAAGATGACTCAGCAGTTAAGAACAGAGCACTAGGCGCTGGAGAGATGGCTCAGAGGTTAAGAGCACTGGCTGCTCTTCCAGAGGTCCTGAATTCAATTCCCAGCAACCACATGGTGGCTCACAAATATCTATAATGTGATCTAATGATATCTACTGGCCCGCAGGTATACATTCAGGCAAAATACTGTGTGCACAATAATAAATAAATCTTTTAAAAAGAAAAGGCACTGGCTGCTCTAACGGAGATCCTGAATTCAATTCCCAGCACCTACATGGTGGCTCACAAAAGCCTATAACTGTAGTTGACAGGGGATCTGGTGTCCTCTTCTGTTGTGTAAATGTACATGCAGACAAAATACACAAATACATAAAATACACAAATACATATCTGGTGCCCTCTTCTGGCCAGCAGGTGTACATTCAGGGAGAGCATTGTATACATAATAAATAAATAAATCTTTTTTAAAAAATACAAGTCAGCACCAGCAATACAGAAGAATAAGAAGAAGAAGACTGTTAGCTCATTCATTTGCCTTATTGCCTGAGCTTGGCACTTCTCCCCAATTTATAGATCAATGCATAGAGGCACAGAGAGGCTAATTAACTTTCTAAGCTACAAAATTTGCAGGTAAGGTTTTGGGAAGTCCCTATCCAGAGCCCTTTTTTCCTTCTTTAGACCATTTCTTGTAGCCCAGGAAGACCTTGAATGTGCTGGGAAAATAAAGCTGGCCTTGATTTCTTCAAGTCCTACTTCTACTTCCAAAGTAGTATGGGCCTAGGGTTCAGAACTGCTCTTAACTAGCCAGGTGTGTCCATTAAGTGTAGGAACTGTCGCCTCATAAGTATCCATGTTCATCTCAAAACACAAAAAGACTTATTTTTATTTAACAAATTAGGTGTGTGTGTGTGTGTGTGTGTGTGTGTGTGTGTGTAAGCTGTGTGGAACAGTGCCCTCAGAAACCAAATGAGGGGATCAGTTCCCTTGGATGCTCTAGGCAATTTTAAACCACTCAATATGAACGCTGGGAGCCAAATTGGGGTCCTTTAAGAGAGCTCTTAAGAGCTCAGCCATCTTAAGCTTCATCATGAATTACAAAAACTGAAGACAACTGGTGGGTAGTGACAGCTAAGGCTTGTAATCCAACAACCAAGAGGCTGAGGCAGGATGATTACTTTGAGTTCAAAGCCAGCCTAAACAAAGTAAGTAGGTGAGATCTTTTCTTTAAAATGGAAAAAAAAAAAAAAAAAAAGGCAAGTGTGGTAATGCACACCTTTAATCCCAGTGCTCGGGAGGCAGAGGCAGGGGGATCACTGTGAGTTCGAGGACAGCCTGGTCAACAAAGCGAGTCCAGGACAGCCAAGACTACACAGAGAAACTCTGTCTCAAGGGGGGTGGGGGGAGGCTGGAGAAAAGGCTCAGTGTCAGTGGCTAAGAGCACTGTCTGTTCTTCCAGAGGCCCTAAATTCAATTCCTGGCAACCACATGGTGGCTCACAACCATCTATAATGAGATCTGGTGCCCTCTCCTGGCATGCTGGCAAACATGCAGGCAGATTACTGTATACATAATAAATAAATCAAGTGTTTTTAAAATGCAAGAAAAAGAACACCAGGTAACAAACTGACCAAAGTATACATGAGATGACACTCTTTTTTTACATGAACTTGAGGATTTTATTGATTACACAACTAATAAATTTTAAGTTCACATTCATCTGCAAATGTTTCACAAATACTTTACAGAAAGTAACCACAAACACCCAAAATAACAAATCTTCAAAGCACATCTTGACAGTATGCTAAACAATGAGCTGTTCTGCCAACTCTAAATAGACTAAAGAAAGGTCCTGTGGCCAATAAATACAGGTATCGAGATGCAAAATACTTTTCATTTACTTTGCTTGAGGCCATACCATAGATGGGAGTAGTGGCGCATCCCTTTAATTTCAGCACTTGGGAGGCAGAGGCAGGTGGATCTCTGTAAATTCAAGGCCAGCCTGGTCTACAATGCGCATTCCAGGACAACCAGAATTATACTATCAGAACCTGTCTTTTAAAAAAAAAAGACTGAGAGAAGACCGCATACTTATGGGCCTACTGATTTTCCCCTATGCAAACCAAAAATTTAAATGATTTTCAGTTTTTAAAAAATTATATATATAAGAAAAGTGAAGGTAAACGTAGATACTAATCACAGTTTCAAGCCCATCCAATAACACACAGTAGAAAAAGTGCTTAAAATTACTGCAGGAAATGTTTGCTGTCTAGCACCTGGCCCAACAGTCTATACAAGATCCAAGGTGGTTAAAAGGGCTCACAACAACTCAGTCACAAAATGATGACTCTAGACCATCAAAAGACTTTTAATTACATTCTGCATCCTGACTTAAGACAGATAAGAATTGCATACCTAATTTTAGCTTTTTATCCAAATCAGTTAGGCTAGCTTTGATGCTTAGAATAAGCCTGCAATTACCCGGTAAACTCAACCAATCAAGTGGAAAGGAATTCATTTCAAAGTCCCTAACAGCAAAATGTTTGACTCCTGCATTGAAGAGCACTTGGTGTATAAAAGGTACACAAAGCAGAAGGGAAGCAGAGGGAACATAAAATTAGAAACTCTAAGAAAACAGAATAGCCAGTGTCTGTAAACACTAGCTAAATTCGTCTCCCACAAAACAAAGTGTGGGCATGGGGTGCCACATCAGCAGCACTCCTGTTTTTGTCAGGCTTCTAAATCATCCGTTAGTTTCGTGAATTATTAATTTCAGTAATGGTTGAAGCTGCATCAACTTTCAAATGAGAAAGTGATAATGTCTTTCTGATTTACACCACAAAACCAAATTCGGGTTTTACAACTGAACTGAACACACACTCTTGTCTTGTGGCTGCATAAATTTGGTTTTAAAAAGGGAAAAAAATAAATTCTTTTGCATTACTTTTAATTTGTAAACATTTGAGGGAGTTAATGCTTAGCCCAGAAGCAACTTTGTTACCCAAAGAATTGTTACACCACTTAACAAAACTCCTCTTCAAAGACCACGGCGGCAAAGCGTTCGCACAACAACAACAACAACAACAAAAAAAAAAAAAAAAAAAAAAAAAAACACTGAAGAACGCCCAGAAAACAACCTTGTGGGCCCTGTACTTTTTCTCCCCTCCAAGAAGGAAGTCTCACTCCAAACAGGAAACTGCTCCTCCAGAGGTTCAACTGGGAATGCTAGAATATCGAACCCCAACCCAGTCCTCAGGAGGAAATTCGATGTGCTGCTAAGTGCCCACACACCTGACAAGGAAGATGACGACTACCAGGAAAACGATTTCCAAAACTAGCCCAAGAAAAGGGGAAGGAGAGAGTAGACAAAAATCACTGCCAAGCCCAGCCGATCGCAAATAGAAGAACTAAATATTTTCTGTGCTTCGAATTATCTATAACAAAATGTCTGTGTGTGCACACAGTGGATGTGGGGGTGTGAATGCACTACTTTTTTTTTTTTTTTAACTCAATCTGTACCAAGCCTCGGAGGAGCAGAGCTGCAAGCGCTACTTGGTCAAGTTCGCGACCGCCCTCCCCCATCGAAGCCGGAGGCTCCCAGAGGGCGCGGGGCTACCGGTCACGGGTTCGAGCCCCGCTGTCCCGCAAAGGACCGATTAGAGGAGCACCCCGACCCGACCCTCGTGCGAGGCGCCCAGAGACCGGCGCGGCGGTGCTTACCCATGCTGCGGCGCTGGCGGGGAGAGCGCGGCCCCGCGGCCCCTTCGGTGCACCGGCTCAGGCACGGCGAGGAGGCGTCTCCATCCGCCCGCGGCGCGCTCGGCCGCTCCTCACACCCAGCCTCAGGCGCGGGCCCGGCAGGCGGGTGCGAGCGGCGTCCGCGCGTGCGCGCTCAGCGCGCACTCCCCAGGTCGCTTCCGCTCGCCGCTGAAGCACCGGCAGGGTCTCTCGCGGCCAGCTCGCCCGGCACACACGCCGTCTGAAGCCGAGTGCACCTCACTCAAGACCGAGGTGGGGAAATCCACGGGCCCGTGTGAAGAGATTTGGGACCCGGCTGGGGCGAAATCTCGCGAGAATGGTCTGGGACTCCCGGACACGCCCCCTGCGGTCCCCGCCCGCCACCCAGACTCCCGCAGCTGGTGCCAGGTGCGGTGACGTCACGGCGGGGGCGCGCACCAACCTCCTCCAGGTGCTGGGGGCACTTGGTCTTCCCTGAGGTGCAGGACAGCTGGCGTCTGGTCTCAGACAGATTTAGCAGGGGATCTGCAAAATGAGCCCAGGTTGCCCCACTTTCTTTTCTGCAAAGATGTAGCTTGTGGGAGATCTAAGAGAGGAAAACTAGGGGAGCAAGCACTTTGACTTCAAAATTGAAGGCATGCCCAGCAAATGTGGGGACCCCACAGTTCACCTACAAAGTTCCCTACAGGCCAAAGGCACTGCTCTTGTTTGGGGTAGTGGAGGCACGAAATATACTGTTTTATGGGACGACATTACTGTATTCCTTGAGTCTCTTGTTGGCCAAAGACGACTTCCTACTCCCTCTTTTGAAACAGAAATTGTTCTAAAATTGGTATCGTGGTTTGAAACACTGCCAGAGGTTTTTTTCCTAGAGTCAATATGAAGACCGGCATAGCATTATTGTAATCAGACGGGAGCTTTCTTCAAATTACAGACAAATGTAATGAATTCAACCTAGTTTGATTTTTATACTTTTCCCCTCGTATTTGAAAAAAGTCAACTTCCAAGTTCTGAGCAAATTTGTGGAAGAAACGTGTTGACTGCCAACTACTGTGCCTAGTGCTTTTTCAAGAAATTATGTCATTGAATTCTCACAGCTACCCGACACTTAAGTGCCTTGCCCTTTGGAACCAGGCCAACTTGGGTCTCTGAAACTCAGACCTGCCATTTACTTTTTGTAGGTCCTTGGGTGAATGAAACTGACAGGCCCTTTAGCTCAAGACATTTGTCTTGAGAGAAATCTTTACAGTGTAGAACATAGTATCTGACTCAAGAGTAGGTAACTTTGTAAATACCTGGTCCCACTATCTCCTGTAGACCTGCTTTGGACATCTTTCACTGCTTCTGAAAAGGTTGTCATAGTGATTTCGAAACAGGACTTGTAAGATTCACAGTGTATAAAACATTTACAAGTAGTTCTGTCCAAGAAGAAACAAGGAAAACGTTTCATTTGCACAAGTAAACAAGATGCCAGCTGCATAGCACTGAAAGCACAGGACACTGGCCTTGCTTTTATTGAGTAATATGTTCATTGTCTCCGACCAAGCAAAACAACGCAGGTGAAAAATTCATAGCCCTTCTCGGTAACTCTGCATTCTAGCCCAAAGGCAAGACATGAACACACAAATGAAATAAGCAGCCTAAAGTAGACAAAGTAGGGTAAGAGCTTAAAGGAAAATAAGTTAGGAGCTACAGCCTGGGGGAGAGGGGATGGGCAGGGGAGAGGTAAAACGGAAACACAACCACAGTCTTAGAGTTAGTAGATAAAAACCATGAAATGCAGAAATGTATTCATTTTCACTTGTATGTGTGAGTTCCCACATGTCTGCGTACCACATGCTTGCCAGTTCCTATGGAGGCCAGAGAAGGTCGATAAATCCCCTGGAGCTAGGGTTCCAAGCAAGTTTGAGCCATCAGATGTGGATGCTGGGATCCAAACTCAGGTCCTCTGCAAGAGCAAAAAGTGCCTTTAACAGCTGAGTCATCTCTTCAGCTCCCAGAGCTTTGTTTTTAAACTGTAGAAATTGAGTGTAAATGTGCTTCCTAGGACCAGGGAGATGGTTCCTTGGCTAAAGGCACCTGCCAAGGCTGACGACATGAGTCCCATTCTTACCTTAGGACTCACATGCCCCTAAATAATGTTTTAAGTATTTTCTCAACTGAGTACTGGGCAAATGTTAGTGGGTCAATTCTTAGCCCTTTGCTTTCCAGGGCAATGGATTCGATTCACTCTGACCATTTACCCTTTTGTGTCTTCTGCAGAGTGAACATGCTAAGGTGGCTTTACAAGATGTTACAATGTCTGTGGCTGATACAATTTCCAACCAAGCCAATCCATGCCTATCTACTCTCATGTTTCCCTGATGTTTTCTTATGACTTAATCAGAAAATAACTGCACTGAAATGTTTTCCTGTTGGTCAAAAACTACTTTACGGGGACCAACATAGTAAAGAAAGAAAATTGAATGTTAACTAAATTTGGGTTGTTTTTAAACTACTTGTTGACTTCAAAAGTTGCCAGCAACTAATTCTTCTTTGTCCCTTTGTTCTTGGTTTCAAAATACTAGGTTTCCTGAACAGCGTTTTAAGTGTTATCTTGTTTGGCTTGGCTAATTTCTGCTGCACTTAAGTTTCTACCATCTCAATCTTTTTTTTTTTTTTTTTTTTTTTAAGAATTGCTCTTTAGAAAACAATTGTAGGAAATTATAATCTTAATCACAAAGCCTATACTGTGAGTTCATGGAAAAAGAAATGAGAGTCCAGCCTCCCCCTGCATTCCCCTCCCCCACGTTCCGCTCACACTGGCATCCCATCCATCACCCTGTGACAGGATCCTGTTATTCCACTAGCAATTTGGGGGCTATGCTCAGGCAAGTGACCACGCTAAGCCATCTCCCCATTGGATGCCTTTTAGAAGGTTTTAATGAAGTAAAAGAAAAGAAAGAGTAAAAGCAAGAATATGGTGCTTAATGATGCTGTTTGCACTTGATTAGATTCGAGGGCCACAGGCAAGTCGCAGGAGTCTCTTTCGAGAAGTATTAGCCCCAAAATGTTAAAGCTATTCCTTGGTGACCGGTGCTCACTCTGTTTATCTCCAACTTGTAAACCTCCTGCCTCTCCTCCCAAAAGTTAAGACTTTAGCAGGTCTTTAATCCCAGCACTCAGGAGGCAGAGGCAGGTGGATCGCTGTGAGTTCGAGGCCAGTCTGGTCTACAAAAGTGAATCCAGGACAGCCGAGACTACACAGAGAAAACCTGTCTTGAAAAACCAAAACCAGAAAGAAAACAAAACAAAAATTCAAGTTTATACCACCATTCAATGCTTGTTTGTTTGTTTGTTGTTTTTGAGACAGGTTTTTACCTGGCCTGGAACTCACAGAGATCCTTCTGTCTCTGCCTCTCCAGTGCTGAGGTTAAAGGTGTGCCTACCATGCCTGGCTTTCCCTGTCTTGCTTAAAACTGGCCCCTATTGATTCTGAGATGCAGTTTTTTAAGAGTTATTTATTTTTGTGTATATGGGTATTTTGCCTGCATGTATAATTAATTTACTGTTGTTTATATGAAATTCTCTATTGTAAACAAAACAAAACAAAAAAAACTGTATTTAGAATCAACATAGCACAGACCAGTAAAATATGAACTCTCCCTTCCTACTCCAACTTCTTTGGGTTTTGTTTTTGTTTTTTGTTTGTTTGGTTTGGTTTGGTTTGGTTTGGTTTGGTTTGGTTTGGTTGTTTGAGACAGGGTCTTCCTGTGTAGCTATGGCTAGCCTAGAATTCACCATGTAGACAAGGCTGGACTTTTTGTTTTGTTTTGTTTTGTCCTAGACTAGCTTTGTAGACCAGGATGGCCTCGAACTCACAGTGATCCTCCTGCCTCTGCCTCCTGAGTGCTGAGATTAAAGGAGTGTGCCACCATGCCCAGCCAGGCTGGTCTTTAATTTATAGAAATCTGCAGGCTTCTTGCCTTCTGAGTACAGGCTGCTTTGTTCTATAGTTTCATTTGTGTATGTTTAGTCTACGTGGCACTATATTACATACGGGCTCTTTCAGATGAGTACAGAATATACTTTGATCTATGTCCCCCATACCACTCCTCTCTCTCCTCTCCCTCCAATTCCCTCTCCCCTTAATTCCTTTTATTCCTCTCCACAGTTTTACTTTTACCTTTATGCATAATTTCACATATCTATATAAAATCTAGGAATCACAAATGAGAGAAAACATACAGTATCTGTTCTTCTGAAACTGACTTCCTTTGCCTAATATTGTATCCAGTTGTATCTATTTTCTTGTAAACAATGTAAACTTCAATTTGAGGCTAGGTTGGTCTACAAAGTGAGTCCAGCACAGCCAAGGCTACACAGAGAAACCCTGTCTCAAAAACAAAAAACAAAACAAAACAAAACAACAACATAAACTTCATTTTTTTTATTTATGACTAAAAAATTCATTGTATATACATATATGCATGTGAACACACACACACATATCACACTTTTTATGCATTTCTTTGTTGTTGGACTCTTAAGTTTGTTCTGTCAGTAAACATTGTCGTGCAAGTGTCTCTGTGACATGTTGGCTCAGCTCAGAGTCTTGTTGGAAATACCCTGAGTGGTAAAGCTCAGTCAAATGGTTTATATCTATCTTTATTTATTTATTTATTTATTTATTTTATTTTTGATTTTTCGAGACAGGGTTTCTCTGTGTAGCCTTGGCTGTCCTGGACCCGCTTTGTAGACCAGGCTGGCCTCGAACTCACAGCGATCCACCTGCCTCTGCCTCCCTAGTGCTGGGATTATAGGCATGCACCTCCACACCCGGCTCTATCTTTAACTTTGAGGAACCTCCAAGTGATTTCCATAGTAGCTACACTACTTCATTCTGACCAACATAACATGAGGGTTCCCCACTTTTTTGTGGGCACCACCACACCCGGAGAGAGGTTTTCTTTTTTCTTACCAGTTATTTTATTTTGTTTCTAAGACGGGTTCTTGTGCGTCCAGACTGGCCTCCTACTGGCTCAGTAGCTGAAGATGTCGTTGGACTTCTGATCCTCCCACCTCTGCCAGCTGAAGAGGTTGACATGGAATCTCAATGTAATTGTAATTTGCATTCTCTGATGACTAGTGAGATTAAACTTTTTTTTAATGCATGGATTAGCCATTGTACTTTAATCTATTGAGAGTGTCTTTCCACTTTATTAGCCCAGGGGATTGGTTGAGTTCTTTCCAATAAATATTATTGTGTTGTATTGTCCAAATGTCAAGTAATAGTTGAACATACCACAAATCATTCTACTACAGGAAAGTTTTTTTGTTTGTTTGGTTGGTTGGTTTGGTTTGGTTTTTGGTTTTTTGGGTTCTTGAGACAAGGTTTCTCTGTGTAGTCTTGGTTGTCCTGGACTTCCTTTGTACACCAGGCTGGCCTTGAACACACAGCCATGTTCCTGCCTCTGCCTCTGGAAAGCTTTTTTAAAAAAATAACAATATTATTAATTTGTGTTTCTATTACTTGGGAGTCTTTATAAATTACACAGAGAGCCCAACGTGGGAGCTCATGTCTGAACCCAGCACTTGAGAAATGGATAGAGGAGGATGAGGAGTTCCGGGTCATCCTCAGCTACACAGTGAGTTTGGGGCCATCCTGAGCTACGTGAACCCATGTCTAAAAAGCCAGAGAAGGAGGGCTAGAGATGGAGCTCCTTAGCTGTGCTCTTGCCCTGCACACAAAAAGCACTGGGCTTGACTCCCAGCACAAACTCAAACTAGACATGGTGGCCCACTTTTGTAATCGCAACATTCATGAGACCCTGTCTCAAAAAATAACAATTACATGATAGGGCTTCTGCTTAAAATAGTAACCTAAGGGACTCTGAGCAGAAGATCCCATGAGTGCTCATCATCTCGGGGCCACCATGTGGCCTCCTATGGTACTAAAAGGCACTCATTAAATTATTATATGGATGTGCTTCTGCCTAGACAGCCATCATCTTGTTCTAAAACAAGAAGTAGAAATTTTATTTTAGCTTTCCTCTTAGCTTCCCCAACTGTGCAGAAAGACAGAAAAGTTTTGTTTTTTGTTTTTCTCATCTGATGCTGGAGCTTTGAATCAATCTATCTCTCTCTAGTTTTTTTTTGGCGGGGGGAGAAAGGGGTGTTCTGTGTGTGTGCATGTGGTGTGTGTGTGCATGTGGGGTGTGTGTGTGTGTGTGTTATGTATGGGGCATGTGTGGTGTGTGTGTGTGTGGTGCTGGGCACTGCATGACATTATTTTGATGCCAAGAATTAAATTCCTGCCAAAGCAGAAAAAGCTCATAAATCAAGACGTTCCTCTCTGCTCCTTCCTGAGAGCTCACATTCCATTCTGCTGGTTTCCGGCCATGTCCTGCCACTCCCACAGCTGCACCACATTCTATATGTGGCTCCTAAGCAAGACTATCCAGCCTCCAGCTGGCCCACGCCTCCTCAGCTGGCTCTGCCTTTTCTCAGATCTGGTTATCTATGGAAGACAGGGCTGCTTCACCTGAGACACCTTCAAGGACACTCCAACCTCCTTACGCTTTAGGCTTGTACTTGTACTTTCACCTTATAACCCGGGAAACTGAGTCATCCTGAATGACTCCCTACCCCACTGTCTGCTTTCTTACCGAATTGCTTCTCCTTGGACATGGCCTACGCCTTTTGTTCTACTTTGCTTTCTGTTCTTAGGACAAAGTGCTGGCCAAAAGCAACTTGGGAAGGAAAGGGTTTATTTGGCTTACAGGTTCCAAGCCACTATCCAGGGCAGCCAGAGCAGGAGCTCAAAGCCAGAACCTGGGGGCAGGAACTGAAGCAGAGCATCAGTTACTGGCTCACTCTCCAAGGTTTGCTCATACAACCCATGGGTGGCACCAGTCACAGTAGTCTGGACCCTCTTAATATCATTATTCAAGAAATAAACGGCGGACGTGGTGGCACATGCTTTTAATCCTAGCACCTGGGAGGCAGAGGCAGACACATCTCTGTGAGTTCGAGCCCAGCCTGGTCTACAAAGGGAGGAGTTCCAGGACAGCCAGGGCTACACACAGAGAAACCTTGTTTCAAAAAAAAAAAAAAAGGAAAAGGAAATAGCTGGGCATGGCATGGTGACATACACCTTTAATTCTAACACTTGGCAGGCAGAAGCAGGCAGATTCTGTGAGTTTAAAGCCTGTTTAGTTTACATAGTGAGTTCCAAGCTAGCCAGGGCTACTTGATGAGACTCTGTTTCAAAAAGCAAAGGAGGAAGACGAGAAGGAAGAAGGTAGATAGTTAGGACAGATAGAGTGAAACAAAGAAAGGAAGGAGGGAAGGAAGGAAAAGAAAACTCTCCACAGGCATGCCCACAGGCCAATCTGATGGAGACAACTGCTCAATTGCAGTTTCTTCTGCCCAGGTGGTGACAGCTATGGTCCAACTGACAGAAGTAACCAGCACACCTTCTTTCCTCTATAAAGTCACTGGCAGGTCACAGTGGCACACACCTGTCACCTCAGCACTCAGAGAGGCAGAGGCAGACGGATCTCTGTGAGTTCAAGGCCAGTCTGGTCTACAGCATGAGTCCAGAACAGCCAAGGCTACACAGAGAAACTCTCTCTCAAAAAAAGCCATCCCCCAACAAAAATATTAAGTCTCCGACTTGGCCTTATCATTTTCTGGAACTACATTCCCTCAACAACTGTATCTCCTAGGCCCTGTCTTTACCCCTTTCCTTTCTTCCATCCCACCCTTTCTCCCTAAGTGTTTTTTCTGTTTGTTGGTTGGTTGGTTTTGGTATTCTCCTCAGATTGCCAATCCAGTTTTCCCAGTTTAATAAACCCTACCTAAGTGGCCTCTTTGATCTTCTAAGCCTCTCTCATTAGCAAATATATTTTCACAGAATACCCTTGATGGTAGCCAAGTGCTTGACTTTTCTACACAATTATCACGGACCCAACTGCAAGCACTGTAAGTCATCAGCCTTTTACAGGATAACCACTTATAATCCCAGTGTGTGCCTCGAAATGAGTCACTGAAGGAAGAGATGCCATTTCTGCTCTGAGGGTAGGAGCACAGATGACATTGTTAAGAGCAGCCATCGTCTGACCATTCAAAGTCTCAGACACCACCAGATGCACATCATGTACCTCCCCAGACATGCCTGTCATTGGAACACTGTGAGCAAGCTGTAGGACCATAGGGAACTCAACCGGGTCTTTGCATTCCCTGATCACATGACCCTGAAGTGCTAGAGCCCGTACAAAGAATACAGGGCTAATTCTATAGCTGATAGTCTAGACTGTTCTAAGTCAATTTGCTTCTTGAACTGGGCTTCCTTTGTTGAAAGAAGAGGAAGGAGGGAAAGTGGTGGGAGGAAATGATGAAGGAATCTTCCTTCTTTGTTGTGAGAACCAACCAGGAAATGGCCTGGCACAGATTACAGATTACGTACAATCCCCTGCATCACTCACTGAAGACCTACTCTCTGCCAGGTACTGTGTATAGATAGGTACTTGTGTAGACAGGTGGAGAAAGATATGCCATCTAACTTAAGATTTAAAATAGGAAGTCAGGCTAGGGCTGGACAGATGACTCAGAGGTTAAGAGCGCTGTCTGCTCTTCCAGAGGTCCACAGTTCAATTCCCAACAACCACATGGTGGCTCACAACCATCAGTATTGTAATCCGGTGCCCTCTTCTGGCATGCAGGCACACATGCAGGCAAATACTGTATACATAATAAATAAATAAATTGAAGAAGAAGAAGAAGAAGAAGAGGAGGAGGAGGAGGAGGAGGAGGAGGAGGAAGAAGAGGCTAGATATGGTGGCATATGTCTTTAATCCCAGGACTCAGGAAGTAGAGGCAGGTGGATCGCAGAGAGTTTGAAGACAGGATGGTCTACTAAGTGAGACCAGGACAGCCAAGGATACACAGAGAAACCCTGTCTTGAATAACCAAAATAAATAATAAAATAAAGCAAAAAAAAAAAAAAAGTATTTTGGTGGTATAGTGCTTGCCTAGTGTGTACAAAATCCTGGGTACTTAAAAATAAAGTAAAATAAACCGGGCATGGTGGTGCACACATTCAATCCTAGCACTCGGGAGGCAGAGGCAGGTGGATCGCTGTGAGTTCGCTGCCAGCCTGGTCTACATAAGCGAGTCTAAGACAGCCAAGGCTACACAGTGAAACCCTGTCACAAAAAACCAAAAAAAAAAAAAAAAAAAAAGGGGGGGGGGGCTAGCAAGAAATGGTGGTTCATACCACAGTCTTAACCCTGACAAAGGACAACCTGGTCTACATAGTAAGTTTCAGGCCAGCCTAGGCTACTGAGTGACAGCTTACCTCACAAAACAAAACTAGCGGCTGCAGAGATGACTCAGCAGTTAAGGGCACAAGCTGCTCTTGCAGAGGACTCACACCTGGATAGTTAACCCTCCGTAACCTCAGCTCCAGGTGCCTGCTCTTAGGGACACAACCCTGCCCCAACATACACATATACATACATTTAGTTTGAAATAAAAATACATCTTTTCTAAAAGATTTATTTATTGATTTGTTTTATATGCATCTGTATTTTGCCTGCATGTATGTCTGTCTGTGTGAGGGTGTCAGACCCCATGGGACTGGGGTCACAGACGGTTCTGAGCTGCCATGTGGGTGTTGAGAATTGAACCCAGGTCCTCTGGAAGAGCAGCCAGTGCTCCTAACTGCTGAGCCATATTTCCAGCCCAAATAAATCTTTTGTTGTTGTTGTTGTTTTGATCCTCTTGCCTCACACTTCTACCAAGTGCTAGGATTACAAATCACATATGGCCACACCCAACTGCAAACACTTCTAATGAGTGACTGAAACTTTATATCATGGTGGAAATGTTGCCCAAGCTATGATTACTTGTGATTCAGGCTGACTTTGTGTTCCATTAACTTCTTCAGTGGAAACTTGACCTGTTAAACAAGTAATCATTTTAAATTGATACTTACATATTTCAGTTCTGTTAGGAATACCATTCCAGGGCCTGGGTGTATAGATCAGCTGGTAAAGTGCCTGCCTGACATACACAAGGCAGTGGGCTCATTACAACCTTGTACCCAAAAACGTATCAAAGACTCGCGACCTACTGGTTAGAGAAATAGTCACTGCTTACGTGTTTAAACCTAAAACCAAATGTAAAACAACAAGACACACTGGATGTTTTATAGCCGAAGTGGGCAAAGAAATGAAAGGTCTGCATAATGGAAAACTCTTCTAGTGCCCGCATACCAGCACTTTCCCAGGGACCCAGGAACTGAGGCAGTGCACGAGAAATCACTGGCAAGGACTTTCAGTGTCTAACATAAGCTCCACACCAGAGTCTCTTCCCCAAATGAAAGTGTCCATTGGTGTGCTCCTGAAACCAAAATGAAAGGGAAAGGAGTTTCCTTGCTGACTCTTTGAAGAGACAGGAACTGAAAGTACAAGGGGACAGCTTTATTTTGAGGGCAAGAACCTTGAGAAAGAGGAATTTGAGTTTAAGCAAATTTAGTATGAGAGGGAGAAATGTCAGCCAGCTATGGGCCTGAGAGAAAAGAAATCACTTCTAATCATTCATGCGTTCATTCATCTGACAATTCATTCATTCTGGGAAAGTTTTCTTTTTCTTGAGAAATCTTGGATCAAGACTAGAAAACTCATTGAGCTTGGTGGTGCATGCCTTTAATCCCAACACTCAGGGAGGCAGAAGACAGGAGGATCTCTATAAGTGGAAGGCCAGCCTGGTCTACAAAGCAAGTCTAGGACAGCCAAGGCTACACAGAGAAACTCTATCTCAAAGGACTAGAAACTCAATAATGCTAGGTGCACAGGTACCACTCAGCTATGCACCCAAAGCCCTATTGCTCAGTTTCATATTCTCCTGACAATGCAAAAACTGCTTCTTATGGGTCTAGAGAGACATCCCAGCAGTAAAGAGCACTTCCTGCTCTTCCAGAGGATCAGAGTTTAGTTACTAGCACCCATATCAGAGGCTCACAGGGCTTATAACTCCAGGTCCTAGAGATCCAACGCCCTCTTCTGGCCTCCCCAGGCATACATGTATATACCTTCACAGGGACATAAATATATACACATAAGGAAAAAGAAAAATAAAAATTTTTAAATAATTTGCTTGGCTGGGCATGGTGGTACACGCCTTGAATCCCAGCACTTGGGACTCAGAAGCAGGCAGATCACTGTGAATTTGAGGCCAGCCTGGTCTACAAAGTGAGTCTAGGACAGCCAAGGCTACACAGAGAAACCCTGTCTGGAAAAAAACCAATAATAATAATAATAATAATAATAATAATAATGATGATGATAATAATAACAACAACAACAGTAATTTGCTTGTTGAACAAAATTCAAACACACTCTGGAAATAGGCTAAAAAAAAAAAAAAAAAAAGGACAGTATTCTAAATATATCAATGTCCCAAAGAACTATTTCTTTTTTTCTTTTTCACACTTACACGTGTGTGTGTGTTTGTGTGTGTGTGTGTGTGTGTGTGTGTGTGTGTGTGCACGCATGCTTGTGTCACAGAACTCATATAGAAGTCAGAAGACAATTTTGGGTAGTCAGTTCTCTGTCCACCGTGTGGCTCTCAGGACTTGAACCCAGCCAGAGCACACCTCACTCCCCAGGGCTGCTGCTTATCACTTATCATCTACGGTACATTTCCTCTGACTTACACTCGCACTGAAGAGGCCTGTGGTGTTTGTACTCTGCTGGCTGATTTGTTCACTGGCTCCTGGGATAGCATCTCTTCCTTTGTCCTTCCAGTTTCGGTGTGGTGAAGCTATGCACTATCGTACGTACTAGATCTTGTTGGTTTTCCAGTTCCTCTGATGTCAATTCTTATATTTGATTGTCTCTGTTACAACACTAGGAGTAGGCTTTCTTTTCCTGGTTGGACCTTACCCAATGTATTCAGTCAAGAAAGGCTTGAAGAATGCTTAATGTTGGAGATTTGGTTGGTTGGTTCTTGACATTCCATGGTGGGTTTTACGCCATTTAGAAAATTTTGCCTGGCTTGGTGTGGTGGCACACGCCTTTAATGCCAGCACTCGGGAGGCAGAGGCAGGTGGATCACTGTGAGTTCAAAGCCAGCCTGGTCTACAAAGTGAGTCCAGGACCCCCAAGGCTACACAGAGAAATCCTGTCTGAAAAAAAAAGAAAGAAAATTTTGCCTGGCAAAGTAGTACATGGCTTTCATCTCAGCCCTCAGGAAGTAGAGAGCTAGGAGGATCCAGAGCACAAGGCCAGTTTTGCTTTATAGAGAGTTTGAAGAATATGGGCTGGAGAGATGGCTCAGTGGTTAAGAGCACTGTCTGCTCTTCTAGAGGGCCTGAGTTCAATTCCCAGCCACCACATGGTGTCTCACAACCATCTATAATGTCATCTGATGCCTTCTTCTGGACTGCAGATGTATGTGCAGGCAGAGAACTATATACATAATAAAAAATAAATAAATATGAAATAAAAAGAATAGGCTGAAGAACCTGCCCCCACCTGCCAAAAAAAAGGAAAGAAAAATATTAAGTTATGTGTAGCTTTTTGAGACAGGGTTTCTCTGTATAGTCTGGGCTGTTGTGGAACTTTACTCTGTAGACCAGGCTGGCCTCAGACTCAGAGATCTGCCTGTCCCAGCCTCCTGAGTGCTGGGAGTAAACATGTGCGCCACCACTACCTGTCTTTATTAATATGTTTATGAAGGTTTTGAAGCTTTTTATTTTTACATGCATTTATCTGTATGGTGTGAGTGTGTGTATGTATGTGTGTGTGTGTGTGTATGTATCACTTATGTGTGAGCATATATATGTACATGCACATGCCTGTGGAGCTCAGAGGCTGACATTTGGAGGTCATTCTTTTTTTTTTTTTTTTTCCGAGACAGGGTTTCTCTGTGTAGCCTTGACTGTCCTGGACTCACTTTGTAGTCCAGGCTGGCCTCGAACTCACAGTGATCCGCCTGCCTCTGCCTCCCGAGTGCTGGGATTAAAGGCATGCGCCACCACGCCCTGCTTTGGAGGTCATTCTTGATAGCGCAATGTCTTATCCACTGAGATTGAGTCTCTCACTCAGGCCCAGAGCTCAGCAACAGCTCTTAGTCTAGGGAGTCTGTCCCACAGATCCCGTCTCTACCTGCTGATCCCTGGAGTTCCCCATGGGCTGCCATGCGCAGCTGGCAGGTAAGTGGGTTCTGGGGATCTAAACTGAGACTTACACAGCAAGTACTTCAGCTGCTGACCATTCTCCCCAGCTCCCAAGACTTAAAAAAAAATTTATACCATTTAGCTTTGTCTTGCCATATTGGCTCTAGAACCCAGGCCTTGTGCATTCTAGGACCTGGTTTAAGTTACCAGAAACCATGTGGTGGTCACAAGCATCCACAGCTCTAGTTCCTGAGGACCTGACACCCTTTTATGTCCTCTGATGGCACCAGCATATACATAGTGCTCATATAGAGGCAAAACACTCACACACATAAAAGAAAAATTAAATAATAAATAGAATAAATTACCTCCATGTTATATACTTAACTCTGCACATAACTGATCAGTTTCTGGACTTTACTATAGCTAGTCTTATGTTTAAGTTTCAATACATCTCACTATGTATCCCAGGCTGGCCTTGGATTCACAGCACACTTCCTGTCTTCAGTAGGCATGAGCCCCTGCACCCAGCCTCATTGGTGGTTGTTGTTGTTGTTGTTGTTGTTGTTGTTGTTGTTGTTGTTCTTCTTCTTCTTCTTCTTCTTCTTCTTCTTCTTCTTCTTCTTCTTCTTTTCTTTTTGGTTTTTCGAGATAGGGTTTTTTTTCTTGTAGTCCTGCCTATCCTGGACTCAATTTGTAGACCAGGCTAGCCTCAAACTCAGAACTGCCTCTGCCTCCTGAGTGATAGGATTAAAGGCATGCACCACCATGCCCGGCTGCCTCACTGCTTCTTAAAGTTTAATATACAGTTGTGTTGGCATCTCATCTTGCTGATTACTGGCCACCAGAACGTAAACTGCTTTAACTGTTTAGAATTATAAAAAGGACTTGCCCCTACAAGAATGAGCCAAAACAGAAAAACACGCTCTAGGCCAAGGAAGAGAGGCAAGAAATGGTCTAGAATAACTCTGAACTGATGTTTCCCCTCCCTTTGACAGCCTAGCCACATCCAGAAAAATGTAAATGTTCAGTAAGAAGTAGCTTGGCTGAGTATTGTAAGTGCCCTAAGTGCACATTTGGCTAAATTCCAGATGGAGTGTTAAAATTAAGTTTTAGCAGAAAAATGATCTTTGCTGGATGTCACTACCATAGATTAAAATTCTTTGAGCACTTGAGGGGCAGATGCAGGAGGATCTCTGTGAGTTCAAGGTCAGTCTGGTCTACAAAGTGAATCCAGAACAGCCAGGGCTACACAGAGAAACCCTGTTTCAAAAAAACAAAAAATAAAAAATAAAAAAACAAAAACAAAAACCAACAGCAACAACAACAAAACATCTTCTCATAGTAAAGGCGAATTTGTTGTTAAAATGATCATTCCTGTTATTTACATTTCAGGAAATGGCTTGGTACATAAAATGCTTGGCGTGCACTCATATGGACTCGATTCTGGGTCTGTGGCACCCACATTAAAAAGATGCTTCAGGAGTTTCACTGTAAGCTGAAGAGGGAGAGGCAACAGGGACCCTTGGGCATCATGGCCAGTTGGTAGAGCTGAGTCAGTGCGCTCCTATCCCAGAAAACAAGGTAGTGATGGAGGAAGAAACCTCTGCCTTCCACATGTATGTGAATATTCATGTGCACATTCACACTTGTACTCACACACATGAACAGAAGCACACACATACACAACATAAACAAGTAGGAGTGTGACATGGCTCAGCACGTAAAAGGCTCTTGCCACCAAGGCTGACGCTGATGATCTGAGTTTGAATATTAGACCCAACATGGTAAGAGGAGAGAGATGACTCTGTAGGTTGTCATTTGAACACACACACACACACACACACACACACATATACACACACACACACACACATACACACACGAGCTGTGGCAAGCATGTACCTATACTCATATACACATATCATCATGTACATACACATTAAACACAGTAATAATAGTGAATAAGACAAAAAAAATTTTTTTTTTAATTTTAGAAGTCAACTATTTTAGTCTGACATTGTAGAGGGGAACACAGTTTCTTATCACTCTTGTCTGCTCCAATGTTCCAGTAGGCACTGTGATGTGTCTTCAACAATGTTGCATATTTACTTGTTTCAACAGTGGTCTGTGATGATCCAGAAAGATCCAGTTCTTGAATGTTCCCTGCCTGGTTAGGATGCTGCACATTGCTACCAATTTTATGAGCTTTCCTGTTTCACCAGCATTTCTTCCTTCTTCCACTTCTACGTATGGGGGTGGAGCAGAGTGGTCATGTGGGGGTGGGACAGAGTCGTCATGTGTGGGCATGTGGGGGTGGGGCAGAGTGGTCATGTGTGGGCATGTGGGGGTGGGACAGAGTCGTCATGTGTGGGCATGTGGAAGGCAGAGGTCAGCGCTAGGTGTCACTCCTCAGGAGTCATCGCCTTGGGTTTTGAGATGGGGTCCCTTGGAGGGACCTTCCGGTGTCTACCTCCCCCTCTGTTGAAATTACAAGTCAGACTACCACACTGGCCTTTTATGTGAGTGATGGGGATCAAAGTCTGGACCTTATGATTCTGTAGCACGAATTTTACTGACCAACCTAGCTTCCGAGCCCCTGGACAGCCTTCAACTTACTATTGATCTGCCTTAGCTTCCTGAGTGGTATTGCAGGCATGTGTCATACCAGCCTCCTCTTCCTGCTGCTTTTTTGTCTTGTTTTGTTTTGTTTTTTTGTTTTCTGAGACAGGGTTTCTCTGTGTATCCCTAGCTGTCCTAGACTGGATTTGTAGACCAGGCTGGCCTCGAACTCACAGTGATCCGCCTGCTTCTGGCTCCCAAGTGCTGGGGTCACAGGCATGTGTCACCATGCTTGGCTTTCCTGCTGTTTTAAAGACACTAGCAATTGCGTTAGGCCCATCACAATAACCTAGGGTACTCACATTAGCAACAGTAACTCCATCTTAATTCCCATTGGCCATGTAATGTGTCATATTCCAAGCTTCCAGAGATTAGGATATGGACAGGAGGAGGGATTTTTCTGTATACAATGCCATATACACTCATGCATTTTGTAGACCAAGATTATCGAGGCTGGGTTGTAAAGAACATAATCTACTCTGGGTTAAGCAGAGAAGTTATTTCAGTGGCCTTGGAACTGTTGGCTGACTAATTAACTAAACTTACCTAAAATTCCCACAGTCACTCCCAAAGAATGCAGGGCAGAAGTAGGCGACCAGGGTTGACTCCCTGCTGTAATCTCTGGAATCCGGAGCTTGTGAGGCAAGCAACTGTGTGCAGCGGTCACCTCACATCCACTACCACCAAAATGCTCTGGCTGCGGGGGATGGGAGGTGCAGTCTCTGCTGTGCAAAAGGCTGAGGCAGGAGGATGGTGAGGTGGAAGCCAACCTAGGCAACATAGGGAGACCCTGCCTCCAAAACAAAAAGATGCTGTTGAACCATGTGTAACCTACAGCACTAGAACTAATGGCTTCTGTCCTGATGGCCCTCTTTAGGCTCAGTTTTAAAAGCAGGTATGAGCCAAGCACATCCTAGTAGAGACAACTAACTTACACTAGGAATTCAGATTTTTGTTTTTAATGGCAGAGGTTGGGGAGTGCGGATATCTCTGTGTAGCCCTGGCTGTCCTGGAAGTCTTTCACTCTGTAGATCAGGCTGGCCTCGAACTCGGAAATTTGCCTGCTTCTGCCTCCTTAGGAAGTCAGGTTCTAATATTGCCTTGGGTTTGCATGTTTAGCTTGCTAGCCTCTGTGATGCAGAAGGTAGGGACAGATAGTGAACATGGTGAAAAAGATATCTGCTAGGAAGCAGGTGCTCGGGACTCCTGTATAACCTGCATCTTTATGAAGGAACACCTAAGATACCAGTGCAGTGGGCATAGCTGGAGGGACCGAGGATGGGGAGACAGATGTTTTATTTTCCCTTTAGAGCCTTTGATTTGTAACTATTGGAGTAAACTTGCATGCATACTTGTTCGTAAAAAGAACTTTTTGTTATGCATCCGTGTTTGTTTCTCTTAAGTTATTTCATTTTCTTTTCAAGATAAGGTTTGTCTGTGTGGTCGTGGCTGTCTTGGACTCACCTTGTAGACCAGGCTGGCCTCAAACTCACAGTGATCTACCTGTGCTACCTGCCTCTGCCTCCCAGAGTGCTGGGATTAAAGGTGTGTGCCACCGCTACCTGGCTGTTTTGTTTGTTTGTTTATTTTACAGGTTCAGCTTTTTTTGTTTGTTTGGTTTTGGTTTTTGGTTTTTTTGAGACAGAGTTTCTCTGTATAGCCCTGGCTGTCCTGGACTCACTTTGTAGACCAGGCTGGCCTCGAACTCACAGTGATCCACCTGCCTCTGCCTCCCGAGTGCTGGGATTAAAGGCGTGAGCCACCACTGCCCGGCTTCAGCTTTTTTTTTTAAACAGCTGTTTTGTTTCTTTAATTTTTATTTTTATTTTTGGTTTTTTGAGACAGGATTTCTCTGTGTATCCTTGGCTGTCCTGGACTTGCTTTGTAGACTAGGCTGGCCTTGAACTCACAGTGATCTGTCTGTCTCTGCCTTCTGAGTGCTGGGATTAAAGGCATGTGCCACCACTGCTGGACCAAAAGGTAAACTTATATAATAAACCATTTTGCTGGGTGTGGTGGCACATGCCTTTATTCCCAGAACTCGGGAGGCCAGCCTGGTCTACAAAGTGAGTCTAGGGCAGCCAAGGCGACACAGAAAAACCTTGTCTCAAAAAAACAAAATAAATAAATAAATAAACCATTTCTATTAATTATGACTTTTTTTTTTTTTTTTTTTTTTTTTTTTTTTTTTGCAAAAACCACAATTTCACTGTTGACAACTGCAAGGTCCCCAGTAGAAGTGGACAAGTCATTTAAGAAACCAGAATTTGAGGCCGGGCGTGGTGGCGCATGCCTTTAATCCCACCACTTGGGAGTCAGAGGCAGGTGGATCACTGTGAGTTCAAGGCCGGCCTGGTCTACAAAGCAAGTTCAGAACAGCCAAGGCTACACAGAGAAACCCTGTCTTGAAAAACCAAAAAGAAAAGAAAAGAAAATGGTAACCCGGGCAAACCACAGACACCTATCAAACCTTTATCAGACAGCTCTTCACTGGGTGGACTTGGCCATAAATCCAAGCACATTCTGATGTCTCTGGTGGGAAGTGAGAATAGCAATCTGGGGCTCTTCCCTCTGCCCTGTACTTCAGACTCAGGTTCAGTTGCTGTCCCGTATAAGCACGTGTCACAATATGAACCTCTGGATTCTCACAGGCTGAAAGAGCCAAGTAGAAAAGTCTGCCACACTCTAGGTGACTAGAGCACACTGCCTGTAAATTTCCCTTTACTAGAGGGGATTCCCAAATGGGTGGGAATTGGGGACAATTTCTTTCCTTTCTTAGTGTGTCAATTAGAATGACAACCTTTTGTTACTGAGACAGCAACTTCTCTGGAGAAGGGGTATTTTACACACACACACACACACACACACACACACACACACACACACACACACTGTAGAAAAGTCACCTGTTACCCAGGCATGGGTCTGAGAGGCAGAGGCAAGTGGATCACTGTGAGTTTGAGGCCAGACTGGTCTACAAAGCAACTCTAGAACAGCCAAGGCTACCCAGAGAAACTCTGGAAAAAAAAAGAAATGAACAGAAAAGCCACCCGTTAAAGCTAATCATTGACTAGAACCAGGAAGAGAGCCCTGTGTGTTCTCAGTGATACCCACAAGTGCCTGAGGAAGGCAGCGTATGTATGCCCCAGTGGTTCCACCAAGAATCGCTGGGTGTAGAGGAAGCAACTAGTTAACGTCAGTCTGTGATCTGACCCGTGACCAGAAATCCGATTCTGACAAAGGGTGCTGCTGCAAGATGCTGTTATCAGTCACACAATCCACCAGAGACTGAGAGGGAAAGGCCAGATCCAGGAGATGGGTGACATACCTGGGGCGGAAAGTCCTGGCCGGCAATGACTCAGGCTTGCCTCAGAGTGACTGCAGGAATGCTGGCTGCTGGTGATTTTCCTAACCCTGTGATGCCTATGATAACACTTTTTGCCTTGTCAAGACATCTCCCTTCATGGCTAGATGGCCTAGTCTGTAAAGGTCCTTGTGGCCAAGTCTGATGACCTGGTGACCTGAGTTCAGTGCTCAGAACTCAAATGATAGAAGGAGAAAACTGATCTCTGAAAGCTGTCTTCTGACTTCTGCTCGAATACCACGGCATGAGTGCCCAGCCCTCGCACAACCAATCAATCAATAAATAATTATGAAAAATAAAATTTAAAAAGAGAGGAAAATTCCCTTTATCCTTTGTGGTGATGCATGCCTGTAGTCCCAGCACCTGAGAGCTTGCTACAGGAGAATCAGGGGCTTAAAAGGTCAGTCACACATGCCTTTAATCCTAGCACTCAGGAAGCAGAGGCAGGCAGATCTCTATGAGTTTGAGGCGAGTCTGCTCTACAAAATTAGTCCAAGACAGCCAAGGCTACATAGAGCAACCCTATCTCAAAAACAAAACACAACAACAATTACAAAAGTTCAATGACTGCTACAAAGCAAGTTCAGAGTTAGAGTTAAATACTATTTAAAAATCAAACATAAGCCGGGTGTGGTGGCGCATGCCTTTAATCCCAGCACTCGGGAGGCAGAGGTGGGCGGATCACTGTGAGTTCGAGGCCAGCCTGGTCTACAAAGTGAGTCCAGGACAGCCAAGGCTAACACAGAGAGACCCTGTCTCGAAAAACCAAAAAAAAATAAAATAAAATAAAAATCAAACAAACATAACCAGGTGTGATGAAGCATACCTTAAATCCCAGCACTCAGGAGGCAGAAGCAGGCAGATCGCTGTGAGTTTGTGGCCAGCCCAGTCTACAAAGTGAGTCCAGATCAGCCAAGATAACATAGAGAAACCCTGTCTCAAAAAACCAATTAATAATAATAATAATAATAATAATAATAATAATAATAATAATAATA
>OU015751.1:45052616-45069043 GCA_907169655.1 Acomys percivali
TCTCTCTCTCTCTCTCTCTCTCTCTCTCTCTCTCTCTCTCTCTCTCTCTTCCTCTTCCTCTCTCTCTCTCTCTCTTTCCTTTAGTTTTTCGAGACAGGGTTTCTCTGTGTGGCCTTGGTTGTCCTGGACTTGCTTTGTAGTCCAGGCTGGTCTTGAACTCACCTGCCTCTGCCTCCCAAGTGCTGGAATTAACGCCCAGCCAGAAAACCAACTCTTAAAAGTTGTTCCCTTGGGCTGGAGAGATGGAGCAGAGGTTAAGAGCACTGGCTGCTTCTCCAAAGGTCCTGAGTTCAATTCCCAGAAACCACATGGTGGCTCACAGCCATCTATAATGAGATTTGGTGCCCTTCTCTGGCCTGCAGGTGTACATGCAGGCAAAACATTGTATACATAAGTAAATCTTTTTTTTTTTTTAAGTTGTTTTCATCTTAAGGACAAGAACAAAAAGGAAAAAAAAAAAAAGAACAAGAACAAAAAGATAACATAGACTTTATAAGCATTTATTTTTCATAGTGCTAGAGGCTAGAAGTGTGAGTTGAGAAGGCAGCACGGCCAAGTTCTCGGTGTGTGCTATCCTGGTTTTCAGAGGGCCATTCACTTGTTGTGTCTTCCCAGAGAGACAAGGAGGCAGCTAGTTCTGTGCTATACCACACTTTAAGACAGGGTCTTAGCCGGGCATGGTGGTGCACACCTTTAATCCCAGCACTCGGGAGGCAGAGGCAGGTGGATCGCTGTGAGTTTGAGGCCAGCCTGGTCTACAAAGTGAGTCCAGGACAGCCAAGACTACACAGAGAGACCCTGTTTCAAAAAACAAAACAAAAACAAAACAAACAAACAAACAAAAGGGCAGGGTCTTGTTTGCTATGTAGACCAGGCAGGCCTCAAACTAACAGATACACCTGTCTCAGCCTCCTGGATGTTTCCATCAAAGGCATGCAGGACCATGCACGCCCTGTTGGCACTTACACCATACGTGAGCGATCTTTCCTGACATCTTAATTACTTCCCAAAGGCCCCACCTCTACATGCTATCACACTGAAGTTAGGATTTCAACATATGAATTTTGGGCCAAATATGTATTTAGTCCATTTGATAATAGAAAATCGAGGGGGTCCAAGAATATTTCCTGTAGATTTCTAACAAGACACACGAGTTACTGCTTCTGCATTAGGCAAATTGCTCAGAAGACCTGAAATAAGCCAGGTGTAGTGGTACATGCTTATAATGCTTGCACAAGGGAGGCTGAGGCAGGGGGCGTAGCTAAGTAAAAGACCAGCTTGGGCTACGAAGTGAGATGATGTCTCAAAACAAAAGAAAACCCCTCATTAAAAAGCTTTTCATTTTACTGTGTTTTGTTTACTTTACAGTCTCAACAAAAAAAACTACGATTCTATTTATTATAGAGTTTGAGAAGCTTAAGTTTCATAGATTTTTTTTTTTTTTTGTAGTGTAATAAATGTTAATTGCTAACTTTGGTTTAGCACCAGGGCTGTTGATGGTTAATTAAAACTGAGAGTGTAACCTCCTCCCTTCTTTCCCCTTAAGGCCATCCCTACAAAAATACAATACTATTATTTAATTACTTAGCATGGAGATGCTTAATTACATGTGTGGCTGGGGATGACGGAGGCATATTGCAAACGCAATCCTTTTTCCTTCACACAGACACAGCTGCTGGTCTGTAGGCCAGATCACCATGGGAGGTGTTTATTTTGCAATTAAGTAGGAGGAAGGAGAATGTCTGAAGTTATGACTTAGGCCCCTCCCACCACCCAGTGTCCTCCCTTTCTTTTGTTTCAGTAGTCCGTGTGGCTGCTCTCAAACTCCATACGGAGTGGAGGAGGACCTTAAACCCTGGACCCTCCTGAGCACTGACACTAATTACATTGTTACGTCATGACCCCTGACTTTGCGCAATGCTCGAGATCAAACCCAGGGCTTTACACATGCCAGGCAAGCACTCTACCTACTGAAACATACCTCCAGCCTCCCGTGTATTATTTTTTTTCCTTAAAGATTATAAAAGTCAAAGTGAGCCAGGTGTGTTGTTGACCTACACCTTTAGTCCTAGCACTCTTGAGGCTTGAGGCAGCGGCAGGTGAATCTCTAGGAGTCTGAGGCCATATTGATGTGTATAGTGATTCCAGATCAGCCAGGGCTACATAATAAGGCACTATCTCAAAAAAAAAAAAAAAAAAAAAAAAAAAAAAAAAAAGAGAGAGAGAGAGAGAGAGAGAAAGAAAGAAAAAAAGAAAGAAAAGGACTGAACATAGCTCAGTGATTAAGAGTACTGAGTGTGGGCTAGAGAGATGGCTCAGAGGTTAAGAGCACTGACTGCTCTTGCAGAGGTCCTGAGTTCAATTCCCAGCAATCACATGGTGGCTCACAACCACCTATAATGTGATCTAATGCCCTCTTCTGGCCTGCAGGTGTACAGGCAGGCAGAGCACTGTATACATAATAAATAAATAAATATATAAAAAGAGTACTGCATGTACTGGCTGCTCTTGTAAAGGACCCAGGTTTGACTCCTAACTGCCACAATGCAGGTCACCGCCATCTGTAACTGCAGTTTCAGGGGATCCAACGCTCTCTTCCAGCCTCCAAAGGCATCATGCATACACATGGGATATAGGCATACACACAGGCAAAATATCCATATTATAAAAGTCAAAAGCCAAAAAAATTAATTACCACAGCTTCTTTTTCAGTAGTGCTACTGATAAGAATATTTAATTCTTCTTCCTCTCTCTTCTTACTCTTCCAGTCTCTGCCTCTGTCTCTCTCTGGGGTACCCCTCCCCCCTTTTCCTTCTCTCTCCATGTTCACTCAATAAACCTCATATAATATTAAAAAAAAAGAATATTTAATTAAAACAAGAGAATACTAATGCATTGTTCTAAGAAAAACCTGAGGATTTTAGTTAATTCCAATTTTAGTCAAAGTAACAAGTAATTTCTCTGGTCAGGTCACGTGTGCAGTATTCAGAATTTTTGTTTGTTTTTGTTTTTTCGAGACAGGGTTTCTCTGTGTATCCTTGGCTGTCCTGGACTCATGGGTTTTTGTTGTTGTTTGTTTTTTGAGACAGAGTTTCTCTGTGTAGCCTTGGCTGTCCTGGACTTGCTCTGTAGACCAGGCCAGCCTCAAACTCACAGCGATCCACTTGCCTCTGCCTCCTGAGTGCTGGGATTAAAGCCGTGCACCACCACTGCCCGGCCCACTATTCAGATTTTCTTAATTTAATTAATTTATTCAGATTACAACTAAATTGTTATCCTATCACTTGTATCCTCCCATTCCTCCCTTCCTCCCGCTTTCACCCTATTCCCCTCCCTTAGGTCTATGACTGAAGGGGACCTCCTCCCCCACTATATGGTCATAGGCTATCAAGTCTCATCTTGGTAGCCTGCTCAGTATTCAGATTTTTAAGAGTACTGTTGAGCAAATGATGTTCACAGACAGACCACAGTCTTGTGACCCATAGTCTCAATATTCTCTTTGAGAAACAATATATGGGATTAAAGACTCTAAGTCATGTCTCTAGAGGACAAGAGCAAAGAGGAAAAGAAATTGTGCCCATTTAGGTGACACTCCTCTCTGCCTTGCAGAGCCTGGCTTAGTTGCCAGAACATGCTGCATGGCATCTCTCTCCATCTTCCTATTGTCCTACTGTCTGTGTGTGATTAGGGACCTTTGATCACTTGGCCCCAGGTTGGTGGTGCTGTCTGAGGAGGTGTAAGAAGTGCCTTGGTAGCCAGACGGTGGTGTCACACACCTTTAAGCCCAGGACTCATGAGGCATAGACAGGCGAATCTGTGAGTTCAAGGCCAGCTCTGGTTTACAGAGTGAATTCCGGGCCAGCCGTGGCTACAGAGAGAAACCCTGTCTTGAAAAGCAAAGCAAAACAGGAAAAGAAGTAGCGCCATCTTGCTGATAAGTTCTTCACTGGGAGCCAGCTTTGAGTTTGATGTCTCTATTTCTTTTTCTTTTTTTTTTTTTTTAAGATTTATTTATTTATTATGTATACAAATCTCGTTATAGATGGTTGTGAGCCAACATGTGGTTGCTGGGAATTGAACTCATGACCTTTGGAAGAGCAGTCAGTGCTCTTAACCTCTGAGCCATCGCTCCAGCCCCAATGTCTCTATTTCTTGTTTCCTGTTGGGATGGCTCAGCTTCCTGCCTCTGCCAGCATGCTTGGCACTTACTACAGTGCCTCCCTTGCTGCTGCGGACTCTGGAATGGTAAACACAAATAAAACTCTTCTTTCTATAAGTTGCCTTGGCCTGGAGTGGTGTTTGATCAAGCTACAGAGAAATGACACATACAGCATGATATGTCCAAAGGTTCTAAATCAGTGATAACCACAGTCCAGCTTCTGGTCTGGTCCCTGCATGTTTCTGGCTACGTCTTGGGGTCCATCTACTTCCAGTCCCACAAGAAATTATGTCATGATAGTTGCTTCACTCAACTCTTTGTTCAGAACATTTAAAATACAAGGCAATACGCCAACAGTTTTGTTCACTGTGGGCTTCTGGTTTCTTGCTGGGACTGGCAATTATACGCCTCAGTGCCTGCAACACGGAAGGCAAATGGTACCATGAGATAGAGTGCATGAGCTCTCAGGGAGAAACCATTGCAACTGAGGAAGAAAATAGCATTTGAATGGGAACAAAAATTCAATGTGCTGAGAGTTGACACAGTGAGCATCGCAGACAGGACCAACCAAGCTCACCCATTTTTATATTATTTTGTGATAGGGTCTCTACATAGCCCTGGCTGTCCTGGAACTCAGTATATAGATCAGACTGGACTTAAATTCACAGTTATCTGTCTGCCTCTGTTTCTTGAGTGCTAGGATTAAAGGCATGTGCCATCGTGCCTAGCCCCATTTTTATTGTTTTTTGAGACAGGGATTCTCTGGATAGCCTTGGCTGTCCTGGACTCAGGCAGGCCTCGAACTCACAGCGATCGGCCTGCCTCTACCTCCCATGTGCTGGTTAATTTTGGGGGGAGGGTCCATGGATGATTTGTTTGTGCAACATGTTTGTTCTTGGGGAGCACATATCCCCTAGTCCTGGATTTAAGGATTATGAGCCAGTCCTCGGTAAAAACAGCAAGTGCTTTTAACCACTGAACCATCTCTCAAACCTATGTGATTCATGTGGTTGGTTTTTGTTTGTTTGTTTTGGGTTTGTTTTGTTTTGTTTCTGGTGTGTATGATGCAGTCAAAGATGACTGAATTTCCTAAGTGTTGGACTTCTGTTCTTAGATCACAACCTTCCACACTTTGTTTTCATCTCCTTTGCTTTGTCAGATCCCTGGCTCAGTTGCCTTCAGCTAGATGCCTGGTGTCTACTGTATCTTCTGCTTTGATTCACATTTCCATTTTGTGTTTACTCTTTCATCTCAGGGAGATACAGGATGCCACAAACCCAGCCTTCACCCCATAGAACACACTCCCTCATTAAACAATCAGGGTCTCAATGCAGAAATGAAATGCCCTCCCCCACCCCCATTTTTTTGAAGACTGCTCTGTTGCAATTAGTTTGTCCTGATCCAAGGACATTTCCATGTAAAACATCTACTTCCAAGCATAGGAGACAGGGCACAGTGGCTCATGCTTATAATTCTAGCACTTGGGAGGTTGAGGCTTGAGCATTGCTGAGAGTTTGAGGATCGTCTGGGCTACACGGTCAGTTCCAGGTCAGCCTGACTTACAGGTACAGGGTCTGAATTCAAGGATGGGCAGGTGAGATGGCTCAGTAGAGAAAAGTGGTTGCCCTGTAGGCCTGACATTGTGAGTTCTGTTGCAAGAACCTCCATGACAGAAGGAGAGAAGTCTTGCCTGCAAATTGTCCTCTCTAAACAGCCTTCCATACACACCATGTGTGGTACAAATGCAACACACACACACACACACACACACACACACTTAAAAATTAAGAGTTGAAACTGGGTGTGGTGGTGCACACCTTTAATTCTAGCACTTGGGAGGCAGAGGCAGGAGGACCACTGTGAGTTTGAAGCCAGCCTGGTCTACAGAGTGAGTCCAGGACATCCAAGGCTACAGAGAGAAACCCTGTCTTGAAAACTTAAAAAAAAAGTTGAAGGTCTTTGGCTACATAAGGTTTGAGACCAAGCAGGGCTGAGCAGCTGGGCAGTGGTGACACACACCTTTAATCCCAGCACTTAGGCGCAGAGGTAGGAGGATCTCTCAGTTCTAGGCTAGCCTGGTCTATAGAGGGAGTTCCAGGATAGCCAGGGCTACACGGAGTAACCCATGGGGCAAGCAGAGAAGTTCCCTCGGAGGACAGAGAAATGAGCTGAGTCAGGGCAGGCTGGGTAGTGTAGAAAGCTGTGCTCTTTGGTGGCCTTGGTTAAAGGAGTGTCACCTGAATGGCCTGACACAGGAAGGTAACAGAGGTCATCAACTTGAATGACTGCAGGGAGGGAGAACTGAGAACCGTGAGCTAGGAAAGACTCTGAAGCAATCTCCATGGAAAGTTCATGTGTGTGGACAGTGTTGCTGCTGATGTTCAGCAGTGGGAAGAAAGAGGAAGGGCGTTTGGGTTTTGTTTTTTGTTTTGAGACACAGTCTGATTGTGTACTCTTGAATGGCCTGGAACTCACTATGTAAGACCAGTGTGGTTCTCAACCGTCTAATGCTGTGACCCTTTAATACAGTTCCTCATGTTGTGGTGACCCAATCATAAAATTATTTTTGTTGCTAGTTCATAACTGTAGTTTTTGCTACTGTTATCAATCATAACATAATATTTGATATGCAGATATCTGATATTTGACTCCAAAGGGGTCTCAACCCACAGATTGAGAATCAGTGATGTACACCAAGCTGGCCAGGAACTCATAGAGATCTGCCTGGCTCTGCCTCCCCTCCCCTGCACCTCCCCCACCCATCTCCCCACACCCTACAATCTGCCTCAGTGCTGGGATTAAAGACATGTGCCACCAGCATGAAGTGCATTTATATGGAGGCTTTTGATCTGGAGAATTCAAATCATTAAAATCTTTTATTTGGCCAGGCGGTGGTGGCGCACAGCTTTAATCCCAGCACTCAGAAGGCAGAGGCAGGTGGATCCCTGTGAGTTCAAGGCCAGCCTGGTCTACAGTGCAAGTCCAGGACAGCCAAGGCTACACAGAGAGACCCTGTCTTGAAAAACAAAAACAAAACATCTTTTATTTTAGTTTTTATTAGCATTTCCTAATTATATATAATCATTGGTTTCACTTGACATTTTCATATATGCATATAATGTTTTTTGACTTACCACCTATAACACTTTTTTGAGAGAATAGGGCACTGATATTTTTGTCCCCTCCCTCCCTCCCTTCCAAGTCAGGACCTTACTGTGTAACTTCAGCTACCCTAGAACTCACCCTGTAGCACAGGCTGGCCCCAAATTCATTGTGTAGCCCCAGGTGGCCTGGAACTCACCTTTTAAATCCTTTTCCTCTTCCCAGCCAGTCCCCCTTGTCTGTTTTTATGGTCACAAAGTTTAATTAGGGCCATGAGTGTTTACTTCCAAACACATAGCAGCACATTACCTGTGGCTATACCACTACAGAAACTATTCCTCCCTCCTCTAAAAGTGATTCACTGCATTTATATCCCCAGGAAGAGTGGGTCCTTGTGATCCCCTCCCCAACTGTGAGAGAATATTGATGAATTCAACCTTGTGCTAATCGAAGCCCACAGCCCCTGAGATTTCAATAGCACAATGGCCATGTAATATCCAGAAGGAAGCTTTCCATAACAACCTTCCTCTTTCTGACTCTTACAGTCTTTCTGCCCTTCTTCTGTGGTGTTTCCTGAGCCTCAGAGAGCTGCCTGCCTCTGCCTCCTCAGTGATGGGATTAAAAGCATGCTCCACCACTGGCCAGATCAGATGATGATGATGATGATGATGATGATGATGATGATGATGATTTGGTTTTTTTTTCAAGACAAGCTCTCTCTGTGTAGCCTTGGCTGTCCTGGACTCACTTTGTAGAACAGGCTGGCCTTGGACTCACATCGATCCACCTGCCTCTGCCTCCTGAGTGCTGGGATTAAAGGCATGTGGTAGCATGCCTGGCTCAGATAATTCTTTTAAAACTTTATTTAAAATTTTCTTCATTCAAGTGTGGTGGTTTTGTGAGAAATGTGCCCCATGGACTGACATTTGGTGGTAGTGTTTGGGAAGGTTCTAGACCCTTTATAGCCTCTTCTGGCCTCCAAGGGCATCCCACACACATGTGGCATGTACACACAGACACACATAAACATAAAATCATTTAAAAAATTATCAATAGGTAGCACTGGCTGGCCTGCAACTTGTTATGTAAACCAGGCTGGTCTCATACAGAGATCCACCTCCCTATGTCTCTCAAGTGTTAGAATTAAAGGCATGTGCCAGCACCCTCATCAAATATTGCTGTTTTGTTTTAGCAAGAAGGCAATTTGGTTAGGGCCTATGCTGATTAACTTTTGTGAACTTGACACAAGCTACCGGAGCTATAGTCATCTGAGAGAAGGGGAACACAACTAAGAAAATGCCACCATCAGATTGGCCTATAGGGCCATTCTCCCTCCCCACCCCTTCCCTGTTTCCACCTCTACCCCCACCCCGAGCTGACAGGGTCTGCCTGTCTGCTCCTGGCTAGCTTAGAACTTTATTTGTAGACTGGGCTGTTCTTGAACTCACAGAAATCCCCATGCTTCTGCCTCCTACGTACTGGGATTAAAAGTGCGTGCACATGCTTTTAATCCCAGAGCTTGGGAAGCAGAAGCAGGCGTATCTCTGTGAGTTTGAGGCCAGCCTGGTCTACAAAGCAAGTCCAGGGTAGCCAGGGCTGTTACACAGAGAAACCCTTTAATACTGCGTACATGTGGACTTTCCACTGCCTAAAACTGTTGAGAGCAGTTCTATTTATAATAGCCACAAACTGGAAACAGCCCAGCAGCTCTTCAGTGGGTAATAGGTGAATGCACAAGCTCTGGCTTGTTCCTGTAATATGACTTTAGAAGGCTTTATGAGTTTACCAGATATGATAGCTGTGGCAGTATCAGGCTGGCCACTGTGTAGCATACACAGGCTGGTCTGACACCATTACAAGGCTTTGTGAGGTTTTTGTTATTGGATAATAGCACCAAATGTGCATTGAAAGTCATTAATTGAGCTGGGTATGGTGGGGCACGTCTTTAATCCCAGCACTTGGGAGGCAGAGGCAGGCGGATCACTGTGAATTCGAGGCCAACCTGGTCTACAAAGTGAGTTTAAGACAGTCAGGGTGAGACTGTCTTTTAAAAATGGGGAAAAAAAGCATCTGAGAAATGAGAGTGATCAGGGTGCATGATGGGAAATTCTCAAAGAACAAATGAAAGTATGATGTAGAAAAAACCCACTTTTATAATTTAAAATTTTTATAGGTGACATGTACATAATGAAAAGGTTAAAAACACAGACAAGCAGAAAAACACAAACTCATATATTTTTATATGTGCCATTTATTTATGAAAGAGCCCATACTGTCCATACATTTTAATAAACTGAGTTTCAGCTGGGTGTGGTGGTGCATGTCTGTAATTCCAGCACTCAGGGAGGCAGAGGCAGGAGGCAGGTGTGGGCTACACAGTAAGTTCTAGGACAGCCAGGGTATTATAGTGATATTTTTGTCTCAAAATGACAACAACAAGCTGGGTGGTGGAGCACGCCTTTAGTCCCAGCACTTGGGAGGCAGAGCAGGTGGATTTCTTTGAGTTTGAGGCCAGCCTGGTCTACAAAATAAGTTTAGGACAGCAGGGCTGTTACACAGAGAAACTCATGTCTTAGAAAAACAAAAACAAAAAAATAGTAACAAATGTATCAAATCAGTTTTTAAAAATAGCAAAAAAGATTAGACAAAAGACAGTAAAAATCTAGATAGGTTCTGCACCTATTTCATGACTAAGAAATTCTACTTCAACTTTACAAAATTCATACCCAAGACACTGTAGATGACACATCACAGACACTTTTAGGCTACAAAGAACTCTCAAAACTCCAGCTAGCTAATCCATTAACATAAAATAGTTCTAAACTTCCATTGTGGAAGTCCCAGGCCAGGGGCCTGACCATAAACGTCTGACAAAGTGTGGCTGGACACTTAATTCAATTGACAGAACAGGAGACGGGTTGAAGTGAATGAGTGAAAAGAATTCATTCTGTAGGGTAAGGAACAGAGAGCCAGGAGTCTTTTAACAGCTAATAAGAGTTGTGGGAGTTATGTATAGAAAGAGCCAAAGCAAGGAATGAGCACTTGAATATCTGGTGTTGATTTTATGTAGGTTTTGCAGTGAAATGTCCTCCATAGGCTAAACTATTTGATTATTTGGTTCCCAGCTGGACACTCTTTGGTGGAAGATGTGGCATCTTCAGAAGGTGAAGAAAGTGAAAGTGAAGAAAGTGAAGGCTTTGAGGCTTTATAGATGTATCCTACTTCCTGTTCTGTCTCCCTCTTGCTGCCCTGGGCTTGGAAGTCGTTGCTCCCTGGGGTCAGTTTTGACTTTGTCGCAAGGCTTTTATCAGTCAAACCTGTGGCTTCTTACACTGCTGTTCCTTCAAAGCGATAACTCAGAGAGAACAACTCAGGAAATACAAGTCTGAAAGGCAGCCTGGAATCAGGGAAGGGTTAGGACAGCAGTTAGAGGGTTCTAGATAACCACCCCGGCAGTCTGGAGTGAAACTGTAAAAGGTGGTGCTCAGTAATATGTTAATTATGATGTTAACATGAGAGAGGAAAGAAAGACAAGGAAAATTATGGGGACATGGGAAGGGAAAAGACCCATCCCTTCAGCGTCTTGTGGAAGTTTCCAGTGAGCTGAGAAGCAAGCACTACAACATTGTGTGTTTTTCTCTGTGAAGGTTGTCAATAGAGAGGTCATATTCCTTTAATATATAGATATTTCTTTCTTCCCTTTTTTGTTTTGTTTTGTTTTGTTTTTGAGACAGGGTTTCTCTGTGTAGCCTTGGCTGTCCTGGACTTGCTCTATAGTCCAGGCTAGCCTCGAAAAAACTCACAGCGATCCACTTGCCTCTGCCTCCCGAGTGCTGGGATTAAAGGTGTGCGCCACCACGGCCAGCTAATATATAGATATTTCATGTCAAAACCAATGACTCAGGCTTACAATCTGACTGTTTATGATTTGGGGATGTGTTCATGACCTTGGGAGGTGTGTATGACCTTGGAAGGTGTACATGTCTTTGGGAGGTGTATATGATTTTGCGAGGTGTGTATAACCTCGGGAGGGCCTCATTCTGTTTCCCAGATATTTTTGGGATTCTCAAGGAAGACTACTGACTTTGTTTACAGCTATGCTATCCCATCTTCTGGAATCCCTGTGATCTTTTCTACTGTACCCTTATCAGGTCCCTCCCAGGGGCCTCTCTATGATCCTACTTACATGCCTTAGCAACTCTTTGAAGACAGTTGCACTTCAAAACCTACCCAAATCCTATATAAGACCATTAGAGAGACAGCAGAGGTCTCGTAGAGAAGCCCGTGTCCGTGCCCTGGAGTCTGTCTTACTTTCTTCTGAAATACCTCTCTTTCTCTTAATGTGCGCTTAAACCCTTATATTAAAAAAATAGAATGCCAGGTGGTGGTGGCACATGCTTTTAATCCCAGCACTTGGGAGGCGGAGGCAGGCCGATCTCCGTGGGTTCTAAGTCAGCCTGGTCTACAAAGTGAGTCCAGGACAGCCAAAGCTACACAGAGAAACCCTGTCTTGGAGAAAAAAAAAAAAGCTTGGGTTTTTGGTGTGTGTGTGTGTGTGTGTGTGTGTGTGTGTGTGTGTGTCTGTGTGTGTGTGTGTGTCTGTGTAACATTTGATGGTCAGAGGACATCTTGTGAGAGTCAGTTCATTTCTTCTAGCTTATGTGTCCTGGAGACCTAGCTCAAGCTGTTAAGCTTGGCAGCTAAGCCATCTTGCTGCCCCTTTATCAAAAATCTTTAACAAACTCCAACTGAGTCTCATACTTAAAAACTAGTCTTAAAATTGTTTCAGTGTTGAAGCCAAGACTTCTGATTTTTACCTGAACCAGGGTCCCTAAAAGATCAAGAGGACCCCTCAGACTGCTACAGATGACACTGGAGCTGTGCCTTAGTCCCTGCCTATGCCACTGACTGACCTTGATGAAGGGTCCTTAAGTGATTAACATCTCTATGCACACATATGAGCAGGAACTGACCCAAAGTTTAAGCTGGGAAGGTGGTATGTATGAACCAAACAGACATGCCAACCTCTGCTTCTGCTTTGAGTTACTCATTGGAAGGTCCCTTCTTAGAACACTAGATATTGCTGGGTACATAGATTGGCTGGATAGATAGCTAGCAGGATAGACAGGTGGCTGGATAGACAGATGGCTGGACAGATGGATGGATAGATGTTAGGTCCAGATGTCTAAAGAGGAGGAGAGACAGGCAGCAATTTGAGTAGGTTATGCCAACAGCAGTGACCAAAGCCCGCTTGGTAGTTCTCTGTCTGTTGGTCCGTTGACACCCATATTGAGTTGTCAGGTGACAGGTTGGGGGAGGAGGGACACTCATAACAGTACCCAGTGCCCAGCTCTTTATAGGGTCTAAGTAAAGACCTTTCCTCAGTCAGCTGTGTCTGAAATTCTGAGGTTTGGTTTACTGATTTAATTAATTAATTATTTATTTTTTTGTCTTTTTTTTTTTTTTTCTTGAGACAGGGTTTCTCTGTGTAGCTTTGGCTGTCCTAGACTTGCTTTGTAGACCAGGCTGGCCTCAAACTCAAAGTGCTTTACCTGCTTCTGCCTCCCAGGTGCTAGGGTTAAAGGTGTGCACCACCATGCCAAGCTTTTTCTGATTTAATTTAATTTTGTTTTTATTTATTTATTTTTGGTTTTTCAAGACAGGGTTTCTCTGTGTAGCCTTAGCTGTCCTGGACTCACTCTGTAGACCAGGGGGTCTCGAACTTACAGTGATCTGCCTGCCTCTGCCTCCTGAGTGCTGGTCTGATTTAATTTTAACATACTCATGTAGTCCTATCCTTCCAATTTGTCCTGATATATATTGGATGGCATGGCCAAGTAATGTTTATTATCAGGCCTATAATAATAATTATTATTATTTTATTTATTTATTTATTTTTGGTTTTTTGAGACAGGGTTTCTCCATGTAGCCTTGGCTGTCTTAGACTTGCTTTGTAGACCAGGCTGGCCTCGAACTCACAGCGTTCTGCCTGCCTCTGCCTCCCAAGTGCTGGGATTAAAGGCATGCACCACCACCTCTCGATGCCTATAATTATTATTGCAGCAGTGTTTTCTAACCTCGCAATCAATCAAGACACAGATACCTGTTGTATTTTAAAATAGCCTTAGTTAACCTGTGGCAGGGAAGATATTAATCCCCTAAACTACTTCCCATAGTGGGGCAGGTATGGGATGTGATAGATGGTATGTGATGGCCTTTTATTGGTCAAATAGGTTAGGCTCTAGGCAAGGTACAGGAAGGGCTGAGACAGCAAGAAGTAATTAGCATCAGAACACTTAGACCAATCTCCAACAGTAACACCCTTTCTACTTCTTGGAATGAGTCATTTATTGGTCTGTCCTGTGTGTTAGTCAAATGGACCATTCACATATCCACTAGTGAGTAGAGTCATCCACCCTCAAATTGGAGTAAAAAATAAAACCTGCTTGTGAAATGGAGTCCCTTATATCTGCAGCAAAGCAGTCTTTGCCAGAGATGACAGTGCCCTAGCACACATGAACTCAGAGAAGCTGGAACTGCATGCACAAAACCAGTGTGAGATCAAGGCAGCGCCATGTCCCCGCACGGACAGGGAAGAAGCTCATGAAGCCTCGCCCCTGTCTGAGGAGCTATTGGCAGTTGACAGTGGGGAGTTAGAGTTGGATTTCTTTAGGAATGTGGGCCCTGCTAGATGGCCCATGTGCCAGCAGATGGTCCCACATCTAGATAGAGCAAGCACATAATGTTGGGAGAAAAAAAGTAAAGGAGAAGAGAGAGGAGGAGTTCCAGGGGAGGGAATGAGGGGTGGATTTGTCAACATACATTATATGAATGTATGATTTTTTTCAAGACAGGGTCTCTCTGTGTAGCCTTGACTGTCCTGGACTTGCTTTGTAGACCAGGCTGGCCTCGAACTCACAGAGATCCAACTGCCTCTGCCTCCCGAGTGCTGGGATTAAAGGCCACCACCACATGGCAAATGTATGGGTTTTTTTTGCTTGTTTGTTTTTATTTTTGAGACAGGGTTCCTCTACTAGACTGGCCTCAGCCTCAGAGATCTGCCTGCCTCTTAAGTACAGGGATTAACAGTATGTGCTACCACGCATGGCTATGAGACCCTGTCTTTAAAGGAGCAGCTAACCTTGTGAGCCTGTTGGCTACAGTGAAGGATGTCATGGATGACTCTACATTTTAGGGCTGGTGACTGAACAGTGTCAGTCATATATACTAGGACAAGTAAATGAGGGGAGCATTTGGAGGGGGCAAAGAAGTACTTGGAAAGGGACAAGAAAAAAGATAAAGGGTTGGGGTTTATGTGCGTTAGATTTTTAAAAAAATATTTTACGTGTGTGTGTGAGTGTGTGTTTGTGTGTGTGTGTGTGTGTGTGTGTGTGTGTGTGTGTGAGAGAGAGAGAGAGAGAGAGAGAGAGAGAGAGAGAGAGAGAGAGAGAGAGAGAGAGAGAGAGAGCATGTGTGCAGGTAAGTACCCATAGAGGACAGAAGAGAGTGTTGGGTCCCCTAGAGTTGGAATTCCAGGCAGTTGTGAGCTGCCCAATGTCAGACGTTGGGAACTGAACTTGGGTCCTCTGCAAGAGAACTGCAGATGCACGGATCTGCTGAGTCACTTCTCCAGTCCTCGCCACTCTCTCTTCAGACTAGAAAGACAACATAAAAGTTTTCAGCATAAAAAAGAAGAGAAAGAAGCTCAAGGACTTCTCAGAATGGGTCTGACAGGTTCTTAGGTAAGGTGGGGGATCTCTTCCTAGTGTTGTCTTTGGAGGTTAACAGGAGTTATTGGCAAAGGCAACCCAAGGCCAATTTATACCCATGAGGAGGGCATCTAACAATGAGAACCTTTACGGAGTGTGATGGGCTTGCTCTCACGAACAGCTCCATGGCAACCGAGTATTGGTATTGAGCAGGATGTTCATTAGGCTTCCATTATGAAGGCATAAGTGGAAAAATACAGAATGGGCAAAGTGAATCAGACAGGGCTATCAAATACAGATACACAATAGTACACTGTGTTACAAGGATCTCACTCTTGATTCCCCTAGGCTCCCCAGTTCTTCTGATCTCAGTGGAAAGAACTCAGATAAGACAAAGTGGGCTCAGTATAGGAGACATGTAAGATTTACTGCAAAGTAAGAAACACTCTTGTTTTTGTTTTTTTTTCCCCGAGACAGAGTTTCTCTGTGTAACCTTGGCTGTACTGGCCTAGCTCTGTAGACCAGGCTGGCCTCGAACTCACAGTGATTTGCCTGCCTCTGCCTCCCGAGTGCTGGGATTAAAGGTGTGTGCCACCATGCTGGGCCATAGGAAGCACTCTTAAGGGTCAGAGACAATGGTGGTCTAAGGCGCTGTTGAGGAGGGTACAATCTCAAGGGAGAAAACAAGCAATACCTAGAGAGACCACTGTGCCAAGCCATATGCTTTGGCAGCTTTATGCTACTTTCTGAAGTGTCTGCATCCCATAGCCTTTCCTGGGGAGCATTTTCCTATCCAGGCAATTAAGAGGCCCGTGGGATGAACTCCCAAAGGGAGGGGGACAATGGTATGTCTTTGTTCCTTACCAGGAAGCCTCCTGCTTGATAGTAATCACAAAATGTTCCTGGCAGTTCATAAAGTCATGTCTCCATCCAGGCCCCGAGATAACACTCAGATTTCATTCTTTTGACTAAAATCATGTAACAGAGCAGATTAAAGAGCGTTAAAGAGATGGGCTGAATAGAGAGCTCAGTGGTTAAGGGTAGGTGCTGCTCTTGCAGAGTGCCTGGGTTGGGTTCTTCTACCCACCAGTGGACAGCTCAAAATGGCCTCTAACCACAGATTCAGGGGATCTGACCACATCTTCTGGGTGCCTGCACTCATGTACACACACACACACATACACACACACACACACACACACACACACAGTTGCATACATATAATTTCAAAAATAAATATATGTCCTTTTAAAAGAAGCTGATGTGGCCGGGCTATTGTGGCTCACACCTTTAATCCCAGCACTCAGGAGGCAGAGGCAGGTGGATCGCTGTGAGATCGAGGCCAACCTGGTCTACAAAGTGAGTCTAGGACAGCCACGGCTACACAGAGAAACCCTGTCTCAGAAAACCAAATAAAATAAAATAAAATAAAATAAAATAAAATAAAATAAAATAAA
>OU015751.1:45069053-45087259 GCA_907169655.1 Acomys percivali
AAATAAAATAAAATAAAATAAAATAAAATAAAATAAAATAAAATAAAATAAAAGCTGATGTGTTGGCACACAGCTTGACTCCCAGCATCACAGAGGCAGAAGCCCATGAATCTTTGTAAACTTCTGGCCAATCTGATCAACATAAGGAATTTCAGGACTGCCAAGGCTACACAGTGATATCCTAAAAAAAAAGGAAGAAAAAAGAAACAAAAGAACAAATAAAGACAGAAAAGAGGGAAAAAAATTTTTTTTTCCGAGACAGGGTTTCTCTATGAAATAGCCCTGGAACTCTCTTTGTAGACCAGGGTGGCCTCAAACTCACAAAGATCTGCCTGCCTCTGCCTCTGGAGTGCTGGGATTATTAAAGTTGTGCGCCATTACGCCTGGCTGGAAATGAACATTTTAAAGAAAAAATTATAATCTATAAAAATAGCCTTGGAACACCAGAGGAGATAGCTGTCCCTTAATGGGCCTCAGCAAAACCCTGCTCCATCCAAGTTACTCCCTTCCTGTCTAGCTGAGAGCTAACCTTTCACATAGTAATTTTCAGCTCAAAACAGGGACAACCATAACACCTTTGCCACCCTTAAACTTAACGTATTAACAGGGACATAGGAGGCAGCATAACAGGTCCGGCAACATTAGGGCCTCACAGCTGACTATGATAATGATCTATCTCTAAGGCCGATAATTTTCTAAGTAGCTAGCTAGCTTCCTGACATGGCAGAGGATAATCCTGGGAGGAGGGAGGGATATTGTCCTAGTGTCATTCTGTGGGTGTGACAAGTGTCTTGACACAAAAGAGCACAGGGGAGGAAAGAGTTAGTTTGGCTTATAACTCCCAAGCGTATGACTTCTGGGAAGTCAGGGTGTGAGCCCGAGCAGCTCATCACATCCCATCCATAGTCACAAGCAAAGAGCAGTCACAGTCATGCTCATAGCCTGCCCTGAGGTGGATAATTCCTCATCAGGGACTCTCTTCCCAGGCAGTTCTAGGTTGACAATTAAAGCTAGCCAGCACAAATACTAAGAGTGGGAAGCAGTAACTACCTTTGAGTGGAGCTACTTTATTTTATTTTAGATAACAGACTCTTGATTGGAAACAGACCTGGGAAAGAATTTGTACTCTGATGCTAGTGGTACTGTTCTACTAACTATGTAAATGTCATTGTTTGTGCTTTTCAGATGAGTCCAGTTATGTGGTTTAGGGCGGCCTTGAACTTCCACTTCTCCTGGCTTTTCCCTCCCCAGTGTAACTGTCCTGATGTCATGGAAGAGTTTTTTTTTTGTGTGTGTGTTTTTGTTTTTGTTTTTCAAGACAGGGTTTCTTTTCGTAGCCTGGCTGTCCTAGACCCACTTTGTAGACCAGGCCGGCCTTGAACTCAGTGATCCACCTGCCTCTGGCTCCCGAGTGCTGGGTTTAAAAGTGTGCACCACCACGCCCGACTATGGCAACTCTTACAAAGAAAAACATTTAACTGGGTCTGGCCTACAGTTTCAGAGGGTTAGTCCATTATCATCATGGCGGGAAGCATGGCACCACACCCGGCTCATCATGGAAGAGATTCTAAGGTGACAGCCATATACTCCCCCCTTTGGCTGTGGGACTGTTGAGACTGTGGTCCTCAAGAAACTGGAATTCCCTTGAGGATCTCATACTGGGTGAAGGAAAGGTCAGAGATTTCACAGTCTGACAGTCTTTCAAATGACCTCTCAAGAAAGCCTACCTTATTAGAGCTACCAGAGCATGTGTTTGACACTAAGGACCCCCACTACTTTAGTGACTGGGATTACAGATGCCATTATGCCTGTCTCTTTTGTCTTCTTCTCCTCCTCCTCCTCCTTCTTCTTCTTCTGTAACTTATTTACTTATTTGTGAGCATTGATTGATGTTTGCCTGCATGCATGTTTGCGTGAGGGTGTCAGCTACCCTGAAACTGGAGTTACAAACAATTGTGAGTTACCATATGGGTCCTGGGGCCTTGAACTCATAGAGATTTGCCTGCCTCTGCCTCCCCGAGTGCTGAGATCAAAGGCGTGTGCCTCCACACATGGCTTTCTTTTAGTTTTTGAGATTACAAAATACATCATTTCCTCCTTCCCTTTTCTCCTTCCAAAAACCTCCCATATATCTCTCCTTGCTCTCTTTCAAATTTCATGGCCTCTTTTTTCATTAATTGTTGTTGCATGCATATCCATGTACATATAACATGTAAATGTGTATCTATGTATATTATACCTAAATATATAAATACTACCTGTGCGGTCTGTAGCCTGTCTGTTACTTGTATGTATATGTTTTTCAGGGCTGAGTATCTGTTACTGGATATCCAATTGGTGTAGTCTTCCCCAAGGAAGACTATTTCGACTGCTCTCAGCATCCCTTAATTGCTTGTAGTTCTCTGTGAAGTGTTGAGGCCTAACTTGCTCCTTCTCATCCCAGTCCATAGTGTTGTCCTTGATAAGCTCAAGCTTAGGCGGTTCTGTTGGTGGGTGTGGCTTCTGACACTCCTGGGAGACACAATCTCATAATAAACTCCCCGCTTCTCTGCATCTTATCATTTTTTTCCACCTCCATAATGGTACCTGAGACTTGTGGATGCATCAGTTGGCATGGTGCTCCACAACTCAGCCTTTTATTTGGTTGTGCTAATGGTCACCGTCTGTTGCAAAGAGAAGTTTCCTTGATGAGGATGACGGCCACACTTTTCCATGGGTATAAAGACAAATATTTTGAATGTAGTTAGGGATTACACTGGGCTAGTAAACTGTGGTTGTAGATTCTCCTCCAAGATCCATGACATCACTAGTTCTGGGTAGTTGGCTAGCTTTCTACTACCAGGCATGATTTCCCTCTTATTCAGTGGTTCTAAAGTCTAATTAGAGAGGTTTTTGTCACAATCAAGACACACATGCCACTACTACTGCACTCTTCGGGTTACTGTGCCATGCTGGTTGTTGGGGTTCATAGGCACCCCAGCTGGATAGGGCTGTTGGCTGCTTTCCTACTTTGAAAGCTTGCATGGTGACTTCTAGAACCATGAAAGTTAGTCCTCAGGGAGAAAGCTTTCAGGTCAGTTCTAGCTCAGGGGTCCCTGGGCTCTGAGTCTGAAGTGCATGCTATCTTCAGCAATAGGGGTTTGCCTTCTACCTCTGGGGGACATCCAAGAACAATAGCAATAACCTGTAATGTTTTGGGACTCTCTTGGACACTATATGTTTGTCTTCCTGAGTCTGGTCTACGTCACTTAATACGAAGTTTTCTAGTTCCATCCATTTATCAGGATAGACCCTGGAGAAGTCTCTCTGGTGTGTGTGTGTATGATGCATATGTGTGTAAGTGCAGGTATGCTTGTATTGTGATGTTGGGGGTTGGTCTGGCGCTAGGTATTTTAATGCTAATTATTGGCTCCCAAGATTTGGTTGCTCATTCTCACAAACACCTGTTTTTGTTGTGTAAACCTTGCTCTACCTAATTTAAAGTTGATTGGTTAATAAAAAATGTGGGATCCTGGGACTTGGCAGAAGAGAAAAGATGGAGCACAGAGAGGTTCATGGGCTGGGGGTTGAGGGAGGACCATGAGGCCGGAGGAGAAGGTGGCCTGATGGAGCAGATCCAGCCCAGAAAGGACCACTCATCGGCAAGTAACTTGCAGTGTGTACCTGAGAGAGAACTAAATAGATTAGAGGGTTGCTAATTGCTTTAAGCTTGTAAAATAAATCATAGTCTCAGTGTGCGGTTATTTGGGAAAATTACTGGTTGAGGAGTAATGAGGCTTTCCTAATATATGAGTGAATATTAATTATTAATGTTCATATATACTATGGTGTATGAGTGGAGGTCAGAGGACGGTTTTAGAGAGTCAGTTTCTTTTCCCTTGCTATGTCAGGGTCCTTCTGGATTTTTCCACACTGAATGCTCAAGGACAGCTGGCTCCCTGGTTTGTGGGGATCCTCTTGCTCTACCTCCCATCTTGCCTAGGAATGTTGAAATTACAGATGGCGATCACCACATCCATCTTTTTTTTGTTTGTTTGTTTTATTTTTGAGACAGGGTTTCTCTGTGTAGCCTTGGCTGCCCGAGACTCACTTTGTAGACCAGGCTGGTCTGGAACTCACAGTGATCCACCTGCCTCTGCCTCCCGAGTGCTGGGATTAAAGGCGTGTGCCACTGTGCCTGGCCACATCCATCTTTTTAAAAAACTTTTTTTTTTTTTTTGAGACAGGGTCTCTCTGTGTCCTGGACTCACTATGTAGACCAGGCTGGCCTCAAACTCACAGCGATCCACCTGCCTCTATCTCCCAAGTGCTGGGATTAAAGGTGTGCGCTACCTCGCCCAGCCTAAAAAACATTTAATTTTAATGTTGTTCTAAAATTTTTGTTGTTGTTGTTGCTGTTTTTCAAGACACAGTTTCTCTGTGTAGCCTTGGCAGGCCTCGAACTTACAGCAATCTGCTTGCCTCTGCTTCCCAAGTGATAGGATTAAAGGTATGCACCACCATGCCCAGCAGTTTATCTTTTTTTTTTTTTTTCTTTTTCTTTTTCGAGACAGGGTTTCTCTGTGTAGTCAGTTTATCTCTTTTTATGTGAGTTTTCCATATTGAAGTCTGGCCATCGTAGAAGAAATCACATTTTCCCATTGAGCCATCTTATTGATCTCAATTTTTATTATTAATATGTATTATTTTACACAATGGTTTCATTTTTGACATTTTTTAGATTTATTTATTTATTATTATGTGTACAATATTGTGTTCACATATACACATGCACACCAGAAGAGGGCACCAGATCTCATTATAGATGGTTGTGAGCCACCATATGGTTGCTGGGAATTGAACTCAGGACCTTTGGAAGAGCCCTCTCTCCAGCCCCATTTTGGACATTTTTGTGCACGTATAAAATGTATGTTGGTCACAGTCATCGTCTGCTTCCCTCTCTTGTCGCCTTCCTCTCCTGCTGACCTATTTCTTCTTCCCATGGCTTCTTTTTTCCCTTCAGCTATTTCTTAGGAATATGCCAGTTAGGTTAAACTAAAAGTAATAAATAATAAGTACATATACCCCATATATATTTATATATACACACATACATACAATAAATTCAATTTACGAAGCAGTTTTAGGATAATGAGAAAAATGTAATGTATTGATGTTTTTTCTTTTTTTTGTTTGTTTGTTTTTGTTTTTGTTTTTTGAGACAGGGTCTCTCTGTGTTGCCTTGGCTGTCCTGGACTCACTTTGTAGACCAGGCTGCCCTTGAACTCACATCAATCCACCTGCCTCTGCCTCCCAAGTGCTGGGATTAAAGGCGTGTGCCACCATGCCCGGAAGTAATGCATTGATGTAAATATATATGTTAGTAATTATTATACCACTCACCCATATTAACATTATAATACACATAGTAACTTAAACAACACTAAGTCAACAAACAAAACGGTGGAGGGATGGCTTGACGAGGGCTGACTTGCTGAGGAAAGTTCAAAGTGGGCTTTGAACAGAACTAATGGAGTGGTCACTCTCACTGCCAGCTGCCAACATGTCAGCTCCTCACTAAGGAAATAGCACTTGCTTTTGCGAGGCAGTTGGGGGAATGTAGCTACATTATTTTATAGGTGGACCAGAATACTTTAAGCCTCACGATAAAGGGTACTGGTCAGTGGTTCTCAACCTTTGGGTCGCGACCCCCACTAGAAGTCACATATCAGATTTTTACATTATGATTCACAACAGTAGCAAACATACAGTTATGAAGTAGCTACGAGATAATTTTATGGTTGGGGGGTCACAACTGTATTAGGGTCACAGCACGAGGAAAGTTGAGAACCATTGTTAAATCTCGGTGGTTCAGGATCCTTGGCAAAAGCTCCTGATTCTATCCCAAGAAAAGCCGTTTTCAGGAAGACAAAGCCAGTGCAGTGAAATGCCCACTCACTTCAAGATACTTTGCAGAGAGTGAGATCAATTAGGTTGGGTGTGAACATATTTACACTCTATTCCATTCCGAGGAGGTGACTCAGAATTCTGAAGGTCCCCGGACCAGCCACCCACCCACAGCTGCTTTCTGGGCATTCTTTAACTCAGGCCATAATGATTGGTTGATTGCAAACTCTGTTGTCTCCTAACTGCCTGCCAGGGAAGGGGCTGGTGGAGGGGAGGGAGGGAGGTGGAGAACAGATTCCAGAGGAGGAAAGAAAGAGAGGGAGGGAGGAAATACGTCGTTCCTCAGGTTGACAAAATATTTGCCCAGATCAAAGCGGAAGATACTGAGGTCCACTCACTTAGGTGACGTAATAGGGAATTTTGTTAACATGGTTAAACATTTAGATATATATCTAACTAGCAAACAAACACGTGTTGGCTTGTCATCTTTTGGGATTTCCTGCCCTTCATCCAGTTGCCAGTAATCTATGGGAGAGGATCGCTAAGATTTGTTTGTTTGGGGTGTGTGTGTATGTGTGTGTGTGTGTGTGTGTGTGTGTGTGTGTGTGTGTGTGTGACATGTATGTGTGGGTGCCTGAAGATCCCAGAAGAACATGTGGGACCCCCTGGCGCTGGAGTTACAGGCAGTTGCGAACTGCTCTACTTCGGAGCTGAGAATCAACACTGGTCCTCTGGAAGAGCAGGAAGCTCTCTTAACCACTCAGCCATCTCTCCGGCCCTGGAAGTGGCTCTCCAAAGGAAATTTATTATATTTAAAAAATAATTTAATATCTAATCATACAGTTAATTGGTCTATCTCTTGAGAAATACTAGGAAAGAGGAAGCCATCCTGTTTTAGTAAATCAGAAGAAATTAATTTATTTCTTATTTCTAAATTGCCACCCCGTTCCCTGGCTCCCCCCTCCCCCAAGGCCCCCCTCTCTCCCACCCCGCCTCTCCCTTCTTCCCCCCTCCCATTTCTTACAGTGAATGGGGAGGAAGGGAGAGTCCACAGGATCTTAATTGCTAATGACTAAGGTTAGATATGCTGGCTAATATTTACCTATAGTAAACAGGATTGTCCCGGTTTATTCAGACTCAAAGCATTTCTTGTCTGGAAGCAGCAACCCAATAACCTTCAAAGGCAAGAACATGATAACTGGGGGGATTCCTCTCTTTATTTGTTTATCTTTTGAGGCAAAGTCTCGAATACCACAGAGTGGCTGCAAATTCACTCACTGATGTCAAGCTTGAACTTCTGATTCCCCGCTCCCTCCTCCTGTGCTGAGACTGCAGGTGTGTGCCACTAAGCCCTGCTCTTTCCTTCTTTAGCACTAGAAAAAAATTTTTTTTTAATTTTATTAATTTATTCTTGTTACATCTCAATAGTTATCCCATCCCTTGTATCCTCCCATTCTTCCCTTCCTCCCATTTTCCCCTTATTCCCCTTCCCTATGACTGTTCCTGAGAGGGATTACTGCCCCCTGTATATGCTCATAGGGTATCAAGTCTCTTCTCGGTGACCTGCTCTCCTTCCTCTGAGTGCCACCAGGTCTCCCCCTCCAGGGGACATTAGCACTAGAAAAATTATACTTGTTTCTAAAGCTCCTTTTCCCAAAGTTTTGAAAACTTCAATGGAATCTCATGAATTTCCTTTAAAATCTAGGCATGAGCTGGCCTTGAATCCCAGCAGGGGCAGGTAGATTTTGATGAGTTTGAGGCCAACCTGATCTATGTAGTGTGTTCCAGGCCAGCCAATGCTACAGGCGTGAGGTCTTGTCTAAATACACAAATCCTAGGAATGGGCTGGTGAGATGGCTCATCCGGTAAAGGCAACTTGCTCCCTAGCATGACCACCCAAGTGCGATCACTAAGAGTCTCCTGTATGTTGCCCTCTGACCTGTGCTTGCATGTGTGCCTTGACATCCCTCTCCAATAAATACATAAATAAATAGAGACGAGACGTTATAAAAATGGGCTGTTGAGACAGCTCAGCAGGAAAATGCACTTCCTGTCTGGCCAGAGGATCTGAGTTTGATCCTTGAGCCCCACATTGGGGAAAGAGAGAAAAACAAACAAAAAACAACCCCGCCCCCCCCCCCCACAAAACTCTTGTAAATTGACCTCTGACCTCCATTATGTGTATCTTGGACATGTGCACACCCTTCGCCCAAACTGAATAAAATCTAACAACAATAACAAGTAAGAATGATTTGAAGTTAAAATAGTTGGATTGGGGAGATAGCCCCTTGGGGGAATGTTTGCCTAACAAGAGGGAGCCTTTCGCCAGCGGGACCCTGATGCCAGCAGCTGGACCTAGGACAGCCTGGAGCTTTGTTTGCAGTGTCTGCCTGCGTATATTTACACCCAACAGTAGCAGCAGCTCGGAGTCGGAACTGCATTAAGCAACTTAAATTGGAAAGGGTTTCTGGAGCCCTTACATGCCTGCCGTTCCAGGATTTGGGAGGTGCAGACAGGATGAGGAGGAACAGGAGTTCAAGGCTACCCTCTGCTACAAAGTGAGTTCAAATCTAGCCTGGGCTATGTATGATCTCTCAAAACTTTCATTTATACTTCAATGAGCACTAACAACAGCTCTCAGAGTGAAGCTGCTACTGTTTGAGAATTTGACATTTTTCTCTTTGATGCTTTCATTTTGTCTTTGTCCCTTGTTTACTTTCTTATACTTAATAATACAACCAAACCTAACTAAATGCCAACCTTAAAAAGGATTCAAGGTTGGCTGGAGAGATGGCTCAGTGGCTAAGAGCATTGGCAGCTCTTCCAGAGGACCAGCTTTCTATTCCCAGCACCCACATGGCAGCTCACAACCATCTGTAACTCCAGTTCCAGGGGATCCAACACCTTCTCTGGCCTCTGTGGGTATCAGTGATGTACTTGGTGTATAGAAACACATGCAACAAAATACTCACACACATAAAATAAAATAATAAATTATTTTTAAAAAAAGTTTCAAGGGGGCCACAAGTTACAAATTCTTGCCGAGCATGGTAGTGCATACCTTTAATCCCAGCACTCGGGAGGCAGAGGCAGACGGATTGCTGTGAGTTTGAGGCCAGCCTGGTCTACAAAGCCTGGTCTACAGCCAAGGCTATACAGAAAAGCTCTGTCTTTAAAAAACCCAAAAAGAGTGGGTTGCTGGCCGCTGGCGGGGGCAAGGTGGGGTCGGCGGCGGGGTTGGCAGCATTGCGGGACTGTGGACAGAGCTCCAGTGCACACACAGCTGCTATATAATATAGATCAGATATAATCCTGTAGGAGGACCAAGCCCAGGACAGGGACAGCCTGGTCACTGAAGGATGAACAGGGAGAAGGAATTCTTTGACGCCGTTACAGGCTTTGATTCCGATAACTCTACAGGGGAATTTTCAGAGGCAAATAAAATCAGTGGGATGATTGATATGGATACTAGCAAAAGTACCAGGAGTGGGCAAAGTGGGGAAAGACCACCACAGGAGAATGGAATTCAAAAGTACAGGACAGCCCTTTCTGCCCCCATGTTCACCAGAAGTGATTTCAGCGTGGGGAGTATCCTGAAAAAGTGAATTGGCTTGGAGCTATCCAAGAACACTATGCCAATCGCTTTCAATTAGCCACTAAGCTTCCTGCAGCGGATCACGGAGTCCACAGGGCATGTGTATCTCATTCACAAAGGCTCAAATCGGTCCCAGCCTCTGGAAAGGATGCAGTCCTTAGCTGCCTTTGCAGTCTCGGCTGTGGCTTCCCAGCGGGAGAGAACCTGCCAACCCTTTAACTCGCTCTTGGGGGAGACGTGTGAATTGATCACGGAAGATGTAGGGTTCAGATTTATATCTGAGCTGGTCCGTCATCACCCTTCTATTAGTGCATTTGATTCAGAAGGTCTCAACCAAGACTTCATGTTCCATGGTTCCATCTACCCAGTGCTGGGGCAAGAGTGTCGAGGCGGAGGCCCATGCTGCCTCCACCCTGACATCCGCGGCATGGAGAATGGCAACTTGGATCCGGCCAGCCAAGGAGAAGGAGCGACTAGAGGAAAACCAGAGAGAAGCCAGAAAAGAGCATGCTGAAGAGGAAACAGAGTGGCGGACCAGGTGGTTCTATCCAGGTGACAAGTCTTACACAGGAACTCCTGATTGGTTGTGTGCAGGGGATTACTTTGAGCGTAATTTCTCAGACTGCCCAGCCATCTAGTAAGTAAGGCCTGGGAGCCCAGGAGGAGACCTGTGAGGTTGGACTGCTCTAATAGCATCTGAGCTTCATGGTGGCAGACACCAGCTTCTCCGGCCACAGTCGTGGAGATAGCCTCGGACCTGACGGAATACTTCATTTAGCCTCTGATTGGCTGGCACTTCACTATGTCGCAGCCCTTCATGAAGCTCCACTTTGGGTCCTCACATTCACCGAGGCCTCAGAAGAACTCCACAGTACTTTTTCACAGGTGACAGAAGTGTACAAGGCCAGCTGAGCTGGCAGCACACTGCTACAAGACGTGTAAGGAAAAAGAACCAGCAGGGCCTGTGTGTTCCTCTTAAGGCCGTGGTGTGCGTCTCTGGAAGAGTTTCACACCCAAGGAAGAAGGGACATGGATCTTGAAAACAGCCTGTGGGCCAGGGTCCTCTTTACTGCGGAGGGCATCTGTGGGATGAAGTGACAAGTTGCCAGACTCTGTATTTTCTACCAATCTTGAATAAGGCAAAGATTACCTTAGAAATGATTTAATTTAAACCGCTTGAGTGATCTGCTGAAGCGCAGCAAATACATAGGCTCCACTGTGTACTATCCAAACAAAAGTGTCCCTGTGACGAGCCGGAGTGGCAGGAACACTATGACTTAGATGAGAAACCGCCAGGGCTGCTCCCAGCCTACCAGGAGGCCCTGCCTCTGGCCACAGCACAACCACAGCTTTACTGTCACTGTGGACTGTCTCTGAGGACTCATTTCTTCACTCGCCTCGCCTGTGTGTTCCCTTCCCATCCCCCAAAGTCTTGTGTTTGGTTTCCCCTGTATGTGTGTTTCAGTCCAGGCAATTTACATTTGGTTGTGTGCCGTGGGAGGTCAGAAACAAGATCTAATTACCTGGTGTCATTAAAATTGGTTTCACAAACACACAAATTCTTTTAGTCTAAGGAGTGCTAGAGAGGACAAAATCCCTCTTGAAAACTGGTGTAGGGGCTGGAGAAATGGGTCAGTGGTTAAGAGCACATATGGCTCTCGCAGAGGACCTGAGTTCAGATCCCAGCACCCATGCTGGGCAGCTCACGACCCTCTGTAACTCCAGCTTTAGGGTGTCTCATGCTTTGACCTCCAAACACACCTGCATTCTATGTATAGGTCCTCCCTCCGTACACGTAATTTAAAAAATTCAAAATACATCTAAGAAAATAAAAGGAAAATGGAGACCGAGGTTTCCGGCTCAGTGACGGGAGAAGTCAAGAGATGCTGTTCCAAGACATCTTCTGCCCTTGCCACCCTTTGGTCCATGTGACAGTGGTGGCACACGCTTTTTATCCCAGCACTCAGGAGACAGAGGCAAGAGGATCATTGTGAGTTCGAGGCCAGCCTGGTCTACAAAGGGAGTCAAGGACAGCCAGGGCTACACAGAGAAACACTGTCTCGGAAAGACAAAACAAAAACAAAAGACGATCACTGGGGTCAGCCTGGGGTACATAGTGAGTTTAAGGCCATCCTGGGCTACACAGAGCAATCCTGACTCACAAAACAAAACACGTTTTAAAGATGGTGGTTAAGTTTTGAAGCAAAATTGCATTAAAGTGTTACCCTTTTGTCACTTTGGGAGGGAGTCCAATTAGTTTTTAAAAGACATGTTACTTATTTATTGTGCAGTGTGTATGCCCATATGTCTTACAGTGTATTTGTGGAGCACAAAGACAGCTTTCAGGAGTCGGTTCTCTCTTTCCATCCCATGGCCCAAGGGGTGGAAGTAAGTTAGGTCGCAGGTCTTGGCAAGCAATTGTCTTTATCTGCCGAGTTATTTCAGCCACCTAAGCATATGAATTTGTTAAAAGCTTTATTTATATATTTTAATTAATTAATTAATCAATTAATTAATTTGGTTTTTCAAAACAGGGTTCCTCTATGTAGCCTTGGCTGTCCTGGACTCCCTTTGTAGACCAGGCTGGCCTTGAACTCACAGCGATCCTTCTGCCTCTGCCTCCCAAATGCTGGGATAAAAGGCATGCGCCACTGGGCCCGGCTATTTATTTTTATTTTTGTGTGTACGAGTGTTTACCTGCACATATGCATGTGCACCGTGTATGTGTGATGCCCCCAGAGGCCAGAAGAGAGGGAAATCTTCTGAAACTGTAGCTATGGATTGTGAACTTCTGTGTAGGTGCTGCAAATGGGACCTGGTTCCTCCCTTTCTTTCTCTCCTATGCTGGGTATCACTATGCAGCCATAGCTACATTGGAACCAGCAATCCCGGAACTCTGTCTCCTGCTGGGATTTCAGGCTTGTGCCATCAGACCCTGAAAGTTATTTTTTTTTAAATAATAAGAATGTCAATCATTTATTTCATCATTAAAGAAATCCAAACCCTCTAAAACCACATAATATTTGATTTACTTGTGAACATTTTTTGGTTTTTTTATTAATTTATTAATATTACATCTCAATTGTTAGCCCTTCTCTTGTATCCTTCTGTTCCTCCCTCCCACTTCCCCCCTTCTCCCCTCCCCTATGTCTGTGATTGAGGGAGACCTCCTCCCCCTATATATGCTCTTAGAGTATTGAATCTCTTCTTGGTAATTTGCTATCCTTCCTCTGAGTGCCGCTAGGCCTCCCCATCCAGGGGAGGTGGTCAGAAAAGGAGCACCAGAGTTCGTGTGAGAGTCAGATCTCACTCTCCACTCAACAGTGGAGAATATCATGTTCGTCGGCTACGTCTTGGTAGGGGTTCGAAGTTTACTGCCTATATTCTCCTTGACTGGTGCCTTAGTTTGAGGAGGACCCCAGGACCCAGATCTGCCTGTCATAAAGTTCTTTTTGTAGGTTTCCAGGACCCTGTGGATCCTTCTATTTCCCCCATTCTTCTGGTGCTTTCTCAGAAAAATGGGAATAGGGCTTCCTCAAGACCCAGCTATCCCACTCCTTGGAATATACCCAGAAAATGCCCTACCACACAACAGAGACATATGCTCAACCATGTTCATAGCTGCTTTATTCATATTAGCCAGAACATGGAAACAGCCTAAGTATCCCTCCGTAGAAGAAGGGACTAAGAAACTGTGGTACATTTACACTATGGAATACTACTCAGCTATTAAAAACAAGGAATTCCCGAAATTTGTGGACAAATGGATTGAACTAGAAATTATCATAATGAGTAAGTTCACCCAGAAGCAAAAAGAGACAAATGGTATATACTCACTTATATCGAGACACTAGTGACACTAGTCCAAGGGATACGTCCCATGAAAAACTTTACTTACCAGGAAAGTGGGTCAGAGGAGAGGACATCCTATTGAGACTTTAGGTGAGAGTAGCACAGACCCTGAAAGTTTCTTCCCCCTTTCCAAAGGCTTACTGATCTGGCTCATATCCTTTTAAATACTTAAGACATTTACACATGTATGAGTGTTTGACTTGAGCCTTGTCAAGGCGCAATTGTGGATTTATTTCCATGCCAACTCTTGTCCGTCAAGAAGAGAACCGTCTTGGACTGGTGTTGCCATCTAGTGGTTAATAGGGAAAATGCAAGACAAATTTACTATGCACAGCGTCGCTGAAGTCCCACACCTAATGAGGTTTACTGGTAATTGGTAGCACAGGTAGAGAGATAATTAGTTTTCTTTAAGGATATGACCTTGACCTCTGGTAGTTCTAACAGAGTCAGTGGACAGCCACACACCCAAGAGTATATAGGCAGCACTCACTGGACAAGTGAGATTTTAGGATAGTGTTGTTTGTTTGTTTTTGTCTTTTTATGAATGACAAGGTTGGTGAGATGGCTCAGCTATTAAGAGCAGTGACTGTTGTTGCAGAGGCCATGGGTTCAATTCCCAGCATGGTACCAGTGATCCAACACCCTCTGGCCTTCCTAGGCACCAGGCACATACATGGGTACAGAAGTACACAAAGGCAAAACACCCCACGCATAAAAATAAATAAAAATTTAAATAAATGAATGAAGACACAAAGTTGGATGGATATGGAATGAGGGTGGATCTGGAAGAAAATGGAGAAGGAAGTAAATATGGTCAAATACAATTTGATGTATGTACAATGTATGCAAATTTTAAAGTCTTAAAAAGTGTTAAAGAGGGCCAGGAGAGGTGGCTCAGAGGTTAAGAGCACTAGCTGTTGAGTTCAATTCCCTGCAACCACATGGTGGCTCACAACCACCTATAATGAGATCTGGTGTCCTCTTCTGGCCTGCTGCCTCACATGCAGGCACAACACTGTGTACTTAATAAATAAATAAATCTAAAAAAAGTGTTAATGATATTTTTAATATTTTATTATTAAAAGTTAAAACAGGTGCCTTTAATCTCAGTACTCAAGAGGATGACGCAGGTGGATCTCTGTGAGTTCAAGGCCAGCCTGGTCTACAAAGTGAGTCCAGGACAGCCAAGGCTACAGAGAGAAATCCTGTCTCAAAAAACCAAGGGAAAAAAAGTCAATGAAGATCATTTCTTTCTTCCACACACAGGCAGATGCTGATAACACACACACACACACACACACACACACACACACACACACACGCTCGCGCGCACACGCACACACACAAACTTGCATACACACATGCACACAAATACATACAAATATGTACACACAGGTACACAAAAATATGTAGACATGCACACACGTAAATGCACACACACACACGTACACACACACACACACACACACACACACACACGAATACACAGGCATTTTTTCTTTACTGTTGATTGTCTGGTCCTCCAAAAGGCAATTTTCCTTCTCCTTGATCTTCATTTGTGAATCCTATCACTCTAATTAATGAAAGCCATATGACTTTTGGAGAAACTGAGCACAGTGTAGACCGTGTTAGATACTATTTGTTTGTGAGATAGAATCTCACATGTAGCCAAGGCTGGCCTAGAACTTGCCTCGACCTCCTGAATGTTGAGATTATAGACATGGGCCATGGGGCAGCCAGAGCATCCTTTCAGAATTCTATGCAGCTTTAAAAGAGTTTCTTGCCTTCCAAGTGAACCTGCTTTCCTTCATCCACCAGCATTCAGAAAAAATTAAAATGATATAATTTTAATGATTATTTAATACATATGTGTTGGCTTCCATTTTCTAAAGGAAAACTGGTGGGCTGAACTGAAAAAAACACTCTACCACTCCTTTGGAAAAAAAATTTTTATTTTGTGAGAGGATCTAAGAACTGTGAGATAATTCCTTTTTGTTTTGTTTAGATTTTTGAGACAGGGTTTCTTTGTGTAGCCTTGGCTGCCCTGGAAGTCTCTTTGTAGATCAAGCTGGCCTTGAACTCACAGAGATCCACCTGCCTCTGCCTCCCAAGTGCTGTCATTAAAGGCGTGCACCACCACCACCCAGCCAAAACTCACTATTTTCTTAGGCATGACCCTGCTACAAACTGTGTGCTTTAAACAGCCACCTTTCTGCTGACTCATCTGTGCTGAGGGAACAGTTGAGTCCCCAATGTCTGGCATCTTTGTAAAAATAGACCACTAGATTAGCAGCTGATAAGAGGGTCCCCAGAATAAACCCACTCACCCTGCTTTGAGACTTCTCAAAGTTTTGAACTCTTTTTTTTGAGGGGGGGGGAGGACAGGGAAACAGGGTCTCCCAGTGTGGCCTTGGCTGGCCTAGAACTTGGTATGCAGACCAGGCTAAATCTCACAGAGATCTGATAGCCTCTACCACCTGAGTGCTGGTGTTCAATGCCCACCAGCTCCACCATGCTGAGCTCAAACCCTTTGAACTTAAAAAAGTATTACATTTAGTCATTTATTTGTAGGAAGGAGGGGTACACACATGCTGCAGCCATCACGAGTCGGAGGACAACTTCAGGTGTCATTTCCTTCCTTCCATCATGTGGGCTTCAGGATTTGACCTCAGGTCCTCAGGCTAAGCTGCCCGAACTCCGAGCTTTAGCAGGATTCTGGATATTAAGTATTAATTAGCCCAAGACCATTTTGTAAGTGTTTTCTAACATAAGCCCAAGTTCATCATCTAACACTGCCTTTGTGGGGAGATGAGGGGAGGTGGGAGGTGTGGGTATCTTGTCATTACTGCTCGTTGAGGGTTTATGATGCCTCAAGCACTTTCCACTTATCATCCGGTTCTCATGAGAATGCAGCAAAGTGGACATTGTCTGTTTTTAGCCATATTGCTAAGAGGAGGAAACGGAGACATAGGGTGAACTAACCTGCTTATGGCTGAAAGAGTGACAAACAGTGCCAAAGCTAAGAGGAGGAAAGGCCCACTCGGAATGTGGATGGAAGTAATGACCAAGGGAATTAATGAACTAGTCCACCTCAGTGGAGTCATCAAGCACAGACAAACAGCGTGTGTGTATGTGTGTGTACATGTGTGTATGTGTGTATATGTGTGTGTACATGTGTATGTGTGTACATGTGTATGTGTGTACATGTGTATGTGTGTATATATGTGTGCATGTGTGTATATGTGTGTATATGTGTGTGTACGTGTGTATATGTGTGTACGTGTATATGTGTGTACATGTGTATGTGTGTACATGTGTATGTGTGTATATATGTGTGCATGTGTGTATATGTGTGTGTATATGTGTGCATGTATATGTGTGTACGTGTATATGTGTGTACATGTGTATGTGTATATGTGTGTATGTGTGTGCATGTGTGTATGTGTGTATGTGTGTGTATATGTGTGCATGTGTGTATGTGTGTATGTGTGTATATGTGTGTGTGTGTTGTGTGTATGTGTGTGTATATGTGTGTCTATGTGTGTGTGCTTTGCAGCCACAGAAGATGACTAAAGTGTGGGATGCTTTATAAACATGATTTTGTGACTGAAAAACAGAATTATGAGACAGTAATACCAACTTATTTATTTATTTATTTATTTATTTATTTATTTATTTTGCTTCTAATTGGAAAGAATGGGAAGGAGACACAGTAAAGTAAAATGACAGATTCACTCCCAAGAAGCAGGCAGGTGTCAGGCCCCGGGTGGGGAGTTTGAAAGCAGAAGAAGGAGGATCTGGTGCCTGTTCCGGGGTGACTGTGAGTAGCCTAGCCCTGTGGGGCTGAGAGGCGGGAGGAAGCCCAAAGGAAGGCAGTGCAGCCTCCTCCTCTACCCAGGACAGCGAGGTGGACCTGCAGTGCTTCCCGAATTACTCAACAACTGTGTAAGCAGTATTTTCCTTTACTCACCCACACTTTCTCCACCTTTAATTAATTTGGTTTTTTTTAAAAAAAAGAAACCATCTATTGATGGCACTGAGATCACAGTCAACCCACCCTCAGCTCAGGAAGAGAAAAAGAATTCCATTGCCCAAAAAATGAAATTTTTTTTCTGAAAAAATCATGCCATCACAATGTTTTAGGAAACAAAGAAACTTGTCTGCAGAAATAAATGGCTTGAAGTGATCAGTAATTAATATCATCAAGAGAGGTTTGCCAGATATGGAAGGAATTTGACTGTGCAATCCTCCAACACAAATATCCCACTGGCCAGAAACTGCTTTTTGGCAGAGATTGCTTGCAGTAGTGTTAGTAAGACAGAGGCTGAGCCAGGCATGGTGCACACCTGTGATGCCAGCACATGGCAGGTGAAAGCGGGATGATCAGGAGTTCCAGACCCGCCAAGGCTAAGTGAGACCCAGTCTCAACCAACAACAAAATGGATTGAATTAGGGCCTTCAAAATAGTTCATTCAGAAAAAAACAATAGTTCATTCAGTAAGAGTTTGCTGTGCAGGCCTGGAGATATAGTTATCTCTTAAATTTATAAGAAGGTAGAAGGGGAGAAATGACTCCACAGAGTTATCTTCTGCCCTCTACATGCATGCTGCAGCACGTGCGCGCGTGCACACACACACACACACACACACACAAATACACCCCCCAACACCCCCCAACACACACACACACAAATACACCTCCTCAACATCCCCCAAACACACACACACACACACACAAATACACCCCCTCAACATCCCCCAAACACACACACACACAAATACACCCCCTCAACATCCCCCAAACACACACACACACACACACACACACACACACAAAACCAATATAGACTTTTTTTTTTTTTTTTTTGTTTTTT
>OU015751.1:45092567-45106340 GCA_907169655.1 Acomys percivali
ACACACACACACACACACACACACACACACACACACACACACACACATGAGACACACACACCAATGTTGAAATACAGTAGGAAAAAAGGAGTTGGAAAACATGAGGGGCAAACAAGAAAAAAAAGGAGGAAAAAGAAAAAATAATGTTTGAGAGCCTGCATAGTTCAAGTGAAGCATCAGATGTTCAGTCTAAAGGCTCTGGGTTCAAAAAAGAAAAAGTATCTTAAAATCAGAATCTGTGAATAAGAGAACAAGCCAGGCATGGGGTTGCTTGCTTGTAATCCCAGCACTCAGGGAGGCAGAGGCACACAGATCTCTGTGAGTTCAAAGCCAGCTTGGTCTACAAAGTGAGTCCAGGGCAGCCAAGGCTACACAGAGAAACCTTGTCTCAACAAACAAACAAAACAAAAAACAAATAACAATTGTAAAAGTTGTAAAAATACAATTAAGTAGAGATTCTACTTGAAAAATAATAAAAAGGAAATGGGGAGGAGAAAAGGCAAAGAGGCTGAGATGTCGGAGCACATTTTCTCAGTTGGAGATGCCATTTTTACATGTGGAACTGGGAGGGCCAGGTGGACTCTGGCCTTCCTGCGGGTTTCTGACGATCCTGTGTTGGATAAGTGGCTGACATTCATCCTGGTCTTCACTGTGGTAGCTTCCCTGAGTCCCCGGGATCTCTTATAGTGGACTTAGCTTTGCTGCTCTGTGGGCTGGGCATAGGTAGAGGACTGGCATTTGTATTTGCAAAAATGTGTGATGATGTGTCTCTGTATATTGAATTGTTAGTTTTGTACTGGTAGAGCGCTAAATACTAGCTGGATTGTTATTTCTATGGCCCATCACTGGTCTCTTATGAGTATTTGTCCTTCTTCCTCACTTGCCTATTGGCTGTAATAAAGAGCTGATGGCCAATAGCTGGCCAGGAAATGAAAGGCAAAACTTCTGGAGAGGGAGAGAGAGAGAGAGAGAGAGAGAGAGAGAGAGAGAGAGAGAGAGAGAGAGAGAGAGAGAGAGAGAGAGAGAGAGAGAGAGAGAGAGGCAGGCAGGCAGGCAGGCAGGCAGGCAGACCAACTGTGTCTGTGGAGGCTGGAAGAGGGCATGGATACTCTGGAGCTATAGTTTCAGGAAAATGTGAGCTGACTTGTGGCTGCTGGGAACTGAACTCCAGTCCTCTGGAAGAGAGGTAAGCTCTCTTAACTGCTGAGCAATCTCTTCAGCCACTCCCCAGTCTTAACTTTTATTTTGAATTATGTATGTGTGTGTCTCTATTCATTTTTGTGTGTGCATATGTGCACTTTAACAAAGTTGTTTGTGAAGGCCAGAGGCTACTGTTACAGGTGGTTGTGAACCATTTGGTGGGGATACTGGGAACAGAACTCAGGTCCTTTTCAAGAGCCATCTCTTACTCACCCCATCCCTGCTCCCCCACACTCCCCCCCTTTTTTTTCAAGACAGAGTTTCTCTGTTATGCAGAGCCCTGGCTGTCCTGGACTCTCTTTGTGGATCAGGCTGGCCTTGAACTCACAGAGATATGCCTGCCTCTGCCTCCTGAGTGCTGGGCTTAAAGGTATGTGCCACCATGCCCAGCTCTACTTTTATTTGTTTCATATCAATTTTACTTATGATTGATTGATGGTTGGTTGATACAGGGCCTCACTTTGTAGGCCAGTGCCTGTCTCTGCTTCTCTAGTGTTTGGATTAAAAGGTCTTTTCTATTGATTTATAAACAATATTATTCCTCTCATGAAGGTGCCTAGACCCTACCTTCTGAGTCATGTAGAGTGGCGACATGGGACTGCTCTCCACAGGGACCCACTCTCCCAAGTAATTACTTGGGCTTTGAGCACACTCTTCCCCAGGGCCCCCATGGCTGCCTTCTGCCTCCCCTCCTCACCCTGAGCTGTGCTCAGCATGGTTCACCCCCCAGCTCCAATCTCCTCTCCAGGTTACTCTTTTCTTCCCTGTGCACTTTCAGCAGTCATGGTTCTGAAGCCTCCTCTCATATTCTCTTTGGAATAGTCTATTTAAAAAAAAACATTTTATTAGTATATGTTGATTCTGCATAGTAGTGGGTTTCATCAAGTCATTTCCACACATGATGTGTTTCCCCTCCTATCCTTTCTTATCCTCACTTCTGCTAATCCCACTCCTTTTCCTAACTAGCCTCTCTTCTACATTCACTTTTTTAAAAAATTAATTAATTAATTAAATTTTAATGACCCCATTGTGTTGCATTACAGCTATTTGTGGGAGTGTGAGCATTTGTTTATAGGAGTGTGAGCATTTTTTTACAGGAGTGTGAGCATTTGTTTATAGGAATGTGAGCATTTGCTTACAGGAGTATGAGCATTTGTTTTCAGGAGTGTGAGCATTTGTTTTCAGGAGTGTGAGCATTTGTTTACAGGAGTGTGAGCATTTGTTTACAGGAGTGTGGGCATCTTCCTAGGGGTTACTTCACTGAAGAAAATGTCTCTACCTCCTCCATCAACCATTAACTACCAATGTCTCCTTGGAGATGTGGGGGATTCCAGGAGTCCCTCCCTGTTCTGTGACAGGGTGTTGCACTGAGAAGACAGGCTGCTCTTGTTGTAATATCTTGTTGAGATAATTACAGCTGTTGTGAGTTCAAGAGTGTAATCGCAGTGTCATACCCAGAAGTCAGCATTCCACAGCACACCTCGCCCTTCCTCTGGATTTTACATTCTTTGGGCTCCTCCTGAGATATTCCCTGAGCCTTGGAGGGGGTGATGCAGATGTCTCATTTACAGCCGAGCATTCAATAGTGACGTAATCTCAGTACGTGGACCAGTTCTGAGACATGCAGCCACTGCAAAAAGAAGCGTCTGTGAGCAAAGCTGGCAGGCACTGGAATAGCCTATATTTTTTCTCACTCGTCTTCATCAGATCAAAGGAGAAGCTTCTAGATCACTGTCTTTACCCGAGACTTTCCACATACCTTTTATTTATTTATTTCTCCACACACCTTTTAACTATTACATATATGACACAAATTGGGCATGGTGGCTTTTGAATATAATGGCAGCATACAGGAAGCTGAACCAGAAGAGTCACAGTTAAAAGGCTAGCCTGGGCTATGTAGTGAGACCCTGTTTTATTTTTTAAACAATCCATTTATTTTATTTTTTATTTTTATTTTTATTTTGTGTGTGTGTGTGTGTGTGTGTGTGTGTGTGTGTGTGTTCTTTGAAACAGGGTCTTACTGTGTCTCATTGTGTAGCTCTGGCAGGCCTGAAACTCGCAGGGTGGCCTCGAACTCACATAGGTCTGTCTGTCTCTGCACCCTGAGTCCTGAGACACCTGTAATGTGTGTGCAATACCCATGAAGGGAGTTGAAGACTGGTTAGATGCCCTCGAACTGCTACTATAAAGTTACAGATAGTTGTTAGTTGCCTTATGGGTGCTGGAATCTAGGCCCTCTGGAAGAGTAGCCAGTGCTCTTAACTGCTGAGCCATTTGTCTAGCCCTAGACTCTTTTCTTTTTTAGAAGATGCATTATTTATTTATGTATATAAGCACTCTGTTGCATGTATGGTTCCATGCCAGAAGAGAGCATCAGATTCCTTTATAGATGGCTATGAGCCTCCATGTGGTTGCTGGGAATTGAACTCAGGACCTTTGGATGAGCAGCCAGTGCTCTTCTTACCCACTGAGCCATCTCTCCAACACCTTCTTTTCTTTCTTTTTTTAAAAGGGAAACAACAAACAAACAAACAAACCTAAACTATGACACATTACTTTCATCTAATTCTTGACCTTTGTGAAGGTACATGCCTGTGTGCCTATGTGTTCATATGTGTATGCATGTGTGTGTGGATTTATATGTGGTGATGTGTATAAACACATATGTATGTACCTGCACATATAGAGGACAGAGGTCAATGTCTAGTGACTTCCTCTATTGCTCTTTCTCCCCCCTCCCCACCACCCCCCTGCTGACCCCCTGAGACAGAGTTTCTCTGTGTAGCCTTTGCTTTCCTGGACTCTTAATTCACAGTGATCCACCTGCTTCTGCCTCCCAAGTGCTGGGATTAAAGGCATGCGCCACCATGCCTGGCTCTGTTTCTTATTTTTAAAAAAATTTTATTTGTTTGTTTGTGAGTGTGTGTGTGTGTGTGTGTGTGTGTGTGTGTGTGTGTGTGTGTGACATGTATGAGCACAGACATACATGTGTGGAGGACAGAGGACAACTTTTAGTAGTTGGTTTTCTCCTTCCACCTTGTTGACACCAGCTATCTCTTTAAAAAAAAAATTTTTTTAATAACACATTTTTATTGAAAAATAAAATAATTCATGTTACATCTCATTTTCTATCCCATCCCATGCATCCTCCCATTCCTCCCTCCCTCCCACTTTCACCCTAATCCCCCTTCCCTATGACTGTGACTGAGGGGGACCTCCTCCCCCTGAATATGGTGCTAGGGTATCAAGTCTCTTCTTGGTAGTCCGCTATCCTTCCTCCGCGTGCCATTGGGCCTCCCCAACAAAGGGACATGGCCAATAATGGGCACCAGAGATCCTGTGAGAGTCAGTCCCCAGTCTCCACTTAACTGTGGAGAATGTTCTGTCCCTTGGCTAGATCTGGGTAGGGGCTTGATGATGACTGCATGTTTTGTCCTTGTTTGGTGCCTTAGAACCAAAGCAGAACCCCTGGGCTCAGATCCACCCATCATAATGTTCCTCTTGTAGGTTTCTAGGACCCTCTGGATCCACCTACTTCCCTATCCCCTATATTTTTCTCACCTAGAGTCTCAATAGGATGGAGACCAGCCATCTCTTGTTTCTGCCATGGGCTATTCTCTTGTCTCTGCCCCCAGCTGTGTGAGTGCTGGGGCTATAAAAACAGCCACGACAGCTGGCTTTCCCTTTTCTTATGAGCCGAGGTCTCTTACTGAACCTGGAGCTTGCTGATTTAACTGCTTGGTGACAGCAAGCCCCAGGGATCTGCCTTTCTTCACCCTCCAGTGCTGGTGTTGCAGCCATGGGCTGCAGCTTTAAATGTGGGGCTGAGGATCTGATCTCAGACTATCATGCTAGCAGAGTCTGTACTTTACTGACTGAGCCATTTTCCTATATTGTAGTAAGTATGTTTTTCATGTGAAAATAAAGACAGGGCTCGGTTTGTAGCTCTGCTGGTAGAGTGCTACCAATTGTATCGAGCACCCAGCATGCACAGATTTCTGGGTTGGCTCTTCAGGATTGCATACATTGGGTGTGGTCTACAATTACAAGTCTTTAACCCTAGCACTCAGTAGGAGTGAAGGGCGGAGGTAGGAGGACCAGAAGTTCAAGGTTATTCTTGACTAAAAAGTCTTAATCTAAACAAACTACTACTTAAAAAAGAAAAAAAAAAAAAGTAAGTGAAGAATAGAAACAGGCAACTAGGGAGATGGCTTAGTGGGTAAGGGTGGTTGCTATGGTAGCATGAGGTCCTGAGTTCAAATCTCAGGCAATCATGTAAAAGCCAGCCATCGGCTCCTGGATGCCTATAACCCAGGCATTGGAAAGAATGGAGACAGGAAGATTTCCAGGGTTTTCTGGCCATTGCCCTGGTTTCAGGCTCAGTGAGACACTCTGTGTCAAGGGGAAAAGCAGACAATGATAGAGCAGGATGCCTGCTATTGTCTTTTGGCCTGTAAACACATGTGCACACGAGAGTGTACACACACACACACACACACACACACACACACACACACAAGCAGCAACCAAACCTACATTTTTAAGACCAAGATAGTTAACTGTTATTTGGCTAGTGATATTGTCAGTGGTGGTCAGATCATGTGATTGCAATGGTTATTTTTTATATAATTGTGTGTTTTCCCCCTCAGCTTCTCTCTTAACCCAGCTATCACACAAATAATTGCGACTCTATTATAACAAGCTTCATAGCACAATCCTGACCAGTATTAACTTTTTTTTTTTTTTTTTTTTTTTTTTTAAGATAGGATTTCTCTTTGTTATCTTGGTAGTCCTAGACTCACTTTGTAGACAAGGCAGGCCCCGAACTCACAGGGATCCCCCTGCCTCTGCCTCTCAAGTGCTGAGATTAAAGGTGTGTGCCACCACGCCTCATTCTTAATCCTCTAAACTAATCTGGCTTTTTCCCAGCATACATCCCAGAGATATTTGCATGATGTGACTTTCTCAGCTGAGCTCTCTTTCCTGGTCTCTCAGAGACGTTTGCCGGTGGCTCAATCCCCTACTTCTCTTCCCAATCCCCCCCACCCCACCCCGGCTCGCAGGAAGTCCAGCCCTATTCTCTGCCCTCCTCAGCAATTGGCTGTAAGCTGCTTTATTGGTGTGTCAGGGGACAATTGAAGAACAGTGTTTGCACAACATTGAGACAGGAGATTCTCAGAACAAGAATTGCAACCAGATATGGAGAGTACAGAAGTCAGCATTTGAATTACACAATAACCTTATGCCTACAGGTGACTACTATACCTCCTAAGCTCCACCTGAGATTTTTCTGTCCAGATCTGTATTGTTGCCAGTCAACCTAGAGAAGAGAGCACAAGCCCAGAAATACGACTTTACCCAAAAGGTAAGTGGTTTTCTTGTTTTTTGATGCTTAGGTAAAATAAATAAGCATTAAATATCTTTTTATGTTGTGCAAGTTTTCTCAAGAGATTTTTAAAAAGGTAGGCATAGTGGCTGTCTTAAGGTTTCTATTGCTGTGACAAAACACCATGACCAAAAGCAATTTGGGGAGGAAAGTATTTATTTCAGCTTATAGTTTTTTTTTAAAAGATTTATTTATTATTATGTATATAGTGCTCTACCTGCATACACACCTGCAGGGCAGAAGAGGGCATCAGGTCACATTATAGATGGTTGTGAGCCACCACATGGTTGCTGGGAATTGAACTCAGGACCTATGGAAGAGCAGTCAGTGCTCTTAACCTCTGACCTATCTCTCCAGCCCTCAGTTTATAGTTTATAGTCCATCACAGTGGGACATCTGGGCAGGTGCCTGGAGGTAGGAATGGAAGCAAAAGCCATGGAGGGATGCTGCTTACTGGCTTGCTCAGCCTGCTTTCTTGCACATGCCAGGACCACTTGCCCAGGGTTGAAACACTCACTTGGGTAAGAAGGCCCCACAGGTTTGCCAGTAGACCAATGTTACGAACGTATTTTCTCAATTGAGAGTTGTTTTCCCCAAATAACTCCCAACCTGACATAAAGCTAACCAACCCACAGTGGCTCATGGCTTGTGATTCGGACACTTGTCAGAAAAGTCACAAGTTCAATACCAGACTCTAAGCCATCCAAGGGTTACATAGCAGGACCCTGTCTTGAAAATTTGGAAGGGGGGGGGGTGTAGAGTATTAAAAAACAACAAAACAAAACAAAACAAAAACCCTACCTTGAAAAACATGTCTTAATGCAAATTCCAAGCAAGTCATTAATGTGGACTGCATAGGCATCTGTAGCAAAACTTTAGAAATCCAGCACAAAAGACTTGGGCCACAGCTAAGGCATCTTAAGAGCATCCAGTCTCTATCTATCTTCTCAGTTTCCCTGTCATTAACATTTCAATAATAGAAGTTTCTTTCCCTTTCCTATCACTCTCTGTATTTTTCAAGTTCTCTCTTACTTATGATTTATTCATATTGGCTGTTGTGTTTTCCCAACACCACGAGGCTAATATTGATGCATTGAAACCTTCGGGGACCCCACCATGCCAATTATTTTTTTATTGTGTTCACTATGTGCTGTCTCCTCAGCAACGCGTTTCTAGGAGATATTTCACAGCTCTCTTTGAGTCAGCATACTTTCCTGTAATTTTTATCTTGGAATGATGCTGACTTGAAAGTAGTTGTTAAAAAAAAAAAAAGTAATAGAGGCTCTGGGAAGACGGCTCGGTGGGTAAGAGTAACACCTTGAAAGCAGAAGACCTGAGCTCACTTGACTGCCAGTCTCTGGTATTCATGTAAAAGCTGGGTGGAGCTTTGGGTGCCTGAAATCCCAGCCCTGGGGGATGGGCACAGGTAGATCCTGAGGGCTCACTGGCCAGCCAGTGAGATGTCAAGCTCTTGGTTCAGTGAGAGAGCTTGTCTTAAAAATAAGGTGGACAGTGACGGAGGAAGGCAATCAGTGTCCTCCTTTGGTCCCTCCAAGTGTGCACTCCTACACACACACACACACACACACACACACACACACACACACTTTTTTAAAAAAAGAGAAATATTCATCTATACTATGACTTGAAACTGTTAAAGAATTAGATACATAGGCTTTAAAATGGAAAATCCATCTGTAAAATTTTAACAATTTATTTATTTATTTTTAGATTCATTTTACCTTATGTGTATGAGTGTGTGCTGGTGTGTATAAATGCATGTGCACCGCTGACAGAAGAGGACATCCGATCCCATGGAACTGCACTTACAGACGCCTGTGAGCCACCATGTGGGTGTGTACTGGGTACTGAACCTCGGTCCTCTGTAAGAGCGGCAAATACTCTTAACCATTTTTTTCTAGCCCAAATTTATGCAATTTAAAAACAATCACAAGGGCTGGTAAGACGGTTTTGCAAGGTAGCTAAAGCCTCCTGCTGCCAAGCCTGAAGATTTGAGTTTAAATGCTGGGTCCCATGGTGGAAGGAGGGGACCAGCTCCTACAATTGTCAGCACACTTCCACATATGCCATGGGATGGTCACACCCACACAATAAGTAATAAAAAATAAAATGTAATAAAAACTTAATAACAATTTCAGAGAACAAGCATCTGATGCTTTCTTGCCTGCTCTGTGCAAGAAGGTAATAGTCTGTGAGTCAATGATGGATTTTTTTCCAAATCAGATCTGTCTTTAAGAAAATAATTCTTGGGCCAGGCGCAGTGGTGCATGCCTTTAATCCCAGCACAGAGGCAGAGGCACACAGACCAGAGAGTTGTGAGTTCAAGGCTAGCCTGGTCTACAGAATGAGTCCAGGACAGCCAAGGTGTCACAGAGAAACCTTGTTTCCCTCCCCCCCAAAGTCTTGGTTTAGAGAGGTGCCTCAGAGGTTGAGAGTACTTCCTGATCTTCCAAAGGTCCTGAGTTCAATACCCAGTAATCACATGGTGGCTCACAACCATCTATAATAAGATCTGGTGCCCTCTTCTGGTGTGCAGTTGTACATGCAGGCAGAACACTGTATACATAATAAATAAATAAATAAATCTTAAAAAAAAAAAGTCTTGGGGCTGGACAGATGGCTCAGTGGTTAAGAGCACTGGCTATTCTTCCAGATGACCTAGGTTCAATTCCCAGTACCCACATGGCATCTCATACTCGTCTGTGACCCCAGTTCCAGGGGAATCTGACACCCTCACACAGACATATATGCAGGCAAAATATCAACACACATGAAATTTTAAAAAAAGTTAAAAACAAAAACGAATCTTTATGGACTGGAGAGATGACTCAGAGTTTAAGAGCACTGGCTGCTCTTCCAGAGGTCCTGAGTTCAATTCCCAGCAACTACATGGTGACTCATAACCATCTATTATGCGATCCCGTGCCCTCTTCTGGTGTGTAGGCGCACATGCAGGCAGAATACTGTATATATAAAAAATAAATAAATAAATATTTTTAAAAAATTATTGCCAGGTGTAGTGGCACATGTCTCTCATTCTAGCACTTTGGAGGAAGAGACAGGCAGATCTCTGTGAGTTCAAGGCCAAGTTGGTCTACAAAGCGAGTTTAGGACAGCCAGGTCTACACAGAGAAAGCCTGTCTTGAAAAACCAAAAAAGAAACCAAAAACCAAACAAAAACAAAAACACAAAGCCTATTGACTTTCTGTGAATTTCACATCCTGCACCCCAATCCCACTCACCTCCTTGCCCCTTCATATTCATCTGCCCTTGCAGCCTCCCCTCTAAAATAAAATAAAATAAATAAAATCATTAAAAATAAAAACACTTGATGAGGAAGCTGCAGTGTGCCACAGTGTTTTCACATTTTTGTCCACACATCTTTACTTGCAAATGCGCATTACAATGAGTCATTGGTGTGGTTCGAGGCCTCTGGTCTCCGCTACACTATCAACACTGGATCCTCACTGGGACTCCTCTGAGATATCCTGTTGTTGCCTTGCATCATGGGAGTTGCTGCAGCTTTGGCTCTCCAGGCCCAGCCCTTTCATACACTTTAGTAGGTCATAGATGAGGTAGATGTTGAGGTGGGGCAACTCAAAGCCTAGATCTGGGCCTGGGTGGGAGCTGAGTTGGTCAGCCTGCCAGCTCTCCTGCACCCACGTTACCATGATGAGCTCTCTAGCACTGCCCTGGCTAGCTCACCCAATGCCACAGCTGGCAAGGGGCAGGGCCAGCATTCCTGCTCTCATGCCCTTTGGGGCCAGCTCACATCCCTCCACACCACCAGGGTCAGCCCTCCTGCCTGCCACAGGTGCTGAGGGGTAAGGGGGGCATCTCTCCCTCATCCATGCCCCTCATAGCAGATGAATGGTGGGGACAGCCCTCCCACTCTCACACCCTTGGGGCAGATCACCAGCTCTCCGCCCCAGGGCCAGCTCTACTGTGTTGTCCAGGCAAGAGGTGGGACCAGCTCTCCCAGTGCAGGTGAGAGTTAGGGCCAATTCACAGTGCCTCAGGTGGCATTCTAGATGAAGGACATCTGCATGGCCTTTTTGTGGTAATATAGGCCTGGGACATCAACATAGACCGCAGCTGTGATAAAAACTCTAGACCCATACATAGCCCTCCAGCAGCAGCAAGGGCCTGGATGTCACCATGACCTGTGGCAGCACAGGCCACTCAGATCAGAATGTCCCCTTTGTGGCAACACACCCCTCAGACATCCACATGGTTTCCAGTGGCAGCCCATACCATGGGCATCTGCTTGGCTTTTGGTGGTAACTCAGGCCACAGATATCACCACAGACCCCCTGCTGCAGCAGGACCATGGCCCTTTGTGGCAGCCGAGGCCAGGATATCACCACGGTCTCAAGTGGTTGTGCGGGCTCCTCATATCCTTCTGTTCTTCGCTGCCGTTGAGTCTCCAGTCCCACCTTTCCCCACAGTGTACAAGCTCCTTGGCTTTGCTTTCTCTACGATCTCCCCAGTGCATACTCAGTCTTTCCCATCTCTCCATCACACATTCGCCCATCATAGTGGCGCCCAGGGTGAGAGCTTGGGTGTCTTTCTTCTTCTGGTCACCCCAGCAGGTAGAGCAGGGTCAGGTGCTTGTGTCCCTGTATGTCTTTTAAAATAATTTTAAAAACTATTTAGTTCTTTTAGGTATGTTTGTGTGTGCATGTCTGAGTTTATGGATGCTATGAGAATAAAATTCAGACAGTTGTGAGGCACCATGTAAACCAAACCCAGGTCCTCTGCAAGAGCCTCCTATGCTGTTAGCCACTGAACCATCTCTCCAACACCAATATCAAGGTCTCTTGGTTCAAATGCCTTGCAGTAATGGTTGGGGTGATCTATCTTTGAGGTCTTTACCTAGAAATAGTATGCTACTCTTACAGTGTCTAAAATGGTAGGCTTGATATCAGTTTACAAGTTCCTTTAACATTTCATTGAAAAAAAGTTTCTCTTAAATTTTATTCTCCTTTATGTGGAGATGAGTTAAACCACCTGAAAGTCTGTATACGTGGTCCTTTCCCAAACTTGAAATTCAAGGATTAGTCACAGAAAAAAAAAAAAAAAAGGCAAAGATGGTTAAAAGGTCAAACTTATGTCTTCTGGCTTTCTGTAAATTGGGGGAAACCACAGAAAGTCAAGGAACTTGGATGACTTTATATCGAAAGGGAAACCCTAGGGACCTGGGGTGTCCTAGCAGGAAAGTGCACAGTGTCCATCTCCCAGTGAACTTTGAATGACCAGTCAGCTAACCACTGCAAGGTGGTGAGGAGCAAAGTAGCCAGTCAGGGAGCAAAGCGGCCAGTTGGTTCCTGTCACTTCAAAAGTTAGTGTTGAGTGATTGAGTCTTAACAGCAGGCTCTGTTTAGATAGGACTCTCATCACTGCTTTGTGTGGATGCATATAATTCGTAGTGTTTGTGGGTTCCATATATACATGTTTGCTTACCTGATAACATTTACTTGTAATTCCCCAGTCAACACTCATAGTGCTTTTTGAAGTTATCTGCAAACACACAGGCGGTGGTAAAAGACATGTGCTGCCTAGCTGAGCATAAGCAAGGAGCGCTTCCCTTCGTGTTCCAGCTTGTACGCTACAAAGAGATAGCCATTTCCAGATCCATTGGGTGCTACGTTTTTTATAGTCCCCGCTCCACCCCCCTCCACCCTACTTCTTTGTTGGCACCTTTGCTCTTTAGGCTGTTCCTAGGGGCCCTGGAAGGATGGTTTAGCAGTTAAGAGTACTTTGCTGCTCTACTAGAGGACAAGGTTCAGTTCTCCTGTACCTTCAGCTCCAGGGGATCTGATGCCATCTTCTGCCTTCTGAGGGCAGTGCACTCATGTACTCATACCTATACATATGAGCATGCACGCGCGTGCATGCGCGCATACACACACACGTAATTAAAAGTAAATCTTCTTAGCTGAGTATGGTAATACAGACATTTAATCCCAGCACCCAGGAAGCAGACGCAAGTGGATCTCTGAGTTTGAGACCAGTCTGCTCTGCCTATAAAGTTCCAGGCCAGCCAGGGATGGGCAGATAAATCAATAAATTGTTTATTTTCAAAAATTATCTTAAACATACAGACGTTGGGATATAAATTTGAAAAAATACGTGTTGATTATTTTTATCCTTTATGCAAGGAAATAAAAGAAAGGCTGGAAGTACTTGAAAGAGTGTGGGGAAAGTTCATATAGCTACTACATGCAATTTCAATGAACAAGATTTTATTTATTTATTTCATATCATTTGTTGGTTTTTTCTTTAAAATACAATAGAAAATATGGCTGATGTTCTATTACTTTCTTCCTCAGAGACAAATGGTCATTACAATTTTTTATGCAGCTTTTATTCTATATTTAGTACATTTTCTACCTATAAATGAGACCCAGTGGTATTGTATTGACACTTGTCATTTCATCCCTTGCTCTCGGCATATAAGTAAACAGGTTCACCAAGTATGATGGCACACACCTGCTCTTCCAGCACATGGAAAGCAGAGGCAGAAGGATCATGGAAATTCAAGGCCAGCTTAGTTTACATAGTAAGTTCTAAGGTAGCCATGGCTATAAGAGGAGCCTTTGTCTCAAAATCAATCAATCAATCAACCAATCAAACTAAGTTGGATGCATTTCCTTTAATAACTCTAGCATCCCATCACACAAATAATGCCATATGCATTATTTATCACCCTAATGATATTTGCAATTACTTTATTGCTATTTTAAGCAGGACTAGAATGCTCATCTTTGATTTTTTCTCCTTGAATACACACGCAAAAATTTTTCTTTAAGCACATATGCCTAAAACTGGAATTGCCACATCAGAGAATGAACATATTTAGTTATATGAAATAGTTTCCAACTGGCTTTCAAATGCTTAGAGTTTATATTCTTGCACGCAGCCTGTGAGAACTCAGAAAAAAGCCTAAAAACTGTTTGTGTAGACTCTTTAGGGATGTCTATTTGAGTACCTTGAGGCAGGAAAACGCCAAGTCTCTTTGGAGATGATGAACTAGATTTCTCTTCTGTCCAGTGGCTTCTAGTGTTTGCCATGTGAGCTAAGAGGTATGTAGCCAGTATTTTGTCACCCCACCCCGTGTGTGTGTGTGTGTGTGTGTGTGTGTGTGTGTGTGTGTGTGTGTG
>OU015751.1:45119067-45130564 GCA_907169655.1 Acomys percivali
TGTGTGTGTGTGTGTGTGTGTGTGTGTGTGTGTGTGTGTGTGTGTGTACGCGCGCATGTGCATATGTGCACAAAGCAATACCTTCCGAGAGACCTGGGAGGGAATGAAAACTGAAACTATGATGCTTTTGGAGTATGATGGAATTCCTGTCACCACGTAACAACACTCACCGAAGGGCCAGCATTTGCTGCCAAGCCTGATGACCCGAGTTCAATTCCCAGAACCCACACAATGGAAGGAGAGAACCGACTTCTGAAAGTTGTCCTCTGATCTACACATGCACTCTGACCCTTGAGCTGCCAGACAGACTACATGGCCTTTACCTCCTGTCAGACATTGTCAACCTGGGCACCACACTGAGCAGCTGAGCGCAGCATTTGGTGACTTTGTCTTGTCACTGGATAATCTGTGGTTCTTCTGCTATGTAAACCCGAGTCCTAATCAGCCCTTTGAGTGTCTCACGGATAAGATTCCTTCCTACAGGAACATAGTGTACCTGCTGAGAAACCCCTGCTGTCGTTTCTTGTGTGAATTTGCCTTTCGCCAGCCCAGTTTGCAAGCCTCAGTTGGAGACCCTGGAAGATAATAACAAACAAAACAAACAAACAAACAAACAAACCCTCTTCTTTTTTTTCTTTGTATCATAATGCCAGTGCTGGTTATTATTGTATGGATCATCAGTTGAAGTTTACCTTGTTTGTCTCTTAAACTTTTATTTATTTTTGTTCATATATATATATATATATATGTGTGTATGCCTGCTTACCTGTACATGCCCCATATGGCACTCCATGGAGGCCAGAAGAGGTCATTGAATCTTCTGGAACTGCAGTTATAGGAGGTCGTGGGCGGTGCACTGTGAGTGCTGGGGACCAAACTTGGGTCCTCCGGAAGAGCAGCAGCACTCTTAACAGAGGAGCCACCTCTCTAGTCCCCACAGCTTGTTTCTCTTGCTTAGCTTGCTGTCTCCAAGACTTAGAAAAGTGCTTAATGAGTAAGCTGGGCCACAAAAGATGCCTTTTTTTTTTTTTTTTTTTTTTTTTTTTTTTTTTTTTTTTTTTTTTTTGAGACAGGGCTTCTGTGTGTAGTCTTGGCTGTCCTGAACTCACTTTGTAGACCAGGCTGTCCTCGAACTCACAGTGATCCACCTGCCTCTGCCTCTGCCTTCCAAGTGCTGGGATTAAAGGTGTGTGCCACCACCACCCGGCTAAAAGATGCTTTTAAAAGAAGGTGAGTGAGGGGACTCTGGGAAGTGATGCCGATGACAGTTTTCATGCGTGCTCTGGTCTTTCTTGTTTTTGTCATTTCTGGGATGATTTGGTGCTATTGTAGCACAGGGAGAAAAGAACATCAAGACAGGCAACCAGAGCCAGGCAGTGGTGGCGCACACCTTTAATCCCAGCACTCCGGAGGCAGAGCCAGGCGGATCGCTGTGAGTTCGAGGCCAGCCTGGTCTGCAAATCGACTCCAGGACAGCTAAGGCTAACCCAGAGAGAGACCCTGCCTCAAAAAACAAACCAAGCCAAACCACAATAACAACAACAACAACGACGACAGAAAACCAGGTCAGAGGGAGTTTATGGTCTGAGTCTCTTTTGTTGCCGGATTCTCTCAGTCCATTGCTCTAAAGCGCCAATCAACTCAACTTTGTTGAGCCAGCCTCGGCAGCTGATGGATGGCTGAGGAAGCAGGTCCAGGAGGAAGTACCATCCCTAATTCTCACTGTGTCTGCTTGTCTCATCCAGGGTGCCTGGAGGATGGCAGATGGGTGACACCTACTTACCTCACCAGACAGGAAGTGAGAGGGACAAAACGCACGGCTAAGTGGCTAGTACTGTGCCCTCCACCTACTCACGGTGGCTGTGCCCTGCCACTCCGAGCATGCCTTGCTTTCATCTTACTGTTTACCTTTTTGCCTTGCTTACCTTTTTGGCTTGTTTACCTCTAGCCTTTCAATTAAGGGGATGCAAACTGAACTGGATGTCCCTACATTTGGACATAGCATCATAGGCAGGAATGAAATATGAGTCACATCTAGGTCAGTGACATTTTCTAAATTTGTGAGTCTAGATTTTACTGGTGTCTTGTTTTTCTATCTCCAAAATGATGATGCTCACCTCTCCCCCAGATACACTGGGTATGTTTTTTTTTTTTTTTTTTTTCTTTTTTAGTAGCAAACTCAACACTCTTGTACTTGAATATCTTTCTTTGCGTTTGGACCAAAGTGAAAGATTGTCCATCTGTCCATCTGCTGAGTCCTCAGTTTGGCATAAGGTATATTATATCATGCAGAGGCTCAGTAAATATCTGTTGAGTCAATCAATACATGACACATGCATTACCTCATGTATATATTTTTAGTGTGTATGGGCGCTTTGCTTGCCTGTCCATGCGTCACTTGCATGCAGGTGCCCGGGGCGGCCAGTAGAGGGCATCAGATCTCCTGGAACTGGAGTTACAGAGGGCTGTGAGTCACCACATGGAATTCTCTGGAAGAGCAGACTGTGTTTGTAACTGCTGGCTCATCCCTCTAGCCCCTCCTACCCCATATTATTAAGCTGATTGAACTCCAAAAGAGTCAGTCTATAACCATGTCTTTGACTTCCTTAACCAAGAAGTTGGCGGGGGAGGGTTCCTTTGACACAGAAGTCAGAGAGCAGCCCAGGGTGGCTTGACGTCATTCCTATGTCATTGTCTCATTTTCCAAGTGCCACTGTGCATCCATCCCTGCAGGTCCCTGGGTGTTGTGTGTGTGTGTCTGTGTGTGTGTTCTAACTGGAAAGGAGATCTGCACCTGTCTTTTAAAGTGCAATGTTACTGTATTTCTTTGCAAAGAATATATCAATCAAAGTCCTCTTCAGGGTGAAGAATTCAATATTGTCAGGCTGGCAAGCTGGCACAGCAGTTAAAGTGTTTGCAATCAAGTCTGATGACTTGAGTTCAATCCCTGGATTCCACATGGTGGAAGGAAAGAAACTATCTCCCATAAGTTGTCTTCTTAACCTCTACACATGCATGTGCATGCATGTGCTCACACTAAATAAACATAATGTACTTTTTGGGGGGCTGGAGAGATGGCTCAAAGGTTAAGAACACTGGCTGTTCTTCCAAAGGTCCTGAGTTCAATTCCCAGTAACCATATATATGGTGGCTCATAACCATCTATAGATGAGATCTGGTATGCTCTTCTGGCATGCAGGCAGAATATTGATAAATAAATAAATATTTAAAAAACACAATGTACTTTTTAAAAGTATTCATTATTTACTATTTACTATAACACCAAAAGGGTCTTTAGAAGTACAGTATGGGAGAAAATGCACCTAGCCCTTCAGATAATTTGCCCTTCAAGAAAAATACTGAAGAGACTCTTTCCTCATGAAGCAGCAGAAAGCATCGTCTAGCATATGAAATATGCCAGAAATGCATATTCAGCATTATCTCAGATGTGATCTCTGTGAGGAGGCCTTTGAGGCTCAGTGGAAGAGACGTGTGTTGGGTTTTTCTTTCCTATTTGTTTGGAATGGCTTTGCTCCTTACTCCTCTGCCTGCCCAGCTGATCTGTGTAATGGGTGTGTGAGCACCATACCTTCCCACAGGACTGTATCTGATGCCAGCGAGCTTCATTAGCGGCTGCTCATCGGACCAAAGGGAACAGGGGGTGGGACACGTATCTTAATTATCTGTCCTCCCACATGCCAGGTGCCACTGGCCCCATGTGCACAGATTGCATCAGCTGACAAAGTAAACAAGGAGAAACAGAAGACAGAGAAAGAGGCCAAGAGAGGCTCCTGAGTGAGGGGAGCTCAGCGCTCCATTCCAGGGGAGCCTAGCAGACACATTTGTGCATGGAAGCAAGGCCAACTCGGTTCGCGTCTGTGCTTTGCAGCATAGCCGAAGGTCTAATTACTTAAATGCATTAGTTTTGATTCCAAGATTAAAATAGAGATCATGACAGGACCTTAGGGAAAGGGAGAAACATGTATGTAAATCACATGCCTCAATGTACCACTGGATAATTTGCAGGAGCGACTGTCTCTGACGCCACAGAGAGAGAAGGGACGTAATGACTGGTCCTGTGTGTGCAGGTGGCAGAGAGCCGCTAAGTATGACTTTATATGCTAAAAGAAAATAGGCTAATTGTGGGTTTTAAAGACTGAACTCTGCTTCAAAAAATTGCCCCTTGTTTTCTTTACTCACTGGTTTTTGCTTCATTTCTTTTTCTCCGGAAGCATCTTCCGGATGGATTTGCCCTTGGCTGCCGCAGAGACTGCTGGGAAAGAAATGAAAGTGAACCGGAAAGCATGTTGTGCTGCTGTTCCGGCACCCCTAGGCACACTGTTTCATTGCCTTTTCTCACATCTTGTGTCCCGTGAGCCCAGTAGGCAGAGGAACGCCCCAGAACCACAGCAACCATGCAACCATTTGAAGTCCTGTGCAGTATCTGCGAAGTCAGGAGAAAGCACACAGTTCTCAGAGCAGGAAGCAAAGCAGTAGGAACCTTGGGTGAGGAGCCAAGCGTGTGTGTGTGTGTGTGTGTGTGTGTGTGTGTGTGTGTGTGTGCGTGTGAGTGTGCGCGTGCACGCTCATGCGTGTGTTTATATCTTTCGGGTACCTTATTGAGGGAACACAACCCTAGGGAACACAACCCACCCTAGGTAAAAAAACAAACAAACAAGGTTCTTGCTAAGACCATATAAGGACAACTCATACACATGGAGAGAGTTGAAGAGCGAAGAAGAAAAAGAAAGGGTTGGCTATTAATTTAGCCAAGGTATAATTCCATGCTTTAGCAAGTAACTTTAGTTACACTATCTGCCCTCAGTCCTATTTTCCACAGCTGTTAAAATGTTGACAGTACTTATTCCAAATATTCATCATCATGATGAGTTAAGATGGTGTTGTTGAAACATCTTCAACATTACCTAGACTACCTGTCAAAAGCCATCTGTCTTGGCGAGCCCTCTGTGCTGGGGCTGCCTGACATCAGAACTACCTTCAACTGGGCAAATCTCTTTTCCACTTTAGGAGCTGATATCATGCGGGTAGCTTGAAGTTCAAGAGATGGGAAACATTCAAACCATGGAAACTGGCAAATGAAACAAGTCACGGCCTCCTTATTACTGTGCCCTCTGCTCAGAGAAAAATAAAGAAGTATTTTTAAACACATTTACAATATGTACTCTTAAGTGAGAAGCTACCTTTCTGGCCCCTCAAATACTTTTGAAAAAAAAAAAAAGAGAGAGAGAACGACTGAGAACAGCAAAAATTCTACAGTTGACTCCAGTGACACTCCTTTCTGGAAGGACACTTAAGACATTTTTCTTAGGACCCTGGGCAGATAGAGGTCAAAAGGCAAATATCTCAAAGTCAAAAAAATAAGGTCAACCTACTTGCCTTCTAACGAAACATGCTCAGGAAGCTGGCAGTATTACCTGGGCTAGATGTTTGGAACGTATCAGTGACAAGAACTCTATCCAGCCTCTGCCTTTAGGGGGCTTATTAGTAAGGGTCAAACCTGAATGACGCCCTTGAGAAAAGCACTGTTAGTATCCGTGTTATTAGCCATGTATGAGTATTGACTTCAATAGTCTCTCTCTCTCTCTCTCTCTCTCTCTCTCTCTCTCTCTCTCTCTCTCCCCCCCCCCCTCCCCCCCCCCCCCTCCCCCCCCCTCTCTCTCTCTCTCTGTGTGTGTGTGTGTAAGTCAAAGGACAACTTTTGGGTGGCAATTTTGTCCTTCTACCATGTGGGTCCTGGACGTAAAATTCAAGTTCTCAGTCTTCCTGGAAAGAGCCTGTGCCCACTGAGCCATCTTGCCAGCACAGCTGGGTATTGAGAACTTGAAATTTTGCTATGTGCAGAGTAAGTAAAACAAACACTAGATTTTGAAAATTTAGTGCTAAAAAAAATAAATAAAGTCAACAATATCACCAACAGCTTTGCCACATTAATTATATGCTGAACTAATTGTGTTGTGAGTATATTGCATTAAATTAAATGTTGAAATCAGTTTCAGAAGGTGGAGAAACAACTGATGGAGACATACAGACGTGAACCTCTGGTCTCCACATACACCTAAGTTAGTTAATTAGTTAATTAAAATTAATTTCAGTTCACTTTGTAAAATGGAACTACTGGATAACTTAGAATAAAATGTATGACTTCTCCTGGATATTTGCTTATCTTCTTTTGGAAAATGTGTCTTCAAATCTTTTGCCTATTCTTAATTTTTTTTTTCAGGACAAAGTTTCTCTGTACAGTCTTGGTTGACCTGGAGCTTGCTCTGTAGACTAGGCTGGCCTCGAACTTACAGCTGTCCATCTGCCTCTGCTTGTGTCTCCTGGCATGGCATCTCAGTCCCATGAGTAATCTGGACTAGCTGAAGTAAGGCACCCACTCTTTGAAGCTTACCACATCTGGGGTCAAATATTGGCTCCCTAAAAATGGGAGATGGATGAATACAGATGCCCTATACCTTTAGCCACACATACTAAGAATTCAGCCTCAGCAGCTTGGAGACAGAGGGAGGATAAACACCACCAATCCAGACTCCCCTGCTTGGCAGGCCAGCCTACTGCTTGGCTGCAGGGAAGGGAGCTTGCTCTCTTAGCCACATGTTGTAGTTGGAGCTCCAATGCTGAGATGTGGACAAAGATGAAGAGTGATGGCAGCTCTGGCTGTGTTCTGAGACTTAGGAAGTGTATGTCCTTATTGTATGTCCTGAGAGTATGTCCTGAGAACAATTTCCACAATTATCGTTACACGTTTGTTTGTTTGTTGTTTTTAGAGACAGGGTTTCCCTGGGTAGCCTTGGCTGTCCTGGATTCACTTTGTAGACCAGGCTGGTTTCGAACTCACAGAAATCTAGCCAGCTTCTGCCTCCCAGAGTGCTGGGATTACAGGTGTGCGCCTCTGCTTGAGGCTCGTTACATAATTGCTATGAATCATCTGTTTCCTTGGTGTGAGTGCTCAAGGGTCCCTGCTGTTGCTGTTCTGGAAGTGGAAGCAGCTGTGAGTTTTATAGACAAACTCTAAAACCAAAGAGAAGGAAAAGTCTCAGAGCTCCAGAAGAACATTTGGTCGGTAAGGAGATGAGACATTAACCAGTGCATGCCAGGCAGCATATTAAAGTAGGATGTTCACAAATACATGCTGTTAATGAATTCCAGTCTAGAATGCATCCCAATTCCTGTAAGCACACATGAAAACAGTGGGAAACCTAATAGAAAAAGTGGACAATAGATATAAATAAGCAATTCACAGAAGGCAAAACTCTTCAAAATAACAAGTTCATGAATAAGGGTTTAACCATATTAAATCCTTTAGAATGCATTTAAACATCGACGAGGTGGCTAAGCAGTTAAAGAGCTCGCCAGGCAACCAGGAGGGCTGGAGTCTGGATGCTAGCATCCAGGCAAGTGCCAGGTGGATATGGCAGCCTTGGAAGGTGGGCTCAGGGTATCCCCAGAACCAGCTAGCTTATAGAATTAGCCATATTGGTAAGCTCTGGGTTCAAGGGATAGAGATAGAGCCTGCATCAGTGAATAAGGTGGAGTGCGACAGAGACTCCTAGTGTCAACCTCAGGCCTCTACACGTATGTGGACACAAGTGCATGCACACGCACCCACACACACGTGTCTGCACATTTGAAAACAGGCATCCATATACAATAACAACAACAACAACAACAACAACAACACACACACAAGTAAGTAAATTCATGAAAAGAGGTTTAACAATCTTTTAAAATAGAACTAAAGGCCATTGAGATGACTCAGTGGCTAAGGACACTTGCCGCCAAGCTGGAAGTCATGAGTTCATCTTCAGAATCCATTCGGCAGAAGTGGAGAACAAATTCCTTAAAGCTGTCCTCTGACCTCTCCGTACACACTCTGGGGGTACACTCATGCCCACACAAATGCGTGCCCACATAAACAAACACATGCAAAATAAATGTAAATACGTTTTAAAAAATGAAGAAAATGCAATTAAAATGAGATCACACTTTACTCTTACCATTACACCCCAACACTGAGGGAAGGCAGGGCAGGAGCCTGGAGGTGAGAGCTGAAACAGAGAACATGGAGGACTGTTTATAGGCGCATTCCCAGGCTCAGTCATTTACCTTTCTTTCCTTCCTTCTTTCTTTCCTTTTTTTTTTTTTTTTTTTTTTTTTTTTTTTTGCTTTTTGAAACAGAGTTTCTCTGTGTAGCCTAGGCTACATAAACTTGTGAATGAAGTTGTGGCTGGTAGGATGGCAGGGGTGAGAAAGGAGATAGAAATGGATAGAGGAGGCAAGGACTGAGTTCTACTTGACACAAGCTAGAGTCATGTGAGAGGTGGGAACCCCAATTATGAAAACACCCCGACCAGCCCAAGCCTGAGCTGTGGGCAGGTCCGTGGTGCATATTCTTAGTGATTGATGTAAGAAGGCCCAGCACATCTGGGTGGCACCACCTTTGGATAGGTCACCCTGGATGCTATCAGAAAGCAGGCTGAGCAAGCTGTGGGGAGCAAGCCAGTAAGCAGCACTCCTCAGTGGCCCCTGCCTCCATTCCTGCCTCCCTCAGGCGTCCCTTGGTGATGGAGGGTGACCTCAGAGTTGTAGGCTGAAACAAACCCTTTCCTCCCCAAGTAGACAGGGGGCTAGAGAGAAAGCCTTGTGGGTGAAAACAGGAATGGTACAAGCAGGAGGACCTGCATTCACATTCCAACATCTGCGTGGACATCTGGGGGTAGCCATACTTGTGCCTGTGGCCCCATTTTGAGAATGGTGATCATGGGGCATGCTGACCTGACCACCAGCCTAGTTTCAGGCACAGCAAGAGACCCTAACTCAGGGAAATAAGAGGGAGAGCGCTAGAGCACGGGGCTCCTTCTCTGACATTTGCGTACAGGTGTGGACACCTCCCCACGTGCTTATACAGTACACACACACACCCCATTTGCATGTATATGTACACATGCACAACAAAACCTAATTTGGAGTAAACTGAAGAGAACATTCCACGATGACTTCTGGCCTTTACATGCATATATACATATGTGTACATATGTACAACACACACACAGATTAAAATATAAGTCGTGTTGTCAGTAATATGCCACAGACAAGGAGTATGATTAGTTTTTCCCATCTGAAAATTAGTGATGACGATAAAATGAGATATGTACAACAGTGCTGGGCAGTGCAGCTGGTTGGTGCCACATCTCTTTTCATTCAGACTGTGAAAATTCACACACACACACACACACACACACACACACACACACACACACACACAAACCACGGCTTGAATTTCTGAGTTGCTGTTTTGAAAGATCCTATTTACTTGTTTAGACTGGCCAGGAGCTTAGTCAGGTAAAAAGGCATCACCAAACAGGAGGGCAGAGTTTAAAAAGAGAAGGTTTCAACAAAGCAAGCTGTCACGGCTTGTGTGAATTATACATTGAAAGTGAAAACAAAACAAAACAAAACACGATAGACGAGATCTGTAAGTTCTGAAAATATGGTCCAAGTGGTACCATCTGCTCACCAAAGCTTGAAGAGGCTTCTGGAACTTTCCACTACTGCATTGGATTGCCTCCACAAAGCAGCCTGGGCAAGACCCCGTGGCCCTGGCTCATCAGTGGAATCGGTAAGGGAATAAGGTAACAGTAGCACGCATCCTCTTTTATCTCAGTGTTTATCTCGGGACAAGTTCGCTTACACTGCTAAGCCAATGGGACAAACTACATTTTCTCTTATCCAGCTGTCGTCTTCCATGCCTCCAACTTCTGTACTGCCATGTACCCAACTTGTAACAACTCCCCAGATCTCGTTTCAAGTCCAAGAGAGGGTATGAGAGACAGGCACGTCTGTAGGAAGTTCAACTCACTTCACCAGCTGTCTGGGTTTGCATGTGGTTTTAATTCCACTATGCAGCAATTTCCTGAGTAAAATGGAGATATGATATCTAGTTTTTGAGTCGCTGTAAGAATTAAATAAACTAAGCTCTTGGTCAATATTTTCACATTATTACTCCTTATGGTCCTTGATTTCTCTTACCCCAGACCATCTGTCCACTCTGGGAACCCCCCGCCCCCCGGCTCTCGGAGGTGAAGCCCCATAATTTACTGCCCAGATTGCAATCTCCTTTCATGGCATGAATTAAGTCTTATCTTAACAGGAAATGCTTAGCATGGATATTCTTTTCTCTCTCTCCTGCCATCCCTTCCTCTGCCTCATCTCTCCATTTCTTCTCTCCAGGGAGAAGGTTCTCTTCAGGGAAAGAGGTTCTTAGCAAATCCTCAGACACCCCCACTAGTGGACTCCAGGAAAGTCTCAGTAAGGTGTGGGATGTCCTCATTGAAAAAGTTCATTGCCAGAAAGTGAAGGAAAATGTTCTGGCTGGACTGTCTGAATGCAGGAGACGTTGGCGATTATGTCGGCATCTCCAGGGTTGCTCCAGTGTCCTGGCAGTGCCTTTCAGACACGGACCTTCCTTATGGTCCCCTCCAGACGGTTTCTTCCTAGGACACCTGGACAGTCCTTTCTGGCATTCATGAGCTCCCCTGTGTATAGCTGAAAATGGCTCTAACTCTTCTAGATTATTCAAATACAGCATTGCCTCAGCCAATAGACAATCCTGCTCAGCAGACGAAGCCCTTGCTTCTGTGTTGAAGGATAAAAGTAACAGCCTCCCCGTTTATTGACCTCATGCTTAGACCTGTGAGGCACGCATATTGTATGTAGTTTATTACCCCTACTTAGCAACTGAATAAACAGAAGTGAATCACTGAGAGCTTGGTTGCTGTCAAGGTCCGTATCCGGCGCTTAATCAAGACCTTCACTGCTCCTATCCTATGGGGTAGATAAGGATCAAGGAAAAAGGAATGTTCATCTCCATCCCATGAGGCACTACGTGGAAATGGCTCCTCAGAAGGTCCCCCAGACTTCTCAGTGAGTAAGGAGATGGCATAGGGATGTTGGTTTTTTGGTTCCCTAAAGAGGATGGGATGGAATTAGATCTTAGCAAGAACATGTTACGTGGTCAGGGGAGGGCCCAGAAATCTTAGGCATTTCCATAAGGATTGTCGTCAGGAGGCATCATAACCGGGCGATCGGGTTATTACCAAGCTAAGACAAAACGATCGCATGACACACAGCACGAAGAAAAGCCTTCTGTATCTGGGAGACGGTTCAGTGGTCAAGTGCCTGCCGAGCAAGGAAGAGGACCAGAGTTCAGATTTCCAGAGCCCACAGGAAGCTGGGTGCCGCGGTGAATGGATCTGCAATTCTGGTGCTCCTGTGGGAGGAGAGAAGGTTGAGAGAGGAGAGCCTCCAGAAGCTTCCGGGCATGTGAAGTGGAGAAACAAGAGGCTTTGCCTCAAACAAGGTGGAAGGTACAGGCCTAAGGCTGTCCTCTGACCTTTTGAATTCACATACACGAGTGAGACTCATGAACACACGCACGCACGCACGCACGCACGCACGCACGCACGCACGCACGCAC
>OU015751.1:45143579-45162836 GCA_907169655.1 Acomys percivali
TTCTTTCTTTCTTTCTTTCTTTCTTTCTTTCTTTCTTTCTTTCTTTCCTTCTTTCGTGTAGCCTTGGCTATCCTGGACTCACTTTGTAGACCAGGCTGGCCTCAACTCAGCGATCCGCCTGCCTCTGCCTCCCAAGTGCTGGGATTAAAGGCATGGTTTGCTTTTTCATTTTGATTCAGGGTGAGATTCCAGAACACATCAAAACACAGCAGAGTCAACACACAAGTCTCTGGTCTGACAGGTAGTATAAGCTCCATGTTTTTTTCTTGCTTGTTAAATATAAATAAGTAAATAAATAAAAAATTGAGATGGGTTTGTTCTGTAAGCCAGGCTTGTGTCGTTTTGTTCTGTAAGCCAGGCTTGTGTCGAACTCTAACTTTGGCTGGCCTGGAACTGGCCATGTATCAGCCTACAGAGTACTTAATGGCACCATTATGCTCAGGTCATTCATTCATTCGTGCATGCATGCACGTACGTATACATTCATGAGATGGGAGTTCTCTGTGTAGCTCAGACTTCTCCAAATCCAAATCCGGCCTCCGCTTTCCTAGCAAGGAAAATAAAGGCAAGCGCCATCATTGCCAGGTTATGTTGTTTGTTGTTAACACTTAGGTTAGAAAAAAAATAGTCTCTGTTTTACATATAATCTACTTGGAATCGGTTTAAAAAAAAAAGTTAAGTCAGGCCTGAGGGGCGTGTACGGGACTCCCAGGCTAACAAGCAAACGCAATTCCTCCAGCTAACGCCAGGGGGCACCCTCCCCTTCCCCTCGGTTTCTGGACCGCCTTGAGCTCTCTTCATCTGCACAAAGAGCCCGGCCTCCTTCAGGGTGACATCACAAAGGGTCGGTACTCCGCCCCTTCGGCGCCACCACGTGTGTCCCCGTGCTGAGTGGCCACCCGACTCAGTCCCTCGCCGGCCGGTTTGGGCAGCGGAGGAGGCGAGTAGTTGGTAGTGGTTGGAGGCTTCGCTATGGGAAGTCGCTCTTTTGCACTGTCGCGGCCAGCCCTGCTCCCTGGTTCTCCGCAGCCACTGTCGCTGGAGAGCACCGGGAGGCGCGGGTTGCAAGCGCGCCTGCTTTTCTCCGCCCGGGCGCCAGCGCCCCTAGGCAGGTGCTGAGCGCCTTCCCGAGCCTCCCCGGCTGCCTCCCTCTTCCGCCCGGCCGCCTGGCTGCTGCAGTGCACATGGGCTGCTGGAGGTAGATGGGCTCACCGCCCTGGAGGCGGCGGTGGATGCGGCGCTGGGCAGAAACAGCCACCGATTCCAGCTGCCGTGGGGCCGCGCTCTCAGGGCGCCCCTGCGAGCCCCGGCCTCGGCCATGGGGACCTCGGCAAGCAGCATCACCGCCATCACCTCTTGCAGCCGCATCGCCGGCCAAGTCGGAGCCACGATGATCGCCGGCTCCCTTCTCCTGGTGAGCAACCGGAGGGGACTCTAGGGTGGCGGCTGCGTTGGAGCATATGTCCAGAAGCGGGGCGGGTCCTCGGGCCCAGAGTGCTGGCGGCGCGCGATGGGACCAGCTGGGTTGGAAGGGTTGGTTGATTACAAGGCAATGGCCAGACGGAAGAGGACTTCCACTAGATAATTTCCTTGGGGAGGTGAGCTAAGGCTAGGGAATGTTAGAGAATTATTTTTCTTACAATCTTGCTGCTTGGAGGAGGCGCGAGAGGTGGCCGTCCTGGCGCCCTGCGCATTTCAGGGCTTTGCCCCCGACTCGGCCTACCTAGCACCCCAACGCCTAGCCTCACCCCAGTATCATCCGCCGCCAGCCCCTCGGCGCGGTGCGAGGCCCGAGCAAGCAGTCCTGTCAGTTGCCAGTTGCCAGTTGCCAGCCCTGGCCGCGGCTTTGTCGCTGCTGCAATGTCATGTCCGGATGCTACCGCAGTGGAGACAGCGGGACCGGTGCGCTCTGGGCTGGAGCTGCAGGCGTCCGCGCGCCAAGCATTCTGGAGTAGGGGGCAGGCCACTCCTTCCTTCAGCCTCCTCGCTTCAGTCCTCTCTTGGCTCAGATGAGTCCTGCTTTCTGCACACGACGAAGGAGAGGGGGGGTTGGGGGGGGGGAGAAAGGACCCAGAGACCCATTCCCAGGCGCCTCCAAAGCCCCGGCTCAGGGCCAACCGGTGTTCTGGTTCTCAGTAGAGGGGGAGGGGAAATAGCTACATAAAGGAAGATTAATTTTTTCCATCCTTTTATTTCTCCTTTTCTGTGTTTAGACATGTCACCACGCAAGATGATGCAGGCTCCCTCAGCACCCAAATCTGGGGCGTGCCCCGAGCGCAGTCCTCCATCACTTTATCTGATCAAAGCCTGACATCATTCCTTACCCAAAACTTACTCCAGCCTGTCCCTTTATTTCCAATACTGGGGCCAAGTGGGGAATTAGGTGGAAGAAAATTTGAATTCCAACCCTTGAGCCGCCATAAACCAGCCATGTCTTTTATCCCTTCGGGGAGGATAAATATTGTTCACTAAAAAAAAAAAAAACCAAACAAAAACAAAAAAGAGTCTGTTTTCATGGTTGGGCTGTGTAAGGGAAGGCAGTCCTCTTGTCTCCTTCCTCTGAAGGGCTTTCTGCCTGGCCAGCCAAGATCTGCTGCTCCCCTCTCAAGGCATTGCAGTTGCTATGGCCTGGGAATTCATTCTACAGACACTCTGGGGTCTCTCTCTCTCTCTCTCTCTCTCTCTCTCTCTCTCCATCTCTATCTCTCTCTCTCTCTCATTAACACAGGGTGAGGGGAGAGAGAGAGAGAGAGAGAGAGAGAGAGAGAGAGAGAGAGAGAGAGAGAGAGAGAGAGACTAAAGAAAGTTTGTTGTTCTTAGTATTTATAAGAGACAAGTCTCAGTATCCCTTAGGAGACTCTTTTCTGTCCCTTTATAATAACTGCAAACTCCAAGTCTGTACTTTTTTTTTTTTTTTTTTTTTTTTTTTTGGTTTTTCGAGACAGGGTCTCTCTGTGTAGCCTTGGCTGTCCTGGACTCACTTTGTAAACCAGGCTGGCCTCGAACTCACAGCGATCCCCTTGCCTCTGCCTCCCGAGGGCTGGGGTTAAAGGCAGGCGCCACCACGCCCCGGCTCCAAGTATGTACTCTTTAAACAAGCCCGGATACTCAGTAGTCAGAGAGTCCTTGGGGGCAGTGAACTTGAGTTGACGGTCTTAACTGAGAGGGTTCACGGGACTACTAATCCTAATGACTAGAGTTAGGTCCCTTGCTGAGTTCCTTCTGAAGGCCTTAGTGCTGCTCTGATCAGCACACACTGTTGTGCACCCCTGCTCCACTCGCATATAATCCTTGTCGATTAGTCCACTCACACATTCAATATTAAGTGTAGCATTTCACATACACACACACACACACACACACACACACACACACACACACACACACCCTTTAGCATGAAATAGGTACTTGAAGTTCTCAGGATAATAAAAATACGTGCTTTAACTAACCAAGAAAGGGCCCAGCTCCTTTTTATTAAATTATCAAACTCAATTTATCTACCAATTGCATGCCAGACTTGCAACTGCTGGCCTGACAATGTAAGTTTGACATTTATGAAGGGTTTTAGAGGCAATCTGGAGGTGATAATACTACAGGGTCCCTTGGTCTTCTGGAAATTATAGAGAAAGAAAGGAAGGAAGGAAGGAAGGAAGGAAGGAAGGAAGGAAGGAAGGAAGGAAGAAAGACAGACAGACTTTGACAGTAGAAGGGTAACTGGATCGTCCTAGCGCAGGATGAGGGAGGGGAGACGGGAACCTAGGGAACTATGTGATACTGTGTACAACAGTGACTGGTAACATTGCTCTCAGGAGAATTTGCCCCATTGGTAACCTTGGCTGCATTAATGGCAGACACCAGGTAGAATAGCTCAAGTAAACATGGTGTGAGGTATCTAGAAGACTAATAAGGGATGTAGAAAAGTTCCTGCTGTGCTTATGCAGTCTGGTTAGACAAAGAAAATAATGATGTCAGCGATATGTTTCATAATAGCTTTCAATTGTCCCCTCCCCTTTTTTTCATAGCAGTCTTTGTTACTGTTATTTTTGTGATACTTTTTTTTTTTTAGCAGGATGGGCTAGCTACATGAAAACTTACTATAGGCTCTGATATATATTAATATGTTAATATATATTAATATGTTCATAGATATATTAATATATTGATATATTTGAACAGCAACTGTGTGAGCTTGTTGAGAGAGCAGCAAGTACTTTATACACAGTGTCTTATTTTTTCCCACCATCCTTGACAAACAGGTGTTGCCTACATTCCACAGGTGAGCAAACAGTCTCCAAGAATTTCACTGGTTTGTTGTGGGTCACACCACATTTGTGTCATGACTCTGAGCTAGAACTCCTTGGCTCCTACTCTCCCTCACCTGTGTACCGCACAGCTTGTTTCACAACTTCAAGCGGCTTGATGGCAGAGGACATAGAAGGATCACCGGAAGAAAGCTGAGACGGTGGCTTCGTTAGCCGCAGAAAAACATAAGTGAGAGTTACACAGCGACCTTTGGGATGAGCCGTTCTAGTTGCCTTCATATCTGTTGTTGAGTTGAGGTGACTGTGTCGTCATGTGTGGTAGTTACCCACAAACTGAAAGACAGCATACCATGCTGCAGGCTAAAGTTCCGTAAACAAGACATTCTGATTTGTGGCAGTTTAGGGACTGTCCTAGAAGGACTTGCTCAGGGCAGCACTGGGTGCAGTCAGAGGTGCCCTCTTGCCTTTAGGGATCTCATTTTGACTACACAGATAGACCAATCGCTAGGGCCCGGCTAGGGAGAAAAGAGGCCTCCTTGATAAAGACACTGGATCTGAAGTTTTAGAAATTACTATTATCCATGGACTGAGAATTCACGCACCAAAGGTGTAGGGAACATAGAAGAAGGCATGGGAAGGTTCTAAAAGCCAAAGGAACACATGTCTGCTGTGAGAGTGTGTCTCCTAGAAGTGTCAGGGCACCTTCACCCATGCTGCCTCCACAACATGGTTGCCTGCACAGGACCTGAACAGGGACAATACCAGCAGACATGCTAACATGGAAGGGCGCAAACTCATGGGGCCCGAACCCTAGACAAAAAATTAGACTTGTGGGCAACTAAGGAATGTGTGTGCATATAGTGTATATCCACACTTCCACACATGTATACATACACATACATATATGTGCTTGTGAATATATACAATATATATACATATGCTTTGCACACACATATATGTAACCTATGTAACAACAATTTAAAAAGAGGCTGTGATTTTGAGAAAGTGCAAGATTGGTACATGGGAGGAGTTGGAGGGAGGAAAGAGAGGGGAGAAAAACATTTTAGACACAGGACCATTTGCTTAATAGCCCGTCCAGGTGTCCTGCCATCCTTTTTCTAGACAGTTGGCATCTTACCATTTCTCATCACCAAGAGGAGAAAAAAACCATACATATATTTTTTCTCTTTTGGTGGAGGAAAATGGTGAGATGCATCATTAGACTGTCTTTCTACCTAGAGAGTTTCAAATGTTCCTGTTGGCCACTGTTACTGAGTTCTACCTTCTGATTTTTATTTATTACAATAAATGGCTGTCTAGACAGGTGTGCACGTGTGAGGTCATCTGGTGTGGGTTCAAGTCCAAGACTTGGTGACAAGTCCAAGTTGCACATTAAGTCAGAGCTGGCACTGTGCAGAGAGGCATCTCTCCCTTTTATATACTTTACCTGTAGCAACTTAGACTGTGGAAGCCGGAAGGGAACCTAAGCTGTTACCGATCTAACACTCCACACAGCTTGGCTGAGGGAAAGAACAGCCCACACCGAGGAAGTGACTACATTTCATGTTACCAAATCTATACGGTGCACCCCCTCTGAGCGAGGCGTCATCCTAAGCCGTGGAAGCCGGGTGACGAGGCGGGGATTAGAACCTTGGCATGAAGCTAGGTTCTATGGCTCATAAAACATATGGCCGTTGTCAATAGAACTAACTGACTTGAGTTTCATTCCAGTCGGATCAAAGGATGAGCATGCTAGGTCCCAACACGCACACACAAATGTGATATTCGGATCTTTAAAATATGAAAGCCAGAGGAAGAAAACAGTTTTATTTTGGAAACCTTTCCTATCTTGGAATAATGTGATCAGTCTTAGTAGAGAAGCTGAGTGATGTGAAATTGGTAGGTGAGAAAGAAGCAGCAATCCAGATCTTGTACTGGGTCGGACAAGTCATGATTTTACCCGATGAGTTATCCCCACAATCCAACTGTAGAATAGGAGCAGGCTTTCTTATTTGAAGTAAAGGCATATGTCTGGCTCTCTCTCAGGTCTAATCCCAGACAGACAGATAGACAGAGACAGAGCCTCTAGCACAATTAAGCTAAATCTATAAGAATAATTTTTTTTTTTAAAAAAGATATATACTTAGTGTGAAAAAGAAAGAAAGAAAAAACCCTCTATGGCTATATGAGCACAGAGCCACATCTGCCTCCCTTATATATTTGGACAATGTCTATCAAGTTCAATAAAGCAAGCATGGTGAAGGCCACAAGTTTGGGGAGGGGGTAGTTTTCAGGTTGCTGCCTTCTCCAGTCAGTGGTCAGGAGTAGGTTTAGCTTCTGGGTGAGTCTGGTGAGTGGCTGATATCCTCACTCTCTCTCTCGGTTTTTTTGAGACAATTTCTTTGTGTAATCCTGGCTGTCCTGGACTCACTTTGTAGACCCTGCTGGCCTCCAACTCACAGAGATCCACTTGCCTCTGCATCCCAGAGTGCTGGGATTACAGACGTGCGCCACCGCACCCAGCTGGTGTCTTCCCTTTATTGGAGGTTGGAATTTGGAGGCATCACACCTTGACTTTGCACTTGACTCCATCTTGAGGAGAGGCAGAACCTCTTGGGAAGCTTGGTAAAAAAGCTGCAAATTGGTTTTGTGTTTACTCAGCCAGCATGTAAACTATAATTGGCTTAAGTAAAGATCATCATTATTATTTTTTTTTCTTTTGGTGACGGGAAATGGTGAGACACATCATCAGACTACTCAGGGGCTGGGGATGAATTGAGTGACTTTTCCTTGCATAAACAGCTCTGCCCATTTTCCAGAAAGCGCTAATACTCTGCTGGCTTCCTTTCCCCACACAGGCCTGGCAAATTGCGGTAAAGCCAGGTCACCACCAGCAACTTCTTGGCAAACTCAGGTGCTTCTTCTCTGTGACAAGAGGAGCCCAGATTATCTCAGAGCTTTGGTGGGTGTCCAGTGGTCATTTGGAGTCGAATCTGTTTGGACCGTGGGATGCAGGTATATTTGATGGACAGAGTGACAACTGAAGCCGTTAATAGGGGCAGCTGGGTTTCGGTTTTCAATCTCCATTGTCAGCAAAAGGCTGGGCATTACTATTGCATTAGCGGCCACCGGGCTCATGTTCTTTAGGAATAGGGCTGAGACCGTGAATAAACACTGGCATTCTCCAGTGTTTATATTTGTCAAATACCTAAAAATCAACAGGATCTTAAATTGGCCTGAATGCTGCCACCTGGTTGGGCAATGGTTATTAACCTGGAGGAGGCTGGCAGAGGTCCAGAAGTATGGGTGGGTCCTCTGCTGATGGAGAGAGGGACCGACCATCATGCTGTTAATTGAAGGCAGACTCAGTCATCGTCCATGGTCCATGAAGAGTGCTGGAGTTGGTGCCATGCGTGTCCTGGCATGGCGTCAGTGTGCTGGCTTTGGAGACGACGTGTCTGTAGTGTTGGGAAAGTTGTTCTCAGAGGGCTCTGGGGAAGGTGTGGGATGCAGCAGGACCTGGGTGAGGTGGCAGGATACTGCACCATGCCCTTTCGTCTTTACTTCAGAATATTTGAAGACTATGCATGACTCTTCTGTGGATTAAAACAAATTAGAAGAATGTAGAAGCACATGGCTACCCAAATCATAGTAAGGCTAATTATCTAAGGTCTATGTAATTTTCCATTTGTTCTTCTGCAACCAGAATCACGTGGTGACTCTGTTGCTTGGCACCGTTTGCAAATTTTGTTGGGGTTGAGGGGAGGAACACTTGCTTACTGTATTTAGAAGAGGACACGGAGGGTGTCTATGTTCCCTGGACTCAGAAGAGAGCAGCTGTGACATCAGTAGAACTTCTGTGCTAGCAGTCTTCAGAGGAGGGCTAAACAAATGGCTGGTAATCATTGCTATTGAGATATTATTTAATTCATATATGATACAAATCATATGTATTAATTTATATATTCTATAAACGGCTTTCATTTATTGAGTATTTAACCATTGCATTGGATGTCTTCTATAAAGCGCTATGGCATACATCTTACAAATCCCATTTTACAGATTCCAGAATGAGGTTTGATAATTTTTTTTTTTTTTTTTAACTCTTCTGCCCGTTGTTAGGTTCTGGAGAGAGGAATGAAATCTATGTCAGTTTCATACACTTAGCTCTTCCTGCCAAGTAGTGGGTGCGGACTGGTTCCCTTCAATTTACCATACATTTGTTTCCTCCAGACAGAATGGTTTTACCCAAGAGTTGAGCATACTCTTTTTATTTTCTGAGTTTCATGGTGGTGCTGGATGATTTACCATGGTGCGTGGGAGTTGAAAGGGGAGTGTGTGGCGACATGGGTGAGCATTTTCCTATGGTGTGACTCTGACGGACCATGGTGCCATGCTTGAGGTGGAAAGACGCTCCTGCAAATTGAGATGTTATAAATAGGGGATGGGTGTGTTGCTCTCCTGCAGCCTGGGTCACTTTGAAAAATATTTGCTTAGTGAGTAACAGTGCGGTGTGGGTTCTGCTTTGCCTTGTAGTTTCTGTTCACTTCTTCTGAGCATCTGAGGACCTGTTAGGATCTTCTTTGCTGCCAGCCCAATTATTTGTATAGGATAAGTTAATCGCTTGTACCATTTCAGTTCTCTGGGAAGTGGATTTAACTTTGTGGTTTGAGTGGTTCATGTATGCTGTGAAAGTGACATGTAGATTGCCACAGTTACTCGAGGCACCTTCATAAGCAATCTGTTAGAAAAAAAACTTTATACATGCATATAATCTGTTCCTTCCCCTTCCAGCTTCTCCCAACTCCTGCCATCACTTTTCCCTCTTAATTTTATATTCTCTTTTTCTGAACCCACTGAGTCTCACGTAGTGCTACCCACATGTTCACGAGGGTAGGACTGCCTGGGGCACGGACTGCCTGCCAGGAGCCCCATCCGTGGAGAAAATAGGGTCCCCCTCCCCAAACAGTCATCAATTCCCAATGGCTCCCCACCTAAGCATGGGACTTTGTGGCTCCCTCTCCTGCCCACGCAAGCTTTGGTTTGGCTTGGCTTGGTCTTTGGTACAGGCCTTGTGTGTGCTGCCCCAACCCCTGAATTCATGTGTGCAATGGCCTGGCATTTCTAGCAAACACTGTTTCACCATAGTCATATGCTCTTTTTGGATCTTACAGTTTTTTCTCCTCCCCTCTTCCCTGATATCCCGGAACCTTGTGGGGAGGAGGTGTGATACAGACGTCCCATTTAGAGCTGAGCACTGCACAGTCTCCCAGTCTCTGTCCATTGAGCAATTGTAGGTCTCTTTATTGGTCTCCATCTACTGCACAGAGCACTGTCTCTGAAGAGGATTGAGAACTGTGCTAATTAAATGAGCTTTGAAATACATCTGTTTGTAGACTGGTTCTAGACTTAGTAGAGCAGAGGATGACAAAAGCTGCGAGGAAATTACTTGACTATTAGTCCTGGAAAAGAGATTGGAATCTTGTCTCCCAAGAACATTTGAGACAAGACCACTGACTAATTTCACTGTAGACAGGGCTGGCTCTGCTCAGCACGGGATGGCAGAGGCAGGAGAGTGAGGGATGAGGAAGCTTGCAGGCAAAGGTGACAGGTTCTCAGAACAGCCTAACTACTGTGTTCGTGCTTGTTATGTCCCACTTTTCTTTCCATAGCTATTTCCCTTTCTCTTATAGAAGTCTATTTGTGTTTTTCACCCATTTTCTGAAACGTAAGGAACATCGATTAAGTACCAGGTGAGATTACACTGTGGGCGTGGTAGAGGTAAGAGGTTATCCCTGGCCTCCCCTTGGAGCTCATGGGAATGGTGATGTTTCATGATAATCACTGAAAAGCAGAAGGGACCAGATTTCAGCAGAAGGGAACAGTATGTGGAAAAGCCCAAGCGTAGGGTGGAGTCTGTGTCCTGTGATTTCCGGCCACTATGGCTGGGGCTCTGTGAAAAGGGGCAGTGGACACTCTGTGGGAACAGGCAGCCAGTCATTTCGTGTGGGGACCTTTGAAGGTGTGAAGGCATCACTCGGTGCATAAGAAGCCGTGTAGCAACATTGCTTGAAAATTTTTCCCGAGACGGACTTTCTCTTGGTAGCCGTGGCTGCAGGTTAGCTTCGAACTCACAGAGATCTGCCTGCCTCTGTCTCCCCCGAGTGCTAGGATCACAACCATGTGCCACAGCTTACTTGAGAGACAGAAACTGGATGTGGTGCCCCATGCCTTTAATCCCAGCACTCAAGGGAGAGGTCAGCAGGTTTCTGAGTTCGAGACCAGCCTGGTCTACAATGTGAATTCAGGATAGCCAGTGCTACATAGAGAAACCATGTCTCAGGGGAGGTAAAAGAGAGAGAGAGAGAGAGAGAGAGAGAGAGAGAGAGAGAGAGAGAGAAGAAAAAGAAGGAGGAGGAGGAGGAGGGAAGGAGAGAGGGAGAGAGACCTCAGAGTCCAGAAAGGGCATCACATCCTCAGGAACGCAAGTTACTGGTAATTTTGAGGCACCTTTATGGTACTGGGAGCCAAATCCCAGTCCTCTATAGGGGCAGCAAATGCTCTTAGCCACTGAGCATCTCTTCGGCCTGCAAACACTGGGGGAAAAGCTTTACTTAATTCCTAGAGAATTTCATTCAGTGTGTTTTGGTTCTATTGCCTCTCCTCAGGCTCCTCCCAGATCCTCCTGTACCCTCCTTTCTTGTCCAACCTTGTCTCATCTCCCACCCCCCTGCCTTGAGTGCGGTTGGTATTATCGTCAGGCCACAGACAGTAAGAAAAACCTGTTTTCTCACGCTGCCCATGATGGAACTTAGGGCCTTGTACCGGCTGACCAAGTCTCTACAAGGGAGTTTACAGTCTCGGTTCTCAGGTTCCTCTGGAAGCTGGGCGGGTGGGGGAGGGGTTAGAGAGAGGACTCCTGGAAGCAGGAGGCCAGATGTTTTCACAGGGTGGTGATCATGGTCCTGGGATAGTTAGTGGTGAACTTGACAGCTCAAGAATTTTCAAGTTTGCCGGTGAGATGGGAGGGGGCCAGTGGTGTCCTAGGTTCCTAAATGGAAGTCTATGGTGGGAACGACAGGCTTGGGCATGGCATGGGAACCCCAAGGCTCGGATGTTTGTTGAGTAAGTTTGAGGTGTCTATGACGAACATCTTGCCACTTAAAAATAGCCGATGCTCTGCAGGTATGAAGTGTGCTGAGCCGTTGTGACTGTCATTTGGTGCTTAGGCTGCCGTCATTCCTCCTGCAGCATTTGTACATCCCTGTATACGCTAACACTCTGCCCCCCCTTTAGTTTGTTTCCCCCACGTGCCTTCCTCAGAGTGCCATTGCTAGGTCACTGGAAACGAATGAGTGGTTTTATGGCGTTCGCTGAAGGTTGCCAGATTGTTTTTTAGGAAGACAATCAATTCGGAATGCCACCAGCCACCTATAAATGTGCTTTCTAGCCCATGAACCTGCCAGCCAGCACTGGACTTCATCATTTCAAATTACTTCCCCTCTTTTTAATTCATATATATGTAAGGGCTTTTGGTCGTCTCGGTGACATTTTACTCATTTTTAGGGATATAATAAACTTAGCTGCATGATGCTTGTCTTTTAATGGCTCATGTTTCACTATTGAGTAGTAAAGCTAGCCTTATTTTTATTAATTCTATTTATCTTTCTGGTTATAAGTCCTTATTAGGCACACTTGACATTGTTTTTTTTCCTGATTTTCCTGATTACATTTATGTCTTTGTATGATGCGTGTGGGCATCTCTGTGTCACAGTGCATGGGAGGAGGTCAGAGACAACTTAGGAAGTCTGTGGGTCGCTGGGATATAACTCCCTACCTGTCAGACTCAGTGTGAAGCCCCTTTGCCTGCTGATCCATTTCACTAGCACTATATTCTATTTTTAATACTACTATCATAACATGAAAAACTAGGCTTGTGTTGTTAACCCCTTTCCTTTCTGGGTCTGGGAATAGCCTTTTTGTTGTCATGTTTTTTTGCCTATTTTCTTAGGAATTAATCCTTTCACGGGTAGTATAAGGAATCCCAGTGACTTTGAATTTTATGTCTTTGTCTGACCGTTGAGCTTGCTGATGTTTCTGGATGTTGGTGTCCTATTCCTGGTGAGAATCCCCTTTAGTGTGTGCTGAAGGATATCTATGTACACTGTATGTGTGTGAAAGATTTTGTGGGTAAACACAGAGGAGTGCTGGGCACAGACGATTTTTGCCATTTCAGGCTGTTCTTCAACAGAGTCTCCTGGAATAGGTCATAGGCTGATATAATAATTGCACTCGTCAGGAGAAGACATACGGAGTGTTTTCTGAACTCTAGGAGACCAGTAAAGTCTGTAAAGTGCTGGGCAGTACTTTTATATATGTAGGAACTACTTAATTCTGCCTTTGTGTAGACATAGCATCACCAGATGATGCCTCAAAGAATGAGCCTGGCTGTGTTTCAATAAAACTTTATTTGTAAGTTCTGAAATTTAAACTTCACATAGCTTTCTTTTTTTTATTTTTTCATTTTCATGTTTCATTTATTTTTCCTTTTTCTTACCTCCACGCTTTTCAGAATATAAAGCTGTTGTTAGCTTATGAGCTATGTAAAAAATGGGAGATGGTGGGGTCCAGCCTGTTTCTAGACCAGGGCATTAATATTCTGTGAGACCAAATTGTGGAAGCTCACTCTGAAAAACCCTTACTTAATTACGCTATGGGCATCCAAAGTGAAGTTATGAATTGTAAATTCTTCTCTTTTGTGTATTTTTGTTTGTTATGAAACAAGATTTATTTCATTTTAATTAATTAACTAACTTATTTCCAGAATAAATTAGCCATTAAGCTGCGTCCGTTTTGAGTTCTGGGATTACAGTGTGTGCTGGTGGTGGAACTCGGGCATTTGTGTGTGCCAGCAAGCACTACCAGCTGAGCAACATCCCCGGAACCTCAAGTATTTGATTTTTGTTTTTCTTGTCTTTATCCTGACATCTGCCTTAAAAACAAACCACTATAGTGTGTTTTGTGTTGAGGGAAGTATGTTTCAGGATTATAATCTTTTATAAATTAAATAAGCAAAGTTTTGGTTTTTGAGAAAGAATCTCTCTATGCAAATCAGCCTGGATAGGAATTCAGTCTCTAGTCCAAGCTGGGCTTGAATTTGTGATCCTCCTGCCTTTACATCCTAACTTCTTGGATCATAGGCATGAACCACCATGTGACTAGCCATACCATCATGTACATAGGCAAGTGCCTAGTTTGTTTTGAGCCAATTTTGTGTGGATCCGTGTCTGACCTTGATTACACTATGTATACCAAGCTGGCCTTGAACTCACTATGTACTTCAAGCTGGGCTTGAATTTATGATGTCCCTCGGGCTTTTTGTCCCCTGAGTGCTAGAACTACAAGTGTGAGGCATTTCTGCTGTTGGTTTACACATTTACTTATTTATTTATTGGTTTATACCTTTTTAAGATCTAGAATTTGGGGCCTGGACATGTAACCTGCCTAGCACATACACAACCTTGATTTAATTCCAGCAGAGGTAATATACAAATAATATAAAGAAAAAAACCCCTCAATTATTTGTTATGTATCTCAGGAGATATAATTGAGATGTTTTAAAAGATTGTCTGATCTCAAGGAAATCATCGTAAAGTATAGTAAGATAATAAATTGGTAGGGTGATAATTTACCAAACTAATATTCATGCAGCAATGACCATGTCAGGCATGTTCTCTATGGTCTTTTTGTATGAACCACTAATTATCAAAAGAACTTTGAATAACAGTTATTACTGCTGTGTCCATTTTACAACTGAGGAGGTGGAGGCTCGGAAATTGAGCCACTTCCAGGATAAAGTGATTTGCGTGCTTGCAGACCAGAAAGCAGAGTCCCTAGCTGATGCTAACAGATGCTATTTGCTTGAAGACAGCATCTAATGCTACAGGCTGGAAGACTTGGCTCCGTAAGACGGGTCCTGACTAGAAACATCAATAGTCAAGGTTGTCATCTGTGCTCCGTGTTGTCTGCCTATATGTGAGAGTTCCCGTGCCCCTCTGGGGTTCAGTTAACTTGTAAGCGTCGCCTCACATATCTCAGGGAAAACACTTTCTGAATACCAGTAGCTTCTATACAAAGGGGATTAAACAAAGAACACAGAGGAAGGCCTGCATAAGGCAGCCAGACCGGAAGCATTGTGCAGCTATGGTGCCCACTCTGCACACACCATCCTCCAGGTGTTTGCACCTGTTCAGCTAGCTGTGAGTTCTCTGGGCCTGTCCTTTCAGGGTTTTATGTTGGTGTCGTTATGTAGGCATGCTTGACGACATCATTAGCTAGTGGTGATGAACTGAACCTTCAGCCCCCACCCCCACACCCCAGAGATTAGGATGGAGCTGAAAGTGCCAAGCTGTCTATAAAAGCCTTGTGCGCTCTGACCTCTGGTCTCCATCTTGGTCAAGCTGTCTTCGAGCCTTCAGCCTCTGTCATCTCATTAACATAAAGAAGACCCTAACACATGTGTTTTGAGGTTTCCCACTTTGTGATGGGAACCATGCAAAGAGAGCAAATCTATGTTTCTCATTATCACGGCATCACACTCAGCTCATACCTGGAAGGACAGGTAGCACAGTCTAGGCTCAAATGGGTTTTCCTTATATTTTGAAACCTCAGCTGCTGCCTTGGCTGGAAAAGTGGTTTTTGGCTGGGTCTATATGCTCTTCCGGACATGCCCAGTCAGCATGAAGTAGCATCCTCCCATCTTCTACTGTCTTCTATGTGAGACTACTTCATTCATTGTCCATCGGGCGCCCTATTGGCCTCTCTCAGTCAGCCTAGGACAGAGAGATAGCTACTGTAGCAGAGGGAGACAGTCTGTGGTCCAGTGACTGAGGGCTGTATGTACACTCTCTCCTGCACTGTAGGTTCCAGAGAAAACAGCTCCTGGGCAAAATCTTCCCTGTTTTTTTCCTCTCCGATGTCCCCGGAGCTTGCTTCCTTCTGTTCCTACAGTCAGCACATTCTGGCTTTGGCATTCTTTATAGTCACCAGCTTTAAAAACAGTCCCTGCTTCTTTTGCTTTGGCAATAGGAGACTCTTCAGCCCTCCCTCCCTCTCTCCATCCCTCCCTCCCTTCCTTTCTTCCTTCCTTTATGCTTTCTTTTTCCTTCTTATCAGAGAGGGCAGTAGGAAATAAGAGAGCCAACCATGTTTATATAACATAACTGGAAATATTGTGTCTGTGGTTTGTGGAAACTTTATCCTTGAATGGTTCCTTTTTATGCATCTCCTCCTCCACCCCACTTTAAATCTGGGGAATTCTAGCCATCCAGTGTGTTTATATCATAAATTGAGACTGATGCCCCAGATAAATTGGTCAACAATTCTAAGGGCTGACCAGCTTTCCATGGCTGTTACCCTTTGACATCTGAAAAAAAAAAAAAATATATATATATATATATATATATATATATATATATATATATATATAACTTCAGAGCACTTTGCTTGCTTCTCAATAAGGAAAAGCATGTCTGCCTCTGCCTTGCATTGCTCCTTTCACTTTGGTGCTTATGAGAACCTGATAGGGAATGACAGTGACATGAGTCTGGGGGAGGGGAGATGGCTCCGTGGGCAAGAAGCTGTTTGTGCAAGCGCGAAGGTCTGAGTTTGAATCCTTAGCACTCAGGTAAAACCCTGGGTGTGGCCTTCTATGCACCTGTAACTCCAACATTGTTGGAGGCTGGAGACAGGAGGATTGCTGGGACTTGCTGACCCTCAGTGTAGATGAAATGGGAAGCTCCAGATTCAATGAGAGACCCTGTCTTAAGGCAGCCAAGTGGAGAGCAATGGAGCAGGAAACTCTACACCCTGCTCCAGCCTCCCCGTGGGCATGTGCGCCTGTGCACACATATGCGCACACCACACACACACACACAGACCTATTGTAACCCTTGAACTACAAGGGATCTCTTGCTTGTTTGAAGGATGCGCTCACGGAAGGGGAATTGGTAAAGAACAAGTCGATATCAACATTCTGTCGTGTAGTCACACATCTGGGCACTTCTTGTCTTCAGTCAGGCCCATCTCTGTGCTGTAAAATGCAGGTGACACATCATAGGTGTGTAACAGGACACCAGGATGAGCAACGAGACCCTGGAAGCCTCGCAGGGAGTCGTGTAACCAACTACTGCTTTCCACTTGGCATTTGTTTTCTTTTTAAAAAGCTTTTAATCACTTAATAAGCAAATAAGCACTTGCACTGTTTTTACTGAATATGCAGTTTGGGACAGTGTGCTGATACTTACCTCATGTATCCATTGTTGTGAGGTGAGCACGTTCTTGGATAAATGGAATTTTCAAAACAACTGCAGTTTTAAACACTGAGAATCTGAGCTTCTTATGCTGCTTCTAATCATAAGCACAAAGCTGTAATTTTCTTTCTTTTTAACGAGAGGGGAATATCTGAACCCTTTAGTACATTAGCTTTTTATCTTGACTCTCATGAAGAAACCCATTCTTACAAGGCAACTGTAGTTCTGTTAAGAGAGAGTAATGTCTTCAGGGTCTTTGGAGGTGAATGAGCTCTTTGCTTTCATGCCGAACGGAACCAGGATGCTTTATTTAGATTTTCAGTTAATATTATGGCACCCTGGTGGAAGTTCTGAGGAGTTTCTGACTGCTGGCGAGCCTTTCAACACCACCCTTTAACTTACTAATTCTGATTATTTGTAGTCTTCACATTAATCCTCTTAGTCAACAAGTCCTTGCAGGTAGTCCAGGAACTGGGTCCTTGAGAATTTGGAGGGTGTCAGTGGGCCACACCAACCCACTCCTTCTCTTCACGAGGGGAAATGAGGTTGTGTGGTCCAATGAACGGGCGCTGAGTCCACGTGCTGTCCTGCACTGCAGTTTCCAGGGAAGACAGACAAGTAGATAAATATGTAAGTAGAAAAATGATGACAGCCTTAGAGGGAAACGGAGGAACAGAGGAGGGCTTTTCAGCTGGGCATGGGAGGCCGGGCTGGCATCCAGGAGGAAGGCTTGTCTCTCTGGATGATTTTGCTTTTCACTGGATGTCAGGTGGGCAGTGAGAGTTTGAAGCTGGGTGTGAATGGATCAGATTGAGCATTGAGTTCGAGTGGGCGTACGAAGAGAGAGAGAACTGGGTGCTCACCAAGAAGCTCATGGGGGAGGCCCGGGAGCGGGGGAGAGTTTGGTGAGCTTCTGGTCTCTGGATTGTTTGTATTTCTTTGGATGCTCATGCTGGGAGTTGGCAGACTTTGTCTATAAAGGACCAGATGATAACAGTAGGCCACTGAGGTTTCCGGGCAGAATGGTCTATGTGGTAGCTTTGCAGCTTTTCCACAGCAGCATGAAAGTAGTTATGAGTGCTGCTTATGTCGGTGTCTGGATCCTAGGAAGCTTGTTTTTAAGAACCACTGGGGCATGTTGGATTTCCTTTGCTGGCCCCTGGCTTGAAAGGATGCTTTGCTTATTATCTTTCTCGTCTTCATTAGGTGGCTGAGCAAGCTGAGGAAATGTAGTCTATGTGGCGGTCCCTGGCCTCGAGCTGCTTGTAACCATTAAGGGACGATAAGTATATACACTTACGAGGCTGCCAATCAACATTACGAGACACTGTGTAATTAGGTGCTGATACGATGGACAGAAACAGGAAATGTGATGGGCCGCTTGCTCATCTGCCTGGCATCTGGGTGTCTAGGAAGAGTTCTAACAGCTACATAAGGGATGGTGGGACCTGACAAAATCACAGCACACAGAAGGTTAGAGTTATTGCGTACTACCCAGTCCAACCTGTTAATTTCATCAGTGAGCAAACCAAGATCCTGTTGACTTTGATACAGGTCGGGTAAGACTATGCCTCCTGTTTTCAGAGTCTTTGTCCAATTCTTCCTTTGCCTCTAGACTGATCCACCCATGGGTGCATGTATGTACATATGCATGTTTACGTACACATTTGTATACATGTTTTATATTGCTATGGGTGAGAGAATGGAGTGGCTTCAGGGTATTGGTTGCATTTTGGATTTCAAAAGGCTGAGCAGCAGTGCGCTTGTGCCTGCTGCTTGGATTGAGGAGAAAATGAAAAGAGGAGCTGGGTAGGGCACATGGAGGGGAAGAAGGAGTTATGCAAGTTAGAAGAACGTACACGGACCTCTTCACAAGAAAGTGGTCAACACAGCCTTGGTGGGAAGACCCTCCAAAGTGAGACACGTCCCTTCTGTTGGCTGTGGGCCTTCAACAGCTGAGCCAGCTTGCTAGCATGTACTCAATGTGTTGAAGGAAGTTTAGCTGTTAGAGTGAGGCACTTTGTATGTTCATCCAGACCGACCTCAGAGATATAGTAACAGAAGTTAGTCAAAAGGAACTCACAGACCAGCATGGCTGGCTTTCCCCCTTTACAAACATAAAACCAAACCTAAGTAAGAAAAGGGAGAGGCTGACTCAAGTGTCTATGTGTTCTGGGCAAATGCTCAGCGAAGGGCCCCGGGAAAGGTGGCCGCTGAGGCGACGAGATGAATCGATTTGCACAGAGAATCTGTAGTTCCAAATCTGCAGGATGATTACAAGAATGCTTATTTGAGGTGGTAAAATGCTAATAGGGAACGCTCTCAAGGTAATCAAAAATGCCAGGCTGGGTAGAGATGGAGGCAGTGACTCTGATAGTGGGATTGGCAGTGTCCAAAATGCAGCTCAGGATCAAAGATTAGAGCCAGAGGATTCCTGGTTCAGTGCTAGGGGCTCAAAACTTAGTTGGATGTCAGGAACACTCAGAGAGCTTAAAGGAATGAAAAACCACAGCCCAACAAAATAAGTTCCTCACCCCATTGTAAACTCACAAGGACCTCAGAGATAAGATGGGGTATGCGAAGATATTTTCAAAAATCATCCCAAGTAGTATTAATTATTTTCTTTTTCCATTGTCGTGTGTGTGTGTGTGTGTGTGTGTGTGTGTGTGTGTGTGTGTGTGTGT
>OU015751.1:45163536-45181445 GCA_907169655.1 Acomys percivali
TGTGTGTGTGTGTGTGTGTGTGTGTGTGTGTGTGTGTGTGTGTGTGTCTATGTGTTGCATGCTCTATCATCTATCTATATCTATCATCTATCTATTATCTATCTATCTATCTATCTATCTATCTATCTATCTATCTGCTATCTATCTATCAGCTATCTATCATCATTTATTTATAGACATGTTCTCTGGTAGCTCAAGCTAATCTCAAACTTGTCTTGTAGTCTAGGATAGCCTTGACCTCCTGATCCTCCTACCTCAGCCTCTCATGTGTTAGCTCTACAAGCATGTGCCATCCCAAGGGGATGTTTTGTTTGGGACCAAGTCTCTTTTTTTTTTTTTTTTTTTTAAGATTTATTTATTATGTATACAGTATGTATCAGATCTCATTATAGATGGCTGTGAGCCACCATGTGGTTGCTGGGAATTGAACTCAGGACCTCTGGAAGAGCAGTCAGTGCTCTTAACCGCTGAGCCATCTCTCCAGGCCCCGGGACCAAGTCTCTTTATGTAGCCCAGACTGGTCTGGGCCCTTTCTTCCTCTCCTCTCAATCTCCCCAGTGCTGGAGCTATAGGCAAGCGCGCCTCCACACTTGGTGGAAAAGCTCTAGTTCAGAGAGGGACTCCTTAGTTGACTGAAAGGCCTTAGGCGAACAGCTTTCCTTAGGTGCCCTCTGTCTCCTCCATTGAGGTCTCTGGGAGGAAAAGGTAACCCACGGGATGTTTTGTTTTGTTTTTTGTTTCTAAAGCAAACTGGGATTAGCATCAACTCTGGAGTCAGAAGAGACTTTAGAGGCCCCTGTAGGCCTTGCTTTGAGTAATAAGCTCTGCTTTAATCAGACCTCCAACTCGGAAGCCTGATTAGGCTTCGCACAGCAAAGCTGCTCTGTTTGAGGCAGAAACGAGGGGCTTGGAGCCTGCCCCCGCCCCCCAGTTGCTCCTTGGCCAAGAGGCGGCCCTGTGATCTGCGTCCAGTTCACTGCGCGGTGAACTGCTGCTGTCCCATTGCTTTCTTTCTCCTTCCACTTCAGCAAGCGCAGTTGATTCACACTCTCCCTTAGTCTGTTTGGAGGAGACAGAATTGCTGACTGCAGCAGGATTTAATTTATAGGTCAATTTTATAGTCTCTTAAGAGCTGATAAATCAGCCAGGCACGGTTGGGCATACCTGTAATCTTAGCCGTTGCAAGAGGATTTCAAGTTTCACATCAGATTGAGCTGCACATTGGGGTGGGGAGTGGGGGGTTGGGGGGGTGGTTGGGGGAACAACTAAATAGCTCACCCTGATGGTTCAAACTGTAATCCTAGAAACTGGGGAGTCTGAGTCAGGATTGCCACATGTTTGAGGCCAGCCTGGGTTATAAAGTAGGAGCCCATCTCAAAACAAAATATCTACGAAATGAGCTAACAACTTAAAAACCTCCGTTCACCCCAAGAAATCAAGAAGTCCAAAGAGCAAAAGTGTGGTATAGAGTTCAGGGCACGTGGGGTTGGGGGTGGGTGGGTTTTGTACACTGCTATTTGTCAATGTACAATGTTTTTGTACCCTGACAAATCAGACATCAGAGAACCGGCTCAGTACCTCCTATCCTCATCTTAGGCTCAGAGTGCAAGTCTGAATCTTCGCCTGGGCTGGTAGGCGGTCAACCACATGCGCACTCAGGGTGGCTTCAAAATCTGAGGTCTGGGTGGAGGAGGCTGGTGTTGAGGTTCCGGCTTCCTAGAGCTTTGTGTGTCTCCCCAGGGTGCACACGCCCCAGCCTGAGGTGGAAGAGAGGAGACGGTGCACTAATCTTGTGCTTGGGTTCTATTGGGCAGATGGTTTCCTCCACCCAGTGCATCTGCAGCCTCAGAAGAGGGTGTCTGGGCCTCCTTGTGCAAGCAGGAGGAGCAGGAAAAGGAAGCGAAAGGAAAAGACACAGAACTTATCACCAAGTTGCAGGCTCCCTTCTTTCTCAATTTCTAATTAAACTAAGTTTCTCAACGGGAAGATCAGCCACAATCCACCCCTGGCCACTTCTGCCCCCCTTTCAGGCTCAGACTAAAGAGACACCAAGTATATCGTAAGCTGTAGGAGGAACACTCAGAGTGGGTGAGAGACGAGGAAGTAGCCTGACTTCACTCAACCATGGGGGTTGGGAAGGAATAGACTTGGGTTAAGTTTTAAGACGCTACGAAGACAGAAACTCCTGGCTCACTTAGCAAAAGTTCTTGCTTTGTTCTTTCAGCTACCCTTGTAGCCGTAAACCTAGAAGGAATTTGTACCATGGCTTGTAGCTTGAGGCAGACAGTTTTAAATTAAAAAAAAAAATTTAAATAAACTTCTCCATCTCACAGAGGATGGCAAGAATTGTTGGGACCTGTCCATTTCCATGGCCTCAGGAAAGCTGTCATTCCAGCCTTCGCTTCCTGATCCTTTCCACTTTCTTTCTCAGCCTCTCAGGACTTATGGCCTTCTAAGGTGTTGTTGTTGTTGAAATTGTTCTAGGCAAGGTTTCCCTGTGTAGCCATGGCTGTCCTGGAACTCACTATGTAAACCAGGTTGCCCTCAAACTCAGATCTGCCTGCCCCCTGCCTGCCAAGTGCTGGGATTACAGGCATGCGCCACCATGCCTGACAGGTCCCCCAAGTTTTTATTTGAAGCTGGTGTCACTCTGGCCTGCTGGGCAGAGTTTTTATTTTATGCATGACATGGCCACTGAGTTGTTCTTGCTGGACCCAGCTCAATGCATAGATTCCCTCGGTGAGTGACTGCAAGAGTAGGCATCTATTGGCTGTGGCCTTCAGAAAATGGCCAAGTAGGGTCTGATTCTAAAAGCATCAGCTCTATAGTATAATATCCATACCAAGAATGTCAAAAGTATGCCTGTTGGTTAAAAAAAAAAAAGATTATCACCAGGCATTCAGGGGTTGTAGAACTGACAACTTCAGCAGACCCTTCCCTGTTCCTGATGTCAAGCTGATGTGGTACCAGCCAGATCTTGAACAGCAATGATGATGATAATGATGACAACGACGACATATTGTTGTCATTGCTAGTACTTTGCTCTCCTCTGTACCTATCTGACAGCCTCTCTTATTTCTTCCAGCTTGGATTCCTCAGCACCACCACAGCTCAGTCAGAACAAAAGACTCCAAGTCTCACAGGAACATACAACCACGTTGACCGGACCACTGGGCAGGTACTAACCTGTGACAAGTGTCCGGCCGGAACCTATGTCTCTGAGCACTGTACCAACACAAGCCTGCGAGTCTGCAGCAGTTGCCCCGCGGGGACCTTTACCAGGCATGAGAACGGCATAGAGAGATGCCATGACTGTAGTCAGCCATGCCCGTGGCCGATGATTGAGAGATTACCTTGTGCTGCCTTGACTGACCGAGAATGCACTTGCCCACCTGGAATGTATCAGTCTAACGGCACCTGTGCTCCCCATACGGTGTGCCCTGTGGGCTGGGGTGTGCGGAAGAAAGGGACAGAGAATGAGAATGTACGGTGTAAGCAGTGTGCTCGGGGTACCTTCTCTGATGTGCCTTCCAGTGTGATGAAATGCAAAGCCCACACAGACTGTCTGGGTCAGAACCTGGTGCTGGTCAAGCCAGGGACCAAGGAGACAGACAACGTCTGTGGCACACGCCTGTCTTTCTCCAGCACAACCTCACCTTCCCCTGGAACAACTATCTTTTCTCACCCTGGGCACATGGAGTCCCACGATGTCCCTTCCTCCACCTATGAGCCCCAAGGTAACCTAACCTCATGAATTACTCATTCGAGGAAGCCTTTGAGCTCAGGACAGTAGGCTTATAAGCAAAGATGCTTTCTCCTCTTGACTAAATCTAAAATCGTCCCTGGGAGGAGAGAGCCTTCATTTTTGTGGCTAATTAAATTTGGCTTCTTTGGACTTAATAGAAATATTTAAACTCAGAAGGTTTCTATTAGGAGACAACAGATACCTAAAAACTAGGTTATGCGGAAAGAAATAGGGACAGTGTGTGACCTTACCTAAATCACGTAACCCCTTCAGCTCTCAGCTTCAAACTTGCCTGAGTGAGAGAGTAATTTTAAACGTTTAAGGTTTCTGTCAGGCTAAAAAATTATGCAGCATGGAGTTAATCCTGGCTAGACAAAGGCAGGAGACAGCAAGGGAAGGTAGGGCAAAAAGATAGGAAGAAGGGAAGTTAGAAACTTCGGAAAACAAACACATTTAAATCTGCGTAAAGGTGACCAGCCCCCTCACATCTGGGGGAGAAAAAAAAAAAGACTTAATGTTGTTTTCCAGCGGTCATGTCCTCTATCTGGTAACCCTGTTTGCCTAGCATTCCAGTCAACACTCAGGCAGAAGTTCAGCTTTTGCCAAGTCCCTTTTCATTGCATTTAGCTTCCAGGAGATGATAGCCAACTTAAATTGTGGCCCCAGCACACTAGACACTGTCTAGCCTTCAATGGCAGAGAACTCTTTCTCATGCCCGCCATTTTAAAATGTAAAAAACAAAAACAAAAACAAAAAAAAACAGGGTTAAAGAGCTCCAGGGGCTGACGCAGGCCAGGTTCTATGCCCAGAGCCTCTCAGTTGCCATTCCTCATACCCTCTCATGAGCACTAATTACAGGAATGTTTCAGAAAGAAGTCCACAAAGCTAGGCCCAACCCTGTATATTCATGGATACAGCTGCTAGGGGCCAGGAGAGTCCAGCCTTACTTTATTTAGCGGCCTGTTGTTGTACAGGGTTGGACTTAATCCTGAGCTCTTTTCTTTATCTTAGTCACAGGCTCTGTTTCACCAGTGAGTCAGGAAATAAACTAAAGGTGAGGGAGGAGGAGAATGAGCAAAGGAGGTTAATGGAAGCAGGTTCTCTGTGTAATCAAACTTATGGAGCATTGACTAGAGGCAGATGCACTCTTGTCCACTTGGAACTTCACATCTAAGGGAAACTGTGTAGGGGAGTCCAGGAGAGCTCAAATATTGATTCCCTGAAGATGCCCATGTTCTGGGTACAGAAACTGAATTTAATTATTCAGATGTTTATCTTTTAAATAAAGATGCTTATTAAGATCTTTATGAAAATATGCAACATAATAGTTGGTCTTAAGCTCCAACGGTCATCTCCTCTTTGTTTATCGGCCCTCATTTGGAGATGACAAGGGACAGGACAGAATGTGTAGATGTCCAAATATGGAAAAGCTCTTCCCCCACCTTACTCTTTTTTCTAGGCATGAACTCAACAGAACCCAACTCTACTGCCTCTGTTAGACCAAAGGTACCAAGTGGCATCCAGGAAGGGACAGTTCCTGATAACACGAGCTCCACAAGGGGGAAGGAAGGCGTGAACAAGACCCTCCCAGACCCACCACAAGTTACCCACCAGCAAGGCCCTCACCACAGACACATCCTGAAGCTGCTGCCCCCATCCATGGAGGCCAGCGGCGAGAAGTCTAGCACGGCTATCAGGGCCCCCAAGAGGGGCCATCCCAGACAGAACCCACATAAGCATTTCGACATCAATGATCATCTGCCTTGGATGATTGTGCTCTTCCTCCTGCTGGTGCTGGTGCTGATAGTGGTGTGCAGCATCCGCAAGAGCTCCAGGACTCTCAAGAAGGGGCCCCGGCAGGACCCCAGTGCCATTGTGGAAAAGGCGGGGCTGAAGAAATCCTTGACTCCAACCCAGAACCGGGAGAAGTGGATCTACTACTGCAACGGCCACGGTGAGCTGCTGCTTCTGTTGTCTCCACGCATGTCGAGCTCTCAGCCCGACTCCTGGGTTCTAAAGGAGCGGGAAGTCTGTGGTGTGTGCGCAGTCCCTTTCCTTCCCCCGAGTGCCTCTTAATCTAGTATGCTCTAGGAAAGGGTTCTGCCATCTCCTACAAGTAATGCATTCAGAGGCAATCGCCTCCTTCCGGAAACTTCCCTCCTTGGTACTACTGAAACTGGGAAAGGCTGCAGAACCAGAGACCCTGAAAGTCACTTTGAGGGACCTTATGTCTAACTGTGTCATTCAGCAAATGAAGGAATTTAATTCAGAGAGGTTTTGCCCAAAACAAGGGGCTGATTGTTTAGGACACCTGGCACTAGGCCTCACATCTTTTACTACTGGAGCCCTTTTTTTTTTCTGTTAAAAAAAAACATATTATTTGTATGTGGGGGCTATGGTGTGTGTGTGTGTGTGTGTGTGACACCACATACTATCTATGGCACACATGTGGAGGTCAGAGGACAACTTTTGGGAAGCAGGCTTTTCCTTCTACTGTGGGCTCCAGGGATCAAATTAAGGGTTGTGTAGCATTAGCTTTTTAATACACAGAACTGTCTCTCCAGCCCACACTTCTTCTTCTAATGCCACAGCACTGGGGGAAATGTAAATCTAAATAGCTCCAAGTTGGCCGGGCTGCAAGGTTGAGATGTGAGCCTTGCTTTTTCTGTCTATATCTTCATATATAAACACCCCCTATGCACCACACGCCCTCTGTCCCTCCCTTAGACTAGTCTCTGTGTTGATAAAGGCTGGAATATTTTGGTCTTTTCTCTTTTAAGGGCAAAAATAGCTTACAGTACTTATGTGTCTCTGAGCTCCCTTTGACTTGAAGGCAGCTATTTTGTTCCCCCGCTGTGGTTGTAACTTCCTCTCCTGAGTGAAGGCTGGCTCTGGAAATGGCATCAGATGTTTCCTTTCTCGTTTCCAGATAAAGGTGTGTGCTCACCTTCCTATTGCCTTTCTATGCAATATTAAAAATGCTTATACTGTTTGGTCTAGGATTCTATTTTTGGGACTCTATCACAGAGGCATAAACAGATTAAAAAAAATAAAGTAAGCAGAGTGAAACATAAACGCTCTTTTGTGGGGAGAGGAGGTTAGCTTTAAACAGGATCTTACTCTGTAGCCAGGCGGGCCTTGAACTTGTGATTCTCTGGTGTCAGCCTCTTTGGTGTTGGGATTAGAGGTATGCAATGCTTAGATTGGCCCAACCACATAGCCATTTAACTTAGCCTTGTGTAGGGAAGTGACCAGGTAAATGGTGAAGTGTGAGTGTATAATGGAATGTTTTGGTCCAACCCAAAAAGATGTTTACATTAGGTAAAAGGGACAGACAGACTACATGGTTCATAACAGTCCCGACTCTTTTAAGCCTTCAGAGGCTGAGAGGAATGATGCCAGAGTGAAGAATGGTCCCAGTGTGGTAGGATTTTGTCTTCTTTTCTTTATATTTGTTAGTAATCCACATTTCCTCTAAGCTTTGTATAATGAAAATATTACAGGAAGTTGGTGAAAGCATTAAAACCCAACTTTTCTTGCTTCCCTTCCTGACTTGGGAGGCTGGCCAGTGGGATGCTATGGCTGCTCTCTGCTTGGTACAGACTGTCCAGCTTTCTGACAGTGCAGCCTGAGTTTGTCACCGTGAGTATAATAGGCCGTCTTCATAGCTGTCCCGGGATGCCTGTGACCCTTGGGCTGTTGATTGGACATGTCTGGCTGACAGCCTTTGTAGACCCTATTAAGGCAATCCTCTGGAAACCTGGTGTCTGGAAAAGCGTCACCACCACCCCTCCGCCTTCCTAGTAAAAACATCTTAAAAGCTTCCTATCTGCACATAATTCTAACTTAAGAGAAGTTGCGAGGCGAGAGTCAAGAATCCCTGTACTCCTGGGCCCAAGTTGATCTTGCGCCTACTGCTGCTGTTGTTTTGAGACAGTGTCTTTCATAGCCCAGGCTGCCCTTGAACGCCTTATCCTTCTGTCTCAGGCTCCCTGGTGCTAGAATTACACACATATGCCACCACATCCAGCTTAACCTCGTACTCATCATCAGTTGTTCTTTGCTTCTGATGCCAAATGCTGATTTTACGTAGGTTCTCTTGTTATATTTAATGACATATATAATACACATCACATGTATATACACATGACCCTAATAGACAAATGAAATTTCCCAAGTTGTTTCGTGGACTTTTACCCTTCAGTGTATTAGTGCATTTCCTAACAATAGAGATATTCTCTTTGTAAAATATTTTGTAGTTTCCAAGCTCAGCAAACTGGAACAATACTTTGTCGCATACATGCCGTTGCTTTTTTTTTGTTGTTGTTGTTGTTGTTGTTGGCCCAGTGTCTTAGTTTGCTTTCTGTTGCTATGATAAACAAAAGGGACCCAGGGAGGAAAAGGTTCCTTTGGCTTACACTTCTATGTCAAGGTTCATTACGGCAGGAAGTTGAGGCAGGAACTCAGGTAGGAGCTCTGGAGGCAGGAACTGAATCAGAACCCTGGAGAAGCGCTGCTCACTGGCTTGCTCTCCATGGCTCGTTCAGCTTGATTTTGTTATACAGCCTGCCCAGATGTAGCACCATCCCCAATCATTAGTCATATCATATCAACCACTAATCAAGGAAGTGCCTCACGGACTTCTCTACAAGCCAATTCAACAGAGACGTTTTCCCTTAATTGAGGTTCCCTCTTCGCGAGTGACTCTAGTTTGTGTCCAGTTGACAAACAAAAGCAAAACACCAAAATAGCCTCAGCAAACAAACAATTAACCAGCATATCTAGCAAGGCCCTTGATAGAAAGAACATTTGTTTTTGTATGTGCTGCTTGTATGTGTGTGTCTTTGGATTTACATGTAGGTGGGTACACATGTGGGCGTATGTATGAACATGTGTGCATATGGCTGTAGAGGCCAGCAGTTGACATCAGCTGTCTTTCTTGATCTCTCTTCCTTCTCTTTAGTAAGCAGGGCCTTTCACTGAACGCCAAGCTTAGGCTAACTCGCCATAATCTTCCATCTCCACCGTGCAAGTGCTCGGGTTGCAGGTGGGCTTGTACCACCTGGCTTTTACACAGGTGCTGGGGACAGCGACTCCGGTCCTCAGGCAGGCAAGCACTTGATCCACTGAGCCGGCTTCTAACCTTAGGAAGTAGACCTTCTCTTTCGAGTATAAGAGCTGCTCTAGGATCAAATTTTGGTTTAATCTGCCCCCTGTGGCTTACCTGTGCTTTGAGTTTACCTTGTTAGTAGAAAATAATGTGACTATCCTTTATTTATATATATATATATAATTATTATTAATTTATTCTTGTTACATCTCAATGGTTATCCCATCCCTTGTATCCTCCCATTCTCCCCTCCCTCCCATTTTCCCCTTATTTCCCTCCTCTATGACTGCTCCTGTGACTATCCTTTTAAGACTATGTACATCAGGAAAATCCTTCCGTGACCATTTTATTAATCAGTAGTTGCTGTTATAGTTTGTGATCAGATACATTTATGTTTGGAGGCATAGTTTTAAAATGATAGAGAGCACAACTAGTTGTAGAAATAAAGGCCAGTCTAGGAGCAGAAAGCAATATATTATTACTATGACCTTAAACATTCTTTTAAAAAATGTATTGCGTTATTTATTTACTATTTTATTTACGTCATGTGTTGGGGGTGCGTGCATGCCATGGTGCACGTGTGAAGGCTAGAGGACAGTTTGCATGGGTCAGTTCTTTCTGTACTATGTGGACCCCAGGGATGGAGCTCGGGTCTTCAGGCTTAATCGCAGGGTCTTTTTCCTCTGAGCTGTCTCACTGTCCTGACCTTCAAAATTCTTACAGCTTTTTTTTAACCTTATGAAATGCTTCATGTCCTTATAACAATATCCTATTTTACAAAAAAAAAGCAATGGGAGTGTAAAATCAAGCCCAACCACGTCACATGCTTCTGCCATTCCAGCGTGGCACCTGTCACTCGTGTCTGTCAGGCGTAAGTAGCCCTCCGTGTCGTTTAGCTTTTCTTGAGTTTCTGCATTGGGATATTTGTTTGAGGTGTTTTTCTAAGGGACACCTTTTCTTTCCAAATTGCTGGTTTCAAAGGTGCAAGCAGGCGAAATCCTCTTACAAAGAGAGCTTCTGTACTGTAAGACCCACTGCAGGTGCACCGAGGTCCCTGAGAACAATGCCTCGCTGAGCGGACTGCATTGTGCTCTGGCAGCAGATTTTCACGCATCATGAGATCCCTTCCTGGTTCTTGTCCCTTCGCACCGAATGGCTGATGAGAATGAGCACTGAATACTCAGGTCCTGTGAGACGTCCTTTACCCCTGCCCGCTGTAAGAGGGACACGCTGGGCTCTTCTTCACAAAATTATTACTGTCACAGTTTCGTAATGCATGTAGTTCACTGTGATTACATCCAGCCACCATTGCTTTGGAGTCAGTCTTCTGTTCTCTCTGAACACTTTGCTCTATCTAACTAGTCTCCTACTTGTTTTCCCCTTAAAGAAAATGGTACAACCCCCCATCCCCCACCTGCCCCAGCATCCATTGGGGGTCAATAAACAGTTCTTCAGGAAGGGGGCAGGGCTCATTATCACTTCCTGTTTCCGTGATGTAGCCATGAAGGTCTCAATCTTGAGCAGGTACCTGTTGCTGCTGTATATTCAGGGTTGCAATGGCTGTGTTGTGTGTCGGTGGCCCATGGGCTCTTGCTTGCCTTGTCGGACCTCAGCACTCTGAAGCTTGGTCTTCGGTTCTTGTCTTCTCACTGTGAAGACCCCTTACACCTGTCTGTCGTCCACTGATATATGCTCTCTAAGGTTGATGTTTCCAGCCCTGCAGTCCTGCTGTCATGGAGTCCCATAGTTGAAGGCGGGAGCTGAACTTTCTGAGGCTCGTTGCGACGGTACTCTGTAGCTTCCTTCCTTCCTTCCTTCCATCCATCCTTCCTTCCTTCCTTCCTTCCTTCCTTCCTTCCTTCCTAAAGTGAGAAGAGACTAATGGCTGAAGGAGCGTCAGGCAGCATATCCACTTTAGCATTTGGGATTGTAATTAAGTCCCTCGAGAATTTTTATCTATGAAACCTATTTAAGATTTTTTTTTAAATTTTATTAATTTATTCTTGTTACATCTCAATGGTTATCCCATCCCATGTATCCTCCCATTCTTCCCTCCCTCCCATTTTCCCCTTATTCCCCTCCCCTATGACTGTTCCTGAGAGGGATTACCTCCCCCTGTATATGCTCATAGGGTATCAAGTCTCTTCTCGGTGACCTGCTGTCATTCCTCTGAGTGCCACTAGGTCTCCCCTTCCAGGGGACATAGTCAAATGTGAGGCACCAGAGTACGTGAGAAAGTCATATCCCTATTATTAGGTTAAGCTGTCATAACAATGTGAGTCTATTGTTTGGGCTCTAATTATCATTCTTTTGTCATTTTTGTGGAAATAGATTTCTTCTTGTATTATTTTAACCCCAAGATAGTGGAGTCAGTGTGGGTCGGAGTACAAAAGTGTTATTTGATTTAAAATGAAAAGGAACAGGCTGGAGAGGCGGCTCAGTGGTTAAAAGCTTGCACTGTTCTTCCAGAGGATCCAGAGGGGCTTTTAACAGCCTTATATAGCTCTGGCTACAAGGGATCTAACATCTCTGGCCTCTGTGAGGGCCTGCTCTCACATGCAAATATCTCTGTATACACATAAACATTTTCTAAAAATAGCTAGTGCAAAGCCAGGCATAGAGACTCATGCCTATAATTGCAGCACTTGAGAGGCTGAGGCAGGACCATTGCTGGATGTTCTAGGCCAGCAAGATGCGTTGCAGGTTAGCCTGCCTACGCAGTGAGTCAAAACAAACGAGTGAAGTGAAATAAGTGTGGGTGATGCAGGAAATAATATTTTTCATTTGGCCTGGTTCTTTCCCCCCCTCTCATACACAAGCCTATAGACACACACAAACCAAATGATAAAGATAGTAAAACCTAGTAGGCTTAGTCTCCTCACAACTGGCTGCCCACTGCACTGAGGAAGCATGGAAGGATCTAAAAAAAAAAAAAAAAAAAGTCACTATGTTCTCTTCCTTATGTCTACAGAAGGTACAAAGCCTTCATCCAGTGCCATTGGCGGAGGGGTGGCTGGGAGTAGGAACCAAGTGTGTGCTCTCATGGTTGTTTCTAACCGGTGCCACTGCTGCTTCTTTTCCTTCTGTTATTTCTCTTCTTTCAAGTCTTTCTTCCCCATTCCTTGCATTTGCAAGAGTGCCTGAAGTTGGAGACCAGGCAACCTATTTTTCTAGAAACTTTAAGGGGGATGTTTGGAAACTGGGCTAGAGAATGTCAGTGTCCTCAAAGTACTCATAGAGGAAGTGCCGGAAAGTAAGCATGGGCACGTGACTGGGCTGTGACTGTATTGGATCATGTTTCCTTTTGCTCTGAGATTTCAGACTGTGAGGAAAAAAGAGAAGTAGAAAAGGGGGTGAGAAAGGGGAACTGGATTTACCCAGGGCAAACTGCGTTCAGTTTCTGACCAGCCTCTTTGTTCAGTGCCCTCTGCCTTAGGCAGCTAGCATGCATTTGGCAGTGTGTCCGTGTAGTAGGCATGGCCTGTGGAGACAACGTTTTCCTTACATGGACAGTAACAAGCATTGAGAGGGTTCTGGAAATCTCTTACATGTGTTTTAAACCTGTTTTTTGTTTTTTTGTTTTTTGTTTTTTTGAGACAAGGTTTCTCTGTGTAGCCTTGACTGTCCTGGACTTACTTGTAGACCAGGCTGGCCTCGAACTCACAAAGATCCACCTGCCTCTGCCTCCCAAGTGCTGGGATTAAGGTGTGTGCCATCACCACACCTGGCTCTAAAAGGGTTTAATGTAGCCCAGTCTGGCTTTAAGTTTGTTGCTTAACAGAGGGCAGCCTTAAGCTTTCTCTCATCCTGCTTCCACTTCCTGCATCCTGGAATCCTGGATCCTGGAATCCTGGAATCCCAGGCATCCCAGGCGTAGATTATGATATGGAGAGCTGAACCCTGGGCTTTGTGTACACAGACAAATACTCTGTCAAGTTAACTACATCTGTAGTAATCTAACAGTAATCCGTTCTTTGATACTACCTCTGAATTTTCTAGTTCTTTCCATCTGGCACCATACTTATCTTGCTTCGTCCTCTTTCACCACTTGTAAATTCTTAGAGGAGGGACCCTAGGTTTTACCACGTGTCCCCTACACTTGGCTCAAGCCGCTGAGCTGGTCCCTGTGGTGGCTACAAACCTTGAGTTATTTAAGCTAAAATGAACTAAAAATCAACATTCAACCTCTCAGTTGCACTAGTCACAGTTGAAGTGCCCAGTAGGCACACATAACCAGTACTTGCCTGACCTCATTGGGACAGACAGGACGTTTCCACCATCTAGAACATTCTACAGGATAGCAGTGGCCTCGAACAGGCAGAGACGAATTGACTTATTCTTTCAAGGTTATAAGGTGAGACTGTTTAAATTTAAAGCCATTGAACCACTGAGTTTGTCCCTATTGGCTTATCATGATGTTGTGTTAGGGAATTAAGCAAAGATTTTGTTTCAAGATTTATTTCATCTTGAATTATGTGAATCCGTGTAGGGACATGTGCACATTCATGCAGGAATATGTGCATTAGACCAGGAAAGGGTGTTGGATTTCCTAGAGCTGAAGTTGCAGGCATTTGTGGACCATTCAGTGTGTGTGTGTGTGTGTGCTGGGAACCAAACTCGGGTCCCTCTGCAAGAGCAGCGTGTCCTCTTAACCACAGAGCCATCTCTCCAGGCCTCAGGCAGAGAAGGCTGTTAAGGTGGGTTGGATATGCCAATTGTTTGTAGATTCTAGAACAGATTGTTTTTGAATGCTATAGGAAGTTTCCATGATTGCCGTATGGAATTGTATAGTTGGAACCATTCAGTCCTGTTTTTTTGTAGTATGAAAAGAGCCCACAGCCAGTGGGAGGGGTCATAGTCTAGCAGAACTTCATTTGTAAGACCAGGTGGCCTGCGCTAGGACGTGGGGGCCAGCACGTGAACTCTACTTACAGCTCGGGCTCTGTTTCCCCACCTCTCGTGGTACAGCCAGCCAGAGATGGCAGCCGGAGGATCCTGAGGTGGGAAGCGAGGTGGTTAGATGAGACGGCTTCTGTGAGATAGCTTATTTGATGAAGGAAACAAAGTGTTCTTAAACCTTTGGGAGTAGGTAGGGGCTTTAGAGATGAGTATACATCATTGGCTGGGGCAGGGCGCTAGGGATGTCCCATTTGCCTATGGTGCTATGTGGCCTTCAGGGGGTAAAATTAAGGCCACAGGACTACAAGCACCAGAACACACAATCTCAGGCCCACAGCGCTGGGGCAGGGAGGTGAGTGATCCTACTCCTGTGAATCTCAGGGCAAGATTTCTGGACTTAGGATGAGCCTTGACCCCACTCTAGCTCCAGGCCATCTTTACTCACTCCCATGGCTTCTCCCAGTCCCACAGCTTCCCACCCCTGCACTGTACCATAGGCTCTCTCTCTCTCTCTCACCCGCTGTTAACTGGAGCAGCTTAGGTAAGTGGTTCCCCTCTTCATGGAACCTTCCTTGAGTCTAACTGTGCCCGATTTTACCTTAAGGGGTATCTATTTATTACTCTGCTATGGGGGTGCATAACAAAGCTGAGTGTAATGTGTAACAGCTATCCTTGTTCCTACAAAACAATCCTGCCATTTCCTCCCAGTATATCCTGACTTCTTCTCGGAGTCTGCCATCTTACATGCGAGCCTACCTTACAAGTGCCCCTGCGTGGACCCGCTCCAGCTTTGTCTCTTAGTCAAAGCAGAGGAGGACAAGGTGGACGGGTTCTAACCTTGACTTTCCAGTGTACTTTGAGTCAGGAGTGAGTCTAAGAAAAATAGTGGACAAGTGCCTGGAGATTTGGAACGCGACTCCGCTCCGCTCTGTGTGCCTGAAGGGAGAAACAATGAGGATTAATGAGAATTCACAGAGGTGCTTGTGGGCTAAGAGGAAAGGGCAGTGCAGGGTGTGAATACAGGCAAATGCCATCCGCAGGGCTGAGTGGAGGCACGGACTCGTTTCTCAAAGGGTTGAGGTGGCACTCAGAGGAAGGATAGCAGGCTACCAAGAAGAGACTTGATACCCTATGAGCATATACAGGTGGAGGAGGTCCCCCTCAGTCACAGACATAGGGGAGGGAGGAATGGGAGGATACAAGGGATGGGCTAACAATTGAGATGTAATATGAATAAATTAATAAAATATATTTTAAAAATGGGTTGTTTGCAGCTCTGAAGAACAGCCACTGGCTGCAGAGATGACAAGTGGCCAGGGCAGCTGATATCCAGACCTGTAAAAAGGCTGTAGATGATCCCAGGCCAGACATGTGCTCTCTTTGGTGGTCAGGTTTTTTGTTTTGTTTTGTTTTGTTTTGTTTTTTAGTAGAATGAGGAGATCTAAGCCTATCATGGGGTTCAAGGTTGAAGATGATCAAGGTGGCTATGTGTTTTTGCCTTAGCTGCATATGCTTCATGCCGCCCTGATGTTTGATAGGAAAACTGCAGGCCATGTGGGTCCTGCAACTCATTGTAGTGTGGGAGCAGTGTGTGGCTAATCAGAGAGAGGAAGCCAGGGTCAATCCCAACTTTGTGCTGAAGAGGGACCCTGTGTCCACCACAGCACCAAAGGCAGCTGATGACAGAGTGACAGTAGCGTAGTAAATGCTCTACTTGTGCGTGTCAGGGCATGTGGCCGGGCAAGGCTGAGGGAATGTTTAGGGACTCTGGGTTTTTGTGGGGGTGGGGTAGGGGAGCCTTTGGTCCTGAGAGAGACTCAACAGCTATTCCCGAAAATGACTGTTTGCAGACAGTCTTTGCAAGTGTGTCAGAGTAGTCCAACATGCATGGCGACCGCAAAAGAATGGGGAAGCCATGACCAAGGCTGTCATTGGGTTCTGACCTTGAATGCTTAAGAGAGGCCTTGGTGTCATGGCGGAGCCCCGGCGACATCACCTAAGCTTCTGGAAGCTTGCTTATCACCCATGCCAGCTGAGAGGAGATCGGCAGCTTCTGTGTATTTGTAAAGAACAGGACGGGGATGGACATGCCAACCCCCTCCCCTACCCCTCCATCCCCAAATCCTGCTTGGTATTCACAAATAAGGTTTAGGCTAACCTGAAGCCTCTTTAAATTTTATATATTCTAACCCGTGGCCTATTAGTGTGAATGTAGCTCTTAAGTTCCATAGGATAATCCAAAGTGGTCCTTCTAGGTGGAACAACTGTCACTCATACAGAGGTAGAGAGCTCAAGTTCCAGAAATGAGTCACTTCAGGTGCAGAAAGGCCATGGCACAGTCTGGTTTTGTCTGTCGGGTAAGTACCTTAAAGAAGGTGACTCTCCAGGGATCAATGTAAAGCTCTTGTCCATCGGGGACATCTTTAGCCATGACAACCATGGCTTTCCTCAGGGACAAATGAAGCAAGCGATGTTAGGCTAGCGGAGATTACTCTCTGCCTTGGTTACACTCTCCTCCCTCTTTGCTCTGTCTCTCGCTGTACTCCTTTCTCCTGGGAGTAATTGTTAACTGTGTGTGTGTTCCTGAGTAGAGCCCGAATAGCCAGCCTGCCCCGGCTGAGCGATGAGCATGGGTAATACAGGAAGCAGGTGTGCCCAGGTGCATCATGGTGGCTGAGTCTCAGGCAACAGGGGAAATGTGGGAGGGGGGCCACATTTGAAGCCAGCTTCACATTTAAAGGATGGGTAAAGAAAACATTGGGATTAAAAAAAAGAGATTGATTATTAACTTTTTAAACCTTTTATTGGTTCTTTATGAAGTTCATACCATGTGCCCCAATCCCATTCATCTCCCTGTCCTCTTCATACCCACCCTCTACCCTTGCAACCTCCTCCCCAACAGAGAAGAAAAGTCTTGTTGTAGAAGCTGTAGCGTGCCATAGTATGCCCCACAGTATACCCATTTGTCCATACTTTTTTTTTTTTGTTTGCAAATGTTCATTGCAATGACCCATTGGTCTGCTACGAGGCCTCTGGCTTCTGTTGCTCTATCAATATTGGAACCTCACGGGGACTCCTCACAGAGTCCCATCTTGTTGTTGCCCTGTGTTGTGGAGATCCTGTAGTTTCAGATCTGTAGGACCCGCCCCTTTAAGTTGTTTTTCATCTGATGTTTTCATTTAACTATGTGTGTTTGAACATTAAGATTGAGGCACTATCTTAGCAGACTAGGGCTTTATAGGGCCTTGGTAACATGAAGAGTGTTTTTGTTTTGTTTTTGGAAAACCTAGAAGTGATGAGATCACAGAGGTGAAGGGTTGGGGGACAGGGTGGTGGGTGGAGGGAGGAAATGGAAGGAGGAGGGAGGGGGGAGGAGGGAGGGAAGGGAGAGAACTCCTGTAGTCCAATTTTCACATTTTACAGTTGATGGAACTGAGCACAAGGATGTGATTTGCTCAAGATGCCATGCTACAGTCAGGGGAGTAAGGCCTCAGTCTCCTGACTTCTTTATACTGTCCACATTTTCTTTCTAATCAAAGGATGGCATGGTTTTGCTCATTGGTACAGGAAACATTGTGGTTTGCAAATTCGCTTTTGAGGATCCTGGAGGCTAAGGCAGGCTGAGGGAGGAAAGGCATTCATTGGTCATCAGCGGAGGCCATGAAGTAGATGAGAGTGAGGAAAACAGATAGATGGCCTGCCCTGACTAGGAGAACTCTTTGACTTCTTCCGAGATTGCCTCAGTGAGGGTGGCGATGGCACATGGGTAATAATTAGGCAAAGGAGGGAGCTGGTGTCTTTTGCTGAACACCTCAGCTGAATGATTCCAGGTGTGGTAGACAAAGGCCAATAGCTATGAAATCAGTGTGGTGGCCTTGGTCCTAAGGGGAAAGAAACTTAAATTTGTTAAACTCTTGTGACATATGCAAAACCTTCCCACCTCTGTCTTGAAGAGCAAAGGCAGTCCTAATCCTCTGCAATTCTCCTTTTCTTTCCCGCCTACAGCCTGTCCCTCAGAGAATGGGGCACCCCTTGCCTGCTCCTGACTCAGTTTCTCTTGGCATTCTCTTGTCTAGGGAAAATCTACAAGACTTCCTTCCTTCTTTCCTTCCTTCCTTCCTTCCTTCCTTCCTTCCTTCCTTCCTTCCTTCCTTC
>OU015751.1:45197137-45217022 GCA_907169655.1 Acomys percivali
TCTCTCTCTCTCTCTCTCTCTCTCTCTCTGTGTGTGTGTGTGTGTGTGTGTGTGTGTGTGCACCCTCAAAGAGCAGAAGGTATAAGATCCTCTGGATCTGAAGTTCAGATGGTTGTAAGCCACTGGACATGGGTACTGGAACTGGTCCTCTGCAAGAGCACTCTGAATTCTTAACTGCTGAATCAATTCTCTAGCCTCCTAGTTAGATGCTCTTAAACAATGACTCCATTGGACCGGAACAGTTGGGTATCTGATCAGTTGACAGAAAAGACACTGGCTCTAGAATTTGCATATTATTTAGCCAAGGCTATGTAAAGTACATTAAAGTCTTTATTTGTGGTTGCTATTTTTCTGAATTCTATGACGTGACGTCACCACTTTGTGTGTGTATGTGGAGAGGGTGGTGTCTGGTTTATTTTATTGCAGTTGTACTTAGCAGTGACAAAGATTGATTGTTTTGATTGGTTTGCCTTTCAAAAGCAGCTCTTGGGGGAAGATTTGTTACATCACTAAGATCAACCCTTCTTTTGGTGTGCACGCAGGAAGCTAACCTGTTGTTAAAAGGCTCGTGTTATTCTCTGTCTCTGTCTGTCTCTGTCTCTGTCTCTCTGTCTGTCTCTGTCTCTCTCTCTCTTTCTCTTCTCTCCTTCCCTCCCTCTACCCCCACCTTGGAGTCTAACCCAGCACCTCATGCATGCTAAGGCAAGTGCTTGGACTCTGATCCATATCTCTCCTCTACAAAGTAAAGTTTATAATGGTGTCTAGCCGTCCACATGGTGGGCTGTGTATACCAGGTACTTATGTGTGATAACTCATTTTTCTGACAAAGCAAAACAGAAGAGCATCCTTCTAGAACACTCATGAACTTACTTTTATTTTCTTTCATCCCTGGCACAGGTATTGACATCTTGAAGCTTGTAGCCGCTCAGGTGGGAAGCCAGTGGAAGGACATCTATCAGTTTCTTTGCAACGCCAGCGAGAGGGAGGTGGCTGCCTTCTCCAATGGATACACGGCAGACCACGAACGGGCCTACGCAGCTCTGCAGCATTGGACCATCCGTGGCCCCGAGGCCAGCCTAGCCCAGCTCATCAGCGCCTTGCGCCAGCACCGACGCAATGATGTTGTGGAGAAGATTCGTGGGCTGATGGAAGATACCACGCAGGTAACATGAGCCCTTCATGGTTGTCTGGTTTGCCACTAATCTGTTTGTCTTTGAACGTCACACTTCATCTGGTACGCTTGCAAGGAAAAAGAGCTGATATTAAATGTTTGGGTAAGCGTGGGTGCGTGAATGTGCGTACAATCTCCTCTCTGTCACTCTCTGTCTCTCTCTGTCTCTGTCTCTGTCTCTCTCTCTCTCTCTCCCTCCCTCCGTTCTATACCTTCTAGGGAGAAAGTCTTTAATGACTGTGTTTTACAGTCATCATAGAAATTTTGACATTGTTTAATGCTTGGAGCCCTGCTGTGCACCTGTCAAATAGAATCTCCGAGAGACGACATTGTGACTTCTCTGTTTTCAAAGCTTTTCCAAATGATTCCAGTCCGTAGAGCTGAGAACTCATGTCTTTGGGAGTAGGTTCTAGAATCCAGAACTCCTTTTTTTTTTTAAAAAAAAAAAACCAATTAAAAACCTCATGTTTTGAACAAAAGCAAACGGGGACCTCTCCCTCTTGCAGAGGCCGTGTACACGCTCACATGAGGTATCTGGCTTAGGTAGGAAGGCCCTCCTTGCTCTCTGTCACCTCCTGTGAATGCGGATGGTACTAGCGGCACTTGGTAACAGGACTGACCTTCCTTGGTTATTCAGTCGCCTTCATCAGATTTGGGGGTCGGAGGAAGTTCTGGGAGTGTATGTTATCGGTGTCAGTGAGCACTAGTTTTGGAGCCAGACAACCTTGGATCCGAATCCCGGCTCTGACAGTTGTCAGATGAGTGACCAGAGATAGACTGCGTGCAGGCTTTCTGGTCCTGTTTGCAAGCCTTCTCACCAGGGGTTAATGACAGCAGTATGACTACGGAGTGTCAGCTGCCTGAGTTACTGACAGTTCTCTAGCATGGTAACTCCTGTCATCATGGGACTCACCCCACTCAGCCATCCTTTATTTAATAGTTCCCTGAAAAACATGAATTAAGTAGAAAACTTGATATCAGCTCACACTTCAAGTGGACTTTGATTAAAGTTTTGCGATACACTCTGCCATTAAGGCTTGGTAAACCCCACCTGAGGTTAAAAGCCCTTCTGCATGTGTTGTGTGCTCTGAAGTCCACATCCGTTCTTCATAAGAGCTGGGAAGAGATTAACTTGCTAACTCAGCTCAACTCATGACTATTCTGCTCCACATTTGGACAAGGGACTCAGGGTTGCTTTTATTCTTTTGCATTAATGCTGCAGTACCAGTGTTGATCAAAGGAGGTTTATTTTTAATAGTGATGTTAGGGTCAGAATAGGTAGGCCTTGGCTAATTTGGAAGGCGGCCTTCGAAGCGCCTAGTGTGTGTATATATATGTATATGTGTATATATATATGTATGTATATATATACATATATGTAACCTCTTTGAAATGTGGAATTTCAGAAAAGAAGTTTATTAATAAGGCAGCTATGAACTTTAAAAGACACACTCCGATGTGTTGCACTTTTTTAAAAAGGGTTTTTTAATGTGTATGTGTCTTTTTTTTTTTTTTCTGCATGTATATGTGAGTACCATGTATGTGCCTGTTGGCTTCAGAAGCCAGAAAACAGTGTAGGATCCCCTGGAACCGGAATCACAGATGGCTGTGAGCCTCTATGTGGGTGCTGGGAGCCAAACCCAGGCCCTTTTCAAGAGCAGCCACTCCTGACCACTGAGCCACCTCTCGAAAAATGTTGTGAATTTTAAAAAATAATTTATTTATTTGTATTTTATGTACATTGGTGCTTTACCTGCACGGGTATCCGTGTGAGGTTGTTGGACCCCTTAGAACAGGAGTCACAGATGTTTGTGAGCTGCTGTGTGGGTGCTGGGAGTTGAACCTGGGTCCTCTGGGAAAACAGCCAGGGCTCTAAACTGCTGAGCCATCTCTCCAGCCCTGTGCTGTGAACGTGTAAGAGACATACTTGAGGAGCGTTATGCACAGCTCCAGCTAGGCTTTTAAGTAGATGTGTTTGGAAAAGCAAGTGAAGTATTTATCCTCCATTTAAATAAGATACTTGCCCTTAAAATACAGGGAGCCCAGAGAAAGTGTAGTTTGCTTTTATGAATGTTGGCTTTAAGGGTAAGAACTGGTCAGACAACAACACATTGAAGACAGGTTCAGATATTTGGTGATAAACTGCCATATTTCCTTGAAGATACCTAGAAGAAAGATAATGCAAATCAGGCCATGTTAGAATTTGGTTATCCCAAATCTGTGATGGTCCCAAAAGGTTAAGAAGTGGCTGTGGTTGAGTGTAGTGGTGCACACTATCCCAGCACTTGGGAGGCAAAGGCAAGTTGGATCTCTGTGAGTTCCAGGCCAGCCTAGTCTACATAGTGAGTTACAGGACAGTCAGGGCTGCATAGTGAGACCCTGTCTCAACAAAACAAAAAACCCAAATTAACTAACTAAAGTGAAAAATATAAAAAGAGTTGACTGGGTATTCAATGGAATGAGTAACAACCTACCAGGCATAAGAACTTTATAATAATGAGTTAAAACACAAAATGCCTCCTCCAGTATGCTAAAATCGAATGCACACTTCTTCCCTACCTCTCATCTCTTTTGTAGTAAAACAAAGCAAAGCCCAAACTCTAACCATGCCTATTTTTCTTTCTGTTTGTATTTTAAGAGACTGTCCTTTAGCTCCCAGCTTGACTTTTCTGTAGCCTAGGTGTTATGATGCATGGCAAGGCGGCGATACTAAGCCTCTTATTGCATGTTTTAATAATGTGCATCATTGTAGTGCAATGTTGTTCTGGGTCCAGTTCAGTTCTAACTCTAACTTTAGGAGCCAACGAGCCTGATTCCCGGCTGCTGGTTCTTAACAACCGCACAGTACGGCAGTCTGCCCTCCCTAGCTTCACTCTGAGATTTGTCGAGTCAAGCAAGAGACTTGGGCACCAGGGGCCCGTAATTCAGACTCACTGTTCACATTTTCTGGTGGAACTGTTCTCTCTGTGTCTTGTGGTACTTCTGGGGACCTGGGACTTTGCCCCAGGAGTTAATGGACTCTTAATGTGTAAAAATGACTCATTGTTACTGGTTAATGTTTCTTCCTGCGCAGGAGGCTGAGAACACCCACGTTAAGCTGCTATTCAAGGGGCTGGCATCACTGTGCCTCTTAGTTACCGGTGTCCAGAACAGCTGGTTTGGTATTAACCCTGGCGGCCATTATTAAGTCCATCCCGAGGCTGGCTCTTTCTTCATCCAGGATGTGAAGGGCGTTTTTGTAGGCGCTGTTTTTGTGTGAGGTCACTGTCTAAGCTGAAGCTAGGTCCTCCGAACCCCCCTTTTTTTCCCAGGCATGTGCTTCTACTTCCAGGAGAAGTAGCTAGGCTACGGGGGTAATAGTTGGAGGATTTTGATGAATCTATTAAATTCTTTTAAAAAGGTGTGTGTGTGTGTGTGTGTGTGTGTGTGTGTGTGTGTGTGTGTGTGTCCCTGTTGTCTCTGAGTGTTTGCTGTCTATGTGTTTCCTCACCCCTAGTAAAAGCTTTTCTTGACCATATGGAAAAAAGTAAGGACTAGTCAGGTACACTTGTAACCCCAGAGCTGGGGGAATGGGCAGACAGGAGGATCCCTGGAAGTCACTGGCTAGCTAGTCTAGCTGAATCAATGAAACTTGTGTTCAGTGAGAGACCCTGCATTAAAAAATAATGGTGGAGAGTGACTAAGACGTCAACCTTTGACCTCCTCACGCATGTGCATGTGGCATACACAGATGCACACACCCACTCTAAGAAGCACATTCACCATACATTGTGCATGCGCGCGTGCACACACCACCCCATACACACCTTATTCTTTTTTTTTTTTTTTTTACACACCTTATTCTTAATGACTACATTGAACACTATGACATCTATACTTAAGCTATAAAGTATGGCACAAATAGGTACTTTTTTTTTTTTTTTACCATGTTTCAGAAAACTTTAACCCTATTTATCTTTCTCTTATGTTTTGCTTTCACTGTCAGAATTTTAGAAAACTGGGAAATGTAGCTCAGTGGGTAGAGTGACGGCCTAGTATTCGGGAAGACCTGTGTTCCATTCCAGCTCTGCATAAACTGGCAGAGTGGCACGTGGCTGTAATCACAGAACTCCAGAGATGGAGGCAGGAGGGGCAGGAGTTCAAGATCACCCTCAGTTATAGAAAGAGTTTGAGGCCAGCCTAGGATATTCTATCTCGGGGGGGGGGGGGGAAGGGGGAAGTGATACCATAAAATAAGAAGAATTTTCCTGTTATTAATGTACTGCCCTGGAAAGCATGGCAAATGTGTCCCTGCGCAGTCAGGATTTGTGTTGATCTCTTTGCCTTTTGCCTTTTGCCTTTTCTGTTGTCCTTCCTGCAGCCTCCACAACGACCTGGGTCATTCTTTTTTGTCTTAACAATACTTCTCGGTCTGGGGCCACCCGGCACCAAATAAATAAGCAAAAAGCTAATAGAAGAAGAATATTGTTTCGCCATCGTTTTGAGGGCTAGCTAGGAACATCCCAGTTACTTTCCTTTGCTCTTATCTTTAGTGCTTGGCTTTATCATTCTCCTCCTGGAACAGCAAGTGATGTGGATTTTTATCTTCCAGTCTCTGTTATGTAAGAATTTATGAGCACAGTATGATGCCCAAGCACTTTGGGCCACACCGGTGAGTGAGACAGACAGACTGCACTCAAGGGAGCTTACAGCTTACAGAGAAGTAAGTCCCACAGACCTGTGTAAATGAAGGGAGTGACTCCAAGAGGTTGGAGGACGAGGGTATGGTTCTTGAAAACAGCCATTAAGGCTCCTGTCAGAATACGAGAGAGGAGATGAGTGACAGGCTGGATTCCCTCAGGGTGTAACCAGTGTGAGGACCCTGGGTAAACCACTGTGCTTCTCTGCCACAGTTCCTTTTGACAAAACATAGTGCTCGTGGGTCGCTTTGGGGAATGACTGTTGTGTGGCTGCCAGAAAGCAGTGCATGTATGTTTGTTTCTTTTTAGACGTAATGACTTCCCGGCTCAGTCCTAAGCAGCCCCAATTCACTCACACATAATGGGCCTTTTAAATCCTGAAGGCTGGGGTCACATAGTTTTGGGCAGGGAGGCTCACCAGATTTCAAAGCTGCTGGAAGTGGATGCTCTGTCAAGGCGGAGAGTTGCCTGGCTTCAGTGCCCAAGAACTAGAAAATCCAGGTAACTGTAAATATTTACTCCTTCCTGCCTGAGCGAGTGCTGCCTGGAATGTTCTCCTTGCGAGGAAACAGAGGTGTTGTGTGACGATAATATACTCCCCTTTCTTTGCTTGCAAGAGACGAGAAATGACATTGGCTAGCTGAATTTCTGAGTTTTCTTTTTAGCTTACATTTTCTTCTTTTCCCTGCTTTTATTTTTGGCCCTTTGTGAGTGTTTAGTGAGTGCAGTATTTGTTTTCTATTCTTTTATTTACAATCCCTTTCCTTTTAGTGGGGTAAGAATATGGCCTTGATTGGGGGCTGGAGAGATGGCTCAGAGGTTAAGAGCACTGACTGGTCTTCGAGAGGTCCTGAGTTCAATTCCCAGCAACCACATGGTGGCTCACAGCCATCTATAATGTGATCTGGTGCCCTCTTCTGGCTTGCATGTGTACATGCAGCTAGAGCATTGTATACATAATAAATAAATACATCTTTAAAAAAAAAAAAAAAGAATGTGTGGCCTTGAATTCCCATGCAAATGGACAGCCCACCTCCCCCAAAAAGTCCTGGGTAAAACCTGTTATCTGTGTGGGAATTCAAGGCCATACCACACCTCATAAAATGGTTATCAGAATTGATAATGAGGTGTGAGAGCAATAGCTAGTGACTAGGTTCTAGAAGGATCTGATAATCTGGTTTAGGTTTTATTTCATTCTGATTTTTTAAAAACTGGGTCTCACCATGTTACTCCAGCTGTGCTAAAGCTTAGGAGGCAGTGGCAGGCAGATCTCTGAGTTTTGAGGCCAGCCTGGTCTACACATCGAGTTCCAGGACAGTCAGTGCTATATAGGAGGAAGGCCCTGTTATAAAATAACAATAATAGTTTTTTTAAGAACTAAGGGTCTGGAAAGATGTCTTAGCAGTTAATAGCCACTGCTGTTTTTGTAGAGGATCCAGGCTGAGTTCCTGGCACCTCGTGGAGGCTTACACTGTCTCTAAGTCCTCTTTTAGATGGTCTGATGCCCTCTTTTGGCATTTTTGGGCACCAGGCATACATACATACATACATACATATATACATACATACATACACACACACACACATATAAAGGTAAATGTTCATACACATAAAATAAAACTAAACGAATATTACAGAAAGTTAAGTGTAGCAGAACACCCCTGTTTTGGGCAGGGAGGTTGGTGCAAGAGGGCTGGGAATTTGAGGGTGACCTGGCTTAACACAGCAAGAGGAAAGAGGAAGAAAGGAAGGAAGGAAAGAAGTATGGGGGAGGGGTGACCAAAAGGAAGAGAGAGAAAGAGGGACGCACTACAATTCTAATTGATCTAAAACATGACTTCAGCTGCTTGCTGTGAGTGGCTGGCATGCGTGTTGGGCAGTTGAGCCTGGTTGACTTCTGCTACCCGCTTTGCCCAGTGAGGTACAGGGCAGGTGAGACTATGCTGTGATTTCACAGCCAGGGAAGTCAGCTGACTTTGTTGTTCCATTGCCTGAATGATCCCTTGTCCTTAGGGAATTTTCAGCCTTTGTAGAACCACATTGGAGACCCATCCCTCTCAGGATCAGAGTGCTTGGCCACACTTACGTTGTCCCTCCTCCCTTTTCCCCCAGCCTCCCTCCATCCCTCCCCCTCAGTCCTCTATCCTAGCCTTTGTGTGTTAGGTCCTGGGTGGCAGCAGTGGCTCTAGCAGCTGGGCTGATCCCAAGTGCTAGGGCAGGAGTGAGCTTCCCGTCGCTGAGGACACGGCTGCTGAAGTGGTCACAGCTCCTGGCTTCTTGCTGCCAAGCTGCAGGATGCAGCTGTCTTTATCTATGGGTCTGACCCGGACTAGCTATTTTCAGAGATGTAGTGAGAGTGAGTTGGAGCAAATACCAGCTGCAAGTTTCAGTTGGCTTTTTAGTGATCCGACTGAGGTGTGCCTGTTTGCTTTGTTCTTGTGGAGTTGTTGCTGCTGCTGTTGATTTTCTAGAAAACAGAGCTTATTGTCCTCAGGAACTAAGACCCAAGTTGTTAGCCAAACTTGCGTGGATCTAGGCCCTGCTCTTTGCTGTGTCATGGCGGCACACAGGGTCATTTAAGGACACGTTACTTAATCACAGGGCATGACTGTGGGTCCCGGAGAACTTCCCAGAGCTGAGGGTTCGCTCACATGTTCAGGGTCAGGTGTGGGCTCAGGTATGTTTCATGTTGCTGGCTATGGGGCACAGGGCAGCCATGTCTGTGAGTAGATTTTAGGCATTTCGTAGCACTTCAGGCTGATTTCCTTATTACCGTATCCCAAACCCTCAGCTAAAGATGGTGGCATACCTGTAAAACCAGCTCAAGATGCTGAAACAGGAAAATTACCAAGAGTTTGAGGGCAGCCTAGGCTACACAGTTCAGCCAGGGTACACAGTAAGAACCCCTCAAGCAAGCCAACAAAACAGCAAACAAAACAAGGACCAAAAATGCTCTATAAAGTTTCCTACAGTGACTCACACGCCTGGGACTAGGTAAGGAAGAAAGGTGGTCCCTGCCTCTGGAAGCACTCCCTCTCCAGGAAGTGATTTGAAGCACTTCCTGGCAAATGAGCAGATGTGCAAGGACTGATAATTACAATTCACTGGCACAAGCAGATGTTACATTGGAAATGTGTGTGAGAGCCTACAGCATTGGGGGCAGTCTCGGTCTACACATGCCCAGGACGCCAAAGCTGATGCACGCTTGTGTGTTTTAAAGGACAAGATCATGGTTTCCCTCAGAAAAGCACTTTAGTTTTCTTCCATGAGACTTCTCTGTTGTTTCCAGCAGGCAGCGACATCTGCCTGTTTACAGTAGGGGCTTCTCCGATAGTCACCTTTGTAAGCAATGCATTTTCTTACGTCCAGCCTTTACACTGCACAGAAACTTTGGACTGGTCTGTAGTAAGAAAGGGATAAGAGTGAGGTTCTAATGTCCCCTCCATATTAAATGTGAGGCTTCAGACTTTGAATAATAGATAATGGGGATTGGCATCCCAGCTTCTGGATAGTAAAATGTGAAAAAAAAATGTGCATCATAGACCTAGCAGAATATGGGAATTGAATTTGCCCTCTGCATAGAACATGCACCCACACACACTTTATTATTACTATTATTGTTGTTCTTGTCTTCTCTGACGGGTAGGATGGTTTTACATAGGCACTTTATTTAGTAAATATTAATCCAGTGTCCCTTGTGTGTTGAGCCCCATAACCGGCACTGAGACACACCCTACAAAATAGCAAAGGACAAACTGAGGGTTCTCTCCAGCTGCTGTCATGCTTGTAAGAAGGACAGGTATGAGGGACAATTTTTAATAATATATTCTATGAAACTGCTATAAAGACATTGAAGTGGATTTTAGAAAATCTTCTTTCCTCCCCCCGCCCCGTCCCCCACCACCCCTGAGACAGTGACCCAATATTCCAAAAGGGCTAAGTCTATTACTGATTATATTTGTAATCCTTTTAATCCACACCCTTGTTGACTTTCTCCAAAATCGAGGAAATCAGACTCCGTATTATCGGGGAGGAGGGAGGGGCGCTTTTCTCCATTAGTTATCAGGACTAAAGCAGGTTTTATTTTATTGTTCTGTATCTCAAACACATGTAGAGATAAGCTGACAGCTCCCACCTTGGCCAGGCTTGCCCATCCTGCGTTTGGAGACTGTCCCTCATCTGTTATTACCCTGTGTCACTAAACAGTCACTAGCTCATGAGAAAATCACATCCTATCTGTAGTAGGTTTTATTGCACAGCTATTAGTTTCAATGCTTTCCTTGAAGGACAGACAAACATGGCTTTTGATTTTCCTGTACAAATCATCACTAGAGAAATCCACTTACGTCCAGTAGGGCAGGATCACCTATCATTAAAATATACTTCATTTGCCAAAAACACGGGAGGAGGTATTTTTGTGTGTCTATGATCCCATCCATAGGTGAGGCGCTCCTGAAAATAGCAGAGAACACAGAAAATAAACACGAGCCCTGTAAATGTGGAATCCTGGGTCACTTGGCTTACATTCCAGTGATAACTGCCAGAGCCCTGCAGAGAGGCCGTATGAAGTCTTGTGAATTGCGTACAGCATGTGACGTTCTAGTCTGAGCAGATAGACACAGCTAGGGGGGACTGTCCATGGCACAGGATTAATTTCAAAAAGAGAGAGAGAGAGAGATAGAGAGAGAGAGAGAGAGAGAGAGAGAGAGAGAGAGAGAGAGAGAGAAGTCTGTACAAAGTAAGAGAAAAGTCAGTTGGTGTTGGGGGGGAAACTGATGCCTTGTACTATATACGCAGGTGTTAGCCTCAGACTTGCAGAGAGAAAAGGGCTTGGCACCATGAGTCCTTCTGCTTTCAGAGAGATTTCCCTTTTATATACTTTTACAGGCAGAGAGATGCAAATCCTAGCACACTCACTGCCAGGGACACATGCATGCCAGAGCAGGTGAGGTCAGCTGTGGACATCTCCACACTTATCAGAGGAGTGAGTCAGCTCTCTATCAGCTAACCTCAAGAATGGTACGGGTGGAGACCGTTTGGCCCTGCATTGGTACTGTGTACACACAGACTTGGGGAACAGTGCACAGGAAATTGCTAACACACTGGTTTACCTCTGTGGGAACAGGATCTGAGCAGCTGAAACTTTGTAGTCTGAAGAGGGGTGCCTGTAGGGTTGAAACCAGGTATGTTGGGGTTTATAACAGTACAAATTCAATGAATTTATTAAGCAATGCTAATTTAACCAAATCTGTCAGGCTCAAATAAATCTAACTGAGGGCCCCTGAAGTGGCTCAGTGGACAAAGGCACCTGGCCCAAACCTGGCTACCTGTGTCCCTGCATAGTGGAAGGAGCGATCCAACTTGACATAATTGTCTTCTGACCTCCACAAGATTGCTGTTGGATGCAAGCACACATCACATGCGCCTGTGCACACTTCCACACCCACATTCAAACTCACTCACACATACATACATACAAACACAATAAATAAGTAAATGTTTTAAACAATAAAAGATAAGGAGAAATCTTTAAAAAAAAAAAAAAAAAAAAAAAAAAAGACTTAGTTAGACCAGGCATGGTGACACACACCTTTAATCCCAGCACTCAGGAGGCAGAGGCAGGAAGGTCTCTATGAGTTCAAGACCAGCCTGGTCTACATTGTGAGGTCTAGGACAGCCAGGGCTGGGCAGAGAGGCCCCTGTCTCAAGAAACAAAACAAAAACTTACTAACGAAGACTAACCTGAGTCTTTTTTTTTCTTCAAGGCATTGTTTCCTGTGAAATTACTTTCTGTTCTTCAGGTCCTCGGGGCAAGCTTTTAAGAAGTTTTTGCCCCGCGTTTTCATGGTTGGAACTGTCTAGATCACACTGAGGGAATCTCTGATTTCTAAACGGCAGGACCTGGGCGGTTCCTGACGGTGCCGACCTGGCCGATAATGTGTGAGTGAGTTCCCGCTCGGAACCAAGAAAGCCCTCTTCCTTTCTTCCTTACTTCCTTTATTTTTGAGAAAGTTAATCGGGTGAGTCAGCTCAGGGCTGCAGTAGAAGCACCATTGCTGTCAGCAGCCTGGACAGCTTACAAGGCACCCACCCCGGCAGCTGGGCGGGGCACTCCCTCCCTCCCTCGCTCCAGAGCCAGCTGGTTCCAACCAGCTTTGGCTGCTTTTGAAGCACATCTTGTGGCTTCCCACAGCTTTCCATCTGTGCACCCGGGAAATGAAGAGTTCTTGTGCTAAGGGCAAAGATTGATTGTTCCCACTTTGACAGAGTATAATCTTTGGGGGTCCCCTTCTGAAACTAACTCATGGATGGCTGTAGAGATGCAACTTGACAGTCACTGTCTTGGTTTGGATTTAGGGGTTTCAACATGTGATCTATCATGGCTAATTAACCCCCTCCCCCGATGACTTACGCACAGTACTAACGATCGATCGGACCTCAACTAATCAGAGAGAGAAAGAAACTGTTTCTTCCAATAGTTTCCCAGTGGCCTCAGGCACTGGCTAGCCAGGTTAACCTTGAGTTTCTCTGCACCGTGGATAAGTTGATGCTCTACCGCCTTTTGCTCTGGCTCCCAGCTTCCCTGTTTACTCATCTGTGCTGCTTCTGTGGCTTGGCCTGGGAGTTCCCAGGGAGGCCCATCTTGGCTTGTGTTCCTGCTCACACTTCTATCCCGTGACCTTCAGTGACCCCCCCCCCCCCCACAGTTAGACAGTAGTGGGCCTGTGTTGTCTGCCTGCTAATTGGCGATTTAGACTGGAAAGGGTAGCACAGTTCCTTCCTTATGCAATAAATACACCTCTTCGAGTGTCTCCTGAGGGCTGGGCTGGGCTGGAGAGGAAAACAGAAGACAAGAAAGTAAGGGGCTTGTCCAATAATTCTTTTTATTTCACATGCTTGCTTTATCTCAGTAAAGCTATTTATTCCCATTTATTCCCATTTCTGTGGCCCCCAAATATCAAATAACTGACCATCTTTTCCTGAAAGGTTTGGGAATCAACATCATACCGTTTCCATCTATGTACTTTTTGTTTAGGGGAAAAGTTGTGCTGAGCAGTGGAGGCACACACCTTTAATGCCAGCACTTGGGAGGTAGAGGGAGGCTGATCTTTGGGTTTAAGGCCAGCCTGGTGTACAGAGTAAGTTTCAGGATAGTCAGGGCTATACAGAGAAACCCTGTCTCAAAAAAAAAAAAAAAAATCAGTAAGTTTGGTTTATTTAGGCAGGACCCCCTTGTTCTGAGTTGGGTCCAACAAGAATTCATACTTCAGAAGATAATTTAAAAGCCATTGCCTGGGCTGGAGAGATGGCTCAGTGGTTCCGAGAGCATACTGTTTTAGCAGAGGACCTGCGTTTGAGTTGAGTTGAGCTCACAGCTGCCTGTAATTTCTGCTCCAAGGGATCTGACACCTCTCTGACCATACCCACAAACGTACACACACACACACACACAAATAAATAGTAATAAAAATATTTTTAAAAATCACTGTCTCTTCTCATTTAAGATTTAAAGGAGGGCTGGAGAGATGGCTCAGAGGTTAAGAGCACTTGGCTGTTCTTTCTGAGGTCCTGTGTTCAAGTCCCAGCAACCACATGGTGGCTCATAACCATCTATAATGAGATCTGGTGCCCTCTTCTGTCGGGCAGGCACACATACAGGCAGAACATTATATACATAATAAATAAATCTTTAAAAAAATTTTTTAAAGGAAACCTACTCCCCCTTTTAGTGAAGGCAGTGTGTGTGTATGTGTGTGTGCGCGCGCGTGTGTTAGATTATGATGTAATTACATCATTCCCCCCTTCCCTTTCCTTCCTCCAAACCTTCCATATGCCCTATCTTGCTCTCTTCCAAGTACATGGCCCTTTTTTTCATCAGTGATTGCTAAGAAACCATTATCTCAGACATTCTGAAATAGATTCAGATAAAAAATATTTAACATGTGCTTGCTAACCCTCCTTATCTGAAGTCCTGGAAGCACACAGACTTAAATTAAATTCCTTTTTAAAATTGGTGTGTATGCGTGTTTTGCCTGCATATGAGTATGTGCACTGCAAGCATGCCTGGTTTCTGTGGAGGACGAGGGGGGGCAGGGGCGGAAGGACAGGATCACCGGAAACAGGAGTTTTAGAGGGCTGTGAGCCACCAGGTGGATGCTGGGAATCAAAGTCAGGTCCTCTGCAAGAGCAACAAGTGCTCTTAACCCAGGAGCACCAAATCTCTTCAGCCCTGAATGTAGCTACTTTATTGCTTTATCATCTGAGTTCATGTTCGCGAACGTAAGGCCCAGTGGATTCGAGGGTGTCGGCTATTGCAAAGTACTGACCCGGTAAGGAAGATGGGGCGCAAGCTGAGATTCCGCCACAGACCTTCAGATGGTCTGAAATCTAATTTCATCTTCATTCTCTGAGCAGCTGGGACGGCAGGGGAAACAGGCTTGAGATAACATCACACTCCCCGCATAGTTGTCATTTTATGCCTCTTTGTGACTGCAATTCCCTTGAGATAAACCTTTGGCGGAAGTTCAGTTTGTTTTTCTTAACTGGCCCCCTCTCTGGTCGGTTGGGATCCGGAACGATTTTCAAATAGAAAACAAATGACTGGTCTCAGTCAAAGTGGGTGCTGTTTACAGAATCCCTCAGCCATCCTTTTAAGCTAGGGCAGCTGTGCAGCTGGGCGAGGGTAAGGCCTCTGAGTGTACCCCCCCTGGCCCCCCACCTCCCCTCTCCCCCCCACATCCCCACCCCCTCCACCCCGAGGCCCAACCAAGCCGACCCTCCACTGCCCAGAGGCCAGGGAAACTTCCTGTGATGAGATTGTGGGACTCAGCTTCTCTAAGCGCTATGGGGCTTTCTCTCCTCAACAGTGGATAGCAAACAGCTGGTACAGATTTGTCTTGGCACTTTGTGACTGCCGCCTTTTCTGCCTTCTTCTCCGTCTTCTATTCTTTTCAAAGATAGGGTCTTATAGTCCAAGTTCCTCTTAAACTTGACCTTGAACTTCTGACCCTCCTGCCCCTATCTCCTTTGAGCTAGGTATGTGCCACCAGGTATGTGCCCAGTTTTTTGTGGTGCTGAGTACCAAGCTCAAGGCCGTCACGCATGCTAGAGGAACACACTGCCCACTGAGCTACATCCCGAGCCCTGGGTATGACTGAAAGCCCTTTCTTATTTGTGGCATCTGGGTTGGCAAGCTATTCAATTCATGGAATAGCTGTGAGCTTCAGCCGGGACTGGCACAGTGTGCTCTTGAAGCCATTATTAAAATGACAAGAGTTTTTACCAGCAAGCTGAGACTGTCCCTTCCTGTGCAGTGGTAGGTGAGAGGTAGAGGGAGCAATAGGTTGGAAAGAGGGGCTTTTGCGTATTGGGAACTTCCATAGAGACCACCAGGCATCCATGGCTACCACATCTTAGGGAGAAGGGCCTGGTGATGTCCACCTGGGGCCACCTATTGCCACCAGGGGCAAAAGGGTTAAGTTGAACTATTTTAACAGGCTGGCAAGGAGCATCCAGGCTTCATAATTAACGCTTCGTTTCGGGGATCACTGATGAATCAAAGTTGGTCATTTGTTTTGTGAATGCAGATTGTGCAACCACAGGGAGATCGTAATTGGGCATAAATGGCGACAGCCACTGTGAAAACCTTAGTTGAATGAACCAATTGGGGATAACTTGGCAAAGAGTGAGAAAGGGATTTGGTCATGTGTGTCGGGGTGAGGGCTAAAGAGAATGAAATGGCAATAATAAAACAAGTATGTGAGGGAGTTTGGGTGGAAGCAACTTAGAGGTGAACTAACACACGCTTTTTAGTTTGGAAATAAATATGGAAGCCCGTATGATGGGGGAAGTGTTCTGTTTTGTTTTTTCCTAAGACCACACAGCTGGTTAATGGGATGTCTCCTCCTTTCTCTCTTGTGGTGATTTTCTGGGACTTTGGAGATCTATTAATTTTTTAAAATTTCTGGGGCATTTAAATGTGGGAAACAGGGACCACACTCTGAAGACCGACCCAGGGAGGTTAGAGCAGGCAACCTATTCCTGCCAGCAAGGGACGTTCAACTCAAAATCTCGCTTGATTTCAACAGCACCCTTGTCACTAACAAGGCGAGGAAAGGTTTTTCCTTCAGTGTGCATGGCTCACCATCCCCAGAAGCCAACGACCTTCCCGGTTCGCCTTCCCTGGAACAGCCAGCCAGGAATTTCCAGCATCATAATAGCGGGGGAAGTTTACCGCTTAGAGCTGGGAGGGCTGGCAAGGACTCTGGAAATGGGACAAGAAGATGGTCGCCGTGGTCTAGTGTAACTTAGATGCAGCGTCACAGTCCCCGGAGCTGAGAGATGCGCGGGCCCCAGACTCCGCCATGTCTATCAAATCGGTTTAGATGGCTCCTCTGTCTTCCGCGATCCTGATATTCTGAAAGGAAACCACACCTGCCACGGGGCTAGAGGGCTGACTCAGCTGTAAGGTGGGGGCGGCTGTTTATCTACCCTCCCTACCGCTTTGGGTTAATAAGCATCTGGAAGTACTCAGAGTACCTGCATGGAGACTAATCCTGGGAGCACCAAGGACTCACTGGGCCAAACAAAATAGCGTGTTCCGGAAGCTCACTCAATAGAACTGTTAGGGTTTGGACTGCTTGGGAGGCGTTTCTCCCCTTCGCCCTGGGCCTCCTCTTTCCGTGTCTCTCTGGCTTTCCCTTCTTTTCTTTGCTGTCTCATGATTATCTCACCTCGCAGCTTTAAAGGAAAAAGAACCATGGTTTTCTGGTTTTTCTGGAGGAGCAACAAGTTACTGGTGGCTGTATTTGCTTCCTGGCTGAGTTTTCCCAGAGTCTTTTTTTCTTCTAGGTCTCAGAGGGCGCCTCTCTTCGGCAAGCTGGGGTTGTTTGAGCAGTTTGGGCCCGTGAATACTTCATGAAAGTACAGAGGGACTGAGCTGCAGAGAGTCCTGTTTTTCAACCCAAAATAAACACAAGATACCACAGCCGCCGTAATAGCTTCAAATTAGCAGAAGGGAAATATACTTATCAGTGGGGATCCTTTTAAAAATAAAAATGCCTTGGTTTTTTTTTTTTTTCTTCTTTCTATTATAAAATTAATACGCCCCCACGGAGAATTTGGAGAGCCCAAAGATGCTTAAGGAATAAATTAAGTTACTTGGTTTTGTGGTTAGTTTTACAAAGTTTGTGCATGGCATGTTTTTTGTTTTGTTTTGTTTTGTTTAAGAAGAGAAGACTCTTCTGAGAAAATCTGGCTTTCTTGTTTTGGTGTCTTCTCTGGCTGGGAATGCAGCTCAGTTGGCAGGATGATTGTCTATTAAGCACAAAGCCCTGGGTTTGATTCCCTACCACTGCATAATCCAGGCTGTAGATGCAAGAGGATTAGGAGTTCAAGGTCATCCTTGGATGCATAGTGAGTTAGAAGCCAGCATGGGATAAATGAGATTGTGTCTAAAAATGCCAAACATCCATATCTTCTCTTTTAAATAGTATTGTCATTTTAATATTGATGCTCTTTGTTGCTATAAACGCAAGATACCAAATCATGAACTTTCATAATTAATAGAGTGATCATTTTACTCCACAGAACATGATGATTATTGTTAAGAGATATTCCAGGAAACACAGTACCTAATATAGAGTTGCAAAGCGGCTTTGGGAGCTTGTAAATGTTAAGTAAGAAGAGGAAAGACATTTCTAGGAGCTTATAGGGAAAACCCAAATAACTGTCAGATAGATCCGGACTGCAGCCAGCTGCCCAGAGCCAGAGAGTAGAATTTTAGAAAGATGCTTGTCGAGTGGTCTCTGGCTTTAGCCATACTTACTAGCTAGCTCCAATGTGGTGATGCTTGTGATACCTCCATATTCACCTGGCTCTTGTTAACTGTGAGGACACCAGCTCAACGCCTTGTGCAACTATGCTGGAAATCCAGTATTTACTTTCCAACTTGTAGCCAAGATGCTGGGAGAATAAAGATGGCAAAATTTTAAATGAGTGCGGGAAATACGTGGGTGGGACTTCTTTGTTGGCATCAATCTGTGGGTGGGTGGGAAGTTCTTTTTTTTTTTCTCTTCCCTCAAGAACAGTGCGCTATATTGATGGGCCATGTCAACCAGTGTAATGTCCCTGAGAACCAGAATATAGACCAGTGTTCTTTGTCAGTTGGGGACACAAAGGAGGATGTTGGCATGAATAGGTGACTGCATGCATTTCCAGGGAGCAGCACCCTATGCCAGGGCCTGTTGAATTAAAGCTCAAAGCATATGCACAACTCTTATCTGGTGATCAGAAAGGCTCCTCTGGGCATGCGTGTTAACCAGTTCTGGAACCCTCTCTGGAAGCACAGCAGGTTGTGGGTGGTGGTTTAGAAGAACGTCCTGCTAGAACATCAGCGCGGTGTGCAGGGATCGGTGGCCTTTGCAGCTCTTCGATCTCTTGCAAAAACATGTTTCAGTCACTCAGAGGAGTCAAAGAGGCAGGCATGCTTCCTTCAAGTCTTCTGTAACCCTTTAATGTAGTCATTTAAAACCAGAGACGGTGTTTTGTCTGGAGAGGTTGACGGCCTCTGACTTGAAAGGCTTTTGGGAATCATGGGAGGAAGTTCTCAGGGTGGTCATCAGCAGCTTCAGGAGAGTGTATGTGGTCTTCCCAACACTGTCCTTTGGGACTGGCCATCTGCTTCCTGGATACTCATCCATGCTGAGTATATTAATTGTTGGGTTTGTTTTTCCTTTCCCTTGTTCCTGTGACCAAACGCCTGACAACAAGCAATTTAAGAGGGTTTATAATAACTTGTAGTTCAAGGGGATCCAGACCAGGGATGGCATCTGGAGCTTGAGGCAGCTGGTCACACTGCCTTTATAGTAAGGGAACAGAGAAGTGGGTGCTAGCACTCAGCTCACTTCTTCTTTTAAAAATATTCGTTTTATCTTAGTTTATGTCTCTGGGTGGATATGTGTGCCCCAGGTGTATGAGGGTGCCTGTGAGGACCAGAGGAGGCCATTAGAGCCTCTGGAGCTGGAGTTTTTAAGGCATTTGTGAATGGTAGGAACTGAGTTCTGGTCTTCTGCAAGGGCAGCAAGTGTTCCTAACTTCTGAGTCATCTCTCTAGCCCCACTTCCTCCTTTTTCTTTGGCTTGGTATTCCGGCCAGCAATGGAGTAGTTCCTACAGTTTGGGTGAGCCTCTCCACCCTCACAAGCATTCCCAGAAGGTTGTCTGCTGGGTGATTGCAGATCTTGTCAACTGGACAGTTAGTACTAACTAGTATGCACGGAAAGCCAGAAAAGCATAAAGTTAATGAGCTGGCAGATGACATAAGTGCCTGATGGAGTTCTAAAGCATTTCTTAAAAGAAAGGGCAGAGTGGAGAGGTCAAATAGACTAGAAATGAACACTGGGGTGTTCTTGGGAGTAACTGTGTACCCTCTCTGGGCTTTGATCTCTTCACCCGTAAAGTGAATCCATACATTGTATCCCCACCCCAGCCCCCATGTCCAGCCCCACTGCTCATCCCCTGCATAAGCTGTGGTCATCTCTCACTGCGATACTGTAGGAGCATCTCTCCAGGTTCCCAGCTTCTTGCCCCCTGAAGCCATTCTTCACATAGCAGGCCGAGTGGTGTGGAACTTGACTGTGTCCATCTGAATTGTCCCGTTTGTTGGCTCCCACTGCTCTGGCTCCACTGTGGAAAGCAAGCCCTGTGGTCTCTGCCACATCCTTGAGGCTGATGTGTTCCTGTTCTCTGCTGTCAGCCTCTGGAAAGGAAAGGCAGGAAGCCTGAGGTGTGATGTTAGCTCTGCTCCATGCCTGTTGGACCTTAAGAATCATGCAACCAAGCCTGAAGAGACGGCTCCATGCTTAAGAGTGCTTGCTGCTCTCACAGAGGACCCGAGTTGGAGTCCCAGTACCTATTGAATGGCTTATGGCTGTCTAGTACTCCATCTCCGGGGAATCTGGTGCACTCTTATAACCTTCATAGTCATGTGCACACCTGTGGCATACACACACATTGACACATCAATAAAAAAAAAA
>OU015751.1:45217032-45237600 GCA_907169655.1 Acomys percivali
ACACACACACACACACACACACACACACACACACACACACACACACAATTAAAATATAAAGAACTTATTTCACATCTCCAGGCTGAAGTTTCTACATGTTTGGGATATTATATTAGTTTTTGTTATGAGGTTATCCACCACAGAAGACCACTCGGACACAGATTTAAGCCAACAGAAAGTCTTTATTAACTGGCCAGTGATTTACATGGGGTGTTGGGGACACAAGAGCAGCCCCAAAGCCTTTCTCGGGGGTGAGCTTTTCAGCACAAAATCATGCCTTGGGTTGACATACCTCAGTTATCAAGAGCAGTTAGCTAGAATCAGAACCACAGAAGCCAAAAGGCAAGTTTTGTACATTTAGGGACTTTCCCAGAGCTATGGCTTTTGATGGATTAGGTCTTTATTCTAGTTTTAGCTGCAGGGGCTGCCTGTACGCTGGATTCCAAGGCCTGTAAGGGACTTCCAGCATGGTGTCAGTTGTGCTAAGGTCTAGGGGTCTGTTACAGTTTGCCAGGGCCACAGTAGCAAAGTGCTGCAAATGGGGTGCCTTGTTTTCACCCTATTTTGGAGCCTTGGAGCAGACACAGTGCTTTTTTGGGGCTCTCAGTTTTGCTGGAAGCCGGTGCTTTCCCGGGACCCCACTCTGTGCACCTGTGTCTTTCTCTTTATTAAAAATGCCAGGCATGCTGGATTAGGGTCCATCCTCATGAGTTTCTCAATAACTTCTTTAATGGCCTTATCTGTAACCACAGTCCGATGTAAGGTGCTGGGGGCTAGGACATCAATGTGCACATTTGAGATGAAATTCAGCTCGTGACTGAGGGGAGCAGCTGGGGAATAGGAAAGATTCTTTCCTGTTATTAGTTCCTTCTTACCTGTGCCCAGCTCCACTTTCCTGAGGAAACAGCTTGGTGAGTGTGGTGGTTCCTGCTGTTAGCTTGATAAGACCTACAAACGCTCAGGAATGGGCCTCTGGTTATGTTCATGGTGACTAATGTGGGAAGACTACCCCCACCCCCACTCCCACCCCACCTCACCTCCACCCCACCCCCACCCCCAGCTCATCTATCTTTCTTTCAAAGGAGTCAGGACCACAGTCACACAGGGCAGCCTGACACCCACCTCTCACTCACAGAGTCCCAGATGCCATTCTGCCTCAGCCCGCCCTCCGTGTTGCTGGCACGAGCCACCATACTCTGCCTGAGGACTCATCTTTGTAGTCAGGGCCACTCCCAGGGCAGGGGTCCGGATAGCATGATGAAAGCCAGCACTAGAATTTCTGTATCCATTGCTCTCTGCCGCTTGGCTTTGGGTGCCCTGTGCCCTGACTCTCCCAGCACGATGGACTGTGCCTTGAACTGTGAGCTGAGGTGGGATAAACCCTTCTCCCTCCCTTAAGTGGCCTTTGTCAGACAGAATATTTTTATCACATCAATAACAAAGGGGACTAAAATAGTGCATACATGTTCCCCCCTTAGTTTTTGTTTTTTGTTTTATATTTTAAAGAGGTGCCTTGCTATGTTGCTCCTCAAGTTGGCACCAAATTTGCTATATCCAGAGTAGGTGGGAATACAGGTACACATCACTTTATAGGTCTCCTAAATTTTTACTATTACAATATCTGTTCTCATGTGCTATTTTTTAGAAATATAAAATCTTGTTAGCCCAGGATATCCTCAAACCCAATATTAGTCTGCCACCCACCTAGCATCACAAGTATTTGGAATGCCTTGGGGTAGTGTGTGGTAGCATAAACCCTTACCCAGCACTTAGGAGGTAGAGGTGGATCTCTGTGAGTTCAAAGCCAGCTTGGGCCACTTAGTAAGACACTGTCTAAAAGTGTATATGTGTTTAACAATAAGGTAACAGAAAACAAAAATTCATATATACGGAAGAATAAAAAATATTTAACAACAAAAAATATTAAGAGAGGAGGGTTTAATTTCATTTTGTTCCTATATAATTTTGATTATATATAATAAAGTTACTTTTTTTTTTCTTCCACAGTTGGAAACCGACAAACTGGCTCTCCCCATGAGCCCCAGTCCTCTTAGCCCGAGCCCCATTCCCAGTCCTAACGTGAAACTTGAGAATTCCGCTCTCCTGACAGTGGAGCCCTCGCCCCTGGACAAGAACAAGGGCTTCTTCGTGGATGAGTCGGAGCCCCTTCTGCGCTGCGACTCCACATCCAGTGGCTCCTCAGCACTGAGCAGGAATGGCTCCTTTATTACCAAAGGTACCAGCATCTCAGAAGCCTGTAGCCACTCCCCTGGCTGCTTCCACAGCCCAGTTTTAGCGGAGCCAATTGAATGACCTGTTCAGGAAGACCTCCAATATGAAGTCCACATCACTAGTTAACACAGCTAGAAAGTCTGTATAACTGTGTCCCAGAGCTAGCTTTGACACATACCTTCTGTCCTCTGGATGCTCCCGAATGCGTCCTTGTGGGACATCTGCTAAAGTGCAGTGTAGCTGATTCTGAAAATGATATGCCACACTTGGTAAGTCTAAGGATTAAAAGGATAACCCTCCTAGAAAAATCAGAAGTAGTTTCAGTGTCTAGAGTTGATCCTAAAATTCACTCTAAGCTGGATTGCACATATTTTTAGCAGAATAGATTCGGGGGGGGGGGTGGCTGGGGCCATGGGTCAGTTAGTAAAGTGGCTTCCTAGCATGCATGAAGCCCAACACCACAAAAACAGGGCACGGTGGCAATCAACTGGTATCCTTGCACTTGAGAAGATAAGAAATTCAAAGTCAGCTGGATGTGGTGGCACACACCATTAGTCCCAGCACTCCAGAGGAAGAGGCAGGCAGATTTCTGAGAGTTCCAGCCCAGCCTGGGGCTACACAGTGAGGCTCTCTCAAACAAAAGAAAAAAGAATCAAAGAAAACTCTAGTTATCCTCAGCTACGTAGTGAGTTTGTGGACAGCCTGAGATACACGAGCTGTTTAAAAAATATTTAATTAAATTAAAATTTAAAAATTATAAAATGGTAAATAATCTGTTGGTTTTGTTTTGAGGCGGGGTCTCCCAGTGCATCCCTGGCTAGCCTGGCATCTCAATGCAGACCAAGTTGAGCTGGCATTTGCTGTCATCCTCCTGCCTCTGCCTCCCTTGAGTACGGGGATTCTGAACATAGGCCACCTCACACAGCCTTGATAGCAAGGTAGTGAATCTGATTACACACTATGCTAGTACAGAGTTTTGCCAGAAGTTTCCTGGTTTTTAGGCAAGTCTTCACTACATTCTCAGTTAAGAGTATTTTTTTTTATAGAATTCTTCTATATTTCATTTTTAAGACACTTCATGTTTCATATATTTTACACATTTAGATAATTCATTTATGTGAAATATTTCTACTGTAATCTATGTTACAATAGATTTACTTTATTATAATGAACTTATCTTAAAGAAAGTATTTGGCGATTTTAATAGGAGTTGCAGTTCTTTGCCGCACAGTGTGCCTTTAGTCTCCCAGTGGTTTGCTTCTGAAGCACCACAATGCCAGGGCTGGGAGCACGGCCGGTGGGTAAGAGCTCCTGCCGCTACTGCAGAGGTTCAGTTCCCAGCACCCACACGATAGTTCACAGATCTCCTCTAACTCTAGTTCTGGAGGACTTTACCTTCTTTCGGTCTCCTTGGACACTGCCTACATAGGATGCAAATAAATGCACAAAGGCACATACACAGATATGCATAAATGTAAACATTTAATATATATATATTAAGTATTACAATGCAACCATAAAGAGAGACGAGCAGGTTACATTGGCTTGGGACTTTGGTTCACAAGCATGTCAACACTTTTTTTTTTTTTAAATCTGAGTTTCAGAAGAATTCAGACACCATTAAAGACTTGGTAAATGTCACGTTGTTAACACATTAAGAATCCGTTAGAGGGTACTGGAGAGATGGTTCAGAGAGCACAGACTGATTTTTTTTTTTTCAGAGGACCTGATTCCCAGAACCTATATTGGGTGGCTTACAAACACCTGTGACTCCAGTTCCGTGGGATCCGATGCCTCTGGCATCTGAGGGTACCTGCATTTATGTGCACGTTCACACACAGACACATAAATATACACATAATTTAAAATAAAAATAAAAATCTTTAAGAGACTCCATTCACACAAGGTTCTTGCCTCATGTCTATTAATCAGACCTTTTTCCACTGGTGTTTTTGTTTTGAGACAGCGTCTCATGTAGCTCAGGCTGGAAGATGACCTTGACCTCCTGACCTCTCCTCCTCTACCTCCCGAGTGCTGGGATTACAGACTTGGGTCACCACGTGCCCGCGAATCTTGTTCACAGTCCTTATATGTGACATGCAAATAAAGAGGCTTGCGTTGTTCAAAGTGCGCCAGGTCGCTCGCTTGCGTCGGAGGGAGCCCACTAGGGTTGAGAACGTGAGCAGTTCCTTACCTACTTTACGCCAATCCCTCTCAACCGTTCTCCTTCTCTTTCCCCCATTGCCTACAGAAAAAAAGGACACGGTGTTGCGGCAGGTCCGCCTGGACCCCTGTGACTTGCAGCCCATCTTTGATGACATGATGCACATCCTGAATCCTGAGGAGCTACGGGTGATTGAGGAGATACCCCAGGCTGAGGACAAACTGGACCGTCTCTTCGAGATCATTGGGGTCAAGAGCCAAGAAGCCAGCCAGACCCTCCTGGACTCGGTGTACAGCCATCTTCCTGACCTGTTGTAGCGTGCAGGCAGGGGCACTGCATTCTGCGAATCAACCTACCGGCAGGGTGGTTTCATTTTGTTTCTGACTTTTGTGTTTTGGTTGTGTGCGCGTATGTGTGTGTGTTTAATAGAGTTCGTGGCCGGTGCTTGAGTTTGTGGCTCGCTCTTTTACTTTCTTTCTTTTTTCTTTTTCTTTTTCTTCTTTTTTTTCTCCTTTCTTCCTCTCGTCTTGAAAATGAACTTATAAAGCCTTTTCAATGTATAACTGTTGAAAAATGCCCACCACTAAATTTTTTTTAATTTCATATAGTCTCTACTTTTGCCTTCTTATATATTTTCATAACTGTTCTGTGCACTTTAAAATCTTAACGTAAATGCAGTATGACTTTCCCCACATGCTGGGAACTGAGATTCTTAACTTCTTAAACACTTAATAGCATCTTGAGACTTCTATAAGCAGACATAAGTCTCTCAACATCCACTCCTACTTTGTTTTTATTATTATTACTACTGTTATTATCGTTTGTCCTTTACAAGTGTTCTTACGGACTGGGGGAACTTGAGGCCCTGTTAATTACTGTACTGTGTTTAGACCCTGAGTTATCTTTTTCATGCCTTGTTCACAGTCATGGCTGAAACTTGACCACACTATCTATCGCTCATTGTATGGTTTTCATCTGGACACCGTACACTGCTTGGTAACTTGTGCTCTTTTAAATGCTAATATGCTCTGGGCTGGAGAATGAAATCCTCAAATCATCAGGACTCGCTGTTTCCATGGCTTGACACCTGGGCCATCAAAGAACTTGATCTTTATCTTTTAGGAACACCTCGCTGCACCTTGGAAAGTCAACTTTGAGTGCCAGTGGCACCTTTGCCCAGCTTTGCTTTGGAAGATATCTTTCAGGTTTCTTCTTTCTTTCTTTCTTTCTTTCTTTCTTTCTTTCTTTTTTTTTTAAATACACATAGTCAATAGGTCCAGTCCGCCTTCAAGGCCTTGCTGGGTTTTCTTGTCATTCAATCACTTTAATTAAAAATGGCTGCAGCTGTAAGAACTCTTGTCTGATAAATTTGCAACTATGCTCTTCTTTACCAACCTGCCCTCTAATGCTCAGTTATCAGACTCTACTGCAGAGGTGGGCGTGGACTGCCTTTGTGTGGGCGGGCTTAGTGGTAAGGAACTGAGATCAGAAAAATGCCTTCAAGTATACTAATTTATTAATAAATATTAGGTGTTTGTTATTTGAGTGATTTGAGTGAATTTACTACTTAACTCTCCCCCTTTGCCTCTGCGCCCAAGTTCTAGCCCTGATCTTCGCTTCCGCTTCCGGAAGGATGTGTGCTCTGAAACCCTCCTCCTAGCTACTCTGTAAATCATGTAAAGGTATCATGGAGAGGTACCTGGAGGTTCAGCGCACAGGGCTTTGGTGAGAACTGCCAGGCTTTTACTTCCTCCAGGTAATTTGTTACCTGTACACAGTTAGGGGCTTCTAGCCAAAGCCTCCGTGTCCTGTGTCCCGGACAAACTCCAGAGGCCTTTCTCAGCAGTGAGGGGGGGGGGGGGGGGGGGGGGGCGCGTGGTCTCGTGTTGGTGGGATTTCTCAAGCTCACTGCAGGTTTCCCTTAACTTGGGCTCCCCTCTGCAGAATCCCAATGACCAAGCGCTAGCAATTTTAACTTCCGCTTTTGGTGAGAACCTGGAAGTGGATACTGTGAACACTGTAACATCCCTCCGTGTCAGCAACTCGGGAGTGTCTTCTGGTCTCACCCATCGCCCTGAGGCTGCGTTCTAGAAGAACACCCTGGCACACCCTGCTTCTCAGGCTGGCTTTCCCTTCCTTCTGGTTAGCAGAAGACAAGAAATGTGTGGTGGCACCCACATTTAATCCATTGGGAGACAGAAGCAGGAGAATCTCTGAGTTTGAAGCCAGCCTGGTCTACAGCGGGAGTTCTAGGACAGCTAGGACTACACACAGAAACCCTGTCTTAAAAAAAACGAAACAACTGTGTGTGGTGGGCCAACCCTTTAATCCCAGCACTCGGGAGGCAGAGGCAGGGGGATTGCTGTGAGTTTGAGGCCTCTCTGATCTACAAAGGGAGTCCAGGACAGCCAGGGCTGTTACACAGGGAAACCCAATCTCTAAAAAACAAACAAACCACCACACACACAAAAAAAAAGGTCATATAAAAAAATAAAAAACAAGAATGGGTCAGTGATGGAGTGATGGTCAGGGAAGAAACAAACTGTAAGGTGTTCATTGTTTCAGAGATTTTAGGACTCTGAGAAATACAATACATTCATGATTACTATTATGGTTTAGTTCATAGATTTTTGTCTATAAACGTATATGGGGATGCTTTTATTAATAACCCAAATGTATAGTTTTATATTTTACAAGATACTCTTTATATTACTTTATTGAATATATCCATCTTGTAAGACAGTTACCTATTATTGTGCCCATTTTAGAGATGAAAATAGGCTTGTAAAGCTAAGTATATTAGGCAGTTTCTTAACACTAGAACAGAGTACCTGAGTTGGGAAAATCGCTTTAAGGGAGGAAGGATATACCTCGAGTTATGGTTTCCAGAGTCTTAAGCCCATGGCCAGCTGGCTCTGTTATTTTTAGTAGATGGTAGTAAGACAGAAGAAATATGGTAAGAAGACATGACAGTGGAGGAAAGTTGCGTACCTCATATTGGCCAGGAAGCAGAGAGATAAAGGAAGTGTCTTGGGACAGGATAACTCTTCAGGTGCACAGATCCAGTGACCTTCTAACTAGGGACCCACTACCTCAGTCTATTCAGACATAAGCTCAGCAATGGCCTAATATACCACCCGGTGAAGCCCAAATCTTCAATAGATGAGCCTTTGAGGGGACACTTAATAGCCAAAGCATAACACCAAGGCACTTGTTTAAGACCTCACTGAAATGTTTAAAAGGTTAGGCTTGAATCTGTGTGGTGTGTGCCTTGGGGAGATGGGGTGGATGGAGTGGCCTTAATCTAAGACCGTTCATTCTTTTTAAGGCCGTTGGCCAGAATACATTGCCAGCTGAACCAATGGGCAGACATAAGTGGTGGGAATGTAGGCATGAGAACTAAACATAAATGTTGTACTATAATCACATGGTACATAGCTTTTCCAGGAGACAGAGCACAATCAGCCACTTTATGGAAGAACACAGAGCCGAGGGTGGTGGCACATACCTGAGACCCAGCACTCAGTTGTAGGCTGGAAGACCAAGACCTTACAGTCAGCCTGGGGAGATGGCTCAATCAGTAAGCCGCTTGCCATACAGGCATGAGAACCTGCATTTGGATACCTCACACAGTACAGCACAGGGCTCCATGGTGCACACTTGGCAATCTCAGATTGTTGGGCACGGGCACCACAAGTTCTCTGGGGCTTGCTGGCTGACCAGCCCAACTGAATTGGTAAGCACCAGGTTCAGCCAAGTCACCAAGTCTCAAATAATAATGTATAGACTGACTGAAGAAGGCATTTAATATTCAACTCCAGCCTTCATGTATGTGAGTACAAGCATACACCATACATCCATACACACACACACACACACACACACATACACACATGGCGATGGTGGGGTGGAGGAAGGTTGTCAGTCTGGGCTACATAGTAAGACAGGGGTGCAGGGGGGTGATGGAGGAAGGTTGTCAGCCTGGGCTATATAGTAAGACTCTGTTTCAAAATAGCCACCTAGGGGTTGGGGCTATGACTCATTTGGTAGAGTGCTTGCTCTGTATACATGAGGCTCTGAGGTTTGATTGGCAGCCCTGCAGAAACTGGGTGTGACGGTTGCCTGTCTCCAAGTCCCATGGCTCCGGAGGTGAAGCCAGGAGGATAAGAAGCTCAGAGGGATGTTTGGATGTATAAGCCATTGGAGACCATCCCGGGACATATGAGATGCTGTTAAAAACCAAGGCAATCGAAACAAAACAACATAAAATACCAACATATGCAAAGTTCTGATCAAAACTGACTATGGCCCTCATATCATTTGTACCATAGAAAGGTCTTGTGGTTTGGGCTGCCCTTCCTCTGAGGAGGGTAGAGACGCTGAGCTGGGAGGCTGTGAGTGTGAGGGAGGAGGGCGTGGAAGGGTTACCAAAAGAATAAGAAACAGAAGCAACTGTTGGAAAGTTGGAGCCCGATGACTGTCATGCAGGCAGGAGGATGGCTGTTCAGAAATTTGAAGGACCAAGGAAGAGACTGTTACAAAATTTGTGACCCTGGGAAAAGACCACAGACTCAATTCAGTTATAATTAAAAGATGTATTCATTAGCTGTTAGCAGGACAAATGATCCCTGAGCCAAATTTGAGATTGCTGTGCAGGGGGGTGGGGGGTATGGCGAAGGATCTTCAAGGGGAAAACCACAAGTAGACCGTCAATATCTTATGTAAGCAAGCAAAACTGTTCTGTTCTGCCAAGTGGTTAAGGCAACTCAAAACAAGCTTTGGGCATCTGTGTGAGCAAGTTACAGAAGAAAAAAAAAAATCAGTCATATCATAATAAGTGTGGGTGGGGGCCACTGACTCAGGGTGACTTACTGGGAACTTATCTTCCAGGGACTGGAGTCAGAAACAGACGGCTGATGGGTACCAAGCTTAGCATAAAATGGAGCCTTAACAAGACCATTTCTTTTTCTTCCTGGAGTAATAGAGTTTACTACTGACTGCTTTGGGCTAATGTCATTTAGATGGGCTGCTTTTCAAGCAGAGAATGCTTCAAGGAGAAGGGCGGGCATCTGTGGTTCTCTAACTTTCCTGTAAATAAGTCACCTGGGAATCAGCAGCCTGGTTGCTCTCTTTTAAAAGGCCGATTCCCACAATCTGATTGGCGAGGTTTGTGGTGAAATCCCAAATGAAGCCATTGCAGGTTTTTGGACCACACTTAGCTATCTTTAGAGAATTTCCACTGCTGCTGCTGGGGATGAGACCAGCTAAGGGAAACTGGTTAGACCTGCGCCCTCTGAGGCCTCCTGTCTGCCCTTCTAATGTGCAAATGAGACACCTGCAGGTCCTGTTAAAATGCAGACTCTCAAGTTTTTCTGGGGAAAGGGCAGCAGGCATCCTGTGTTTCTTCCAAGCTCTTGGGTAATATGGGCACTGCTGGGCGGTTTTTTTTGTTTTTGTTTGTTTGTTTTTTCATGAAACTGGGTAGCCTGAGATAGTGCCTCCCATTCACGAAAGGGGCAGAAACAAATACGGGAGATGATTACAACCATTTCACAAGAGGGAAGAAAATAAATTCTGATGACCTGAAGAAACGCCCAGAAGCAAGCAAAACTGGTCAAAACTTGTAACCGGATGGGGCTGGGGTGACAATTGGTAAAGTGCCTTCAGCACAAGCGTGAGGACCTGAGTTCGGATCCCCAGCACCCACGTTAGAAAATAAGCCAGGTATAGTGGTGTATGCCCCGTACTCCCGGGACTGGGGAGGCAGGGACAGAGGACCCCAGGGGTTTGTTGGCTTCCCAGCCCCAGGTTCCAGGAGGGACTGTGCCTAAATAATAAGATAGAAAAGCGACCAAGGAAGATACTGAATGGTCATACGACCTCCAGCAGCAACTCCGGAGAGGAAGGGTACTCCTCACAGGCCCACTATGTGGAACTTCTGCAGGGATCTCTAGGGATGCGGGTTTCGTGGGTGGGCTTCTCCGTGGTGCACTTGCCACTGAGTCATCCACACTTCTATAAGTAACCCCAATAAACTCAGCGAGACTTGAGAAGAATCGTTTCTTTGTTCCGTTGTCGGTGCCCTATCTGAGGCAAATAGACATCTGCTGAGTCTCACCCCCAAAAAGTGGTGCTACAGTGAGGCTCCCTGGCAGAGGATTCCTGTTTACCTTGTGGCGACAGGAAGCATCAAAGAGCCCGCATCCCCCTAGAAGAGCATTTCCCCAATGGCCGGACTTCCTTCCACTAGGCCCCGCCCATTAACATCTCCACTGCTTCCGACTAATTAACTGGTCACTAAGATTTTACACAAGGCCTTTGGGGCTCACTTCCAAACTGAAGCACTGGGCTGTGGAGCGGGTACTTTGCTGCTGCTGCTGTGACAAAGTACCGCGACCAAAGACAATCTAAGGGAAAAGGTTTGAGCTTTCATTTCCTTGAGGGAGAGCCCGCAATGACAGGGCAGGCGGCTAGAACAGGAAGGTGACATCTTCAGCTTCAGTCAAGAAGCAGAGGAAGTGGGCGCTGGAGAGATGGCTCAGGGCAGTAAGAACACTGGCTGCTCTTCCAGAGGTCCTGAGTTCAATTCCCAGCAACCACATGGTGCCTCACAACCACCTACAATGGGATCTGATGCTCTCTTCTATAATGCAGGCATACATGCAAATAGAGTGCTCACATGTATACATGAGCAATTAAAAAAAAAAAAAAAAGCAGAGAAAGCGAACTGGAATTGGGTCCAGCAAGGTTGCACCATCTCGCCCGGTGTTTAGATATCTGATCCTGTCGTGGTTACTTTTCTATTGCTGTAAAGAGGCACCACAACCAAGGGAGCTTATAAGAGACAGTCTTTAATTGGTCAATTTATAAATAGCGTATAAAAGAAAGCTTATAAAACATACAGTTTCAGAGAGTTAGCCTATGATCATCATGGCGGGAAGTGTGGCAGCAGGCAGGCATAGCACTGGGAACAGCAGCTGCGAGCTTAGGTCATACCTGGGAGACAGAGACAGGCAAAGAGTGAGACTGTGCTCCTTGTGGGCTTTCGAAAACTCAAAGCTCATTCCCTCTTACACACCTACTACAACAAGGCCACACTTCCTAATCCTTCCAAAAAAACAGTTCCACCAACTAGGGAGCAAGCATTCAAACATGTGAGCCTACAGGAGCCATGCTCGCCCAAACCATGGGTCTACAGAGCTCGCAGGCAAAGTGCTACGCTCCAGCAAGGCCTGTACGAGCCGTACCTGCAGTGCTAACCACGGCTTGGTGAGAAACAGTCTGGGACTCTTCCTAAGGAACCAGCCTTTGCTCTGCCTCTTCTAAGCAGCCTTTCCCCCAGCTCTCTCGATTCTTCCTGAGGATTCCTCCCCAGTGAACTCACAAACAGAAGTCCAAATGCAGGGGGTTTAAACTCAACATTTAGAAAAATGGAACACCATAGGTCTTTTCTGGCCCAAATATCTTTATTTCTTAGAACAGGAATCCCTCATACTTGATGTCTTCCGGAGCAAAGAAGTGAGAGATTTCTGGAATTTTCTGCCGTCCTCTCACCCTCCATTGGAGATGCACCTGTTCTGTAAAGCTAGCATGGTCTTACTTGATCATCCTTTGTCTCACCCACTGCACAATGCCACATGGGAAATCTCACAGAGAAGGAACCTGAGGCAGAAAGTTCGTTTTCTTTTCTTTTCTTTCTTTCTTTCTTTCTTTTTTTCTTTCTTTCTTTCTTTCTTTCTGGTTTGGTTTTTTTGTTTCTCTGTGTAACAGCTCTAGCCATCCTTGAACTCTCTCTGTAGACCAGGTTGGCCTCGAACTCACAGAGATCCTCCTGCCTCTGCTTCATAAGTGCTGGGATTAAAGGCGAGCACCACCACTGCCCAGCTGAGAGTTCATTTTCAAAACCACTTGATGGTTTCTTCCCCCAAAAGTGTAGGCGACTGGATTTCATATCGCATTTCCATTCTGTTTGTTTGAACACTGCACACGCATCCACAGAAACGCAGATGCGTTCTTCCAGGCACCCAGCCTGAGACATCTGAGCAGCTCCCAGGTTCTGAGCTACCGGCTGACTGAGCGAAGAATGTGATAGAGTGTTGTAGCTGCCAGTGAAGAGAGGGAAGCCCTTTGCTCACTGCTTCGTCCTGGACATCCAGAGCAAGGTACACAACATGCATTCACTTTAGAAGCCGAATAAGTGAGTGGATGCAAGCTCCTGACTTCAAGAAGTTCGCAATCCAGCAAGAGATATGAAGAACGACATTTATACACTAATGAGAAATTATGAGAAATAAGGACACAGTCGTTAATTATACACAAATGTAATCGTTATGTGTTATAGGAGTATTTGAAGAGCTGGAAGCCAAATATAACTCAAGGAAAAGGGATACTTTAAAACTCTCTAGCCTAAGTCGTCCTTCTTAGTATTTTCACAGAAAATCATATCAGAAGTTAGGAGCTGACAGGTGTGATTCTACCCACTTCAGAGCTTCGACCATGATGAAAAGGGAGAGGCTGGCTAAACTTTAGACTCTAAAGCAGGGGTTTTCAGCCTTCCTAATGCTGCGACCCTTTAATTCACTTCCTCGTGCTGTGGTGACCCCCCAACCGTAAAATGACTTCACTGTTCATTCACAACTGTAATTTCACTACTGTTCTAAAGCATAAGGTAAGTAACTGATATGCAGGGCATCTGATATGCAAACCCCCCAAAGGGGTCATGACCCACAGGTTGAGAACCACTCTTCCAGAGTAAAGTGCAGGTGAGCCGTGGAACACGTGGGAAAGGCAGGTGTGCTGTGGGTCACATCACATAAGCCAGGGTGTCAGATCATACCTTTCCTGCTCTCACTATTCCCCCATTTCCTGGCTTACTATTAACCATTGTCAGGTGAGAGGAGGACCAGTCATGTGGCAGCATTGCAGAAGACAGGCTGTGTGCAGCCCCTTTGTGGAGCTTATTTTCTGAGAAAGTGTTCAAAGGCTCTGGCAGTGCTCATCACTCAATCGTACTTTGAAGCTGACACTGTAGGAACGGGCACTATTTCTATCCCGTTGATGAGGACACTGAGACACCGACTGTGATTGCCCTAGCATTATACAGCTAGTAGAGGGTGGGGCCAGGAAGGACATCAGTAGAACTGAGTGACTCAAGGTCATAAAAGGACAGGTGGCAAGTAAGGTGATTTGACGCTGGCCTGCCTGGGCTCAACCAAAAAAAAAAAAAAAAAAAAAAAAATCCCTTTATTGATTTTTTAAAAGGTATCCTTAAAAAAATATATGTGTGTGTGTGTGTGTGCCTGCATGAGTTTATGTGTACCATGTGTTTGCAAGAGCCTATGGAGACTAGAAAAGGGCTTCTCGAGGCATCCTCTGCAACTGTGAGCTGTCTGTGGGCCCTGGAATCTGAACTCCTGTCCTCTGTAAGATCAACTCGCACTCTTAACCACTAGAAAAATCTTTGCAGCTCTTCCTTAACCACTGAGCTATCTCTGCAGGCATTCCTTAACCCTGGACTATCCCTCCAGCTCTTTTTTATTGATATATTTAAATTTTTTAAATTACACATGTGTGTGTGTGTGTGTGTGTGTGCAAATGTACATACCATGACAGGTATATAGAGATCATGAACAACATTAAAGAGCTGATTTTTTTCCTTCTATCATATGGGTCCCAAGCTTGGTAGCAAGTAGCTTTATCCACTGACTGGACTTGCTGGCCACTTAGTAAAAAAAAAATCTTTTTACACAGGTTATGTCTTGCTATATAGCTAAGGCTGTCCTTGAACTAATGAGCTTCGTGCCTCAGCCTTCCCAGTGGTACAGGCACACATCATCATGTCTGACATTAATCATTGAATTTTTTTAAATTTTTGAAGTAAATTAATTTTATAATGTTCACATTTTTCTACTCATCCAGTTTTCCCCAAGTAAATTAGCCTTAGATGTAATCAAAATCAGGAAATTGACTTTATTATAATATCAAGCAAAATACAGATGTTATGTGGTTTGCGACACTAGTTTTTGGTGTATTTTAAACTTTATCAGATATATTGATTCACATACCTACCAGGAATCAGGAAACAGCACTACAAAATTTCCCCAATTTGTTCATTCTTGTTCACAGTTGTACTTTTCCTTCAACCCAAGATATGGCCAATGTTCCTGACTGCTGAACTTGTCATTTATGGAGTCTTACACAAATGAGGCCTGGGGAGAGTGTGCCAGCCATGCAAGCACAAGAACCTGAGTTTTGTTCCAGGAACCAGCGGAAAACCTTGATGTGGTGGCACACACTTGCAGTTCCAGCCCTGGGGAGGCAGAAACAGTGGACCACTGGGACTTGTAAGCAAGCCACTACTACTTAGTCTAACGTGTAGGCCCACTAGGCCTGTCCAGGCCAATGAGAAATTCTGTCTCCAAAAACCAAGGTGTGCAACACCCGAGGAAGAGTACTCAAGGTTGACCTCTGGCACTTGTACGTGTTTATACACACTCACACAGCAAAAAACTTGCGGGGCCCCTTTGCACACACCTACAAAGTGTTTAGAAATGGGATCATACAACATGTAGATCTGCAAAGACTGGCTTTTTTCTCACGTTTCTCCCTGATATGAATGTACCATAGATTGTTTATGCATCGTCACCTTGAAGGGCTTTTGGATCATATTTCTAGTTGAAGCTGTTACAAATAAAGTTCGTCGGACCATTTAAGAACAGCTTCATGTAGACATGCCTTTTCATTTCTTTGACAAACATCTGGGAGCAGGATTGCTAGGAGTATTAGTTACTTTTATAAAAACACTACACCAAGAGCAACTTCTAGAGGGTCTATTTGGGGCTTACACTACAAGAGGGAGGAGCCCATCAGCATCACCGCCATGGTGGAGAAGCATGACAGCAGGCAGGCATGGTGGCTGGAACAGCAGCTGAGGGCTCATATCCTGAACCATAAACAGGAAGCAGAGAGAGCAAACTCAAAGCGGCACAAGTCTTTTTGTGATCCCAAAGCCCATCCCCAGTGACATATTTCCTCCAGTAGGCCACACCTCCTACACCTCCCCATATAGACATCAATTGGGGACCAAGTAGTTAACTGCCCAGACCATGGGGCACATCTGACTCAATTCATGATACTAGATAAGCGTTCTGGCTGGTAGGGATGATCTTTGGGAGGCAGCACACACTTTGTTATTACAAATAGCAGTAACAAAAAAATTAATATCTTGTTGTTAGAATAGGCTGAAGAATCGCTTCTCAGCCTTTTGGCTAAGATCAAGTGTAAACTAGGCTGAGGAACTGAATCGTACTGGTTAATACAGCTCAGAGGTAATGTTCTTGCCTGGCATGTGCAAGACCCTGGCTTCAACCCTCAGTACTATCCAAAAAAAAAAAAGTATAATAATTGAAGTATTACAAATTGACTACGTGTTTTGATACTTCATATATGCTGACAGATGTGACATTTGTCTTCATATGGCAGTTATTTCACTTAGAATGTCTTTAAAGTTCACCTATGTTGTCATATATTACAGAAATATATAACATTTAAGGTTGAGTAATTTTTCCCATGCATGTGCACGTGCACAAACACGCGCGCGCGCGCGCGCGCGCGCGCACGCACGGACACACACACACACTTTCTTTGTCCATATGTTGGGGAAATCATTTAGGTTGTTTCCATGAGTTGGCTCTTGTGATTAGAGCTACAATGACTATGGAGTGCAAATATCTATTTTTGAGATTTTGACTGGTTCTTTTGGGTAAAATTCTTTTGAATACCAAATCATGTGAGAGTTCAAATTTTGATTGTCTTGAAAAAATGATTATTTATTATTTTTATTTTGTGTGTGTGTGGGTGTTTTGTGAGCATGCATGTGTACCATATGTCTACAGTACCTTCTTGTAGAGGCCAGAAGGGGGTGTTAGATTCCCCTAGAACTGATGTTACAGGCTGTTAGGAGCTGCTTTGTGGGTGCTGAAAAACAGGCATGGGTCCTTTCAAAGAGAAGACAGTGCCTTTAACCCCTGAGCCATCATCTCTTGGTCTCATGTATTTTAGATTTTTGAGGGCCTTCCATACTCTTCTGTAGTGGCATTTCTCATTATGTCAGGAGTATAAAAAGCTTATGGAATCTCGCTGTACTCAACAGCACTGGTTCATTATGACCAGCATCATAACCAATCATCATCATCATTTTGATAATGGTAATCCTGAGAGATGTGAAACAATATTTTGTGTTGGTGTCCATTGGCATCTTTCTGATGCCAGTGGCAATATGCTTGTGGTCCAGTCACATGACATCTTTGTAGAAATACTTCAATTATTATACTTTTTTTTTTTTTTTGGATAGTACTGAGGGTTGAAGCCAGGGTCTCTCCTTCATCCCCCCTAGTCCTCAGAGATGAGAAGTCTTCCTCTCCTACTAACTGTCCCCACAGCTCTTTTTAAAAATGAAATAGTATTGAGGACTGAACCAGGGACTGTACATCCCAGGTAGGTGCTATTTCATTTAATGGTTAGGGAAGCTCCAGCTATGCCCAACTCTCCTGTTCAGTCAAGGTTCTGCCAACGGCCCTTTCCTCAGGCAGCTCCTGCTTGATATCAGAAAATGAATCTTAGCACAGTATCTCTTACATGGTGTTTTTAGGGATACTTCTGGTAAAATATGCAGTGTACCCTGAAAAACAGCTACACCTCTGACTACCTCTACTAACCCATTGCTGGTATTTTATTTATTTTATTTATGATGAGTGGAGGTAGGGTGTGTGTGTGTGTGCCATGTCACATGTGCACAGGCCAGAGGACAGCTTCATGAGTCAGCTCTCGCTTACCTTTAGCTGGGTTCTAGGAATTGAACTGAAGTCTTAAGGCTTCTGTGTACAAGTATTTTATTTGCTGGACCATCCCATCAGCCTGCATTGCCAATATTTTCATGTTCACCAGCTGTATATTAAAGGACCCAAGAAGTCTATAATGCAGTAACCCGTTTAACATTGCTGACCCAGAACTTAATTAAGTTCGCATGACGATGTAACATATACTAATTAATATATAATTTAAATTTAAAATCCCTTAATTTGCTTGCTTCTACAAATGCAGTTTGTAAAACTGTCTTGTGGAACAGCTCTTTTCTTCAAAGGCAAATATAGGACACACTGAGATAGGCAACCCCGCCTCACCTGGGAAGACAGCCCCTGCCACTGTTAGTGAAGTCTTTACAGTTAAGCCAAATTCAAAGTAAGAAGGTATCCCAGTTCAGAGTAAGAGAGCCTCCTAGGGAGGCTTTGAGGGTTGTTAGGGACCAAAGGTCATGTGACAGACATGATTAATATTGTCAGGCCAATTCTGGTTAGGAATCAGAGTCTGGAGATAGAGAATCCAACAGTTAGAAGGTGGTAACGTGGCACAGATAACCCAGGCAAGGCCTGGCTGACGCAGACATGTACACTTGCTCTCTCTTGTGTTCACAGGGCGATGAGCCTGGTTGAGCTGTAAAACGGACTAGGTCTGAAGGTCCACATGGAACCACAGCTGGTGATATAAGGGGGCAGGCTCCAAAGGTACGGTGTCTTGGGATATAGCACTTGCAGGCTGCAAGGGCTAACTCCAAGGTCTCACACTTTAAAATCTAGAGTCTAAGCAGTAGGTGGGAGCCCAGCCTAGGCCCTGAGAGCAGACGCTGGTATAGCATGCTAGTAGCCCATGTTGGACAGTCAAGCCTGGAAGATGGGGTAAGACAAAAACCCCACCATGACATACCGAGGGAAGGGTCTGTTAAAGACGGGGGACTATAGGCTCTAAGTAGTTCCCCAAACGGTTCTTCCTCCGTATGGCTGGATCTGTTCCCAGGGTAAGGGGCACAACTGAGCTTCCAGGTGAGGTAAGAGTTAGGAGAACAGCCATCAAGCAAGACAATATAATTAGAGCCTAGAAACAAAAAACAAAACAAAACAAAACCAACAACAAAACAAACAAAACACCCCAAAACATGGGCCACAGGGAAAAACACAGTCCTGTGGACTTCTGGCTCAAACGGGGGGGGGGTACAGATAGGTAGAAATTAAGTATTATCTGTTTGGGAGGACTGGAGAGATGGCTGTGCTCTGTCTTGGGTGGAGACTCTTGTCGAGCCCTGAAACTAAGTTTGAGAAACCCAGATGAGGTTACCAACTTCAGTCTTTGTCAAGTGTGACGTTGCATCCAGCAGTCAAACACTCCCTCCCACCAGCTAAACTAGTCCATGACTTGTGGGTTAAAATCTGGCTTATTTTTAAGCCAGAAAAAAAAATTGCTGGCTATAAATTTAAGTGCTTTAGCTATCCATGACGTGAAGGCTGGAGCATTATGTAAAAGGAAGGTACATTAGAGGTCATTTAATGACACTTGTCACTTGAGAGCTTTCTATTACATAGTTCACAGCAATCCAAAGTCACGGTCCCTGAAACTAAAAACGTTACCCGTTAGCATTTGAACTCGGAAATTGGTGAAGCGCAGCAAGCCCAGAGCAAGGGATACTATTTTCAGTGACTAAGCACAGGCATTGAACAGACCAGATCGGCGACAGTGAGTGCACACCCACTGCCCCAACTCCGAGGGTATTCACTCACCTTAGATTCTATTTTGATTTCTACAGACGTAGCCTCAAACGTCTCGGCTAAGTGGTTCAGCAGCCCTTGCGCTGGGAGATCAACCATTCTAGCTATGTTTCCACAGGTGCGCTGCAAATCACCGTCAACCTAATAAAAACACTCACTGCAATAAAATGAGTTATTTACACCAGCGCCCTTCGTGTTGCTGTAGCAGTGAAGCAAATGTGTAAAAATAATGTCTGGGCTAGTTTCTGTTTTGAAAACATTTTTTTCTGGGAAAGCAGGTGTTTGTAAACTAAATAGACATGCGTTGCCATTGGATAACAGTCGCAGAAGCCAGGCCAGTTCTTCATTGAGGACAGATCATAGAAGGAGATTATGTGGAGCTGGGATAATATATTCTGATAGGAGATGGTGTCTAAGGTGAAAACACCTTGGAGAATCCAGGTGAAGGCCAACTTCCTCTGAACTGTTTCTTTTAAGAGGAATTCTTCTCTCTACTGTTAACTGTCTCCATCCAGCTCCCCAAATTCTAACGAGTATTGTGACTCAAGTCTATTTGAAGCTTCACTATCTGCCCTTCTATCTAATCCAATGTATTGAGCCAGCCCTGTGGCACTTTTTTTTTTCTGTTTCCTGATAGCCCTAGATTTCTCCAAGCTCTTCTTATCAGAGATGTTTCATTTGCTCTACAAATGCCTGTCATCCACCAACTGTTTCTGTCCCCGATCCACCCTTTATTGGCTAATTCTTTCTTCCCCTCGAAGACACATCACACAATCATGCCCTCTGAGATGATCTCCTACCAACTTCCAGTCTTCACTCATTTGCTAGGTCCTCCCATCTCACTTTAGCATGCCCGGAGCTGAGAGGAGAAAATTAGAAACGTACGAGAGATTGGTTTGGAAGGAAGGCAGGACACTAAGAAGGAAGGATGAGTGCAGGACAAATCATCCGGAGCTACACAAAGCCAGTGTTGTGTGCAGTCAGGGGAGAACATGGATCTTGCTAATTGGCTGTTCCCACTGCAAGGAATGGTCAAGAGACAAACCCAAGAGTGAGACCATTAATGCTATAAAGTACAGGGCAACATATACAACAGATGTACAGAATAAACCGGAACCTTGGAGAGATGGCAGCAAAAAGACTAGAATTTTAGAGCCTCAGCATCGTGTACACTCTGGGTGAGCCTGGCAGCCCACTGAGAGCACCAATACTAAGTAGGCAGAGGCAGGGGATTTCCAGCGCTAGGCGGCTAGCTGAACTAGCAAAATCAGAGAGCTCTAGCTGCAGCTGGGGACCGCGCTTCGGTAAATAAAGTGAAGGCGATAGAGGAAGACACCCAAAGTCAACCTCTCTTTTCCACACCAACACTCACACGGGCACCCAGGAGTGACTACTGGTAAACATTCACACACACACATGCACATATGCTCTCCACACACATACACATGGGAAAGAAAAGGAAAGAACAAACAAGGTAACTGTGAAGTTAGGAAGCAACCTAAGAAGAGCAGAATTGCTGTAGTGGATGTAAACTTGGTTTTGTTTTGATCCCAAGTGTGGGATGTGAAACAGACT
>OU015751.1:45237700-45258168 GCA_907169655.1 Acomys percivali
TTTACATTTTTCCTATTGTTTGGCTTTTCAGTGCTCCTCTTCAACATGCTCTTAGACAGAACTGCTCCAGATTCCTGCTGCTGCGGTAGCAGCCACCTTTGCTGAATTGCTTGTTTGCTATTTACTGGGTCTACTGGAATCCTGACAGTGAAGAGTGGAATTGCTCCAAGGAACAGAGTCTAAAAAGGTCTACTTCTCCTGTTCTCATTAACCTCTTTTCTCTCCTATCTAGGGTAGGTGGGTTGGAAGAGAGGTATAAGCATTAAAGAACCCCAAATAAAGTAAGTTTGAAAATATTCAAAGCCTACAAATTGTTTTCTTTCTGTCCTGAGAAATGTGTGTTTTATTCTTTCGTAGGCTCCACTCTTCCTTTAAGGAAAAGTTAACTTTACATGAACTGTTTGTCGGGTCTCTCACACCGGCAGGTAGGGCTGGAGTGGGAGGGGACCCTGACCCACCATTTCCTCTCCCTGGGCGCTGAGCGGGATGGTGAGTGTTGGTGACCCAGCCTCCTCCTATGAGGCCCTGAGGAAAAATACGTGGAGCGAGGTCTCAACTTTATTGTGGCAGGTTTCTCTTATATAGAGTATAGGGAGTGGGCAGGGCATAAGTCTCCCAGGACATAATGTGGCCTGATATTGTGGGACCAATTGGTTTTTGTTACGTGGCTGTTGGCAAGCAGGGCTCTCGCACCAGGATGTACCTGGATGGACCATGCTGAATCATTCCTATGCGGAAGTATTTACCAGAGACTGTTGCTGAAACTTGAGCCAGGCTCGGTTCTGTCCTTAAGGCCTCAGAGAGCTGACAGATTTGGCCATAGGGCCCAACACTTTTCATTTAGTTTTCAGCTATCTTCACCTTGAGACAATGTGGCATCTAAGATTTTGTTCACAATACCTCAGGGTTTAGAGCCGGGTATGTGTGTGAGTGGGGAACAGGTGTGACAGACATCACTGTGCACTGATTCTTTAGGGCCTGGGTGACGGCTGCATTGGGTTCATGTGGTACTTTTTCTTTTGTAGGGGTTTGACACTTATTTACAGTAGAACCACAAAACAACTCCTCATTGGGGACTATGAGTTTTTTTTTTTTTTTCAAGCAGAGGGCATGAAATATTACCCGAATGTTTATATGCGCCTTTGACAAGATGGAATGTGAGTATGCACTGTATGAGATTCCCTGACAAGGCACTGGGTAGTTAGGATGATGAACACAGATCTTCCTCAGCTCTTGGCTTCAGCCCAAACTCTGCCTTCCTGGACTATGGCACTGTGCAAGGAAGATTTATTTAAGGGCAAGATAGTGAGTTGCCGCAAAGGCCGCATAGCTGAGGGCAGAGTACTGCTTCCTCTTGTCACATGTTCACTGAAGACCTATTATATTCAACAGCCACCACATCTGTGAGTTACTACCATGGCCAATGCCACATCCCTTTTCTTATTTTCAGACATGAAAAGTGGAGAAAATAAAAATGCTCAGTAATAGGCTCGTTGGTACAGTAAATGTATTAACACACAAAATTACCTAAGGCTTAGTCTAGTGAATAGTTAGCATTCAACACCTGTGCTTTGCTATCAGAATTCGTGTCTGCATTAGAGTTAGTGTTATAGGTCAATAGTTATTGGGTAGTTTAGAATAGCATTTGGAGTCATAAGGGAACAATATGGATTGATAACAACACACACTATGATGGGTAGGCAGTTTATAGACAGAGAGAAGACACAAGTTTCTGGATATAAGAGGGGGGAGGGTACCAGAGGTAGGAACAAACAGAGACTATGCAAAGATGCAGTTCTGTATATCTTAGGCAGGGTGTGTAGGGGTGGGAAGGGATGTGGACTGGGAGTGAGGCAAGGCTGGCTGGATAATGGTGGGCCTGGAATAGGGCAGCAAAGTTGAAACTTGAAGTAGGAGGCTCTGTGGGGCCAGGGAGTGATCCAGGGAGGGGTGAGATGAAAGCATACTTCAGGAGGATTAGGTTGGCATGAGGTATAAGGTATCTTGGTTTTGGGCAGGTTCAGACCAGGGGATGAGACATCTCTATGGAGTTGGAGATTTCTAGGCTTCATCCAGCCTGAGGCTCCAAGCTGCAATTTTTGCCAAGCTGCTTGGGAGTCCTGGAGATTTCAGGGGACCCAACAACTCATCTCCATGTTTCCTATAACCACTAGCTTCATTTCTATGTTGTGGCATTATGTAACACTTCCAGGCCACGTTAGAACAAGGAAGCTAGGATTTTCAGAAGTTAAACTCCAGAATCTGCCTGGCCTGGCTGACTTCTCCTGAAGAGCGAAGAGAGAATTCCCCCCCCCCCCCATTTAACCAGGGATCCTTGTAGACCTTGTAGGCCACAGCAGACCCTGGCTTCTCTTTGGTCCATCCCACAATGGCCCTCTCCTCTCTGTAGCCCTTCCCCGACCTGTTTATACACTGGGCTTACATAAACCTTATCCACCCCGCCCCCCTGCTTCTTCAGGTAGAACCTCTAAGGAAAATTCTGTCACTAGGCCAAGGGGCATGGTTTGGAAAGACACTCTGTGCTGCCAAGGCCAGGAAGGCAAGTTAATGAGAAGGGGAGACTCCATCCTCCTGCTTTCTTTCTTTCTTTTTCTTTTCTTTTCTTTCTTTCTTTTTTCTTTTTCTTTTTTTAACAAACACAGCTCCGGGTAAGTGTTTGGGCTCCACTCCCAGGCAGAGCAGGAGGTGAGCCTGAGCTACAGGTCCTACTCAGCCATCTTGTGGCCTAATGTCTGCACCAGCTCCAGATCCCCAGGACCAATTCCACAGCAGTGATTCAGGGCTTTCCCTGAGCCCTTTTGAACTCAAGCCTTCATTGATTCCTTCTCAATGTCAGTGTGTTGACCTGGTTGACTCCTGGGTCTAACCAGGGCTACCCAGAGAGGGAAGATAAAGAAAGAGCCATAGAAGAGCCAGCACTTCTAACAATAGTCATACCCACAGGGGGACAAGTACTCATGTGCACGCACATGAACATATACACATGAATACACACACACAGTGCCTTCTATGACTCTATCAGACTTCATTTGCATTTCTCAGAATCTTATATGACTATATCACCTGTACCATGTCCCTAATAAACTTCTGCACTTCACTAGGGCACTTAGTTGAGACAAAGCAAAAAAGGAAATCTGCATACTTAGTACGCTCCTGTGATTCTAAAGTTCCACCATCCCCTGGTTCTTGGGTTCTGCTCAGTTCCCTTCTCTGCTATTCTGTCTTCACAAGAGCCATAGTCAGTAGGTGATGGAAGAGGTTGGAATCAGTGTGCCCACAGGACCCATGGTGCTGTACAGATCAGTGTAGGCCAGGGGTTCAGTATGAAGTAAAGTTTATGTCTGCTTAAGGAAGACAGATAATGAATCCTACAGAAGATGGATGTGGCAGCTGTCCTGTGAGGGGAGAAACTAACAGTACCATAAAAAAAAAATCTTTGAAGACTTGGAGAGCTGGGAGGGTGAGGGAGGGCTCCCATAGGACATGAGTGCAGTGTGCCACCTTGCCCAGCTGCTGTGCATTTTACAGAAGGTCGTCTTTTGATGGCAGGGATTGTATTATGAGTTAATGCCACCAATGAATCCAGAACAGCTTTGTATTGGGCGTGGGGTGTGGCTATGAATCCAGAGCTGCTTTGCTCTTGGGGGTGGGGCGTGGCTTTCTGTTGCCTCCATTATTCTCAGTGAAGTTACTTAAAGTGATTAACCCAGTAGATTTTCAACATGGCTTTTCTGTGGACATTACAAGCTGAGATTTGGGGGAATTCACTGAGGAGGCACTCAGGGTTAGGGGGGACAGGACAACGATGTCTCGCTACTGGTGACTACTGATGCTAAGTTCTGTTGCTGCTCAATAAATGTTGTATTGAGCGGGAAGAGAGGAAAAGTTTGGCGTCAGGAGGAGCATCTATCTGGTCCCCATCCTGGCAACAGAGTGCTTGGAAGTCAGCTCTCCTGGGGGCTCTTTGGCTTGTCTTTGTCCCTAGGTTCTGTGGTTCTTCATAATCCTCGGGTCCATTGAGTTTACTTTTGATAATACCAATGACCCTGGGTCGCCCACCTTACAAATGAAGGACCCCTGTGGTCATGAGTGGTTCTATGTTGTCAGTACTGTCGCAAGGCCATCATGCAGCTAGCTTGTCTGGCAGGGATGAATACAGTCGATGGCAGTGGTTCTCAACTAACACTGCCACGCTTGTATACAGTTCCTCGTGTCGTGGTGACCCCCAACCATAAAGCTATTTTTGTTTCTACTTCATAACTGTAATTTTGCTACTGTTATGAATCGTAATGCAAATATGTGTGTTTTCTGATGAACAAGAACATGGGAAAGGATTGTTTGACTCCCCAAAGGGACTGTGACCCACAGGTTGAGAACAATTGTTCTAAAGAGATATTTAGGACCTCTCTTTGGCTATCAGGCCATTTGAAAGAATGGACTCCAAGAAGAATTTCTCTAGGAATCTCCAACTGGGAGAAGAAATAGCCAAAGCCTTGGCAACATCCAGAGAAGGACCTTATCTCCTCTGAAGAATTTTGTGGCTTATTAGATGACTTGTAGAAACTTGCAGCAGAGACAGGAATGGGCAGAGGCCACTCCTTGACTGGACTGTTTAGTCACACCTATCTCTTGTTTTTAGGTACATCCTACCCTCATATCTGGGCCCTGAAATTGGTGTTGGGTGTAGTGGTGGCTGTATTTCCTTTGGTCCTTTTTCCATTGTGGCCTCCTTAAAGAAATCTCTATTTTTTTTTCTGCTTTTTATTGTTCATTTGGCACTTTTAATTGGCTTGTTGAGGATATATGGCCAAACCTGGCTGGTTGATGTGCAGGTTATAACCCTAATGCGGTAACAACAGGTTTCCTGAGTCTGGACTTACACAGCCATGCTCAGTAACAAACAGCAAGCAAAATATAGCATCTCTCCTAAGGGAATGACTCTCACCCCTGCTAATTAACCAATTATTGATCAAACAAGGACTAGCTGAGTGCTCTTAATGCTCCTCAGTATTTGGGGACAGCCTCCTCCTTTTTTGATACCTCAAATTCTCATTCTCATTTGAGATTGGAGTTGTGTTTACTACAGATCCACCTGGTTTCCCATAATTATTGTTGCATGCTTCGACTCTGAAACTGAAGAATTATCTGTTCCCTACATGTTTGTGCAGTAAGCAAAGAAGCACATCACCCAATCAATACAAAAACTTAATTCTGTTTTGCTGTTGTTGAGTGAATTTGAAGTCATGAGTATTTCTCCTTTTAAATGTACAGTTCATGCTTAGAGAAAGGAATTGAACAATGCATCAATTGCCTGGATACTTACTGTCAAGTCACCAGAAATGAACATGTAGCCACACTACTTCTGAATTTCTTTCTATGTAGAGAAATAGAGCTTTATACTTAAGCCCACCTCTAAAATGAGAACTAGGACAAAGCTACCCAGCCGTGTGCTTGGTATTTAAAATGTGGTGATGGGCTCTGGGGAGATGGCTCCGTGGTAAAGTGTTTGCTCTGCAAGCATGAGATCTTCTCTTTAGACTCCAAGAACAGCAGAATCAGTGAGCTCTGTCATCAGTGAGAGAGCCCGTCTCAAAATAAAGGTGGAGGGCTGGAGCAACAGCTCAGTGGTTAAGAGCACTGGCTGGTTTTCCAGAAAACCTGAATTCCATCTCTAGGCCACACAGTGGCTCATAACCCTCTGTAATTCTAGCCCTAGGTTATCTAATATGCTTTTCCAACCTCCAACAGTACTGCATGCATGTACATGGTGCACAGACACACATGCAAGCAAATACACATACACAAACTAATAATGTTGATGATGATGATGGCAGACAGACAGATGATACTGATAGATAGAAATAGGTGTGGTAGCACATCTGTCTGAGAGGCAGAGATAGGTAGATTTCTGTGACTTTGAAGTCAGCTTGGTCTGCAAAGCAAATTCCAAGGCTATATAGTGAGGTGTCTTCTAAAAAAAGGAGCAAATAAAATAAAGTAGAAGCAAGAGCAAGGAAGACACTCCACATTGACCTTTGTAATCCACATATATGTACACACTTTTACTCACACGTGCATACACATAATCATACATAATACATATATAATACAACACACACAAAGTCTAAGAATCTAGGGCCAATGAAATGGCTCAGTGGGTAAGGGCACTTGTTGCCAAGTTTCATGGCCTGAGTTTGAGCCTCAGGGAGGAGAACTGGATCTCACAGATTTCCTTTGATTTCCACACACATGCAAGTATGTATATGTATGAGAGGGAGAGGAAGAGGGAGAGAGGGAAGGAGAGAGACAGAGATGGAGACAGAGACAGAGACAGAGACAGAGGCAGGGGGAGGCAGAAGATTCCCTGAAGGTGGAGTTACAGGTGGCTGCGGGGACTGAATCTGGGTCCTCTAGAAGAGCAGCTGGTTCTCTTAGTCACTAAGCCATCTCTCCAGCCCTAAAACAACAACAACAACATTGGTGTTTTGAGAAAGGGTCACAGAAACACTAAATTCAGTACGTTAGTTTCCCCATCCACAAAATAGTTTTGGAAGTATTTGGAAATCTTCCAAACCACAGCATAATAAATCCATCCATCTTTCCCTCATTGTCATCACTGTCTCCAAATCAGTCATTATCTGGCACTTAGAACTTACCCCTTTCATATACTTCCTTAGACATCCCTTGGTTCAATGTCACTTTTCTTGTTTGGACTGGTTAAACAATTCCCTGGACTATTCTGTAGAAAGACAGATGTGTGAATAATTAACTCAACCTCATTAATCAGTTGCTACTTCAGGCTCTAAGCTTCAAAGCAGAGTTATTTGCCCTTGGATCATAAAGTTGGCTTATAGATGGTGCATGCATTCATGTATGCTAAGGAAAATGATCTGATTTACAGAACTGAGAATATGTAAATAAAGCATGTGAAAAGTAGTGAGAAAAATTTGAGATGATAAAGATGATTTTTTAAAAACAAATTCTAAGAGTATATGTCTTATTATACTCTTATTATATGTTAAAATGTATTATTATTGTGTGTGTCGTGTGTGTATACATCTGTGTGCATGTGGAGGTCAGAGGACAAGTTTTGGGAGTTCACCTTTCATTTCAGGCTCAGAGGCATGCAAAGCAAGCATCTTTACCCACTGAGGGATCTTGCAAGCCTGAGTGTCCTATCAAGACTATTAAAGGTAACTGTCTTCAAGGGCAACGGTGATGTCATATATAGCTTGTGCTAAGTCAGCCAGACACAGAGAACAGTCTGCCCCATTCTGTCCTGCTGACAGCAGTGCTCGATGCACTTAGCATGGAGCTACGAAAGGCCCATAGATTACTAATGCACAGACACTTCACTGAACCCTGTAGCCAAGGAGACAGGTGCACACAAGCAAACAGACTACAAGCTAGCAAGGAGCAGATGCTGTGACAGTCACTCAAAGGAAATGTCACGAGACTAGGGAGATGGGAGCAGGTGCTGATCCGGCAAAGTTCCTTGTGCTTACTGAAAGGTCCATTCTCACTGGGGGATTGCAGGAGCACTCAAGGCAAGGTGGTATTTGATTTGGTCATGAAGGATGAAGATACTTCAACAGGAAGAGAAGTTGGGAGTGAAAGTGTCAGTAGTGAAGGGAAAGAAGGAAGTGAGCAGGGATCTAATCTGGACTGAACAGGTAAGTGGAAAACATAGTGCTTTAAATTTTCATTGAGATTAGCCAACGGCTCAATCTTTGGTGTGTCAGTGTCCCCCAACCACCCCCACATCCTCCACTATCATATTCTCAGCATTTAGCACAGTGTTGGGCTAATCAATATCAAGTACTTAATAAATACTCAATGGATAAATGCTATTCAGACAACATCGAGACAACTGGATTGATTAAATAGGGTTATATGGGAAGAAACAATAGAAGAAATTGGCTGAATCTTAGCTTTCCAGCTAAAGCATTTCAGGCTATTCTCCTTTGTTAACTGGTGTAGGATAACCTATGAGACAGTTTGGTTAAGGGTTGATGGGGTAGACCACACAACTACTGTAAGAACAGCAATACAGATAGATTAGACAGGGATGGTACCCAAAGGAATGCTGGGAGGTGATGGAGAGGCACCCATGCCCTCCCCACCCAAGTAACTCAGTATCTTCTTCTACACTTTCCTCTTTTACGAGGAGAAAGGGTGTCTAAGGAAAGCCAGATGTAGAAGGGAGAGAGGTAGACAGCTCATTTTTTGATGCAGTTGGAGCTGGCAGGTTTTCAGTCTGTAGCTCAGGAGATGTTTGAGCAGGAAGAGTGGATCTGAGAGACATAAGGAAAGAGGGAGTGGATGAAGATGTGGAAAGTCATCAGGAAGAGTAAGCAAGGGGGGAATGAGTCAAGGGCTTTGTGTACAAACTCAAAAACAAAAAAAACAAAATTCCACATTTACACGGAAGAGCACATGCCCCAAAGGAGAAAGGAAATTATTATTATTTTTAATTAAAGAAATGATCATGTTTAAACATGGTGCTTAGAATGTTCAAGATGTGAAGGGTGGCTTGGAGCTTGACACAGAGCAGGGACAAAGAGAAGAATTTGGCAGTCGGGTTTGGTGGGTAGAAGGTGACATAAGGATGATCATACAAGAACACACATGGGAAGGGGTGACAATATCTTTCTTCAGACACAAATGAGGAGAAATGAGGACTTAAGCACAGGCTAAAGGCCTGGCTAGGTAGAAAGTTAGGTTTCCATGAGTCCAGGGGGTGGGAAGGAGAAGAAAGTGTTTAGGGAAAAAAATGTAATATGTGAAAATGTATGGCCAGTGGAATGAGAGCTCTCAGTTATCTTGTCTGTAAATATAGCCAGCCTGTAAAATATCACTATGCCACACTAAACTGACATTATAGCTTACCTCATCAGTAAATTAGAGGATGGCTCCCATCACAGTTGATTGTGCTTCCTCAATATAATTATTAACTAGTCACTGTCAGTCCATTGTTTTAGCTTATTCATGCTGAGAACACACACACACACACACACACACACACACACACTGCTACCACCTTGTGTGTAGATGCTTTTATACAAAAGAATTGTTATGCTCATTCTAAACAATAACATCCCAGAAATCACTAGTTTTTATCTTTTGTTTCCATATGCTATAAGTTAAGTGTGTAGCTATTAAAACACAAAAGATCTAGGATGGGCCCTGATAATTGATAACCTGATGCCCATTTTCTATTTTCTACCTACAGCACTGGGAGACTACTTAACCCCTCTGTGTAGCCATGTCTCTCAGGCCAAACCACATTAGTGGATGGCTCGGCCCATTCTAATCCTTTCCTTTTCTCAGGCTTCTCAACGGCACTTTCTGTCTTGTTTTATGTGTGACTTGCAATGTGTCATTTACAATTTGCACCCTTTTTCATGAACAAAACCAAACCAAACCAAACCAAAATACAAAAGCTGCCAGGAGGTGGTGATGGAGGAGGTGTCATTAATTCCAGCACTCAGGAGGCAGAGGCAGGTGGATCTCTGAGTTCAGTTTGAGGCCAGCCTGGTCTACAGAGTGAGTTCCAGGAAAGCTAGAGTTGCACAGAGAAACCCTGTCTCAAAAAACCAACCAACTAACGAGACCAAAACTAAAGCCAAACCTAAAAACTTCCAAAACATTTGCTGTGTCGGCTACTGAAGGAACACAATGTTTAAGACCCAGGTCCCTCTCACGAGTCCCAAGCTTGCTTTAGAAGGCAGCAACAAATGGGCAAATTGACCCACCAGTCTAGATAAATGTCAGAAAGCAACTGTGTCCCATAGGAAGTCCTCCAAGAAGCTATGACCTTTGAATTCAGCCTCAGAGAATGAATCCAAATGGAGTTTAGGCATGGAGGGTTGTGTTTAGAAAGAGCAGACAGGCAAGGGATAAGAAGGCAGCAAGTTCAAGGGCACAGAGCATCCTAAGTGTCAAGTGCCAGAGAGATCAGAGAGGACAAGTTAAAAGCCTAGACTATGCATACCGTGTAAAGTTAAGTGCACTGACACTATAGCTGTACTTACAGGACTCAAATCCTACGTTACCTGTAAATGAGTGGCTGTTATTGGGAAAGGAATGGAACTCTGTATGTTTCAGTTTCCCTAGCTGTAAAAATGGAATTGAATATGGTATGACATATTTACCTCACGTAAAAGTATCCAAAACAACATCTAGGGCATGGTAACAGCTATGGGATGACCATTGATTCAGGAAGCACCTTGAAGACTCAGGAAGGGAGCAGCGGCTCCAGATTTGAGTCTTAGGTTGAGGAGTGTAAAGCATGCATTGGAGAGGCATGAAAACTGGAGTAAAAAGGCCCAGAAAACAAAACAAATACAGTCATTCAATAGAGAGCCCTGAGATGCAAGTGGAGTGGGGGAGGGGTGGGTGTGGGGGAGGGCGAAAGGGGAGGGGAAGTATGTATGTGAAATGCAGGAAGAAGAAGGTCCATCCAATGGAAATAGTAGGAGAGTTCATTAATACCCAGGGATCTATTTCAAATGCATAGCTTCCCATTTGTACCATGTACATGGGGGGGGGGCGGAGAATGGTGAGGGGAGGGGGGGGAGAATGGTGGGGGGAGAGAATAACGAATAAGTCGTAGGCTTTAGGGTCAGGAACAGGTGGGCCTAGGTCCAAAAAACCTTTTTATTGATTTAATCATATCACCTCATCTATGTTATTTGACTGCATTAAGTTTTGATAGCTTCCTCCCCTCAAAACGAGGGTTGGCAAACTTAGCCTGGCACAGCTGTGAGAAATGAAACGAGACCAAGTAGGAACCATGTCCCAGGTCATGCTTGACTTTCACACATAGGCAGCCAGGGAAATGGTGAACCGGGTGTGGATTGAGGCCTGAGAGCACTGAGGTCCATGGAATGCCCCTGTGGACAAAATACCTCCCCAAATCTGACAAAAAAAACCTATCATAAAATGTGTTCCTCCCAGCACTCAAGGGGCTACACCTAGAACACAGCCGCTTTCCAGGTGTTCTTATCTTTACCGTCCTATTTCTGGGAACCTGGGACTCTTACCTTGTTTGAACTCCGGGGCGTATTAGAATTCACTGATAAGACAGAGTCAGGTGGAGATGAGGTGAGGACTGCTACTCTGAAGAGAGGGACAGGTGCCCACAAGAGCAGTGGCTCAATAGACAGAAGACCTGTCTCTCTATCTGCAGATAAGACTCCCGGTGACAGATTGGCCTCCTCCGCAGTTGCCCCTCCCCTGCTGAGGCCTATTGACAATTCTAAATCTCACTCTGAGGCTCCAGGCTTAGAGCAAACAGCAGGCCTCACCCGAATGAGTTTCCTGCTGCTGACTAGAAAGGTTCCGTCTGAATCCTCCCAAGAGAAGAAACTTTTCAAAAGCAGCCACTCCTGGCATTGCGTGGAGACCATGTTTGTTAGCTTGAACTTGAGGTGACACACACACAGAGGTCATTTCCAGTTTGCGCTCAGGGGCAAGTCCTTCACTACGCAAAGGGTGAGGCACTTGAGGAATTTGCGGACCGTCCTGTTAATCAGATAAAATCTGAGAGAATCCAAAAGGAGCTTTCTCAGAGGATTTCACAATTTTACTGCAAACAGCTGAAGAGGCTGCAGCTAACCTGCGCTTTCCTTCCCCACCCAGTTGACGTTCGCCTTGAGCAAACACGAGCTAACCTCTCTGTCTTGTCTCTGGAAGCACAGAGGGAGTCTTCATCTGAATCCTAGGGAAGAAAAGATCTGACTCCTTCTAGCACGAACATGGATTTCAACAGGGGATGAATTGATCTATTTTCCCCTCTCTTCTGTGCCTCAATAATACACACTATGAAGCCAAACCAATCGTGGTCAACAGCATTTAATTATAAAGTAGATTCAAGCCGAGGCCCAGCTGGTCCTCTCTAGAACTCCACGGCGCACCCTGTCATTTCTTACATGTCATCACATTTAATTATATTAATCTTTGCCACAAGCAGTGGAGTGGGTACTATGAGTCTTGGTCTAGCGACTGGGTTCAAGGTCACTTAGCTAATATGTAACTCTAAATGGTACTAGTGTCTAAGCCAAGACTATGTCCTTTTCTCAGACTGATGTCCTTTGATGGCCTTCTAGAATGCTAGTTCTTTGCCTTCTGTTCTGTGGCTACTTCAGCTCCCTCTCACACCGCACCACTGCCCCCCTGAACTATCCAGATCATATTTATATTCCCAGTCTCCTGTCCCTCTGGTCCTGCATGCTTACCCAGCTAGAAATTACAGGTCTTTTAAAGAATTTTTTCATAGTATTGCCTTTTTCATTCATATAATATATAATTTTTAAAAAGGAATTTTCAAGACAAGGTTTCCCTATTTAATAACTTTGGCTGTCCTGGAACTCACTCTAGACACCAGGCTGGCCTTGAACTCACAGAGATCCCACTGCCTCTGCCTCTACTGGGATTAAAGGCATGCACCACCATACTGGCTGCTTTTACATTTTTATTAAGCTTTTTCAAAATTGGTGTGGAGTGTGTACATGTGAATTTGAGTGTGGGAGCGTATGTGTAAGTGTGCAGAGGCCACAGGTGTCTTTCTTTATGGTTCTTTACCTTATTACTTTGAGGCAGGGTCTCTCATGATACTGAGGCTCACCATTTCATCTAGGCTGCCTGGCCAGCACACTCTTGAGATCTGCCTGTCTCTATCCTACAAAGCTGTGGTTACAGGCATGTGTGGGGATTTGAACTCAGGTCCTCATGCTTATACAGCAACTGCTCTTACCCACTGAGCCATCACCTCAGGTTCAGTTTAATTGTCTTACTATTGCCTTGATGTGCCCACAAACACATGTGTGTGTATAATGGGGGAAGAAATTATTATTTTAGTATCTAATGATCCAGGCTTAGTTGGGGGTAGGGGTGGTATTAGCAAAACCACTCAGATCTAGCATGTGTTTATTCCTGTATTCGTATCCCAATTTTGGAAGAGGAAACTGTGTGAGAAAGAGCAGTAACTTGATTTATGGTCACAAAGCTTGGCAACTCCTGGTTAGGTGTGGTGACACACGCGTACTCTCCCACCACTCAGGAGGCTGAGGCCAGGAAGTTCCCATGATGGACGATAGCCTGGGCTTTGTAGTAAATTCTAGGGCGAGCCTGGGTTACGTGGTGAGTTTTTGTTTCAGAAGACTCATGGAAGGGGTCTAGAGAGAGGCCTCAGTGGTTAAATGGGCTTGCTGTGAAAGCACAACGACTGGAGTTCAAATCCCGGAACTGGTGTAACAAACTGACAATATTGTGAAAATTGTGCTCTGGGGGTGGTGGAGACAGGAGCTTTGCTGGAGTTGGTTGGCGTTCAGCCTGGACAGGAAAACTTAAGCCTCAGGGTCATAGTGAGACTCCACCTCAAAGGAACAGAGGCAGAGTGATAGAGGAAGAGACTCAATGCCCTCTTCTGGCTTCCCAGTGTGCACGTGCACAGGTTTGTGTACTTGCGCGGAGGGTGGGACATACCATACTTTTACAAACACACACGTGTTCACAAGTTTTCCAATGACACCAATCTGTTTATTTGTCTGTGTGCCCGTGTGCACATGCCACAGAACACAGGACCAACAACGTGTAGGAGCGGGTTCTCTCTTTCCACCATGTGGATCTTGGGAATTGAACTCAGGTAGTGCTAACAGCCTTGGCGGCAAGGATCTTCAAGCCAGCCCCAATTTAATGATTTTAAAGTCATTGTCCACTGAGGCACAAAACCAAAGAGCTGGCCACAATCGGGGCTCCTATCATCCCCTCTTGCAGAGACTGGGCCTGAAGCTTTGCTTTGCTTTGCATTCGGAATATTTTTATCTCAGTGTCTGTTTATCAGTCCCAGAGACGTGTGTGGTTTGTGCAACTGGAAGTTGGTTGGTATAACTGGAAATGTGAATATAACTAGTCAACTGTTCCAAAGCAAAAGCGCCACCATATTCCTTTCTGCCCTTGTGTGGAAAATGCCTCAAAAATACATATTAATATGTATTTTTGTTAGCACACATATGTTAATATAATATCTAAATATATAAGTGTGTATGTATGTGCATACAATATGTGTATATATGTATGTATTTATGTGATTTTTTTCCCCCTCCCTATGTTTGATTTCTTTGGAAACTTGCTGCTGCATTTTACACAGTGTTCTGAAACCATCTTCTGTTTTTTTTAATTGAAAATATTTTTCTCACATAATAAATCCTGATTACAGTTTCTACTCCCCCCAGTATTCCCAGTCCTTCCCTTCCTTCCCTCCCACCCACATCCACTTCCTTTCTCTTTCTCATTAGAAAACACACAAGCTTCTAAAGGATAATAATAAAATGAAATATATTATAATAAGACAAAACAAAAACTAACACAACATAATAGGACAACAAAAAGCAGAAGGAAAAGAACCCAACGGAAGGTACAAGAAACAGATCCACTTGTTCTCACACTCAGGAATTCCATAAAAACACTGGACTGGAAGCCATTGTATATATGCAAAGGACCTGCAGGGTAAAAAGAGAGAAGAAAAAAATGCATACATAAAATAAAATAAAAATAAAGGAAAATCCCTGATACAACACTGTAAGACAAGGAACCGTCAAAGATGCTGTTGTGTTCATTTTCTGTTGGCCAACTACTTTTGGCATGTGGCCTACCTTTACAAGTAGTTTCCCCAGTGAGACTCTCTTAGAGGAAACTAGATTTTCACTTGAAAGTGGTTATGAGTTAGAATCATTTCTGGGTTAGGAATGGGGGCTTGTGTCTACTTCGTTCAGCTCTAGAGCCCCATCTGGTGTAGGCTTGAGCAGGTCCTGTACAGGCTGCTTTAGTCTCTGTGAGTTCGTATGTGCATTGGTCATGTAGACCTACAGGGCCTTGCTTCCTTGGTGTCTTGTGTCTCTTTTGGCTCTTACACTCTTTTTGCCTCCTTTTCCCAGGGGTCCCTGAGTCCTGAAGGAAGCGATTTGATGGAGACAGTCCATTTAGGGGTGTGTTTCAAAGTCTCTCATCCTCTGCATGATGTCTGGCTGTGGGTCTCTGTATTTGTTCCCATTTGCTGTAGGAGGATGCTTCTTTGATGATGGGCGAGTAAGATGCTGATCTATGAGTGTAGCATAATGTTGGCTCTGTTTCTTAACAATTAGACTTTATTATACAACCGGCTATCCTACACAAGAGGGGAAAAAAGGTTAAAGGGAAATAAGAGTAAACCTTCCGGTATCTGTTCCACGGGATGGATCCCTAGGTGTCTCTGGCCTGAATGCTGGTCCAGCCTGAACGCTGGTCATCTCCCCAATCCACGAGCATTCCTGCTCTGAACCTGCAGCCTTCTCCCATCCTCTCTGCTTGCTGTCTCTCTCTAGCCCACAAAGGCCAGTCTCTTCCTGGGATCCCTCCTCCCATCAATGTTCGATTAAAACACAACCTCCTGGCTGAAGTCTCTGGTACGTTTCCTGAATTCCAGACCCAGGATGGTTCCTCCCAGTCTTTAACAATGTTTATTTTAGTAGGGTATCAGTGGTGTTTCCAAGCAGTGGAGCCTGAGGCAAGACCTGCCTAGACTGCCTTCACCTGGGATATTGTGTACAATCCTTGCACAGCATAATGTCATTAGGAGTCATTTTTCTGTTACATTTTTTTTTTTTTTTAAAAAAGAGTAATGTTTGGTTTTACCCTAGGTCCCTGGGCTATCTAGTTTCAGGTTCCTGGTCACCCAAGCAGTGTCAGATATGGGTTCCATCTCATGGAGAGAATCTTAAATCAAGTCAGATATTAGTTGGTTACTTCCATAAGATTTGTGCCACCATCACTCTGGTGTCTGACAGGCAGGACACTGTAGATCAAAAGGTTTGCAGCTGATTGGAGTTTCCCTTTCTCCTCTGTTAGTATTTGGAGTATCTTCCTGCACCAAGGATGCTAGAGTAAAGGTGTGGAAGCTCTATGTAGGCACAAGCTCAATGTCTCCTCGTTCAGTGAGTTGTGCAGGTGCTGAGTTTAGCAATTTTTAGGAGCACTTATATATGCTATCATATCATCTGCACATAAAGGTACTTAAACTTCTTTGTTTCCAATCTGGGTCCCCTTGACCTCCTTCTAGTTGGTTTATCGCTCTAGCTAAGACTTCAAGTACTATATTGAATACATATGAAGAGAGTGGGCAATCTTGCCTTGTTTGTTGATTTAATGTTTTTTTTTTTTTCTATGCTCGCTATAGGGGGATAGGACACAGAGACCTGTTGCATTTATAATAAGCTTTAAAGAACTATAACTGGGCAGATATTGATCTATTTTTACCCTGTCTAAGACAGTCTAGGTACTTCCCAGCCAGTCTTGCTCTGGTTGTTCCTGCTCCACCTTTGTCCCCATGATGACTCCGCATGGTGACGTCCTCCTTACTGCATGACAACCTCCTTCTTCTCCTTCTCTCTCTGTCTCTGTCTCTCTGTCTGTGTCCCTCTCTGTCTCTGTCTCTCTCTCTCTGTCTCTGTCTGTCTGTCTGTCTGTCTGCCTGTCTCTCAGCCTGGGAACCCCAGACTCAGAATGGAAGTCCCGCCAACTGTCTCCTCTGCCTGGTTATAGGCTCTTCAGCTTCTTTATTAACCAATCAGAGATAATTGGGGAGCGGCTTTAACACAAAATTGAGACAGGAGAGTCCTCAATAGCAAGGACAATACCAGAATCTGTTAGCATTTAGCTCACTGCCAGCTCAGCAGTTAACCACCTTATACAATGTGGATGAAGGTCAGCTCTACACTTGCTCCAGATTTTTAGTGGAACTGCTTTGAGTTTCTCCTCATTTACATTGATGTTGGTTATGGTCTTTCTGTAAACTGCCTTTGTTATGCTGAGGTATGTCCCTTGTATCCCTAATCACTCCAGGACTTTTATCATAAAGGAATGTTGGATTTTGTCAAAGGTCTTTTCTGTACTCTATGATTATGAGGATTTTTTTATCTTTCAGTTTGCTTAAATTGCGAATTACATTTACTGATTTTCATATGTTGAACCATGCCTGCATCTCTGGGATGGAGCCTCATTGAGCATGGTGGGTGATGTATTCTTGGGTTCAGTTTGAGGTACTTTATTGAGAATTTTTTAATCAATGCTCATAAGGGAAATTGATCTGAAATTCTCTTTCTTTGTTAAAAGTTTATGTGGTTTAGGTATCAAGGTAGCTGTGGCCTCATAAAAAAGTTGGGCAATGTTCTTTCTTTTCTTTCTTTTTTATATTTTGTGAAATAATTTGAGGAGTATTGGCATTAACTCTTCTTTGAAAATCTGGTAGAATTCTGCACTAGATCCATCTGGCCCTGGGCTGGTTTTGGTTGGGAGACTTTTAATGACGGCTTCTATTTTACTAGGGTATATAGATCTGTTTAATTTGCTTATTTGATTTTGATTTAACTCTAATAAGTGGTATGTTTAGAGAAATTTATCCTTTTTATTTTTTTCTTTTCCTATTTTTAGATTTTCAAATTTGCTGGATTATAGGTTTTTAAAGTGTGTTCGTATGAGTCTCTGGACTTCCTCCATGTCTGTTGTTATATCCTTTTTTTCATTTCTAATTTTGTTAATTTGGATATTCTCTCTTAGTTTGGATAAGGGTTTGTCAGTCTTACTGATTTTTCTCAAAAGTCCAACCCTTCATTCAAATGATTCTTTTTGTTTTTTTTTCCTTTTTCTGTCTTCTACTTTTGGGTTCTAGAGCTTTCAGACTTCCAGATATGCTGTTAAGTTGCGTGTGTGTGTGTGTGTGTGTGTGTGTGTGTGTGTGTGTGTGCGCGCGCGCATGTGCGTATGTAAGGTACTTAGTGCTTTGAACTTCCCTTTTAGAACTACTTTCATTGTATCCCAACATAAGTTTGGGTATGTTGTATATTCATTTTCTTTCAGTTCTAGAAAGTCTTTAATTTCTTTTTAAAATTTCTGTCTCGACCCATTTCTGCTTCCATAGTGAGTTGTTCAGTTTCTTAGTTTTTGCAAGTTTTCTAGTGTTCTTGAAATCTAGCTTTAACCTGTAGTGGTCCAATAGCCACATTTCATACACTCAGATATAAGTATGTATGCAATAAATAAATAAATAAATAAATAAGCTGTGACTACAAATTCAATGCTATATAATGGCACACATGCTTCCAAGTTTGGGGCAAATGACAGTTAGTTTGTCTACTTGACACCACACAGAGGCCCCTGGGAAGTGAGTCTCGGGAAAAGATCATCCAGGCTAGGCTGGCTTCTGTGCAAGGCGGTGAGGGTTTGCATTGGTTGGGTTAGCTGAGGTAGGAAGACATATCCTGGTCATGGATGGCCCCACCTCATGGTCTGGGCCCTGGACTGAGTGAAGAGGGGAGAACAAGCCTAGGCCTGGCATGCATGCACTTATCCACAGCTCTCTGCTCTTGACTGATGGTGCCAGCTGTGTCACATTCCTGTAGCCGTGACTGCCCAGCAGTGATGGGGATAACCCCGAACCATAAGCCAACTAACCTCCCTTTCTCTTAAGTTGCTTTTTATTGCAGCGACAGGAAACCAAGTGGAGCAACACTGAGATGAATCAAAACACCACACATGGAGATGAGCAGATACGTAGACATGAGCTGAAGTGAGCACAGTAAAAGCGCCCACAGCAGGGTGCAGAAGTCAAGACCTACGCTCTGTGCATCTTCAATGTTGCTGTAGATTTGAATATTTTTATAATATGTTGGGAGGAAGACAAAATAGGGATGGGACAAGCAACACCTTGAGGCAGGAAGGCTTCTGCACGTTGGCTCCTGGGGTCCACAGTGCTCAGGGTCAGTATTTTATGCAGAGCTCCTGGGTCCTCTCCCAAGGCTATATAAAGCACTGTGACCATGTCCCCTTGATGGGGAGGCCTGGTGGCACTCAGAGGAAGGATAGCAGGCTACCAAGAAGAGACTTGATACCCTGTGAGCATATACAGGGGGAGGAGGTCCCCCTCAGTCACAGTCATAGAGGAGGGGAATAAGGGGAAAATGGGAGGGAGGAAGGAATGGGAGAATACAAGGGATGGGATAACCATTGAGATGTAACAAGAATAAATTAGTAAAATATATTTAAAAAATAAAGATAAAAAAAGAAGCACTGTGTCTGCATAATTCAAGTGCAGACAGAGAAAACAAGGTGTTGATGTGAAAACACAGCTCTCACCTTCAAGCAGGTAACAATTAGTTTATTCTGGAGCCAGCTATGAATCTCCATGGCCTAGCAACACAGATTTAGGTTACCCTACAACCCATGTCCCAATGAGATGAGATTTGATAATGTTTTTATGGGAACAGAACAAAGAAGTCATAAATCAAGATGCTTTTCAAATACAGTGGTGGCCGCATCAGGTGGGCAGATGATAGCAGAGGAGGAACAACTTGGCTCCAGGCTCAGATGCTATCTGACAGCTCTTTGGTTGGTTGGAAGCTAAGAGTTTGTTTGTGCATTCCACAGAATTTAACCCAATGGCACACACAAAAGCAACAAAGGCTGTTTATTATCCTAAAGATGCCCCCAAGATAATTCAGCTCTGGACTTGCAACATTCTAACCCCTCTTTGTCATCGAAGTTCTAGCCAGTTCTGTCACCCTTGCCAGGGCTCAGGGGAAGGCGAGGTTCTCGGGCACTTCCTTCACAGAGGTCTAAGGTGGAAAAATAGCAACCAAAAAGATGTGTGAGAATGAGAAGTAGAGGCAGGCTGTCCCCAGGCACGTAGGGAACACCACACATCCAGGGGATGCAGAGAACTGACCTGCAGCTATTAGACTTCGTGTGAAATCATGAGGTTGTGGCTATTCCGAGCCCTGGACCCCTTGGCAAAGGGACCACTTGGCAACCATGTCCTTGTAAAGTGTTTATGATGCTAACTCTTGTTTTTGTATAATAATTATTCTCTTGGGTGAAGTGATAAAGAATTTGGTAAAATTTTTAAAAATTAAAAGTTTTTAGCAATTTGCATACAGGGCTACTTCATGGTATGTGTGCTTGGTATGATTATCAGAGCTTTGAAGAAAGGAAGGAAGGAGGGAGGGAGGAAGGGAGGAGAATGAGGAGGGAAAGAGGTGTGAAAGAGGAAGGGAGGGAGGGAGGAGGAATGGAAGAAGAGAGGAAGTTAGTTACAGGCTAAAGACAGTTTTCAGGTTCATACACACATAGATGTTTACAGAGGTAGCCTGGCAGTCTAAGGACACTTGAAGACCTTCTCCTTTTGGCCATGGGCTGCTGAAGATGTGCAGGAGGTTTGTAGCAGGAAGCCAGAATTCAGTAGTCACAGCTTGAAGACTGAGTGAAGGATCACATTGTAGCATTAGCCCTTGAATGTCAGTTGGCAACTGTGATTGCTTGTCTTCTTTTGTTTGTACAAATGAAAATACTTTGTGGGTTTGTAAATACACACACACACACACACACACACACACACACACACACACACACACACA
>OU015751.1:45258178-45274929 GCA_907169655.1 Acomys percivali
ACACACACACACACACACACACACACACACACACACACACACACACAAACAATGAAAGCTAGTTTAACCAGGAAATAGTGACCATTAAGGACATTCGCAAAATGTGTGGTTTGAGTAGGGGAAAGAGACAAGTGCAAACTACAGGAATTCTGGCTGGACATGTGCTTAAGCCAAGGTCACTGCTAGGTTCTGTCAGGACCCGAGGCAGACAACAAACAGCCTTCGTCATATGATTGGATATGGGGATAGATGCATGTCTGGGTTAGAAACCGCAGAACACATGGATGTGTACCCCAGGTCAGATTTTGTGTGACAGGATCCTGCTGATATACCCTGTACAGGGATCAGGATGCTTCTGAGCAACAACTGCCTCTGGGTGGATGCATTGCAAAAAATGCTGCTTCCTGGGGTGAGCCAGTCTGAGGGACAGGGCTCCTGCCTATAGTATCTTTGTCAAGTGGACACAATATAGCCTTACATGGTGATGAACTTAACTACTGTGTGTGTGTGTGTGTGTGTGTGTGTGTCACTGCTCACCAATGAGGATGTCAAGCCTTAGAAGCCTGAGTTACCTTATTGAAGACTACTTCCTAAATGGGCTTCTCTTAGGAGACATCCCATTTCCACTTTGGTCATCACACATGACATGCGAAGTACTCTGAGAGGTACTGGGCTCGGGACTGCATGGATGCCTAGGTGTTAATCATCTGGTTTTGGAGATGGTGTGGCATGCCCTGTGCTGCCCAAGCTGCCGCAGGAGTGAGGGGGACTCTCAGGGAGGAGGGTCCTTCTCTGGTAGAGAGAAGGTTCAGCCCTGGAAACATCTTTCCAGGTTTGAGCTGTGCAAAGAGTGGGCAGGGCTTAGAAACCCAGCAAGGGCCAGTGTGGGTAAAGGTATAATGGGAGCCTCTACCTTAGTGTTCCCATAGTCACCTGTTCCCTATTAACCACAGGCCCTCGGGGATTTTGTAGACCTTCACCATTGACACCACCGCCACCAGCTGGAAGCACCTGTCCCATGGTCAATGTGTATGTATCCAAGATTTGCTTTTCTGAAGTCCTATAAGATAATGTCGGTGGTGTCAGCATAAGGGACCATGTACATTGCAGTACAAATAACTTAATAAAGGATTTCTGGCCTATTGGCATAAAGAATTTCTAAACTGGAATTACAGTAGAGCAGAAAGAGCTCAAATTTGATGTTTGCTGGGTACCCCCTGGTGGTGGTTTGAATAGGCACAGCCCCCATAGACTTGTGTTTGAATGCTTGGCCCACAGGGAGTGGCACTATTAGGAGGTGTGGCCTTGTTGGCATGGAGGTCTCTTGTATACTCAAGTTATGCCCAGGGTGGAGCACAGTCCCCTTCTGCTGCCTGTGGATCAAGATGTAGACCTCTCAGCTCCTTCTCCGGCACCATGTCTGCCTGCACGCTGCCATGCTTCCCGCCATGATGATAATGGACTAACTCTCTGAAACTGTAGGCCAGCCCCAGTTAAATGTTTTTCTTTATAAGAGTTGCCATAGCCAGGCGTGGTGGTGCACACTTTTAAACCCAGCACTCGGGAGGCAGAGGCAGGTGGATCTCTGTGAGGTCAAGGCCAGCCTGGCCTACAAAGTGAGTCTAGGACAGCCAAGGCTACACAGAGAAATCATGTCTCAAAGTCCCCCAACCCTCCCCCAAAAAAGAGTTGCCATAGTGATGGTGTCTCTTCACAGCAATGGAATCCCTAACTAAGACATCCCCAACTTAGTAGCTTCTATCTATCTATCTATCTATCTATCTATCTATCTATCTATCTATCTATCATCTATCATCATCTTTTATTTTTGTGTACAGGCTCCCACCGTGCATGTGTAGATAACAAAGGGCAGATTTGTGAAGTCAGCTCTCATTTTTCACCTTTACGTGGGTTCCTAGGTCCTCAGAAGTGAGGCAAGTGCTCTGCCCACTGATTTATCCTGCCAACCCCTTAGCCACTTTAAATAGCAACAAGTTATAACCTCATTTGGAGCCCAAGGATCAGGAATTCGGGTATCCCTTTGCTGGGGGTCTGGCTCCAGTTCTCTCAAAAGGCAGCAAACAAACACTGGTCAAGGCCGTGTCACTTGCATGGGGACTCTTCTTGTCATGGACATATGTTTTCCAAATGGCGCATCTCTGTGTAGGTGAGCATCCCTATGGCACGGCAGTTGGTTGCCATTGAGATGCATTTTATCTACCACTTGAGCATCCTTGATTCAATATAGAAGAAGATTATGCAAACAAATACCAGAGGATGTGCACCATGGGGGACTAAGGCCAAGGCCACCTTTGAGTTCATGTTCTGGGAAGACTGAAGCTTTCAAAACACAAACTGGGCACATGCCTGTATACTCAACACTCAGAAGACTGGTTCAGGCCAGTCTCCGTTATGCAAGTCAGTTAAGGTCATTCTAGGCTACATGATACCCTGTCTGACAACAACAAAATATATATGCACACCAGAGATGCTGTAGTGAACTGACACCCCCAAAACATTTTACTCTTAACATAACTGAAAATATTGAATAAAAAAATTTAAGGATTTATTTTATGTCTGGGTATATTTGTCAGAGTGTATGCCACATGCATGCAATACCCACAGAAGATAGAAGAGGGTGTCAGAACCCTAGAACCCGAGTTACAGACAGGCTGTCAACCACCATGTGGGTGCTGAGAACCAAACCCTGAGTCTTTGCAAGAGCAATATTAGCTCTTAATTGCTGAGCCATCTCTCTAGCCTTAAAAGCTAAAGTGAAATAAAATAAAATAAAATAATAAACACACACATTTAAATCTTTTAAAACTGTGTCATAGCTGGGTGATGGTAGTGTATGCTTTTACCCCCAGCACTTGGGAGGCCGAGACAGGTGGGTCTCTGTGAGTTCAAGGCCATCCTGGTCTATAGAGTGAGTTCCAGGACATGTAAGACTACACAAAGAAACCCGAGAGAGAGAGAGAGAGAGAGAGAGAGAGAGAGAGAGAGAGAGAGAGAGAATAAATCATTATATTACCAGGAAAGTAAGAGGTGAAACAAACACAGGACAAATGTGGATTGCGAGACATAAGTGGGTGAGTGTGTGTGCTGGAGGTTCCTCTAGGCAAATCCCTGTACCCTCAAGTGACAGGGAAGATTGGTCAGTTTCCTCATATGGCTACAAACAAGGCTCCACAGCGCAGCAGACAGAAGACAAGGTCTGGAGGATGTAGGAGTCAGAGCAGGAAGCTGTAAATGACCTCTCACCCCCATGGATAGCCCTCAGTGATAGTTGACACCATGAAGTTCTTAACTCCCTTTCCTCCTGCAAGGAGAGAAAACCTTTCCTGTGTCCACCCTGGCTCTGCTGGCCTGGGAAAGTCAGGACTTAGAGCCAGAGGCTGGACTTAAGTGGCTCGCAGCCACATTCACACGCTCAGCATGACTTAGAAAAACCAAGCTGATAGTTTGTTTTAAAATGTGACCCAGCCTGGGGGAGTGCTCTCAAACGGAAGTCCTAGTGAAGGGACCTCAGTTCACACAGCTGCCAGAGACTCCCAGGCAGACATTTGCTTTGAACTAGAGCTTGCATGAATGAATATAAGAGAGAATCACAGCACATTTGATGAAGAAGGACATAGTGAGAAAGGGTCAAACAGCAGAGGGTCAATGGAGGTTGACAAGCCTTTCAGACAGTGGGTGTCTGATTATGAAATAAACCTAAGCATTATATTTTTATTGAATTTATATGATTTCTTTTCTTTTCTTTTTTCAAGACAGGGTTCCTCAGCATAGTCCTGGCTATCCTGGACTCACTTTGTAGACAAGGGTGGCCTCAAACTCACAGAGATACCTCGACTCTGCCTCCTGAGTGCTGGGATTAAAGGCATGTGCCACCACCATCCGGCTATATGATATATTTTTTCTTATTACTTTTATGTGTGTGCCACGGTGCACTTAGAGAGATCAGAAGACAACTCCAGGGAGTTCCATGCCATGTAGGACTTGAGGATCAAGCTCAGGTCATCAGGAGTTGGCAGCAAGCACCTTAGCCAGCTACACCATACCACTGGCCCAAAGTTAAACATTTTTCATATGCTGAACATAGAGAAGACAGTATTAGCCGAGTAACTAAAGAATGAGAGAAATGAAAGGCCTATGTGATAACCAGATAGAACCCTTGCAAATAAAAGTAAAAACATTACATTAAAATCCTTTTGTCTAAGATGCATATCCAGGCTGATTTTAAATTGTGGACACTTCTGCCTCAGTCTCCTGCAAGCCAGGATGACAGGCATACGCCGGCATGTTTAGCTAAAAATTATACGTACTCTTTTAACAAAATTTGATATTTATATCTTTATTTTGATTGCACAATCATGTGTGGGGGTATGTGTGCTTGGGGGAGTGTGCACATGCCACAGCATGTGTGTGAAGGTCAGAGGACAGCTTGCAGGGGTCACTTCTCTCTTCCATTAACCGTGTCGGTCCTATGGTCAAACTTTTTTTTTTACCTGCCTGATCATCTTACCATATGACGTCTTTGCTTTTGCCCCTTGACTTAGAAAGCATAAAGCATTTATTATCTGGCTCTTTATTCTTTAAAAAAAAAAAAAAAGGCAACATTTGTTGCAGAATACCTGCATGGAAGCCCCCAGTGAGCCCGGCTTGAACTACAGGAAAGAGCCACACATCAACCCACCCCTGTGCAACAGGAGGAACTGAGCAAAGGAGTCCGGGGCAGGAGGAGGCTTGACTACCTGCAGTCTTGGGCTTGGTAAAAGAAAGGGGCCCATTATGCACTCCGTATGTATAGTTAACTGGGTACCTGAAATAGCCCAAATTTGCTTCTGAGCGTTGAGTGTTTAATGAATGAGAATGAGGAGCCCAGGGAGGAAGATTGGTTTGAGTGCGTAGTTACTATTCAGTTGTGAATGGAGTTCTGCAAACAGAGAAAATTAAGAGGAACAGAGAAAGGAGAATTCTTTTTGAATAATAGCTCTTTGCAACATGTACCCAGGTGCTCTGATCCCTAAATACATCAAAGCTGCTTTGTCACCCTGTCTGTGCAGAGTGGGCTCCCACCATGCTGTTGAGCACCAAGTGCTAACATGCTCCCTCCCTCGAGAGCAGCAGGGGAGGGATGAAGGTGGTGGCATTGAGCTGCAGTGATTGCTCCAGGCTGGTAACAGCAGGGCAAGCCAATTAGGGGAGTGATTTAGAGAAAGGAAGGCAGGAGGCACACCAAGCCTCAGGGCTCTTGTTTGAAAATGGAAGACACACCTGGCTTTTTCCACTCTCCCTGAAATGTGTGTGCAGCCCTTCCCTGGCTCTCCTGAATGAGTCAGCAAGGACTGGGTTGTAAAATAAGGGGCTGGGTGATCAGCAACCGCCTTCTGAGCCTCTATTAGATGCTTGTCTTTACACACTGACCAGGCCCTCATATTATCCCCAGAGGGCAGATATTGGCCCCTTGTTTTGCAAACAGGGAAACTGAGGCCCAGAGAGACCTAGACTACAAAAGGAGGTGTCACTCCAAAGCTCTATTCTTTCCTCCTCTCCATGTACAGCCAGCCAAGAACCAGATGGGTGGGAGGGTGGAGCTCAGGCCAACTCCCCTGCTAAGAAAGGGAAGGACTCATGACTTGCCTTGTCCCCACCATTCCTTCTTGAGAATTTATAGGCAGTTAACAGTTGTCGAGGTGTGTGTGTGTTGGGGGTGGTGGTAGTGTAGATCAGCTCATGAAGCCCAGACCTTCCTAAGAATCTAAGGCAGGAAATGGTAGCTGGGGGAGAGAAGACACACCATCTTTAGTTGTGTGACCACTGCTAAGTGGCCCAAGCCCCTATAAACAAACAAACAAACAAACAAACAAACAAACAAAAAACCCCCTCTTACCCCTGCCAAGTTGTTTCTGAAATAACCCTAAATTAAACTCACTGGGTAGCAAACACGGGGGTGGAAAGACAGGGGGCTAGGTGAGAAGAAAGGAGGGGGCCGGCAGTGGGGGGGGGGGGCAAGAAAGGGTATCGGTAGGTGAGTATGGTCAATATATACGAGATGCATGTATGAAAATGCCATGATAAGCTCATTATTATATGTAATTGAGCAATGCTTTCACAGAGACAGAACAGGAGGAAAAGCTGAGATGAACTTGGAATCACAAATGGGTATGTACAGTAACAATAGCATACTTCTTCTTTCTCGGAAAATTATTACATAGACAGTCACACTCTGGCAGTGGAGACCTGAGGTTTTCCTATTGGGCTAGATGAATTGAGTAGTTACTCAGGAAAAGCCGGGAGAGCCTAGCCTGAGGTCAGAGAGCGTGTGCACATCTGAGAACAGAAGGAAGGTTCCAAGGAGCTTAGAGGATGGATGGGGGTGACAACTTGTGAGTGAGAAGGGCAGGCTGGAGGCCGGTGTACGGGGAGACAGATTTCATTCCTGGACCTCATGGCTACCTTGATGAGTTCACTTTCTGCCAGTGGAAGAAATGTGCTGTGAAGATACCAGAGATGAGTATAGAAAAGCAGGACAAGCGTTGCCATGGCTACTTGTATGTGCTGACTTACTCGGGCTACGAGGCGCTCATACATTTAGTAAAGCATTACTAATGGCTGTGTCTGCAAGGGTGCCTCTCGATGTGAGTGACCTGTGAGCTGGCAGACAGAGTGCGGTAGATTGCTCTCCCCAGCAGGGATGGGTCTCACTCCGGTCATTTGATGCCTGGGTTGTGCAAAATGGCAAAGGTAGGGAAATGTCTTCCATCTGCCTGTCTTTTAAGCTCAAACTGCCTTCGGAATAAGACGCAACCTGGAGCTTCTCCGTGTTAGACTTTCCTGCTTCTTGGATTAGGATTTGGATGGGAATTTATCAGCCGTTCTGACCCCACAGGTCACTGTGTTCCTCAGTCTCCCTGACTCTGTTATAAGAACTCCTGGGGCTGGAGACAGGGCTCAGCAGAGAAGAATGCTTCCCGCTCTCTCAGAGGATGAGTGTTCAGCTCCCAGCATCTGTATCAAGTGACTCACAAACACCTGTAGCTCCAGCTCCAAGGAATCAGATGCCTCTTCTCGACTCTGTGGGAACCCGGGCATGTGCACAGATGTACATACACAAAACAAACAAATACATTGAAATCTTAAAAGAAGAAACCCAGCCAAATCAATTAACACCTATCCTGCATCCATTCTCTTGGTTCCGTTTCTCTGGAGCACCCAGGTGGCCTTCACACACCATCTTCTTCTTGCTGCCTTCTCTACATGCTGAGACTCAACATGGAAGTTACAGGTAGGGACAAGCGTGAGACAGACCAAGCAGGTGGAAAGAGCGGCTAAGGGCCTTCACAAGCAAGGTAAATGTTGGTGGTTTGCTGATGTAACAGTATGTGCCTGTGAGGTGACATGGCAGCAGCACCATGCACTCAGTCCGGTCCAGCCACACTTACTTTAGTGCTCTGTTGCTACAGAGTTGGAAGTTTTTTCGTACATTTGAACAAGGGGTAATATCTGTTTAGATTGCTCTGGTTCCTGCAGATGGAGGATATGCAGTGATGATGAACATGTAGGGTGGTATCCCTTAGAGAAATGGTGACTAGAGTGGGAAGCGACAGTTAATAGCTATTGCCATAGCAAGGCAAGGGAGTTGTCCCACCAAATAGCCCCGAGTCTTAGCACCAACCCCAGTGTCCAGGAACTCCGGTTTTCACTTCAAACAATTCTATGAAGGGGAGAAGGAAAGCGTTGATTATGCAAACTGTAAAAGTTCCCCTGTGAAATGAGTACCAGCCTATGTCAGGCCCCAGGCTGAGTTTCACTCACTCTTTCGTAACACAGACCTTTGTCCTGAGATCTGACTAAGACGTTAAGCAACGTGAACATGTTGGCCAGGCCCTTCCTCTCCCCAGAAGAAAGACTTCCCCAAGGCAATAGATGTGAGTTAAGTGCCTTGTAGATGAGGGCATTAGAGCAGACCTGGGGAAAGGTTCTGAGACTGCACTTATGGCTGTTGGCTTGATCAGACTAAGCACCAAACAGCACTGCCCACAGTTCTGGCCTTCCTCCAGGGAGGATTTCAAGATGTGTGCTTATGAAGTCCAGCTCCTCTATGAGTGCCTATAGCAGTAATACTGGGGAAGAGAGAGGTTTTCTTCAGGGGTGTCCCCACTGACTGGTAAATTGCCCATGTTCTTGTAAATTCACTGGGACACACGACACCACACACACACATACACACTGTCCATACGAATGTGCACGCATAGAAACACATAGTCTGGGGAGAGACTGGGGAGAGAGAATAATAACAAAATTAAAATGTAAAAATCAGCAGAGTGTGGTGGTGCACGCCTTTAATCCCAGCACCTGGGAGGCAGAGGCAGATGGATCTTTGTGAGTTCGAGGCCAGCCTGGTCTTCAAAGTGAGTCCAGGACAGCCAAGACCACACAGACAAACCCTGTCTCAAACCACCCTCACCCAACTCCACCCAAAAGTTAAAAATCATCTAGTCTCTGCTTAGTAAGGATAATGTATTGTGTGGTATATGTAAAATTGTTGGCAAAATCAGGCCAATCAGTAGTGCATATGGAAGGGTCCACAGTCTGAGTGCTCCCTGCTCCCTGGGGGCTTTAGACCCTGTAGTTACAGGCAGCTGCAACATGGTGGATGGCAAGAGTCACCACCATTAGTGCTAGCCAGGCACACAGCTAGGTCAGGGGAGAATTGCTGGGTGTGTAGGGACATGTGGAGTGAAAGTTCAAACTCAAGTGATATCTCCTTGAGAATGACATGGAGACAAATCTAACCTCATCATCATTAGTAGAAAAGAGTGAGAATGATGTCAGTCAAGTAAAGGCCAAGTAAGATGATGTGACGAAGAGTCAGGAAGACCAGGGCAAAGTTAAAAATGACCCAGAATAACTGGTTGTGTGTGGGTGTATGCCTTTGTGTGTCTGTCTGTGATGTGATATGGTGTGTGTGTGTGTGTGTGTGTGTGTGTGTGTGTGTGTGTGTGTGTTCGTGTCTGAATGGTCTGTGGATGATATACCACAGAATATCCATTCTTCCTTCCAAAAACTTAAGAAGATTTCAAGAAAGGTGATCATTATTTAGGGAAGAAGGAAGGTTGTGCATCATATTGGAGAGATTTTGAAGCCATATATATTTATTCAAATACAATCTGGGATGCGGCAAGGTGGTGCACACTTCTAATCTCAGCACTTGGGAAGTAGAGGCTGAGCATAAGGCACCCAGTGCCACCTCCATGCATGCACACTCCCTTCAGGAGTAGGTGTGGCCTCCCCCTCTCATAATGAGAAAAGCAGATAGAAAAAAAAAATTCCTTGCATTAATCAAAAACCTGCCTGTGGATTTAAGGATAGTTTGATAGACTTAGCAAATTCCAGGTAAACTGGTGCTACATAGTTTGTCTCAAACAAACAAACAAACAAACATGATTTGGGTCATTGACATGGATCAGGAAGTCCTTAGGCTTCAGATAACAAAGCTCAAGGATCAGCTGCTCTCGCCACAGCTGAAGGTCTAGTCATCTCCTCAAGGGAGCCATCTGCAGGAAGCCGCTTCCGGCGTCCACACAGCAGCAGCTCCGCGATGTCAGAGCTCACAGTCTCTGCTCTTGTAGTTTGTTTCACATTTCCCCTTAGACCCGAGATGATGTCCACAACTTTGGGTGACAGATTCTCGTATCTCAGCTTCTCAAGGCATGATAGAAGTGACAGGGACAGTGACAATGCTAGGGGATTGTCTACACACACACACACATACACACACACACACACACACACACACACACACACACACACTAACAGGGAAGAGCCATCACCGCTGTGCCAAACTGCCTACAGTCATCTTTTCTTCTTTAAAAAATTTTTTAAAATTAATTAATTTTTCTATACATCCTGACTGCAGTTTCCCTTCCCTTCTCTCCTCCCAGTTCCCCCTCCCATCCACTCCTCTTCTCTTTCTCTTCAGAAAAGGGCAGGCTTACCATGAGTATCAACCAGCCTTAGCAAATCAAGTTTCATAAGACCAGGTGCGTCTCCTATAGAGGCTGGACAAGGCACCTCAGTAGGGGAAAAGGGTCCCAGAAGCAGGCAACAGAGTCAGAGATAGCCTTTGCTCTTGCTGTAAGGTGTCCCACATGAAGACCAATTTACTCAACTGTTACATATGTGCAGAGGCCTAGGTCAGTCCATGCATGCTCTCTGATTGGTGGTTCAGTCTCTGTGGGCCCCTATGGGCCCAGGTTAGTTGATTCTCTGGCTTTTCTTGTGGTGTCCTTGACTCTTCTGGTTCCTACAACTCTTCCTCTCTCTCTTCTGAAGGATTTCCCAAGCTCTGAATAATGTTTGGCTGTGGGTCTCTGCATCTGTTTCTATCACTTGGTGGTGAGGCCTTTCTGATGACTGTTATGCTGGGGTCCTGTCTGTAAGTATAGCAGAGTATCATTAACAATATCAGGGGTGGGCTCCCTCCCATAGCATGGGTCTCAAGCTGGACCAGTCATTGGTTGGCCATTCCCTCAATTTCTGCAATTGAGTCATCTCTTCTCAATGGTTAGATCCTTAGATGAGTCATCAGCTGAAGAATATGGACGGTCATGATTGGCTTGCATTATACTGTTCATTGTTTTTCCTTTCTCCCATTTGCAATACAATGGGGACCGTTAAAGCTAAGTCGAAGGGAAAACTGTTCATTAAAAAAAAAAAAAAAAAAAAAGGAACTACGTCAAGTGTGTGTCCTGCAAACACGAAGACCTGGGTTTGATCCCCAGTAACAAGGCAGAAAACAGTGTGGCAAGGCCTGCAGTCTTGGCACTGGGAGGTGGAGCTGGGAGGATCCTGGGCTTGCTGGCCAGTCAGCATATCCAAATCAGAGAGCTCTGGTACTGTGAGAAACCCTTCCCAAAAAGCATATGGCAGAGAGTGAAGGAGGGAGACCCCTGTGTTAACATCATGTACATACACACAAACATGCGTACTCCCTCATGTGCACACACACATTCAAGATCATAATGGGGATAGAGAAAAGTAGAAAGAAAAAGAAGACTATTATTCCTTGTATTAGTGAAAACCTCCACTAAGTGGTACAGACTATTGTACGCCAAGCCAGGTAGAGCAGTGCACACCTTCAGTCTCAGCTGTGGTGGGGCGCAGAGACAGCAAGAATGCCTATGAGTTTGAGTAGCCTTGGCTACCTAATGAATTCTATGCCAACCAAAGCTACACAGTGAGATCCTAAACAACCAAAGTAATAAGAAACCAAGTAAAAAGCTAGATTGGAAGAAAGGATTTTGACCTTTGGAATGTAAATAATATTCACCACTCATGAATTATTTATTTATTTTGGTTTGTTGGGACAGGGTTTCTCTATGTTATCTTGGCTGTCTTGGACTCGTTTTGTAGACCAAGCTGGCCTCAAACTCACAGTGATTTGCCTGCCTCTGCGTCCCAAGTGCTGGAATTAAAGGCGTGTGCCACCACGCCCGGCTTCAGCATTATCATTAATCCTGAATGTTGCTGTCATTTTCCTGTGATATGACAAACATCTTGATTTAAAGCAAAAGCTAGCTATCCTTACCTCCGTTCATGTTTTCCACTCCTCTCCCTGACTTACAATGAATAATCTAGAAAGAAAACGTGTTCTTAGAAAGGACTTTCTACCAGCTGACGCCTGGCTCTCAGATGAGGACTTTCACCTCTATCACAGGTGTCTCCCTCTCTATAAAGTGAGCTGGGTGAACTAGACACCTCTTAAGCTTACCCACCCTGCGGTCTGAAACTCGAGGGTTCTAAAGCCTGCAGGGACTTGCGTATGACCCTTCTCCAACCTCCAGTGTCGTATTCTGTTCCCACTCTTCTTACACCTTATCTTCTCTGTCCCCTGCTTAACCCAGACCTGTTCGTGCAGTGTCCCTGAATAAGTAAACCAGGTTCTCTAATGCTGTTGTGAGACGCTCCTGAGTCTTCACTAAGCGCTTGTGAAGAAACTTCTATACAGTATGGCCAGACTTCTCAGAATGCCAGTTTGTCGCAGGCCTTGGAAGCTGCCTTGTCTCACTGACTTCAGCCTGGTGGAGATAAAGACATATAGCCTGTGCTCGACGGCGCATGCGTCAGTGTGGTAACCACTCATCTTTACGCATGCGTCAGTGTGGTAACCACGCATCTTTACGCATGCTTGAGTGTGGTAACAACCCCATCTTTATGCTCAACCACGCTACATCTCCGTGCTGCACCAGAGGGAACACAGGATGGTAAACACACAGCGTGTGTTTGTAGTCACCAGACAGGAAGGTGATGCTAACCGGTGGAGGAAGTTTCTAGCAATTTTCTGAAAGCTTATAGATAAGGAATCAATAACAAAATCAATGGCAGAACTCGTCTTTGGTGAATGGGGCACCTCTGGAGGGTCAGAGAAAGATTTCTGGCTAGTTCAAAGAACAGAAGAACAAGGTCAGCAGGGCTGTTTCGAGAATTGATTGGTACCTTCACACATTTTGTGTTGCTAACAGAATAGCGTGCACCGGGAAATTTCTAATTGAATGGCTTGTGACTCTGGAGGCCAAATCCAAGACTGAGACACTGACATCTGGCAGAGGCTTTTTTTTTTTTTCCATGTCTGATATTGTAGACACAGCCCAGGGGCAAATGTAGAGAGAAAATGAAAAAGGGTTTACACTCATTCTTCGTTAGGACCCCACTCGTGCAATGGTGGTTTTAATCCCTTCACCCACTCTTTCAGCTGAATCATTTTCAGCAGACTCTGCCTCCCGACACTGTTGCATTGGGAAGTACTTTCCAATACACGCTTACGGGAGTACATCATCACCACAGGAGTTGGTAGCTTTCAAGGACACAGTATAAGGGAAGGCTGTAGAAATATTTAAGAGGCAACCAGCTTGGTCAGTTAATGAAGCCAGAACTCTAAAGGGGAGCGTGATGCTCACCAAAAGGACTCCCCACTGCGCGAAGTTCAGAACTCTTAGGTGCATGCTGATCCCCTCCTCCTGCAATGACAGAGCCACAGAAAGGAACTAGACGCAGAACCCACTACACTTGACCTTTCCCTGTTGAGGGTGGCATATGATAAAAAGCTACAATAAAAAGTTATATTAGAGGCTGGAGTGATGGCTCAGCTGCCAAGACTACCTGCTGTTCTTCCAGAGGACCCGAGTTCAGTTCCCAGCACCCACGTCAGGCAGTTCGCAACAACCACCCTGATTGATTGTATTACTTGAAGAGATCTGATGCCTTCTTCCAACTTCTGAGGAGGCACCTGCGATCTTGTCCTTTCCCTCTCTAATACAAACAAATCTTCAAAAATCATATTAAGAAAAGAAACAAATGGAAGGCATGGGAGTATACAGATATACTTAGCAAAGAAACCAAGAACACTTGATTTCTCTGCCAGAGAGTCACACTTCCCTCAAAGAAATCCCAAGGAGAAACAATAAAAAACAAACACAGCTCTTGGCACTAGCCACTGTTAGGAGCACTCGGAATTCATCGGTTTACTTCGTTCTTGTAACGGATGCCATGCCAAACAAAAGTTTGCACATCAGATTTGTTATCCACTTGGGAGTTGAAGCTGATTTCATGGCACGCCATGGGACACAGGGAGGAACATGGGCTGCTCCTCAGAAACCAGGAATGTGGAAAAGTCACCAAGAGACACTGGGACAAAAATGAGAAGACACAGAAAGCAGCCTGGCTAACTGACCGGGTTCACTCATGCATTCATTCTACATTGATTGAGATGTGTTATAGGGTATGTCTGTGCTCAACATAGTCACAGAGTTGTTTTAAATGGTCCCTGTGCTTAAGCTACCTCCAGGAATGCATTGGTCCCATCGTTCTAGCACTTGGTACTGACAGGCTTTGACTTTTTTTTGACCTTGTACATTTTGAAAAAATATTTTTGTTTCTTTTTATTTTACTTATGTGAGTGTTTTCCTTACATGTATATAAGTGTACCACATGAGTGCCATGCCCACTGGAGAAAGAACAGAGTGCCAGCTCTTTTGGGAACTGGAGTTACAGATGCTTGTGAGTGCTATGTGGCTGCTAGAAACCAAATCCGGGTCTTCTGCAAGAGCAGCAAGTGCTCATACTGCTGAACTGTCTCTCCAGCTCCCTTGTAAATATTTTTTTATGACAAATGTCTACCTGATCCTTCATTCACAGTTTTCTAATCATTCTCAGAGATGTGCATTGGCAGATACATACAATAATGTGGATAGCAGCACATTTCATGATGATTTAAAAAGCTTGAAACAATTTCAGCCTTCCACCGAATGGGAAAACTGCTGGGACAGTCACACCATGCAATATGTTGTCCAGCCAAGAAGATGGATGAATTATCATTATAAACAGTAACATGAAGAAGGTGGGAGAGATGGCTCAGCAGTTAAGAACAGGTACTCCTCTTGCAAGGCACCCAAGCTTGGCTCCTAGCACCATGCCAGCCAGCTCACAGCTGCCTGTAGCTCCAGCTCCGGGGGAGGGGAAATCCAATGCCTCTGGCCCCTGAGAGCCCCTACACATACCTCCACACACGTGTACACATACACAGCATTAAAAATAAAAATTAAAAAGGCTTAAAAAAAATAAGAAGATTGATAAAGCTGAACATCAAAGGCAGTTCCAGGCGAATATTGGCCCTGTGGTTTATCTTTTATAATGTTTAGCTGTCAAAACAATAGTGATTAGGTATTTGTTGTTTAAGCATTCTGTTGCTGTTTTAAATAAAATTTCAGCAGTTTTATATGTATGTTAAAATTGATGTTTTTAAAGCAAGAAAGAGAAAACTCAAGGCGGAAGATATCTCAGCGGAAGAGGAAGCTGTGGAGAAAGTGGACACAAAGTGAAGTTGCTGACTGTGTCTTCATAGGGCTGGATGGTAGAGACTAAATAAATACTCATTAGAAAAATAATTAACTCAAGGGAATAAGTGGAATGAAAGAGTCACGCATGGGTGAGTGACGAAGCCATTTCATGAACTGGGAGTTGTAAGTGTTCTCGCTCTGGCACCTGCTGAGCTCCTGGTGAGATAAAAGACCCAAGCTGTAGATTTATTCTGAAATAACAAGTGACCCTACCCCCTCAGCTGTGAGATGTCTCACATGGGTGCTGGGAACCACATATAGATCCTTGGGAAGAGCAGCAGGTGCTCTCGAGTTCTAAAGCCATCTCTCCAGTCCCAAGATACAGAACTTTCGATCTTCAATTTTTTTTTAATGTACACAATATTTTCCTGGGCATTAAAGGTGTACTTCTGTAGCTGACTCTGGGTAGGAGGCTGTATTCATAGTGAATAAAGGCATTCTTCACTGAGGCATCCTATGCATGAAATAGATCAACTTTAGACAACACCTATCTTTCTCAGGTGTCTCTGCTAATTTGTTTAACTTTTCCTTGATAATCTCTTTAAATTAATTATTAACTATCCCAAACCAGGACAGAATTGAGCATTACAGAGTTCCTGGTCAAGTTAGGAACCATTCAGTGCAAGTTACTAAAGGATTATTCCCTTTCAGTTTTTCACATTATGATCTCATAAATGTACACAATGAGAGTTCTTTAAATTACCAGGTGTTAGGGATTTAGTGTGCAATGTCACCTATGTGCTCACATACATATGGGGTTGCCTGGTGCCAGCCGGTGGCACCGTTTCAGGAGGCTGTATGGACACAAAGCCTCACTCATAGATGTTGGGCTGTAGGGATGCACATGAAGGTTAGGGGTGGGGTCTGATTCTGATTCTGGCTTGGTTGTTCTGTTTCCTGATCCAGTCAGATGTGAACATTCAAATATTGCTCTAGGAAAATAATCTACCACTGATACCAGAGATCAGAAGTCTCTGAAGACTTCTTGGCAGTTGTCTGGGAGATGGTTATATTTTTTAGATTTTGACTGCTATAGCCGTTTCTTTCCTTGTTGTTGGCTATTGGGCAAGAGGTAGGCAATGCACCAATGCCTAGGACAGGATCATCTTTGCTCTCCTAGGACTGACATCATCAGGAGGATGCTAGACAAGCAACACATGATCATCCAAGCTGGGGTCTGTTTACAGTCAGATCCACCAAGTCTAGGGGACAGTTGTAACGTCACCCCGCAATTGCCTGTGAGAGGAAGTTGGAAAGTGCAATCATAGCCCCCTAAGATGGTCTTCCAGCTTCTGACAACAGGAGTACAAAGGCTACCAAAGGCTTTGTCTGCTGCACTTGCTTTCTGCCGGGCTCTTCTCTGACCCAATTTACAGCCCCCCTGCAGCGGTCTCCTGCATACTTTCCCATGTGAAGTTACTTATCTTTCTTAACAGTCAACTCGAATTTATTCCAAGAGAACGCTCCCCCAGCTCTGCTGGTAATCTATTCCTGCACTAAATTGCCATTGTAATCAAAAGTCCTAAAATAGCTTATGTTTTTCCTTCTGCACTGCAATCACCTCTGTGGAAAACCATTCCAAGTCTTCTCATTGCTCTGGAGTTAGTGTCATTGCATACCGTCGGAAGCCCCACCCCATCTGGCTCTCCCTGCTTTTCTAGACTCCCTTTGTGCCCTTGCGTTACCCCGACTCAACCGCTTCCCTGGCAAAGCTCCAACATATTTTCTCTTCCTGGAACTACCTACCTCCTCTTCAAGCCCTATGTGGTTGTTTTTCTTCCTCTGGTTTTCTTTCTTTCTTTCTTTCTTTCTTTCTTTCTTTCTTTCTTTCTTTCTTTCTTTCTTTCT
>OU015751.1:45274939-45289465 GCA_907169655.1 Acomys percivali
TCTTTCTTTCTTTCTTTCTTTCTTTCTTTCTTTCTTTCTTTCTTTCTCTTCCTTCCTTCCTTTGTTTCTTTCTTTCTTTAAAAAGATTTTATTCATTTATTTTATGTGTTGGTGCTCCGTCTGCGTGCGCACCTGTCTGCATTCCAGAATAGGGCATCAGATCCAAGTATAGATGGTTGTGAGCCACCATGTGGTTGCTGAGAATCGAACTTGGACCTCTGGAAGAGTAGACAGTGCTCTTAACTGCTGGGCCATCTCTCCAGCCGCCCCTCTGGTCCTTCCTTGAACCCGCTTCTTCAAAGCATCCTTCGCTCATGCTGAGACTTGGTCAGATTTCCCACTGTTTGCAACACACAGAAGACATTAGGATTTTTATTCGGGTATTTGTTTCATGTCCAGCTTCTTTCCATGCCATGAGTTCTATGCCATATTGCCTAGGCCTTGAACAATGTCTGGCACACAGTAGGAAATTACTGGAATTGATCTCTGGCTGAAGTTAGAGGTTGGTTATAAGTTTTCTTATGTATTATCTACAACCCTAAGGCTTCTCTCATGCGTGACTTTGTTTTTTGTTTTATTTGTTTGTTTTTTAATTTTTTGAGATAATCAGGCTCACATGCAGTTACAGAAAACAGTACAGAGGGGCTAGAGACATGGCAGTTAAGAGTATCTAACTGTGCTTGCAGAGGTTCTGTGATGGCTAATTTTGTCAACAGACTACACCTCAAGTTGCTGGGTACTTCTGTGAGAGAATTTTTAAAAATCAGATTATCTGAAGCAGAGAGACACATCCTCAATCTGGACCCTGCTTTGTGATGACAGCCCAGATGAGATGCTAGGCAAGAAGAGAACTTTGCTTTTCGCCTGCTTGTCCCACTCTCATTGGCATCTCTCCTGTTGTGAGGCATTCCTTCATAATTCAGGATCCCAACAAAGGCTGAAAACTTGTAGGTTTTCAGGTGCCCCCTGGACTCCAGTGTCAGCTGAGGACCCTGAGACATCCAGCCCTGTGGACTGAACAGCTCCAGTCTGGACTCTTGGCTTTTCCGTCACAAGATAGCCATTATTGAACTACCTGGACCATATCCTGTAAGCCTGTCTAATAAACACACACAGACACACACACCCAGACACACACACACAGGCACACACACACAGAGACACACACACACACACATTCTATTTTTTTTTTAATGACTGCGTTTTTGAGGGTTCTTTACATACCTTAGATACTACCGACCTCCACTCTGTCTCCTTTAGTTTTAGAAGAACAGAAGGTCAGTGGGGTTAAAAGCCTTTTTTGAGTCATGTAGTAACCAAGAAAGGGAAGGTTGAGATGCCCCCCCATAGTCTTTATGCAGTCTTCCCCACAGCTCACCTCAGTGTCTCCCTGACTCAGTGACCTTCATTTTAGCCCAGATAGTCTCCCCAAACCAAACATTCCTATTCTTGGAACCCCTTTTAGCTGGGAGCTGACTAAAGGTTGCCTTCAGAAGTTTCTTGCCTGTGTTAGTCATCGCATCTCCCTACATAATCAAGAGAGAGGAGGAGTTGGTGGGACACAACACCTAAGTCCCCTGTTAGCAGTGAAGGACTCTTTTCCCACAGATGCAGAAGGTGGTACTGTCCACAGTGCCCTTAGTTGCCACTCCTCTTCAAAACTATTTAAGGAGGGTCATCCAGCCCAAATTTCAGTCCTCTTTGGCAGATTAGGATATAGCTGTCATTACTCTGGTGCCTCGTATTTGACCACGTCCCCTGAATTGGGAGACCTGGGGGCACTCAGAGGAAGGATAGCAGGCTACCAAGAAGAGACTTGATACCCTATGAGCATATACAGGGGGAGGAAGTCCCCCTCAGTCACAGTCATAGGGGAGGGGAGTAAGGGGAAAATGGGAGGGAGGGAAGATTGGGAGGATACAAGGGAGGGGATAACCATTGAGATGTAATATAAATAAAGTAATAAAATTAAATTAAAAAAAATAAATAAATTTATGAAACACTAAAAAAAAAAAAAAAAAAAAAAAAAAAGGATATAGCTGTCATGCAGTTAAAGAAGCCAGTCCAGGGGCTGGGGAGATGGCTCAGTGGGTAGAGAGCTTGGTGTATAAGCACCAGGACCCAAATCCATGATCTTAGTACCCACATAAAGTCAAACTTGACACCATGTTTCTGTAACCCGAGGTGTGATGTGTAGAAACCAGAGAATCCCAAGGACTTATGGTGGCTCAGTCTAGTGGAAATGGTGAGTTCCGGGTTCAGTAAGAAACAAGGTGGAGAGAGATTGAGGAAGACACTGTAATATGATCATCTGGCCTGTACATGCACATGCGTAGGTCAGCATACCAACACACACACACACACACACACACACACACACACACACACACAGAGCCCAATTCTTTATAGCCCCATGTGGTCTCTGTTTCCCATGGAGCCAATTGAACCTTAATTGAGAAAGTATCCCCGATTATGTGTCTTCTACAGGGTAGCACCATACCGGTGGCTTTTCTGCATGCATCTGTCCCAGAGTCTGTTCTCTAACCACCCAATTTGTGGCAACTGGTGCCAGGCATGGCTTGAAAAGCCTATTGGAATTGGAAGCCAGTAGACAATGAGGCACTCCACCTGCTGCCAATAGCAGAGTACTGATTAAACCTTGCACCAGAAATGGACTAGGGAGGCGGGCTATAGAAGAGAATGGCCTAGGTGATGCCATGATTCAGGTATCTGAGAAACAGGAAGGAAAATTACTCTAGCCATAGGGAAATTACATGGTCGGTATTGAGCACAACTAAATTATGAACTAGCCAATAAAAGAATATGAGGGGTCATTTGATGATTAATAGCTAAGTGTGAAAGCCAAGGGACCTCTCTGGGAGCTTATAAAGATGCTCTTGGCTTTTGCAGCCTGAAGGCCGAGAAGTTGTGACTCATGATTTAATAGTAAGAATAGCAGAACTACGATGAAGGATATGACTGGATGTGAGGCCACTTCCCAGGGCCACTGCTCTCACCCTGGTTAAGAAACAATGGGACCTGGACATATATGATGGTACTGGATTGTTGGAATTAAAGGTTTTCCTCTGTGCTGGCTCTAGCTCCCAAATAATGAAACAGAGATCTATTACATTTATTAATAAGCTTTAAGCACCCTAACTGGACAGATACTGATCTATTGCCGTCTATATTAGCCTGGCCTACTTCCTTGCCATGTGCCCCATGCTACCTGCTATCTACTCTCACTCTGGCCTGCACCTGCTCCATCGTTGTCCATATGGTGTCTCCTAATGGTCCCAGGACCTTCCTCCCGCCCCCCACCTCTTTCTCCCCCTAGGATCCCCAGACTGGGAACAGAAGTCCCACCTACTCTCTTCTCTGCTTAGTCATAGGCTCTTCAGCTTCTTTATTAACCAATCAGAGATAATTGGGGAATAATTTTTAAACAATATTAAGACAGGAGAGTCCTCAATAGAAATGACAATACCAGAATTTATCAGCATTTAGCTCAGTGCCTGTTCAGCAATTAACAATTGAATACACAGTAAAAACAAACAAACAAACAAAAACAAAACAAAAAACAATTGAATACACAGGGACACACCTTAATAAAATGTGAATGAATGTCACCTCTATACTGGATTGTGGCAACAACAACAAAATTAAATTGAATTGAATTGAGTCAACTGAAGGAGAGAGTCCTTCCTGTTAGACACCAGTGCTCTTCTGAAGTATCAAGACTGTGTTAGTTACTTCTCTGTGGCTGTAGTAAACACTATGACCAAGCCAGGCATGGTGGAGCACTCCTTTAATCCCAGCACTTGGGGAGGAAGAGGCAGGTGGATCTCTGTGAGTTCAAGACCAACCTTGTCTACAAGTGAGTCCAGGACAGTGCAGGCCCCGTTTCACAGAGAAACTTTGTCTTGGAAAAACAAAAAAACAAAAACAAAAAAACCCCCAAATACAAAAGCAAACAGCAACAAAACCCTACCGTGGTCAAGGCAACTTATAGAAAAAAGGGTTTGTCTGGGTTTAGAGGGATTAGAGCCCTTCACGGCAAAGAGAGATGGCTATATGTAGGCATGAGCGCTGGATAGGAAGCTCACAGGTCAGCGGCAAACACGAAGCAGAGAGAACAAACTGGAAGTTGGGTAAGGCTACATATGCTCAGCGCCTGTTCTCAGTGATGTAATCCTTCAGCAAAGTTATACCTCCCTATAGCTTCTCCAAACAGTTCAACCAACAGGGGACCAAGTGTTCAAATGCCTAAGCCTGGACAAGGGGGTGGGGGTGGGGCACGGGGAGCATTTCACATTCAAACTACCACAAAGATCCTACAGGGCTCCACTAGTTAGGGAGGCAAGTCTCCTTTATTAGAATCTCTGCTGGCTAACCCATTTGGTGTAGGCCCAAAGGAGTAGCAGGACCTAGCCAGTCTGGCTTCCAAAAACCAGGAGACTGTCAGTGGGACTGGATTGTGTAAGCCTTGCCTCAAGGGTAGCAGTTTTCAAAGTTAGATGCTGGCTGGAGAATCTGTTTCTTGTGGCAGTGTCTCCTTGGATACAGAAAGGAGTTAACATCCTATCAGGGCAGGATAAATCTATGTATGGCATGAATATGACGCTACATGATTTAGAGCCTAAATAAGGAACGGAAGATGCACATACCTCATAGTAAAATGGAATTACATTACTGTCATTGTCATGGATGCTTTCTAGGCAATAAAAGACAATGGTGGAGGACATATGGTCAGTAGAGATAACTGTTACTATGATGCTGTTGAGTAAAGCTTTAAGATATAGACCCATAAGTCGAGTTCCAGCATAATTAAGAAGGTCAGCGTTAAGTAGTTTCTGAAGGTCATGTGTGATCAGAGACACCGTTGCAGAGATTAACCAATGGATTGGATTGTGACACAAATGGGAGGATTGCAGCACAACAGCCACAGGGGTTCCACTTAGAAACCTAGACACCGGGAGATAGAATTTATCAAAAGTAAAGTCGAGAGCAGAAGAGCAATGAGGAGATCTGACCCACAGATGACGATGGCGGTTGTCAACACTACCCCAGAGCACCAGGAAGAAAAGCGATGGCAGGCAACAATATAACCATTCAACCCGCCAGAGCAAAAGGAGCCAGGAACGCACCATCGAGATGCTAGAGGCAAGATTTCTTCACGACAACTTCTATCACCCATGTTCAGAACTTGGTCAGTCTTCAAATATGGAACCCAGTGATGAATTGGTCAGATTTCCTGGAAAAAGATTTCCTCAAAACCGTGTCAGCTTACCAAGTGATGAGATCCCAACACTTCCTTGATGTAATCTATGAACATGGACTCAGTTAACCATGTGCAATGGAAACACTGAGTGCAAACATGTGAAGTTCGTTGGAGTTAAGGTCAATTGGACCCTAGCACGCGGATTCAAAGGGTCGACATGGACCCTGTGTTACACCAGGAGCATATGATACCTGGTGATACATGGGCGCTCAGGATGGCTTCAGGATTGCAGTGTGTCCACAGTGTCCATAGACTCAACCAGTGGTCCTCTCTCCTGTCCCCAAGTGTAAAATTGAGGAAGACGCATTTGGTAGCAGACCCAGCTTGGGTCCCTTGACCTGTGGATGAAAGTTAGTTCAATGGGGCAGGGATGGACAGAAGCATTCTGAAACTATACGCCAGTGCTGGGAAGGCACATCACCCCACCACGTCCAGCTTTTAATGGGCTCTGGAGATCCAAACTCAGGGTCCTCATGCTTGTACACCATGGCTCTCTACTCAACCAGCCATCTTCCTACCCAGAAACCTTTCTTGAATGAACGTCCACCATTGTGACTCCATCTTCCATAAGGTCCCTGCTACAGCTCTGCAGAGGAGAGTTGCTTTGCCCGAGGTCACATGCTCTTCCTCCATGGCAGCCTACGTTCAAGGATGAATGAAGGCTGTCACAGAAGAACACTGGAGTCTTACTGATTGCTGTGTCTTCTAAACAAAGGAAGCACTTTGCTCCTGGTAATTCATTAATACATTTATGTTTGTTGGGGCTGGAATCTGGTAAAGAATGATTGTCTAAGGGCTTGACCGACAGCTCAGTGGCTAACAGCATTTGTTATCCTTGAAGAGAACTTGGGTTAGGTTCCCAGAGCCCATAAGGCTGTAACCCCAGCTCCAGGGAGATCTGATGCCCTCTCTGACATCCCTGGGCACCAGGCATGCACACGGTATGCAGACAGACATGTAGAGAAAACACTCACATACATAAAATAAAACCTGTAAGTCTAAAAAAAAGCAAGGCTAAGGATTTCTTTTAAAAGAATGAATAAAATAAAAGTTGTAAGGTAAATAAAGAGAGGAGCCAGCCTGGTGGGGAAACCCTCCAGTCTTGGAACCCTGCTGGGGAAGGGGAGGGTTGAAGCTAAGGGATTGAGTGAGGGGAAGGAAGTAAGACTGTATCAGCCTTCACACCTCTGCTCTTCTCCCCAAGACTCACTGGGCATGTAGCAGCAGCCATCAGACGTTTTCATTGATATCATTTTGTTTTACTCACTCAAGTTTCATCTGTGATCCTATTTTTCATCAAAAGTGCATTCAAAGTGAAGATTCATTTTTAAACTGCTCTGCTTGTTTTTCTTTCTTTCTTTCTTTCTTTCTTTCTTTCTTTCTTTCTTTCTTTCTTGTGTGTTTTTATTTTTAGTTAGGTGTTTTGTGTCTATGTGAGAATTTGCCTTGTATGTGTGGGGCCCCAAGAGGCCAGAAGAGGGCATTAGATCCCTTGGAGTTGGAGATTTAGGCACTTGTGGGCTCACCAATGTGGGTGCTAGGAACCAAACTCCAGTCCTCTCTAAGAGCAACAAGCACTCTTAATGGCTGAGCCCTCTCTAGCCTCTACTAGCTGTTTTCTGTGACAGCCAGCCCAGTGCTGGAGTGAATAACATGCACATTTGCTAATCAATTGATGTCTAAGACAGCTCGGAAATACAGTTGATAATTCTTAAAATCTGGATGTGTGGCAAAAGTAGGCATCCATCCTACTTCCTTGGTTTAACTGCAGTGCCAAGAATTGAACCTAGGACCCAAGAATGCTAGGCAAATACTTCACCGAAAATACCGATTCCTGTGCACAGCCCTCTCTCAGACTCACACACATAATAAATACAAGTGTAATGTAAAAAATTCTAATTTTAGATGGGTCCAGTGATATATGCCTGAAAACTCAGCACTTAGGAGGTAGAGGCAGGAGAATCAGGAATTCAAGCATAGCCTTGGTTGACTATGTATCCAGCAGCAGGCCAGTCTCAGCTATGTGAAACTCTTTCTAAAGTAATACGAGCAATAAAAATAAGTGAACAAACAAAAAGTTCCTGGTTTATGTAAATGTGATGATACTCTGGGAATTTGGGGAATAGAAATCTGGAATTCCCTGGATTTACCAATCTCAGATTTTTAAGTTATAGTGCATTTTTTAAAAAGGCTTGTGAGGATTAATAAAAGTGCTAGTAAGCAAGAAGAGTCCTTATAAATGAGAAATGATTTATGAGGCCCCAGAAACCAGGAGTCAGTTTTTCTTTCTCATTGTGAGGTTTTTTTTTTTTTTTTTTTTTTTTTGAATGAGGGGGGCCACAAAGACGGGTAATAAGCTTTTCTCTCAAGCCTCCTTCCAATTGGTCCATTAATCATCCAGGGGCTGAGAGGTGTGAGTTGTGCATCAACCTTCAGGCTGATGAATTGTGCAGTCTGGGACAGGACAGAGAAACAAACAAACAAACAAACAAACAAACTCCTGTTTTCTGGCTCGCAAAAGGAATCAGAAAGTGGGTGCAGATGTAGTCATGCCTGGCAGAGATTGCATGTATCCAGAGCTGCTTTCCCTTTCTGTCTGCCTTCAAGAGGAATAACTGAGACCTGGTAGGCTCCAGATTGTAGTCTTCTCAAAGCTCGCCTCACCCAACATGGTCTGACCTGAGACTGATTCTGTCTGTATTTCTCTCTGCGTCTTGGGACCATCCTAGGATGCATGTTCCTTTCCTGAGCGATCTCCCAGGTTGTGTCTCTGTAAGGAATATTAGAATGAAGGTCAGGAAGAGGGCTCAGCAGGTAAAAGTGCTTACTATGAAGCCATGAAGACCTGTATTTAGGTGCCCAGAACCCACATAAAGCTAAGCAGAGCAGGGTGCATCTGTAACACGAACATTCCTTCAGAGAGATCAGAGGTGGAAACAGGAGCCTGGCATACACAGTGAACAAAAAACTCTGTTTCCACAAAACAAACATTGAGCACTGACCTCCAAGGTTCTCTAACCTCCATGCCTCCACTGTGGCATGTGCATGCCTGTGCACAAACGCACAGTCACTCACACACAGGCATGGTCACATATATATGCGTGTACGCACACACACATACTCACACAAATACATAAAATATATTAGGACTAATGAGGTGACTACCCCTTAATCTCGGGGTGTGTAATCTAAGGAAATCATTTTTATGAATATTAAGTAAAACACACCGGCTTAGGAAAAATCATGAATACCTGTAGTCCCCTGAAGATCCCAAAGTAACAAAGTAACACTCCATCTCTGAAAAGATACAATATAATTTGTCTATATTTTAATGTATTCCAAGAAGGCAATTTTATCTTACCAGGAAAAAAAGTCTTTGACATAAAAAAAGTTCTGGATTTAAATAATACTTCTATTAGATATTTTCTTCATGTTATCATTTTGAGCCGCAGCCCCATGTATAACCCAGGCTGTCCTGGAATTCCCAATGTAGCTTAGTCAGCCTCCTCAGCGCGGTGAGCCACTATGCCCTGATCAGGATTCCAGGGTTATGACTTAGATTACTCCTTTTGTTAGTTCAAATTTCTTATTTATAAAAGTGAAATACTAAGTCACGTGTGGTGGTCCATACCAGGTGCATACCAGCACTTGGGAGGTAGAGGCAGGGTGATCAGGAGTTCAAGGCCAGCTTTGGATACAGAGCGGGTTGGAGGCTGGATTGGACTTCATGGGACCCTGTATAAAACACAACTGAGGCCATCTTGCGTCCCCGCGTGTGTGCGCCTTATCTCAGCTGGTCTGCCCGAGACCCTCTGAGCGCGAACCCTAGTCCCCCGAGCGGCCCCATTTCCACTCCGACAAGATGAAAGAAACGATCATGAACCAGGAAAAACTCGCCAAGCTGCAGGCACAAGTGCGCATTGGTGGGAAAAGAACTGCTCGCAGAAAGAAGAAGGTGGTTCACAGAACAGCCACAGCAGATGATAAAAAACTGCAGTTCTCCTTAAAGAAGTTAGGGGTAAAAAATATCTCTGGTATTGAAGAGGTGAACATGTTTACAAACCAAGGGACAGTGATCCATTTTAACAACCCTAAAGTTCAGGCATCTCTGGCAGCAAACACCTTCACTATTACGGGCCACGCTGAGACAAAGCAGCTGACAGAAATGCTCCCCAGCATCCTCAACCAGCTTGGTGCAGACAGTCTGACTAGTTTAAGGAGACTGGCTGAAGCTCTGCCCAAACAATCTGTGGATGGAAAAGTACCACTTGCTACTGGAGAGGATGATGATGATGAGGTTCCAGATCTGGTGGAGAATTTTGATGAGGCTTCTAAAAACGAGGCAAACTGAATTGAGGCAGCTTCTGAAGAAGGTGATACTTGCAGAAGTTATAGGAGCTGCTCTTTTATATCGTGACTGCTTTTTAAAATTCTTTTGTTTATGGATCTGATAAAATCTAGATCTCTAATATTTTTAAACCCAAGTCCCCTGGACACTGCAGCTCTTTTCAGTTTTTGCTTATACACAATTCATTCTTTGCAGCAAACTAAGCTGAAGAAGCCTGGGAATAAAGTTTGGAAAAGGTTAATAAAATTCTTTGCCTAGTAAAAAACAAAAAACAAAAAACAAAAAACACATAACTGAAACAGGAGAGATGTAACAGGGCTGTCCTGAGGGTTAAGTAAGGGTTTGGATGGTCCAGCACAGAGCACTCCTTATCCTCAAAACTTGGGGGTGGGATATTAGCTGTTTTTCTTTTCTATTTCTTTCTGTCTTTTAAAAAGTATTTATTGGGACTGGAGAGATGACTCTGTGGTTAAGCATCCTTGCTGCTCTTTCAGAAGACCCAGGTTGGATTCCTAGCACCTACATGGTGGCTCACAACTGTTTGATATTCTAGTTCCAGAACATGTGCTACAATTTTCTAGTATCTGAGGCACTAGGGATGCAGATAAGCACACAGACATACATTCAGGCAAAACACCCATACACATAAAGAAAATATTTTTAAAATTAAGTGTGTGTGTGTGTTGGTATGCATGCCTGTGTGGAGCATATGGGGGGGGGTCAAAGGGCAACTTTGGGAGTAGGTTTCTGCCTCTCTGCATACCCCAGAAGTGGTGTCTCCTGTCTCTACCTTCCGCCTCCCTGTACGAGTGCTGGGATTGCAGACATGCAGTGCACCATCACAGACTGCTTCTTATGTGGGTCCTGGGGACAGAACTCAGACTTGCAGGTGAAGAACGGTTAGCTGCCGAGCTGTCTCCTTGGTGCCACCTCTTTCTCATGGATGCTGTTACAAAGGAGTCAGTTACCTTATCGACAGGCTGACATGCTGACCGGCAATGTAAAACACCACGGTGCTTTCTACTGCTGTCCCCAGCGGCTCCTATTCACAGGCAGTGTCCCCAGCCCACCCAGGGGACGATTTCAGAGAGAGAATCTTCAAATTCAAAGAACCTGGAGATTTGATGAACCCTGGAGGTGAGACAGATCCCCTAAACATCCCTAGCACTTAGTGAGAAAGAGGAGAGGTGAAAGCCCGTGCATCTCCCTTTCCTGCAAGGGAAGATCCAGTGTCCCTGGTCAGAAAGGTTAAAAGTAGAACAAAGCCTTTAGTAGACAGTTGGGAAACCAGCATGATCGTCACTTGCAGATCTTTCCTCAGCCTTACTTGAGGTAGCCTTGTTCTTTCTCCATTGTGAGGTCTATCGCCCTAGGGCAGACACCAAGAAAGGGTCAGAGGAGACAGAGCCAGGAAGAGTGTGGTAGTAACATTTCATTTGAGCTTCTTCGGGATTAAGAAGGCTAGGGTCATACTTAGCCCTAAACGGGGCAACTCTATCCCTCTCTCCAAGGCTCTGGGAAGAGGAAACAGAGAGAATATAAGAGCCAATAGTGGGGAACGAGCAGCAGGAAGATGCCTTCCGGATGTGACGCAGATGTTGCCTTTACGTGGTTACCCGAAGGAGAGCTGCAGGCAATTAGACCTGTCAACATCCATCAAGTGTGTGGGAGGGTCCCAAGAGGTCCCACCCCCCGCCCTTGCAGGATCAATGAAAGTTAATGTTTGCCGGGATGAGGGGAGGGGGAGGGGAGGGATGAGGGGTGGAGGGTGGAGGGCGCTGCTACCACCATCTGTAGTAGAGTAGCCACAGACACGTTACGTTGCCCACACTGCAGAAAATAACCTCACACTCACACTCACGAAAACAATTTAGACCAAGCAGGTCACACACAAACGAAGGCAAGGAGGTAGGAAGAGCTGTTTGTTGAGAAGAATGGTTTCAGCGCGGGGCGGGGGTACAAATGACTAAAATTTATCATACACATGTATGAAACTGCCAGAGAGTAAAATAAGGAAAAGCAGCAGCTGCCGCCACCACCAGAAATGAGTCAGAGGTGACCTGCAGAAACCTGGCCCTCACCGACAGAAGAGGCGGAAACCAGACCCCAGACCCCAATGTTCTCTTCCTTCCGCTAAGTGATTTTTTTTTTTTTAATGGTTTGCACGTTGATTTGGGAGACAAATACCAAAATATCATCTATGGCGTTACTTTTTCCTATTTTTTAAAGTTGTGTGTGTGTGTGTGTGTGTGTGTGTGTGTGTGTGTATGAGAGTGCAAGCAAGCGCCCATAGAGGCGAGGATAGCCTGGTGATGGAGTTACAGACGGTTGAGATATTGTGTAGGTGCTAGAAATCAAATCTCAGTCCTCTGGAAAATCAGCCCATGCTCTTAACCATGGGGCCATCAGTTCAGCCCCACCAGTTTGCTGGGTTTTTAAATAAAGCTTTTATTTTTTAATTATGTGTATGTATGTATGTTTGTACACATGGGTACAGTTCCCAAAGAGACCAGAAGAGGGCATTGGATCCTCTGGAGCTGGAGTTAAAGGCACATGTGCCACTTGGAAACCAAACTCAGGTCCTCTGCAAGAGCATGAACTCTGGACTGACAAGCCACCTCACCAGCCCTCATCTGGCTTTTTAGGCGCCATCTAATTCTTTGCAATCAGTCTTTCTGGTAACCATTGTGGCATAATTCACAAGTCACATGTGGTCAGACAAGCCTTTTTTTTTTTTTTTTTGCAGAAAAATACTTACTTAGAATTCTGGCTGTTTTCTCTAACTAGCACCTGCTGGAAAAATAAGAAAGAAAGAAAGAAAGAAAAGGCCTCAAACACAGCAACAAGAAACACACACACACACACACACGCACGCACGCACGCACGCACGCACGCACGCACACACACACACACACACACACACACGCTGAGAGAAAACAAAGCAAGAACCGCACCCCCACCCCCAGCACTGACTATTCATTGAGACAAGAAAGAGAAACACCCCACTCCTACCTGTGGTGATTGTTTGGTTAAAAATAAAAGTATTTTTCCTCTTAGTTCTTTTGTGACCATATGAATAATGAGGTGATTGAGCATGTGCAGGTGGGCATGCCCCTGCAGTGAGCTGAGAAGCAAGCATGTTCTCCACGGTATAAGCCTGCCTTTCCGTTTTCTCTGTCACCGGGGACTGAAAAGATTGTTGGCTTTCACTTCCCACTTAGCCTGCTTCCTTCCCCGACAGACACTCTGACCTTCCCAGGGCTGTTCTGGAAGATTCGAAGGTCAGCTTCCCTCTGCCTTCAGCTTCCATCTCCCTAGGGTGGAGGGGTCTGTGGTTGTTGCTGCCACAGCCTTCAGACGCGGGCTTTGTCCCAGCAGAAAGGTGACATTTGACACCTGTGTAGAGCAGATGACAAGGTAGCAGTAAGACCTCGCTTTTGCAATTCCCAGGGGCCGCCTCCTTCTGGGCACAGAAAACTAGGCCACAGGTTCAGAGTTGGGCGTTTTCGGGGGGGGGGGGGAATGAATGTATCTGAGGCCCTGGCAAAGAGATGAGACAAGGAGGTGTGTCACCTTCTGGAACGATCCTTAGACAATCCCGTAGGCCCAGATGTGCTCCAGCTCAACCCAGCTGTCCTGACTAACAACCTCGATGCCTGCTGCCTCCGGGTACCCTGAGCCTGCATCGTTTTCCCATGATTTCCTCTGCCCATCCCAGGGAAGCCTCAGTACCAAGCTCCTTTAAACAAGGTTCCTGTTACTAATTTTACTCCAAAAGGCACCACAGTGATTGACTTATGTCTCCCCGGGGATGACTTGGTTCTGTCTGGGGTCAGGGTGTGGCTGGCTGGATTTTCTTTATTAAGGATGGTGGGAACCCTCTTTTGAGCTTTGAAGTCTCTATTTTATTTTTTTACTTTACTAAGTACAAAAGGACAGGAAGTCTCTTTTTACTCCTCTGGGGCTTGCTGTTTTCCAAGGGAATGAAAAATGTACATGCTGTTAGACCCCCAATCCTGGGGCCAAGACTCTGCTGGGGTGTTTATACATCCCAGCAAAAAACATCTGCTGGCAGAACAGCAGCTGTGCTGCTGCCGCCGCCACCAGTGACAGGTTCACGGTAGCAATGTGAGCGCCTTCCTTAGAGGTTAAAACCCCCAAGGCTCTGTTTATGTTTGGAGGAGGAGAAATGCTCCAAAACTAGTAAGTGGGGATTTAAAGTCTCTTCGTCAGATGCTCCGCAGCCCACTAGCCTGGTGCACTGGTTCTCAGAAACCATGCTCAGAGGCAGATTGCTGTGCTTCGCGCCTAAGATTCCTGACTCTCCATTAAGCTAGGGAAGGGCCTGGGAATCTGTATTTATAATAGATCTGCAGGTGTGGCACTAATGTAGCTTTGCTGAGTTTAGGACCACACTCAGGGGACCACTGGCCTGGTGTGTCTTCAACTGCAGGGTATAATTCAGATATACCAGGGAGTGAGGATTCATAGCTTCTCACAATTCCATAATTACCCTTGTCTCCTAGAGCAAGCTACTTAGGCTTGCTGGTCTCAGTTTTCTCCCTTTGTTGATAAATCGTTTCTACGGAGATAATTTATATCAGGACCCTAAGCACAAAGTTGGGTAGATGGCACGTGCTTATAAGATGTTGGCCTCTCTCTCTATTCAACCCTTTTCTCTCACTGGCATTTAAAGAGTCAAATCAGGGCCGGAGAAGATGGCTTAGCAGGTGGAAGGAATCACCACCAAGCCTGCTGATGGGAGCTCAGTCCTCAGGACTGACACGATGGAAGGAGAGAACAGACTCTGAAATTCACACATGTGCCCCTCCCCCTGAAATAAAGTCACACACACACACACACACACACACACACACACACACACACACACACACAC
>OU015751.1:45290263-45302457 GCA_907169655.1 Acomys percivali
ATCCCACTATTTCTTAACACTGTTGCCCTAGGACCTAATGCACACACTCTGGGGGATGCGTTCAAGTTATATCCAATACACAGTACCATCCTTTAGCAAGAATACCAGTAAAATCATCCAAATGTTATATGAGAACAGTGGTTGGGTCTCATCTCGTACACAGCACTGCTAGTGTAGAGTGGCCTACTTCCCTGAAGATGCCCTGTGATTTGATTGAAAATTCTTCCTAGCTTGGTAACCTGTAAGCCAGGTTTGCTGTCCCTTATAGATTATGAGAACTGTACCATATAATATGAATGACTCAGTTCTTGTTACAGAGGGTGGGCTTATAAGTAGGAAACCTGGCAGGCACATCAGCCCACTGGAGCCTGGCATAAAGTGCACAGCAGGAAGTCCTTAGTGGGTTTTTTTAAAAGAAGTAATTTATTATATCTTTTCTTTGGATCCACACAGATGCCTGAGAAGCTATGCGGTTCTCATCTGTCCTCATGTCACTCATCTTGGTGGCCTGGACAGCTCTGGGGAAGAGTCCACTTCTCTCCCTCAGCAACACAGGCTCAGGCATTTCCTGCTTTGACCAGTGACCCTAAAGGAAGTGACGTGTATAGCTTTCGGACAGACATTTGAAGAGCCAGCATGTGACCATTCCTGCCCTTTCCCCTTGTTTCCCCTAGTGATCATATTCCATGACAGAGCCACAGGCCATTGGGTGCTGGTATTTGCTCTCATGGCGTAACTGAATGTGTCCTAAGAGCTACACTTCTTCTTTATGAAAATAAGAAATAATGGGGGCAAGGTTCGAATCCATACATGGTTACTGTAAGGTCTGTCACTTCTTAACCAGATGCTGGCTTCACCCAATTTAAGCAGGAAGCAGAAAACAACTGGTTGAGCAGGAGTATAAGGAGTTCAAGGTCAGCCTTGTGTGTGTGTGTGTGTGTGTGTGTGTGTGTGTGTGTGTGTGTGTGTATGAGAGAGAGAGAGAGAGAGAGAGAGAGAGAGAGAGAGAGAGAGAGAGAAGCAGCAGCCACCCTGGGACCAGGGTGCTGGCAATTCTGATGCTTTTAACATTGTTTCAGAGGGAGAAGGAGGCCTGGGAAAGATAAGGAAGCTTTCTGATTATTTTTAGAAAGCCAACACAACATTGTACCAAAAATCTTATAAAGGCAGCATTGAAAAAAAGAAAACCAACATCCAATCTCATTTAAGGGGTAACAAATTTCAAATCATTTTTTAAAAATGTAATTCAGTAAAACATTAAAACATACCAAGTGAAAAGCACTTTTGAAAAATCAAGTAGAGCTCCTTACCACACACACACAGTGTGTGTGTGCCATATTAAGATAGGTTAAAGGAGGAAAGCGTATACTGTCTCAGAAAATGACCCAGCGACATACGCTGGTTAATTTTTTGGTCAACTTGACAGAAGCTAACATCTGTTGATATTTTGCCTCTATCAGGACTGACTTGCAGGCAAGTCTGTGAGGACATTTTCTTGATTTAATGACTGATGTGGGAGGTCCAGCCCATGATAGATGGTGCCCCCACAGAGAGTGCGGCCCTGGGTTGTATAATAAAGGAACCTGCCCATGGGCCTGGAGAGTGAGCCAGGAAGCAGCACTCCTCCATGGCCTCGGCTTCAGTCCCTGCGCGCTGTGTTCCCAGCCTGACTTCTCTTCACCAAATAACCCTTTGCTGTAAGGTTAAAAAAAACAAAAACAAAAAACAAAAAACAAAAAACCCTTTCCTCCTCGAGTTGCTTTTAGTCACGATGCTTATCACAGAATAGAAAGTAAGATACAACATTTCATGAAACCCACTCCCTAGTGTGACACACGCAGCCCCACTCTGAGAGATGGCTACTTTCTTTGCCAAAGAATAGTAAGTACTATATTTTAAACTCAGTCAGGGCTGCCTTAGGGTGAAAAGAAAAGACCCTAGAGGTCAGGGCTCTCAGGCTCAGCACTGTTCCAATACACACGTGCCAAGCACACCTGCAGATAGCACAAAAGCATGGCTTAAAAAAAAAGTTTCCCGGAAGAAAACAAAGAAAATAAATCGAAATGGTATTAAAACAGAAAGAAATCTCAAATATGCATCAAGTTTTAAAAAACAAGGGATATGTACACAGAACCGCAGACAGCAGAAAGATACAAAGATAGGAAAAAAAATTAATAAGCACTGAATTGGCCCCCCTCACTGAAATGTTAAAAACAAAACCAAACCTGGTCAAATGCTTGAAATGACAGGTCATTTGCTTGTTTGTTTGGAGACATTGTCTCACTAGGTAGCCCAGCTTCTCCTCCAACTCATGCTACTCCTGACTCAGTTTCCTGAGTGCTGGGATTGCAGACACACTGCCATCTTGTCCCACTGAAGTAATAGTTTCTGAGACAATGGTCGTTGTTCAGTGAAGGACAGTGAGACTTAGAGATGGGGGTCAGGAAGGCCAGTGTGTAGCTGCCCAGCTAACGGCCAGTGCCCTCCCTTGGAGCAATAGTGTACCACCCTGACATTGTTTCTCTCCTCTTTGACTTCTAATGATGTGCAGACTTGACATGCTTGTCACCTGGGCATCATGCAGATCAATCCAGATTCAGCATGCTAAGTAGGTGATTATAGGATGGACGTGTTCTGAGGCCCTTGGAAAGTCTCTGCTACAAGCATAGACATCGCAGAGAGTAGGTACTTAATCAAATCTTGTTAAATCCAGGCATGAGTGAAACTCTTCCTGAGTATTTCCCAATCTGCCTCCAACACACTAGACACAGAAATAACAGAATCTCTATTTATTACAATTCCTGCAAAAGGGGAACTTCTACATATGAAATTTCCAAGACTTGAATTAGTAATCAAGGTCTGATGTAGCCCAGCATTCCCAGAACCACCACTTGGCTTTTCCACAGGGATATGAAATTTAAAAAAAAAAACAAAAAAACAAATATATGGGGGTTGAGGGACATCTAGGTTGTTTCCAGATTCTGGCCACTACGAATAAAGCTGCTATGAACATAGTTGGGCAGATGTCCTTGTTGTGTGATGAGGCATTGCTTGAGTATGTGCCCAGGAGGGGTATAGCTGGGTCTTGAGGTAGCACTATGTCGAATTTTCTGAGAAAGTGCCGGATTGATTTCCAGAGTGGTTGTATGAGTTTGCACTCCCATAAGCAATAGAGGAGCTGCCCCCTTTCTCCACATCCTTGACAGCATGTGCTGTCACAGGGGGGCCTGCAGAAACCGATGCACCAACCAACGACCATTTATGGAGATGGCCTAGACCCCCTGCTCACATGTAGTCCATAGGCAGCACAGACTCCATGTGTGTCCCATAATATGAGGAGCAGGGGCTACCTCTGACTTGGATTCTGTTGCCCACTCATTGATCACTTCCCCCTGTTGAGGTGACCATGCCAGACCACAGAGGAAGAAGATGCAGACAGTCCAGATGAGACTTGATAGGCTGTGGTCAGATGGTAGGGGAGGAGGGATCCCCTTTCTGAGGACTAGGGGAGGAGCAGAAAAGGTGGGGCCAGGAGGAGATGAAGAAGGGGCCTACAATCGGAATGTAAAGCAAATAAATTAAAAATATATAAAATTTAAATAATAATAAAAATATGTGGGGGCTACAGGTCAGGCAGGAAGGAAATTTACTAGTTAATTTTCCGTTGCTGCGATGAAAGAGCATGACCAAGGCAACTTCTAGAAGCAAAAGTTTACATGGGGTTATGGTGCCAGAGAAGAGTCCGTGACATGTGGAGGCAGCAGCAGGCTGCAGGCAACTGGAGCAGAAACTGAGGCCTCCCATCCCCAGCCGAAAGCAAGTGACAGATGAGCAGGAGGGATGGTACAAGGCATTAAAACCTCAAAAGCCCGCCCCATGGGCCACACCCCTTATATCTGCCCAACAGCGCCACCAACTGGGGACCATGTGCTCCAACACCTAAGTCCGTGGAGGACATATTCATTCAAACCACCGCAGAAGTACACCGTCCTTGTGGAGGAGGCTGACCAGAAGCATGGTTTTCACTCCCGCACACAGTGGGGCTGCCACAAGTAACCATACTGAGTACCTGTTTTCTCGCTTGTGCCCTTCTTCCGTATGTCACAGAACCTTCGTCTTCCTTCCTGTCCCTTTTGCTGTAAAAGGGGGCTCTGTGGGGCTGGATGTGTTTGAGAGTCTCACTGTGAACCAAGCTCCGCACTATGGGGTCTCATCCTGAGTTACAGAGAGCCTTCCTTCCCCCACCCATCTCAGGAGCCGCTGTATTGAGGCCCAACCTAATAACTCCGGCTTTCTCTTTCCAGAATATTCTGGGTTGTGCAGCCTCAAGAGGGCTTTGCCTTCCCTCCACATGCCTGCAGTGATGACTGGCTGGCTGCAAATGCTCCGGGTGTTTTCCCACACCAGCTTCTCTTGGGGTGACTCCGTCAAACTCAGCTCAGCCCCTGTAATTGAGACGATCCACTTAATTAACTGTAATTAGGTTCCCATCATTTCCAATAAATGTATTTGCAAAACACCGCTTGGTGAGACACACAGCTTCCTATCGGTTAAAAACTTTTTTTGGGGGGTGGGGGGAGTCCTATTTAGTTCCAGGAATTTAATTTACTCAGAGACGTCATTGCCCAACATCATGTCTAAATGTTTTAGACTAAATCTTTTCAACCTGACACAATGGGCTGTAGAACCAAGCTCCAGTTTCCCACGTGGAGGATGGAAGGTGCCTGGGCAAACAGCTGGCTTGGCCTCCACCAGAGTGGCAGAATTAGTGGCTGAACCTCAAGGCCTCTACTTCTGGGATCAGCCCAGTCCCCACCAACAGCTTTGTTAATTAAACTGAGCAACTTGTATTCGCAGATGTCGAATCATTCACCAAAGGTTGACATCTTGTCTTTCTAAAGCCATGTAATGGATGATGCTGGGATAATTTAGCAGTGAAATGACATTTAGCTCTCCGACCTATATAAGACAGAAAAGAAAAGCAGGAGTTTGACACCGATGCTTTGCGGAGGATACATCTTTAAGAAATTATGGGAAAGAATAGTTTCATTTAGAAAGAATTTAAGTCCCCACCCCCAACACGTCATGGTTTAATATCAGTTATCCAATTTTCTTTGTGCTACCCTCAAAATTCTTTCTGAGAAGTTAGCTTCAGTCTCCTGCTTTGTTTCACAGCCTGCACTAGATTAAAACCTCCTTCTCTTCCTTTTGTCTTGTTCGAGAATGACTTAATTAGCCAGCGGAAATTAAATTTAAGAATTAAAGCTCTCTGCATAGATTTTTCTCAAGCCCCTCAACCTGTGGGCAGTATTCACGCACTCTGCACTCTCCTACTGAGCCTTTGCCTCCCGGCTGGGCTGCAGGCTGGGTAGCGGGATGAGGTGTGGTCAGGGGCGCATTAGCTTGAGGAGCAAGCTGGTGTCATGAGCTGTCCTTCGGTTCCTTTGGGGGAAGACTGTATTGTTCTGAAGTTCAGAGTCTTGGGAAGAGGGTGAGAAATGTTCCCAGCCAGAGAACAAAGTGATGTCATTGGGAATACTGCTGATAACTGTAGGATTAAAGACTACGCAGCTCCAGTTATATGCTGATTGTCCTCATCTTGTTTTGATTTATTGATTTGTTTTGTGTGTGTATGTGCTTGTATTGTGTATATATGACATATGCATATGTACCATATATGTGTGTGAGTATCCTCACACCTATGTATATGAATTTAAGTCCTCATGTTTTACTCCACACGTGTGGAGGTCAGAGGCCAACCTTGGGTGTCATTCACTGCTGCTCTCTCTCTCTCTCTCTCTCTCTCTCTCTCTCTCTCTCTCTCTCTCTTTCTCTCTCACACTCTCTCCTCTTTCTCCCCCACCTCTCTCTCCCTGCTGCACACACCAGGCTAGTTACCCCAGGACCTTCTGGGAATTCTCCTGTTTCTGCCTCCCCTATCACTGTAGCAGCCTGGCAGCATAGACAAGCCACAACTAACTGGCTTTGTGTGGGATCTGGGGATGTGAACCCAGGTCCCGATGTTTATGTGGCAAGTGCTTTACCCACTGAGCCATTGCCTCAGCCCATTTCACTTTAAAGAGATGTCTACAGGTCTGATTCTGCTGCCCAGCTGTACTCTCTACAGTGCACCCTCCTCTTAATGAATGCAGGCACTGGGATGTGTGATTAGGGATCATCCACCTGGTTCTGATTGTGGGTTCATTTCTTCTTCTTCCTCTTCCTCTTCTTCCTCTTCCTCCTCCTCCTCTTCTTCTGGTTTTTGAGACAGGGTCTCTCTGTGTAGCCTTGGCTGTATTGGAGTCACTTTGTAGACCAGGCTGGCCTCGAACTCACATCGATTCTCTTGCCTCTGCCTTCCGAGTGCTGGGATTAAAGGCATGAGCCACCACCGCCCGGCTTCATTGCTCTGTTTTAGGAAGCACTCCAATCCAACAAATGGTTCATTGTTTTCTGGCTTCTCTTTTCTTTTTCTTCCTCCCTTTTCTTTTCCTTCCCTCCCCTCCCCACGACTCACCCCCCCACCCCTTGCCCTGCCCGTGACAGCTTTTGTGTATTGAAAATGCTAATAGTTTTGCTACTTGGGGACCAAGCTCTTGAAGGATTGGGTTGCCAACTCCTTTCCTCTGCATTTCTTCTCCAGATCTTTGCATAAAGTTAGACAGGCACCTTTAGGGACAAAGTCCTGTGACTACTGGAGAGGCAGTCTGCAGTCCCTTTAAAAGATGGTTCACATCCACTCTGTGCTGGTGGTCCTTATTGTCACAGCTACAAATCTTTGGAGCACATTAAGAGGAAGCAGCCAAGACCATTGAGTCAACCTGACCTAGGTAACCTAGAGTCAACCTGGCATACTAGAACCTGAGCCGAGGGCCACAGAGGCCACACCAGGAAAGGAGATGATGTCAGCACCCAGGCCTTTGTTTCATGACTCTGTGCCCTGGATTCTACTGTTCTTTGGGACACAGTTCAAACATAAACGGAGTCAAAAGGCTTCCCACTACCTGGCAGTATAAGGCAATTAAACTATCACAAGGCCAGGGGTGAAGAAACTCTCACAAAGCTCTGGGATAAGTAAACATGGTTAATAAGACACTGGAAGAATGTTCTACAGGATGGGCTGGAATCTCTCCTCACTGGAGGGTTTAGCCTAAGGGACAGGTTTGCAGGTACTGCCCCCAAAGCACACCAAAACCAGAAGACACTTTGGCAATACGGACCAAAGGCACGAGTCACAGCACTTTCCAGCAAACTACTCAGGGACTTTGAAGTCATTCTCCTTGTCTGTAAATGACAGGGTGTGAGGGAGGATTAAACGGTGGTTTGTAAAGTGTTCAGCACAGGGCACACGCAGTAAATGTTGCCAGTGATTTCAGAATAAAGGTGATAATATTTTCCCTTGTAAGAGGAAATGATGAGCACGTAGATAAAGAAACAAAGATATCTTTTTATCATACTTTTAAAAGTCAAAGTGGAAAGTTGGAACCAACTTGATGTCCAGCAAAGGAGAATTAAAGAACAGGCCTTCTGGTATGTCTAGGCAGTAGAGCATTAAGTAGCCATGTGAAAGGACAAAAGGACATTATTGCCCAGAAAGATAGGCATGGTTTTTTTTGTTTGTGTGACTTTTATCTTTTAAAGACAGCTTTTCTCTGTGTAGCCTTGGCTGTCCTGGCTTTGTAGACCAGGCTGTCCTCAAACTCAGAAATCTGTCTGCCTCTTCCTTCTGAGGGCTGGGATTAAAGGCATGTGCCACTCCTATCCAGCCATGAATTTTTAAAACAGAATTTTATTAATTCTTTGAGAATTTCATCAATGTGTACAGTGTATTTTGACCATATTGACCCCTACACCTCTCCCTAACTCCTTTCAGACCACCCTCATCCCCATATCCCCATCCCTCTCCAATGTTGTGCACTATTTAATTATTTTTACATAATGTACTGAGTCCAGTTTGTATTGTCGGTGTACAAATGTGGAGCCATGCACTGGAGTCTGGTTGACTTGCCAGGGGCTACACGCTTAAACAAAATGGACTCTCCCTGATCTGGAAGTCCTCAACTCCCAATAGCTCCTCAGCTAGGGTTAGAGACTGGCAAGCCACAGCGTCCCACCCTGCCTCGATGACTTGGCTTTGGTCAGGCAACCACAGTTACTGTGAGTTCCAGAGCGCAGTGTTGGGAAACGGGGGTGGGGGGGAGTGATGTCGACGTCCCGTTTGTGGCTGAGGATCCCACAGATACTCATTCCCTGCCTTTGGCCATATGCTTTTAACTTTCAAAAACACTTACAAAATATTAAATCCTTTTTAAAAAAAGTTTGTGCCCCCCCCTTTTTTTTTTTTACTGATGTTAACCACGTACATTTTATGTATAGATATAGGGATTGCTTTAAAAACCTGGAGGTGATTTGTAACCCTGCGTTAACAAATTGACCTTTCAGGGAGAATTAGATTAAAAAAAATTCTTTTCCTTTAAACTATTATAAACAACAAAGGCAAGCATCATGTGAAAAATGTACTTATTTTTCAAATTTCTGGCTTTCCCATTTCTTATTCTTTTCTTCAGTTTATTGGGTCTGCGCTACAGGGCACCATAAACAGGCACAATTCATTAAATAGTTGACTAACAACATTTTTTGAGTGTTGACTGTGGCCAAGGCCCCAGTCTGTGCACTTGATGTACAGATAAGCCAAATGGACAACAATGCCCTTTAGAAGCTTTAACAGGAGGGGTGGAGAGATGGCTCCCCAGTTAAGAGCACCGACTGCTCTCGCAGAGAACCCAGGTTTGACTCCCAGCATCTACGTGGCAGTTTAAAAATCATCTGTAGTTTCAGTCCCAGGAGATGGGACACCCCCATCTACCCTCTATGGGCATCAGGCACACATGTGGTACATACACATATGTGCAAGCAAAGCACATGTAGTACTGTTTTGAAGCTTAAATTTGAAGCTAGGCACCATGGTCTTGGGATTCCAGAGCCTGAACCAGAAAGATGGTGAGATCCTCTCTTCTCTCTCTCTCTCTATCTCTCTCTCTCTCCTCCATCTCTGTCTGTCTGTCTCTCTCTCTGTCTCTCTCTGTCTGTCTGTCTCTGTCTGTCTCTCTGTCTCTCTCTTTCTCCCTCTCTGTCTCTCTGTGTGTGTGTCTCTCTCTCCCTCCTCCTCTCTCCTTTCTTTCTTTCTTTCTTTCTTTCTTTCTTTCGACAGAGTTTCTCAGTGTAGCCTTGGCTGTCCTGGAATCACTTTGTAGTACAAGCTGGCCTCAATCCACCTGTCTCTGCCCTCCAGAGTGCTGGGATTAAAGGCCTGTACCACCATGCCCAGCCTCCTCTCTTGATAAAAACAAAAGCATACATTTAGTGCCCTGAACCTCACAACCACAAGAGGCAGAGGCTGCTGCAGGGATCTGGCGTAATTCTCAGTCTGCTCAGAGGTAACCTGCTGTGACAATACTGGCCATTTGCACTTCGTGGCGAGTCATTTCCAGAGAGCAGATGATCTACCCTTGAAGGGAAAAGGGCTGGGAGAGAAAGTGAACTGAAGAGGAGACACAGGTGGGGGCATCCTGTTTCACAGCTTCCAACCTCCACAAAGCAAAGGGCAGGAATGTGGGCTGGGGTGGGCGGGAGCCCAGATGAGCCACACAGACTGTCAAGTGGCGGATAAACAGAAAGCAGGGTCAGGCTCCTCATGTTTTTTGTTTCTAGGCAGTTCTCCTAAGTCTGGAGACAAAGGCTACCTTCCGTCCTCTCCTTTGTCTTCCTTCTCCTCTGGCTTCCACATCTATAGTTCAAAACAATCTCATCTTTTTAGAGTCATTTGTAACATGATCTCTGTCTTTTTTAAAAAAATATTTTATTTAATTTTAATTTATGTGCGTTGGTGTGAGGGTGTTAGATCTTGGAGTTACAGACAGTTGTGAGCTGCCAGGTGGATGCTGGGAACTAAACGCGCATCCTTTGGAAGAGCAGGCAGTGCGCTTAACCACTGAGCCATATCTCCAGTCCCAATGATCTCTGTCTTAAAGCTTGATTCTCCACACACCACGTTCCACTTGACTCCCCAGTTGGGGAAGTTCTTGGGGTTCTGGCATCCCCATGTCTCTTGACATTTCTCTATGTAATTCCTATTCAATGATTCAGTTTTACCTTGTCCTGGAGCATCCCACCTGCATCCCAGAGCATCACATCACATCTGCTTCCCAGAGTAGATGCTCATTAAGGTCTGGTCTCTCTCTGTGGGTCTTGTTATGGCTTAAAAAGATGATGCAGGCATAGAAAATAATCACTATTAGCCTAGAGAGATGATCAGTCATTAAAGACACTAACTGCTCTTCTAGAGGATTCTGTCTGGGTTCTATTCTGTACCTACAAAGCAGCTAACAGCTGTCTGTAACTCCATTTCCAGGGGCTCCACTGACATGTTCTGGCCTCTGTGAACACTGTATACATGCAGTACAGATGTATGCACAGGCAAGCACCTATATACATAAAGCAATGAGATACAAAATGTAAAAAGACTTTCATTTTTTACGGTGGCACTGTTTGGCTAACCTAAGTGTTCAGTAAGCATTTATTAACTGAACTGAGTGAATGGATAAGTGAAGGCACACTTTACAGGATTTCCTTTGGCCATCCAGACAGATGGCCAGAACAGGCAAACCAGATCTCCTGGCATTGTGCTGTCCCATTCCTGTTCTTCCCTCTGGGCCATAGGACTTGGGCAGAGGTGGGTGATGTCCTGGATCTGAAAGAACTTGAGACAATGGGATGGAATTTAATTAAAAAAATAACAGAGGTTCAACTTGGTGATCAGGCTGGCTGGGCCAGGCTGATGAAATAGTAATTGTGTACTCCTTTTTAATTTTGATATATAGATGTCAAAATAATGTTTGATTTCCTGAAGGAAAGAGAGAATGAGGAGAAAGTGAAATATGAATGGATGGAAAGTGCTCCAGAAGCCGGGTGTGGTGGTGCACGCCTTTAATCCCGGCACTTGGGAGGCAGAGGCAGGCAAATCGCTGTGAGTTTGAGGCCAGCCTGGTCTACAAAGCGAGTCCAGGACAACCAAGGCTACACAGAGAGACCCTGTCTTGAAAAACAAAAGGAAAAAAAAAAGTGCTCCAAATACTGGCTAAGTGTTTATCAGTAAATTTTCACTGCGTACTCCATGAAGTCATTTCTCCCCAGTCTCAACTCATCAGTCTTTGACAGCTTCTGAACTCTAGCAGGGAGACAGTTCTGAGCCCCTAGCATGTCTATTTATAGACTATTAAATATAAGAGAGCTGTCATTATAGTTGCTGAAGTACATTTTCTCACTTCCTATAAGCTAAGTATACTCTGCCCACTGTGTGGTGTTCTAATCCCTTCCCCATCCTTGCTGTACCCACCACCCTAGCAACTAGACACCATGGAGGGCATGACAGAAGGCTGGAAGAGCAGCAGTAAACAAAGTGAGTGAGTGGCAGCACGGGCGAGGGCAGACGGGTTAGCTCTCCCACTGACTTCCTGAGTATTCCTCATCATCGTCTCTCCTCGTGCCCGGGGTTGTGAAGTCTCATGCCTAACTACTCTAGGCAGACAGAGTGACCACTGAAAATAGCTACATTTGTAGAAGCCCAGCCCAAAGAAAGAACAAAGAGCTAAGACTATCCCTAAACCAGCAGATTTGATCTGAATTATTTTTCAGATAGCTTGCATTTGTATGCTGTTATTTATCGTTGTTTATTTCCTGTATTTTAGGAGGTCCAACAATAAGAGCACCATTCAGAGAGAAGATGGCAGACGTCACCATCTAAAAAGTCCCTGTCCTAACATATCCCACAGCAGTGTGTGGTACCCAGTCAAAGAGAGCTGTTTAGCTCCCTTCTCTCATTTTCTAACTCTGGAGAATTTTTCCTTTCTGGAACTTTTTTGTTGTTTAGGTTCCCATCAAGAGAGAATAAATTAGAGGCTACACACCTATGGAGTGTTATGTAGTGATTATTTTTGTTTGTTTGTTTGTTTGAGACAGTGTCTCATCATTTAAAGAAGGCTAGCTTTGAATTCACAGAGACCCACCTGCTTCTCCCAAGTGTTGCTATGAAGGTATGCACCCACATACCTGCCCCCATGTACTGATTTTTGATAATTACAAAAAGACAGAGAGAGAGAGAGAGAGAGAGAGAGAGAGAGAGAGAGAGAGAGAGA
>OU015751.1:45303230-45318059 GCA_907169655.1 Acomys percivali
TGTGTGTGTGTGTGTGTGTGTGTGTGTGTGTGTGTGTGTGTGTGTGTAGTACCTCCAAAGGCCAAAAGATGGCACCAGATATCCCTGGAGCAGGACTTAGAGCTGGTTGTAAGCTACCCTATGTTGGTGCTGAGAACCTAATTCAGGATCTCTGGAAGAGCAATACTCACTCTAAACTGCTCGGTCACCTCCACAAACAAATTGTTTTTTTGTTTTTTTGTTTTGTTTTTTTGTTTTGTTTTCTCTTCAACAGGGTCTCTGGGCTGAGGCTTGCTGAGAAGGTTAGGCTCTCTGGCTAGCCAGCCTCAGCAATGTAAGCATATACCACAACATCTGACCTCCGCCCCCGCTTCCCCCAACTCTCTCTTGCCATCTTATGTACGATGAAGCAGAGTTGAGAATCATCACAGTCAGGTCTTGTTTTGTCCGGTGACAAGGGTTCTCTCCAGTTATTGCTGCTCTGCTCACAGAATTCTTATCCCAGCAAAAGGAGTGGACACACCCCACATGCAGAGTCGTGCCGTGCTTGTTGACCCCCTCGCATGGGCAGAGGGTGAGAGCAGGCTCTTATGTTACCCACTTCCTATGTAAAAATAGCTCCAGAGAGCTTCAGCGGGATTGCCACTCACCCAGGGAAACCTCACCTCCTTACTATAGATCCTTGGAAAGGAAGACAGAAACATCCCAAGAGGGCTTCCAAACACCTGTCCCACTCAACAGCAGTCCCAGGGTGAAGTGTTTTTTTTTTTTTTCTCCTCAGCCATGAGCTAGGCTTTCATATCTTCGCATTGTGTTTTATGTGGTGCTCTGCCTCCTACACGTAAGAGCATGTGTGAACAGAGCCTCTCAGTTCACGTCCACAATGCAAGAATTTCCCAGGTCTGGTGGGCACACCAAGATCATGGCCGCGGTGCCCAGCCTCTTTCCGGGTGCTGTTTGTTCTCCTTCTGCTTTTCCACAAGCCGCCCAGATGCCACTTTGCCAGGGCGGGTTGTTCAGGGGAGTTCCGACCGACGCTGGTTCCCGCTGAGGTCCTACTTGACACTAGTCGGTATGGTCCACACTTGACTCTCGTCTCTGCAGGTCATTTGTGATGAGCTTAAAAAGCTTCTCTTGAACGATTGTGGAGTTCTTAGGTTCCATTTGTGTCTTTTGGAGAGATGCTTCAGCTGCTGGACCTGGGGCAAGCCCTTGCCTTCAGAACTGTGTTTTCCCACTGTGCTTATGGAGCACGCTGCCCTTGCCTCTGTAAGCTGTCTCATCCTCCGAGCCTTCTCTCTCTCTCTCTCTCTCTCTCTCTCTCTCTCTCTCTCTCTCTCTCTCCTCTATTTCTATCTCTATCTCTCTGCCAAGTCACCTAGAGAAACTTGCTTTCCACTTTTAAAAAATTTTATTCCCTCAATTCTTTTTTATTCTTTGTTCCATTTTCATGAATTTTTTAGTCATTAATTAAGAGAAACCAAAGAATTGACTCACTTATTTATTCATTTTCTGGGCATAGTCCTCTGGGACTGAGGTAAAGTTAGGTTATGTCCCTAAGACTAAGTTCGCTCTTGGGGCTCCTATCGTCTTCCCATTGTCCTGACTGGTCTGCTGGCAAAGTTTGATCTATGACCCTAGGACATATGTGACTGTGGCTCCACTGTTAACTCATGAACTAGTCTATTCATTATTGGCCCAGCTTTCAGATTCCATAGCCCTCCAGTTTCCCTAACATAAAAACATAAACATTGTATGTATTTATGGAGTAACATGTGATGTTTCAGTACATTTACATAGTTTAACCTCAGTTCTGCCCCTGACCCCTTTACTGCACCAATTAGGAAAGCGGGAGCTGTCCCTCTTTCAGCTGTCTTGACTGCTATAACAAAACATCTCAGACTCATTTATTTATAACACGGACCTGGTGGTGGTCTAAGTTTCCAAACGCCGCCCCCCCCCCAGTGATTAGTTCCTAGCTCATGAATTTTGGAGGAACATTGATATTGGGACCCACACACGAAGTATGGCAAACAGGCATGCAGTGAGAATTATCGGTCTGCAGAGCAGAGTCAGGCAATTGTTATTAATAACATAAACTTATACCAGCAACATGAACATAAACAGGCTCTTCCATGCTAATCTTAAATTTGTTTACAATGTTGTGAGGCATAACTTTTCTGAACTCCAATTAAATATACTCTGGGCTTGAAATATTCCCTACAGGATGTAACTGGAATCTTGGCTTGCCCTTAGCCTGCATGAAGCCAGACGAACCGCTCACCCTTGTCAGAGAGTTTAGTGGCGACACTAGGACGATCATAGCGTTACCTGCACAGAAGTTGTACCCAGTGCATAATTATGAACTGACTATTAGAATTCTTCCCCTATAAACTTGAACTCGAAGACGTGTGACATGTGATTAGTTCCAGGCACTTAAGTTAAAATGTTACAAAGTTGAACTAGAGGCTAGAGAAGCCACAAGTAAATCTCAATTAAGAGGAATCAAATAGCATGGAAAAAAAAAAAGCAGAGGTGGAAAGAAGTTGTGGATCATATAAGATGTAGTCTATGACCTGAGCCAAGGAGGAAATTACACAGATCAAGTTCAGGCTATTTGTATCTATAAAATAAAGCAGTTTTTTTTTTTCAGAGATAACCTTTTTCACGATGAATTATGGTATTTTGAAAGTGCATTACATTCCTTTACCATAAGCACAAGTGCTAAGGGTTTAGCTACTGATTTACACCCCCTAGTGTAGGAGGGAGGAACTACACTTCAACTCCACTACACCTGGCCCTTTCAAATACATCAACTGAAACAAGAGCAATGATTTGAACAAACCCGATCAATAGCTTAATCCCAGATGCAGCAGTCATATGCAGAAGAAAGGAACATTAAAAAAAACAAACAAACAAGGCCACATGATCCCTCCAAAAATTATCATTTCCACAACAACAGCTTCTAATGAGAGTGTGGAGAGTGAAGTCCTGAAGAAGTCAGAGAAATAGTTGTGATAATGTTCAGTGAAAGCAGAGGGGACACAAGTGAACTCCTGTGGTACTCTGAAGGAGAACTGTGTTCCTCCCCCGCTGAAGTCTTGGTCATTTGAACACTTGGTCCCAGTTGGCCCTGTCCAGGAGGTTTAACTGGCTTGGCCTTAGTGGAGGCCTCACTGAGGGTGGGTTTTGAGATCAAAAAGCCTCCAGTACATCCAATTTGCTCTCTCTTCTTTAACCTTGTGGTTCAAGCTGTGAGCTCTTGACTCTTTTCTGCACCCATCATGCCCGCCTACCTCTGTGCTTCACTACCATCACAGACTCGCCCTTGGTTAGCTGAACCCAAGTAGATTCAAAGAAAGAAAGAAAGCACGTGGGGCACGGATGGAATGAAACAGAGGACCTAAAAGGAGACCCATCGCTGTACACATACAGTTGACAAAATTATAAAAACTACACCAGAGAAAAGACAGATGCGGTGCCAGGAAACTGAGTATTGGCACGCAGAAGGATAAAGTTAGGTTTCCTATTCTCAGCCTGTATAAAAACCATCCAAATGGACGAAAGAACCTGATGCTAGATTTGAAACTGAAATTATTGGGTGAAAAAATGGAGGGGGGGAGGGGACGGACATTTTAAGGAATGGGATAGGCAGGCAAGAACTTTCTGAAAATCATTCCAATCACTAAAGAAATATTGCCAAAAATCGGCTAACGAGATTGCATAAAAGCAAAAAGTTTGTACACAGTAAAGAGACAGCCAAGCAAAGAGACAGCCTATGTAATGGAAGGAAATCTTTGCTAGCTAAATGTCTGACAGAAGATTAATATTTAGAATATATAATGAGCTAAAAATACCACAAATAAGTATACTAAATGCAACATCTTTAGCTTTCTTACTCTAGCCAGCTGGCTATCAATTGAAAAACAACTAACAACAAACCAACAATCAAAAAATTATAAGGCATGCTTAAAAGCCAGCGAGGAAAAGGAAGGCTGTCACAAACTGCTTCTGGGACTGTAATTAATTCATCCAATATGTCAATCAACACAGATGTTCCTTAAAAAAAAATTGCAAGCCTCAAGTGATCTGGCTATTTATACCTGAAGGAGTCTAAATTTGCATATTGTAGACATGAGAGATGCCGCCTACACATCGGTGTCCATTGCATCACTAGTCACAACAGCAAAGTTACAGTGTCAGCCTGGATATGTATCTATAGACAAATACAGTTGAAGTCCCTTTTTTTTTTTTTGGACAGTGGATGGAACTGGAGAACATCATATTGATCACTGTAGTTTTAAATCTAGCTTCACAGCGCCAGCATCCTCGTTCTATCCGAATCTGGTTCTGCTACTTCTTCCATTTCTTCAACCTGTAATTTTTTCCTCCCTCCTTTAGCATGCATCGAATTTTCTGGTAGTGAAACATGGGGTTCCAGGCAAAGGGAATTCCTGAATATAGGCCTTTTGTGAGGCGAGGTTTAAGGATGATGGCATGCTCTACATCCTGTGAGAAGGCCTCAGGTTTTGCGTGAGCCTGTGCCTCTGGAGTGTGAGCTTTGAAAGTACTTCTCAAGGTGTTGGGGGAGTGATTCCACAGTTAAGAGCTTGGCTATGAAATCTAAAGGCCGCCTCATGGATTAAACTTTAAATGTTTCAAAGATGCTCTGTTGGCCATAGTAGTGTACAAACTAGATCTTTGTTATATCATTTAATAAACACCAGCAGCATAAAAGTAACACTTCAAAAAATCTCTTAGGGAAATTTTTTTATACTAGGATGCCATTATGTTGTGGGTGTTTTTTCCTTTTGTCCCTCAGCTGCCAGAACAACTACCCATGAGACTCACTAAATATTATACAAATACCTAGGCCATACAGTTAGGCTCCTTTCTAGGTAGCTAATAATTTAATAACCCATTCAGATTAATCTATACTCTGCCATGTGGCTGGTTACCAGACTCAGGCACCACACATCCATATTCCTTACATCTTGCCCTCTGAATCTTGGCTCTATCCCAGAATCCTTTCTGTCTACTGGATGTCCCACCTACTACTTCCTGTCTAAGCTATGAGCCATAGGCTTTTTTTAAACTCATAGGTGTTACATTCCTACAATACACAAGAGATTCCTTCTATAGAAAACACAGCCATAACATTTCTAGTACATGAACAACACACAAGATTGACCTCTGGCCTCCAACACCTCTGTCTCTTACAGCTTCTGTGCCCAATCTTAAATACTGAGGTGACCCTCTTTGCAGTCACTAGAGTTGTGAGGACTGTCCTCTATGCTCCTGTCTCCAGAGAATGAAGTTCCTAATCCACTAAAATGAGCAACAAACACAAACAGCCCTACACTTGGGAGTCCCTGGAACCGCAAGGATTTTCTCCTGGTCAGAGACCAGCAGTTTCCTTCTCTCTCCCCCACGAAGGAACAGGCTGTAAATAGTTACATCCATGTGAACCACACGGTCACCGGCACAGCATTCGGGGCTTTGCGGTGGAAGGCAGGAGCTGGTGTGGGTGTTTCTCTGACATAGTGGGGCTGGATTTGGCCTGTGGGCTGTGGCTTCCCAACCCTCCTTTCAAAGCCGGAAGCTGAGACTTGTGTACCAGCAGCAACAGAGCAGCAGGGTGAGGTTTTAAAATTTCCTGTTCACCTTGAATAAAGCTTTTTTCTTTCCTATTATGTGTTCTCATGTTCCAAACCTGTGAAAAGTTTTTGCCCATCTCATCAAAATCTTTAGACATTCCTTTAATGGATTGCATTGTTGGGTTGAGATTTTCTTCTTTGGAGATGTAAAGAAATGAATTTACCAAGTGCTACAGCCAGGCTCTCCACCACACTCTGCATTTTGTCTCTCTCACACATACATTTGTAGAACATACATTAATGGAAAACCTTTCTTTCTATAAATATGTAATTATGCTAAAAGATATAAAACATTAACAGTTGATTATGTGCATTACAATTAGCAATTATTCTTGTTTGTTTTGTTTTGATTTGATTTTTTTTGAGAGTTTCTTGTTTAGCCCTAGCTGTTCTGGAACTCACTCTGTAGATCAGGTTGGCCTCAAACTCAGAGATCTGCCTCCCAAGTGCTGGGATTAAAGCGTCTACCATCAGTGCCCAGCTCAGAAAATATCTTTTAAGTGTTTTTAAGGGCTACAGAGACAGCTCTGGTGGAGGAGGACCCAATTTAGGTCACCAGGACTCACATAAAGCAAGCTATCTACTTGCTCTGTAGACCAGGCTGGCCTCGGCCTCCTGGGTGCTGAAATTAAAGGTGTATGCCACCACTCCTAGTACCACTGTTCTTTTTAATGCTCTTTTTGATGTGTGCATGCATAAGGAGACCAGAGGCCGGTCGATTGTGCTGTTTCTCAGGATGCTGTCTACCTTTTTATTTTACCTTATTTTTTGAGAAGGGACACAAATGACCCAGAAATCATTGACCGGATGAGGATGGTTGGTCAGCAAGCCCCAGGGAGATGCCTGTGTCACCCTAGCAGTGCTTGTATCGGAAGATGGCTTGTTTTATGTGGGTCCTGGTGACTTAATTGGGGTCCTCCACCACCAGAGCTGTCTCAGCAGCCCTTAAAAACATTTAAAGATATTTTCTGAGCTGGCCAGTGGTGGTTCACATTTTAATCCCAGCACTTGGAAGGCAGAGGCAGGCTGATCTCCAAGCTTGAGGCCAGCCTGATCTCCAGAGTGTGTTCCAGGATATCTAGGGCTACACAGGGAAACCTTATCTCAAAAAACCAAAGGAAAAAAATTAATCTAAATTTTGGGTAGAGAGTTTGTACTAATTTTATCTTCAGAAATCTGAAAACAATTCCGGCCTCCTTTTCAGTATTCTCTATACTAGAAGGAGAAAAGGGGAAAGAATTTTGAGGAGCCTTGGGGTTCCAGAAGAGGTGCTGGAAGGGAATCTGAGGGAAGGTTGGGAGTCCATACCGGACACACTTAACCATAGCATTGCGCTTCTTCTTTGGAGTTCCTCAAGGGAAAACTCAGGCGGTGGGAGCAGAAGTGTCAGGATGACCTTCCCCACTTCCTGTGTTCACAAGAGAAAAGATCGCTTTAACTATTTGAATGAAGGAAGATGGAATTCAGAAGGAGCTCCTGGCTGTAATTTTGTTTTTGTTTTAAAGAAATACTAACATTACTCTCCTTTCCTTAGCTCAAGCTGGTTTCACACTAAGGTGCTAATCCCCAAATCGGCATTTTTCCAGAAGGTTGTGGGACATAGAAGAGATTGAGGGACCTGCACTTCTTCGTGCAGTTCAATCAATACTTATTACTGCTTCCTCACGGATGACCTCTGCTCCTGGTACAGGCCAATCATAAACTAACTCAGAAATCTCATCCTTTGGAGAAGTGCCTGCTCTTTAGGGAATATTATCTACTCTCTGGGAAGACTACCTACATCTTGGGAACACTCTAGGCTGTGGGAACACTATTTACCTTGTGAGAGTACAGCCTATCTCTTCAGAGCACTTTCTAGCCTTTGGGAGTACTTTACATCCTGGGAGCACTGTCTATTGGAGAACTGTCTAAGCTTTGAGAACTTTGCCTCCCACAGAGATCTTCATCCTTGGCCACACATGACTCTCACTGAGGTATCTCCTGAAAACTAGTGATGCCACCACCCCAGCCCCAACAACTGGCTTCAGATCTCAGGGGCAGAAGCTGATCATGATAGTTACCTTTAAAATCAATCAAGTGGTGCTAATATGCAGAGGAGATTAAGAATGGTCCAAAGAGGATCTCTCAGTCATGACAATCCACGTGCTGTGTGCTATGACAGGAATGCTTATGTTAGTCATGGCCAAGGAAGCAGAGCGCAGTCTTGCCTTTGGAAGAGATGTTTTCTGAAAGAGTCACACTAGAAGGGATGCATGGGCTAAATCTCAAAGAACAAGGGTGGATAGTTTTGTTTGTTTGTTTGTTTGTTTGTTTTTACCAAGCCATACAAAAGGGGGCATGGCAGGGTTCATTCCACCAAAGGAATGAGCCATGATAAGGCAACATAGTGTGAAGTGTCAGGGTGGACCCTGAAGCTGTGTTGGGAGGGATGGGCTGCTTGGGTCAACAGAACATGACACCACAGCTAGGCAACTCAAATACCAGAAATTCATGTGTCACAGTTCTAAAGGTGGAATTTCTAGCTTAAGGTGTCTGAAAGATTGGTCCCCTTGTGCAATGATGTTCTTGCTACATCCTTAGCCTCTCTGAAGCAATAGAAAGCTTCAGTGTCTTCCGTGTCTTTAGCTGGCATTTCCATGAGATGACCATTGTCATCTTCAACTCACTATCCTAGTTTGCTTTCTACTGCTTTGATAAATACCACGACCAAAAGCAATTTAGACAGGAAAGGATTTATTTCGTTTCACACAGTCCATCACCAAAAGAGCTCAGAGCAGGAGCTCAAGGCAGGAACTTGAAGCAGAAACCATGGAGGATCGCTGCTTACTGGCTCACTCACCAGATTCATGCTCAGCTAGCTTTCTTATATAAGTTAGACCCACCTTCTTACAATGGGCTGTGCTATCCCATGCCAATCATCAATCCAGACAGTGTCTCACAGACACAGTGTCTTAGTTACTACTGTTCTATTGCCATGAAGAGACTCTACAACCAAAGCAACTCTTGTAAAAAAAATTGTTTAATTGTAGACTTTTAATTTAATTGTACAATTTTAGAGCTTAGTCCATTATCCTCCTGGCATCATAGACGCATGCAGGCATGGTGCTGAAGCACTAGATGAGAGTTCTACATACTAATCCATAAATATCAAGAGAGAACTTGGACCAGGCAGTGGCTTTTGAAACCTCATAGCCCACCTACTTTGACGCATTTACTCCAACAAGGCACCACCTTCTAAGCCTTCTAATCCTTTCAAATAGCACCATTCTCTGGTGACTAAGCATTCAAATATATGAACCAATGGGGCCAGTCTTACTTAAAACACTGCACATGGTTACAGATCTTTGTGATCAAGGCAATTTTTCAACTGAGTCCCTCTTTTAGGTGACTCTAGTGTGCTAGCTAGTTTTATATCAATTTGACACAAACTAGAGGGTTTTGTTGTGGTGGTGGTGGCGGTGGTGATTTTGGAAACAAGAGTCCTCAGTTGAGAAAATGCCCCCACCATGTTGGCCTGAGGACAAGACTGTAGTGCATTTTTTTTTAAATTGGTAATTGATGGGCATGTAGTCCTGGGTCGTGTAAGAAATCAGGCTGTGCCAAGCTTGGAGAGCAAGCCAATAAGCCACCTTCTTCAATTGCTTTTGGTTCAGTTCCTGCCTCCAGGTTCCTGCCCTGTTTGAAGTTTTGCCCTGACTTCTGGTGATGGTGGACTGTGATGTGGAAGTGTAACCTGAGGGCAAACATTTTCTTCCCAAAGTTGCTTTTGGTCATGTTATTTTTATTGCAGCATTAGAAACCTTGATGAGGACATTCTATGTTGTGTCAAGTTGACAACCAAAACTAACCGGGACACTCAACACACCCGCAATAAGTCCCTCTGGGCTGGAGATGTCTCCACTTGTATTTTAAACATTGCTATTCTTGGCAAATCCCCTCCTTCCTGTCAGTGCACGTGGGCTAATTTTGGAGGCCCACAATCCAAGGTATTTTGGCTGCCTCTCCTGCACCAGTGAGATGGCTGTGGCACTGGCTTATTTCAAGGCTACTGTGTAAAAATGTCAGAAGCCAGAGAGTGAGAGACAGCAAGTGTACTGTCTTGGGGAATTAGTGGTCAGGGTTTTCATCAGGAGAACAGCTATGTAGTAGTAGAGATGGCTCAGGGCTTAAGTGTGCCTGCTGCTCTTGCAGAAGACCCAGGTTTGGTTTCCAGCCTCACATCAGGTGGCTCATAACTTCTTGTAATTCCAATTTCAGGGGATCCACCTCCATGGTCTCTTGAATGCACATGCTACATTTACCAACACACAGGCCCCCACACATACAAATATACTATGGCAAGATAAGATAAAATATATAAAGAGAAGAGCTAAAAACATTTTAACCTTCTCCAGGAGATCCTAAGCATTGTAGACAGTGGGGATGCCTTTGAGCACAGATTTCTTTGTGAAATCTTTAATGGGTTCCTATAAATACTAGTGTTCTTTTGACCTCCTCCTTTGCACAAGTAAACCCGGCTGAAAGCCCATGTCCCACAGGTCAGTGGACTAGGAAAGCCCCTTGAGTGTCATGTGGAAGAGGGTTGGAGTCAGCACAGCAGGAGTTGATTCTGACTCAGCTTTATAGCATTCAGGAAGTCATTTCGCAGACATGGAGAAAGAGGGATTCTTCAACCTGGTGTGTGTGTGTGAGTGTGTGTGTGTGTAGGCCAGAAGACAACCTCAGTTGTGTCATTGCTCAAATATCTTCTACCTAGTTTTTTCATTGGCCAGATGCTCACTGATTTTACTAGCCTTGTTGGAGGATGTTTTTGTTCACTGTGTGTACAAATGATGATTTCTTTACCCAGAGATCTGGTTGCTGTCCAGATGTAGGCATTGGCATTTCTATGAAGCATCTCCTGTTTCAATGTTGTATAAAATTGCTCCCCATCACTTCTGATTGGTTAATAAAGAGCGAACAGCCTGGGCAGGAGAGTTAAGGTGGGACTTCTGATCCCAGTGAGGGGATCCCAGGTGGAGAGGAGAGAAAGAGGGAGTCCCCGTGAGGTTATGGATGAACAAGGAGCAGTCAAATGGGGACTAAGATGGCAGGTAACGGGCCACATGGCTGGGAAGTAGGCCAGGTCAGCACAGCTGGGTTAGAATAGCTCAATTATCTATCTAGCTATAGTGCCTAAAGCTATAATAAATATAAATGTCTCCGGTTGTTATTATTTGGGAGCTAGGACAGGCATTAGAAAGCCATTAATTTGGGACTGGAGAGATGGCTCCATGGTTAAGAGCACTGCCCACTCTTTCAAAGGACCTGGTTTCAATTCCCAGTACCCACATGGCAGCACACAACTGTCTGTAACTCCAGTTCTATGGATTCTTGACATTTTTGTACCAATGCACATAGAATAAAAATTTTAAAAGAAAGCAAGAAAGCACCTTAGTTTTTACAAACCTGGCTCTCCAGAGAACCCCAGAGTTTCTCCTGCCTCCCCCCACATACAGCCCCTTGCTTTGTGATGACAAGCATGTACCACCCACCGCACACCTGGGCTGGCTATCTATTTCTTGAACATGGCTTTGGATGGTCAAACTTGCAAGATCAAAAGCTTAAGGACTACGCTCCCAAAGTTTGGTCTTCATCCTCAGAGTAAGTTAGACAATCTGCCTTTAAAGCTCCATGCGGCACCCCAATTCTGGTGTTTTTTTAAAGGCCTAATTAAACCAAGAACATTTGATGGTCCTGCCACCTGAAGTTAGCAGTCCATACTTGAGCTGGTGAACTGACTAAAACAACCACCCTTTCTGCTTTTTTTTTTTTTCCCCCTCCATGGCCCTGTAGCCAGAGCTCCTCCCTTCTGTCTTCCTGCCCTCCTCCCCCCCCTCCCTCCCCCCCATGTTTGCACAGGAACTGTAATCCACAGAGAGTTGCTAGATGCAAGCAGCTTCCACCAGCTCAACTTCTCAACAGCTAGGGCCAACAGGCTACAGACGTTTTTCCCTTCTCAGCTACTGTGGCATCAAAGACGAACGTCCCCCATGGCAGTGGGTACTGTTTGCCAATTTGTGTAGGTAGTCAGTTGTCTTTTTCCCTGCCAATTTTATTGCTGTCATTGCTGTTTTAAGGAGAGGAGCTCATGTGTCAGAGGCTGGCCTTGAACTCTTGGTATTTGTGCCTCCACAGGTGTGCAGCACCACACCCAGCTTATTATTCTCTTTGACTAAAACTATTTTGAGTCATTTGTTTGACGACTCCTCCTCTAGAAACAGGTGGGGCAATGACTAAGTTAAGAAAGGACCTCACAAGGCCAACCAACTCTCCTGTTAGTTCTGAGAAAACTGATAGGTATAAAAGAATGTGCTAATGGTGAGACCAAAGTTTTATATATACATGCAGGTTTATTGGGAGCAGTGGGGGATGGGAAGGGAGAGAGAGAGAGAGAGAGAGAGAGAGAGAGAGAGAGAGAGAGAGAGTCACAGGGAGAGGGGGAGGGGAGAGGGAGGAACCAAGGTGTCTGGATTATATAATGAACGGCCTCTGGGAGAGGGGAAGCACCACCCCTGGGCTGGAGAGGCCAGGGCAGAGGGCAGGGTATGCCAGCTGCGCCTGCAGCAGGTAGGCATCTAACAAAAACAAAAAGTTGTTTCTTCAGTAACAATCACCTTGTTTGACCAATGCTAAGATAACCAAGGAGTGTTCGCTCCACATTTCAGTGCTAGGAACATAGAACCCGAGAAAAATGGTTCCATGTTTTGTAAAGAGAAGCACGACATTGAGAGATCCATGGGAGAATGGGGAAATAGAAGGATCCAGAGGGTCCTAGAAACCTACAAGAACATTATGACTGGCTGATCTGGGCCCAGGGGTCCTGCTCAAACTATGGCACCAGCCAAGGACAATACGGGCAGTAAACTTTGGACCCCTACCCAGATCTAGCCAATGGACAGGACATTCTTCACAGTTGAGTGGAGAGTGGGGACTGACTTTCACATGAACTCTGGTGTCCCATATTTGACCACGTCCCCTGGATGGGGAGGCCTGGTGGCACTCAGAGGAAGGATAGCAGGCTACCAAGAAGAGACTTGATACCCTATGAGCATATACAGAGGGAGGAAATCCCCCTCAGGAACAGTCATAGGGGAGGGGAGTAAGGGGAAAATGGGAGGAAAGGAAGAATGGGAGGATACAAGGGATGGGGTAATAATTGAGATGTAATATGAATAAATTAATAAAATATTAAAAAAAGAGAGATCCAATAATGTGCTCTGAACACTTTAGAGCCAAAGCATCAAGACCTGAGTTTGAGGCCCAACATCAGTGTAAAAATGACAGATGCGGTAGTGTACACTTGTCACCCCAAGACAAGAGGCTCCTTCAGGCTCATTGGCCAGCCTGGCTAGTCTAATTGGTGAGCTCCAGGCCAATGACAGACCCAGTTTCAAAGGATGTGAACAGTGTTTCTGGGTCTGAGGCTGTCCTCTGCTTCATAGGTACACACAGATACACATACAAACACACACACACTGACACACACACACATAGAAACACAGACACACACACATCACACTGACACACATAGACACATAGAAACACACACATCATAACACATACACACACACATGCACACATACACTCAGACATGATGTCCCATACATCCTTGCTGTACAAGGCAAAGGAGAGTCTCATGTGCTCCTAAGAGACCTGAACCCCAGTAACCGAGCCAGCGCGTTTCAGAGTATACCAGCTTCCAGAGGCCCCGACTGCAGGCTCTTTGAGAACTCTGAAGTTTCTTTTCACACCTCTGCTTTTCTTTCAGAGGGTAGATAGCTTCACTGCTCTGCAACGTTCCAAGAACAAAGCTTTGAAAGAGACAGACACCTAACTGTGGGCCTACGGGCAGCATGCAGATGCCCACAAACTTAGGAGGAACAGAGTTCCTGATTCTCGAAATGAGCAGGAAACTTGAGAACCACTGTGGCCATCTCCCTGTCCTGGGACAGGAGTACAAATACATTTAGTCAGTCAGGCTAATTTTAGAGATTGCAAGATCTGGCAGTTCTGTGATTCCCTCAGAAGGGCACCTCAAGTCACCTTTGCAAGCAATTCTTTGTTTCTTCATCTAGTCTAGGTGCCCTTTGCTGTAAGCCCTCTAATAAGCATTCAATAGTTTTGATTGTTCTCAGATTTATTTTTGAGGTTGACTAGCACACATTTCTTAGTCTTTTCTTCAAACCTTTGAAAACAGTTTTTAGACATCTAACAAATCATTAGTTTATTGCCGCCTCTTAGGATTTTATTTCATACTATTTCTCCATTGACAAGAGTCCCCTCATCTATGTTTCTCCTTGGCCTTATTTTATAGTGGTGGTTCACAGGCACACGCCTGTAACCCCAGTACTTGTGAGGCAAATGTGGGGGACTAGGAATTTGAGGCCATTCTGGGTTACATAACAAGGTCTTGCCTTAAAAATAAAGCCCCAAAACCTCGGGGCTATGGAGATGAGTCAGCATTTAAGAACGCTTGCTCTACAGTTATGACTAGAGTCCCTCTCTCAGCACCCACAAGGCAGTCTAGGGGTCTCATGGACTCCTGTAATCTCCATTCCCAGAGGAACAGAGAAGGGAAGTGAATTAAAAATAAATAAACAAAAAGAAAGGACATGACTGTTCCTAGGTATGATAGTGAAGAAAGGTTATTGTAAATTAAAGAGGGAGCACGGCCAGAGATAGAGACACCTGAGAGAGTCCATTGTGGACACAACCTCGAGTCACGTGAGTAGGAGAGAGGGGAACCAGATGCAGCAGCCAAGAGGGTAAAAGGTTAAAAAAAAAAAAAAAGGATGGGTAACCAAAATGGCTGGATTATGAGGAAAGGGCAGCCTGACCCTGGGAGGGACTATAGAGGGAAGGGTATGCCAGCCATATCCTGTAACAGTTAGGGACTGAGGAGGCTTTCGGGAACCTAGCTGGAAGGTCCACTTTGATATGTTAAATAGACACCTCAGCCCTTCAGCCATTTGTCCCAGGGTTATGGTGGCTTCCTGGTTCCTAATCTAGCCAAGACAACACAAGCCTTAGAGTTAGGAAGAGAACCCACTTTGAAAGAATCCGCGGAGAACGATAGAATTGGGTCTCTGACATTCTGTTTTGGCCTCTCTCTCTCTCTCTCTCTCTCTCTCTCTCTCTCTCTCTCTCTCTC
>OU015751.1:45320414-45356553 GCA_907169655.1 Acomys percivali
AGAGAGAGAGAGAGAGAGAGAGAGAGAGAGAGAGAGAGAGAGAGAGATTTGATGTCTTGTTCCTTCCTCAATCTCTCTCCAACTTGTTTAAAAACTGTGATTCTTCTCCTCTTCCTCCTCCCCCTTATCATCATCACCATCATCATCATCATCAGCAGCAGCAGCAGCAGCAGCAGCAGCAGTAGCAGCATGTGTGTATGTGACATGCTTGAGGGCATATGCATACCGTAGCATGTGTGTGGAGGTCACAAGACAAATTTGTGGAATTGACTTTCTCCATTCACATTAGTGTGGTTGTGAGGGTTGAACTGATGAAGTTGGGCTTGCAAACCACCCCTTACCCTCTGAGCTTTCTTGCCACCTTTCCCTTTTATTTATTTATTTATTTTTCAGACAGAGGAGTCATTCACTCAACTTGGGGCTCATTCATTCAGCTAGACTAGCTTCTAAACAAGCACTGGGGACCCTCTTGTCTCTGCCTCCCCAACATTGAAATCATAGGTACATGTCACCATACCTGGCTTTTACATGGGCAGAGGATTTGAACTCACGACCTCATGCTTGCATGACAAGCACTTTATCAACTGAGCCATCTGCCCAGCACTTTGAAGCACATAACATGTCAAAGTGGGCATTATTGTTTTACAGCAAAGGAAATTAATTTACAGATTGTGCAACTGATGTGTCACACAGCAGTATAAGCAACAGGGCATGATTGGAAGGCAGAAGGCAGGTATCTTATGTGAAAGCCCATGTTGTCAGCTGTTGTGTATCCCCCTCCCCCCAAAAAATACCCATCCCAGTATGTATGTTGTAGGTAGGTTTGTTTTCTTGTACAACATTTTGTGTTTATTCATCAAGGATGTTTGTGTTTATTAAGTATTACATGTTTCCCATTCGCGTCCAGGAAACAACTTGGGCCTTGCTGATCGTCTCTGCTTTGCATCTGCTTTGGGAATTAAGTACTGGAGTTGGTCCTTTTTTTCCTATGCTCTGCTTAATAAAGAACACAGCTAAGAACCGTTGCGGCAGTTTGTTCTGGGATGAGGGTTTCCCCAGGACTTGGCTACTTTAATGTTAAGCCTGGGACAGATCCTCATGTAGCTGGGACTGGCGAGTGCCACGTCTTTAAAGCAGTCTAAATTTTATAATGAGAAGGCCAAACGTTCTAGGACAACATTTTTAGAAACTTAAATAAAATTTAAAAAGATTTTGGAAAAGATATACAAGTGGGTGAATAAACAATTTAAATACATCTTTCTTCACATCTTGTGAGCCTAGGATCTGGTTAAGGTTGTTCTCATAGCATCATAAAGAGTAATTTGTGGCTGCTCTTCCTCATGACAACCTGAAACACAGAAGTCACATGCTAAGACAAAGAATGGGGACTGGGAGATGGTGGTTTGGCCCAGACAAGTCAGCTTGGCATCTAAGGATGACGAGCGATGAAGGATGTAGGCTGTCGCAATGAAGCCCAGACTCCCATCCTCTTCAGTTTTTAGTCCTAAGCGTGTAACACTTGCCTGGACACAGATGGTGCTTATTTCACTGTGTTGCAATGACTTGTTTATTATTTGTTCCCTCTGCTAGACAGGAAGATCATTGAGGACAGCATGCGGTAGTCTGGGCCATCCCTGTTCCGTGGTCCTAGGTCACCGACCCTTGAAAGCATCTTGGGCTACAGAGGAACTGTATTGTCTCAACCATTCTAGATTCAGAACAAAACTGTGGCTTTTGGAGCAATTTCTCGAGGCATCAGGTTTTCACGTGGGCACGGGGGGTGAGGGTGGGGTTGAGGGGGCGGGGGGCGGGAGGGCTCACTCCTCCTGCCATAGTGAGGCTTCCTGCTAAGCCATTTCCAATCTTACCTGCCTCTGGGGCTCTCTCGCCTCTCCTCCATCCTCTGATCCACCTGCCTTCTTGCTTATCTTGCTCCTGGATCTCACACAGCCCTAACGCATCCTTATCATTTGGCAGGAGTAAGAAAGTAATTTAATTCAAATAAGCGAGGAGGCTCTGTAGGAGACCCTCCAAGCATTGGCATCTACACGTAAGTCATGGAAAGGTGGTAGGAAGGACCACGGAACGTCGCTAATTTTATAATGCATTCCTGCCCCTGCGAAGCAACGGGCTAGCATGCATCACATGTCCAAATGAATTTGTGCTCCAAGATTAATTATCATTTCCAGGCATAGGTAAGGTTGTGGTATGGTTGTTTTATGTGCCCACAGTGTGGACAGGAGGCAAGGTCTCTGGAACTCTTAAGGCTGGTGTCCTTGGCCATCGTGCAGTCTTGAAGCCTTACAGCCTGCCAATGTCTGCCTCCTGGAACGGCGGCCTTCTCTCATTTTTCTGATATTAACCACACTCTAAGGGAAAAGTATGGGCTTAGCTTCTAGAGAAAGGCCCCAGTGCCTGGAGACAACAGCTGGGAGGAAAGAAGAAATGACAAGCAGCATAAAGCATGGCCTGGGGCTTCTTTCTATCACTGGGGGAGAAGATACCCATTTATAAGTGCTATTAAAGCCTGTGGTTAGATTTCACCAGTATAAATTATTCACCGAGAACTACTAAGGGTTTTCCTCCCTGCAGGGTGAACAGCTGGCATTTTGCAGTGACTAGTCTTGGTAGTCTGGTGGGTTTTTTTTTTGAAGATTAGCGCCCTCTGGGGGTTGAAGTGAGAAAAAAAACCCAAAAAACAAAAAACAAAAAAACAAGGAGGAAGAGTGTTTGCCCTTGCTTCCTCTTACGTAGTGACAGAAGCTGAGGAGCCTGGGAGAAAAATATTTTCTAGTGATAGCCTGAATGTGATGTATCATGTGACCTAGCATGTATTTGACATTGCTTAGGCTAACGTGGCCTCAGCAATAACCCTTCCAAGGGGTAGAATGTCCCATGGAAAGGTTTCCAGCGCAGCTGGAGAGCCCGGTTTACTTCCTGTGTTTTCTATAAGGAGGTATGACGGGCAAGAAGACTTGAGACTAAAACTGAATGTGGTGATGCGGGCCTGAAACATCTAGCACTTGGGAGGCTGAGGCAGGTGGACCGTGGGAGTTTGAGGCCAGCCTCAGCTGCATAGTAAATTCTAGGACAGTGTAGACATCAGAATGAGATGCTGCCTCAAAATGAAAAAATGTAAAAGGCTTGTCAAGAAGACACAGTGGGCAGTGGTGGTGGTGGTGCACGCCTTTAGTCCCAGCACTTGAGCGGCTGAGGCAGGAGGTCCTCTGCCAGTTTGAGGCTAGCCGGAACTATATATCAAGCTCCAGGCCAGCCAGGTCAGAGCTACAGAGTGAAACCCTGTCCTGAAGGAGAAGGAGGAGGAGGAGGAGGAGGAGAAGGAGGAGGAGGAGGAGGAGAAGGAGGAGGAGGAGGAAGAAGAAACAGTATAACAGAATGGCTATATGGCTCCTGCCAAACATCCCCTCAGTGGCTGGGGAGAAAGTGGCCTAGCATTTGTTAAGCATTCACTCTACGCAGGAGTCAAATTTACCTCACTGATTTCCTTAAGAAGAGGAAATCTGTTCCCTGGTTACTTTCACGTCCTTGATTGAACTTACTGGTAAATTATCAACGTGTCAGTTGGATCTGCTATAGAAAGATCCACGATGGGGAGGAAGAAGCCAGCTGAGAGGAGATGAAGTGTCACAGCACAGCCGTGACAGAGGAAGCCTGAGAAATCTGCCTGTGGTTAGCGCTGAGGATCGGACAGAGGATGCCAGGCTCCATGACTCTTTTTAATTCACCCTTAAAGAGAATTCCTAAGCTCAGATTCACAATGCGGTCTGTGGGGCCTTGGCCATGCCTTGGCATCTCTCAAACACCCAACAGGGGAACTGATTGGGTTCCTGAACCCCAGCCACAATTCCAGAGACTAGACCCTCTTCCTACAGCTGAGCTCTTGACCTGGACACTGAGGCAGACAGCAGTGGGGCAGACTACCCATATTCTCTTAACCTATACCATTTCTGAGCTTGTTGGTTCAACTGTCAGAGGGTAGAATGGGTGTATGTTGACTGGCTTTCTCTGCAAGCATGAGCCTCTGGGACCTGCAGGCTAGTAGTGTTGTAGAGATGACAGAGCATTCCTCAGCAGCCTCCAGACCAGTGGCTTGTATTTAAATCCACTACACCAGCTTTAGACTGTAAGGACAACACCAGGTCTGGGGCATTGGTGAGGCCATACTTAAAGGAAATGGTGTAGCATGCTTATCTTAGAGTGCCCTTGGCTTTCATAAAGGCAAAACTGGGCCTCAAAAAACCAAAAAAAAAAAAAAAAAAAAACCCAATGCAAATTATAGAAAATAATTCTCTCAGAATGTTTGCCATGGCCTTGAGCATGATGCTCTACCATTCATTGTGTCAGCTCCATCTCAAGAGATTCGAACTTTTTGGGTTCAGGGGTCTTTTATCTCCTCTACTAGATCCTGGTGCCCCAGAAAAGGTTTTGTATTTATTTCTCTCTTACTGGATCCCAAATGGCTACCAACCTTAGTGTATTAAGGCACCATGGTCTCTTACAATGACTGTGGGACAGAAGAAGTCCAGGGGAGAACTCTCTGGATAGGAGCTGAGTCCTGCCACAATTGTTATCACGTCATGATCATTGGAAGGCTTGACTGGGAACGGCTTCCAGGACTGCTTCCTTCCATGCTTACTGTCAGGAAAGATGTCACGGTGAGACTGTGGAGTGGCTGACGGTCCCTGGGACCTGGCAGTCTACACCACCGAGGGTGAGCCATCTAAGGAGGGTCAGCAGAGGGTGAGCCATCTAAAGGGGGGCGGGAATCAGCAGCTGCAGTGCCCTTTCTGACCCGATCCCAAGAACCAGACTCTATCAACTGTACTCTGTCCTATGTGTGACACACACGTCAGTTCTGATTTAGCCTGAGGAGACCATATGAGGCATGGACACTAGGACGGAATCATCGTGCAGCCTGGTTATTATGGGATTTTATGAACATTCCAAAGGAGGCTTGGGGTAGGAGGGGGGCACTGAGATGGCTCAGTGAATGAAAGGGCTTGCCATGTGAGCTTGATTACTTGACTTCAGCCCCCAGAACCCTGAAAAAAAATGAGAGACTCCCCTCCTTAAAAAAAAGATGAAGAAGAGAAATATTTCCTGAAAGTTATCCTCTGATAACTGACATATGTGTGCATGTAGACATCCATGTACACAAACACACACATACACACACATACACACACACAGTAGCAAATAAAATAGGAGTTTTAGGAACAAAATTTATGGAACAACAGGATGCTCAAATTGTACTGAGAAGGGCTGTTGACTCTCAAGCCAGAAATATTTAATACAATTTTCTTATTGTCTAATTCCCCATCGTGCCATTTACTGCAGCAGGCAGTGACCTGCACCCTTTAGATGCAACATTTGCAGTCTGCAGTATAGCTTTGCTCTGAGAGAAACCCCTTGGCAACAAGTCCAGCAATTTGCAATTATAAAAACATCTTTGCATCTCAGGAGGAATGCTGACGGCTGGCCTTCTTCTAAGAGTCGGGCCCGAGCTTGGTCGGAGCATTGTTATAGGCAGGTGTTTTGGGGGGCAGGATGTGGCTGCACAGTGACCCTCTTTGTCATGCCCTAGACAGAGGGATTCTGCTCGCCTGAGTGCCACACGGTTGCTTCCTGGGCAGGAAGCGCCTACCTCTTGGTGGACAGGTCTGTCCAAACAAACACGCTTGTTGTGCCTTGAGTTCCTGTCCCTGCACCTGAACCCCAAGTGCTGTGGAACAAGGGTGTCCACAGACTCTATCATCAGATGCCACTGCTCCTATGGAGTGTTTACATTAATTACATGCCGTCTAGCACATTTCCCACTGTAGAAATGAAATCATAAACAGAAAAACAGAGGGCGCAGCACTGAACAAAAGCAGAGAAAATGGAACAGTGGCAACTGTCATGCAGAGCCTTAGCAAGCAGCTGTGCACATGGCCCAAGGGCTCCAAGCTTATTGTACAGGAAGAAAGCTTTTCTTTTCTTTTTATTTTTCCTTTTCACTTTTCTTTTATCTTCCTCCCTCCTTCTCCTCCTTCCTCCACTTTCTTTCTTTTTTCCTTGTTACTGGGAAACAAATATCTGAAGAGCAATGTGGTATTATATTTCTTTAGTGGGTAACAGGTTAAAATGTGTTACTATTACCTTCGAACTTTCTTGAGAGATCTCCCTGAAGTTAACGTTATCCGCCTCGGCCACTATTGCATCATGCTACACTCTTCTACTCCAATTTTACATAGCAGGTTCTCATAGATCTACTCATTGGCATTATGTCTATTTCTATGTATTGGCCTGTTTGGTTATTGATGGGTTCCCCAGCTGAAAGGTAAGCTTTCGTAGGCTTGAAGGTTCACATATAATCTTGGACCTGGGAGGCTGAGGAAAGGGGTTTTCTTCAAGTCCTAGCTACATGGTGAGTTCTGGGCCAACCTAGGCTACAGTGTGACATTCTGTCTCAAAGAAACAAAAGAAAACAAAAATAACCCTTATATTTTTGGTCGTGAGCCTAGCCTTTACTGTCTGAGACATCTCTCTAAGGACCTAGAGGTGACAAGAGCTCCACAAGAAGACCAACAGAGCCAACTAACCAGGGCCCAGAGGGGCCTCTGGAGTCTGAAACACCAAACAAGGACCATGCATGGACTGGACCTAGGTCCTCTATGTAGGTGTAGTTGATGGGCAGCTCAGGCTTCATGTGGGTCCACTAGTAAGGGGAGCAGGGGCTGGCTCTGACATGGACTCTGTTGCCTGCTTTTCGATCACTTCCCTCTGACAGGACTACGTTGCCAGGCCACAGGGAAAGAGGAGGAACTCAGTCCTGATGTGACTTGTTGAGCTGGGGTGCATGTGTTGAGGGCCTTCCCTTTTCCAAGGAATAGGGGAGGGGTGATGAGAGAGGGAGGGTGGAACTGGACAGAGAGGAGGAAGGGGGCTACCACCAGGATGTAAAGTGAATAAATAAACTACTACTAAAAAAAACCAACAACACATGAATAGTGAAATCTATGAGAACAGGCATTTTGGCTACTTTGATGTTTGTTACAACACCCTCAACCTAGAAAAAATTGCCATTATGTATACTTGATAAATAATTGTAAAAAAAGAAAAATTAGTGCAGTTAGTCAGCTGTAGAGTGTTAAGTCACTTCCCAAGTCTTTTGAGTCTAGATTTGATACACTGGTCATCATGCTGTCCTGCCTTTCTGTATCCTGCACCAAAGGTTTTGCTATTCAGGAGGCTGAGGCGGGTGGGTCACAGGTTCAATCCCAGCCTGTGCTGCAGAGGGAGTTCAAAGCCAGCCCATGGCACTGTCTCAAAATCAAAAGGGGAAAAGGGTAGGATATATCTCAGTGGCAGAGCTAGCATGCATGAGGCTGAAGGTTTAATTCTCAGTTAAGCAAAGGAAAAGAGGAGCCAGATGCTTAGAACTTAGGAAATCAAGGCTTCCCAGTTGCACGGTAGGGCGCTGAAAGAACTCATTTGAGCACTCGCTCGAGCCTTCTGATAGTTCGTTACTCAGCTTGGCTTTTGCTGTGGTTGCCAAGGTAAATGTTTTGCTCCAGCGTGAGTTAGTGCTGAGGTTAGCAGCTGCTCTTTCATCCTCCTGTGTGGCTGTTTGGCCTCTTAGTTAGTGGGTGTGGAGGTGTGTGTCTCCATACGGTGTAACCTGACCACCCTCCTCCATTCCACAGAAGCTTGAAAACAGTTGCACATGGCTACCGAGACTGCTGAGGTGCCTTTGTCTGAGTTTCTACCAGGGAAAAAAACTAATATCTAAAGCTCTAAGCCAAACACCACCCGAGTCAGCACCAGGAGAAGGCCCCACGGATCTCAGCTGCTTCCTGTCTTTATCGTCCCTGAGAGCTGAAAGTAAAGGTGCCCAGGATTCAGTAAACCCAGTAAGTATCCAGGAACTTCACTTTGGGAAGCAGTAGTTCTAATTCCCTTAGAATCATTTGCTTCTGGAGCCAAGACCAACCCAAATATATGGTCAGGAAGTTGACCCTTACAAGTCAGGTGCACATAAGAGAGCCTTGAGGCAACTCGGGAGAAGGGTCCTGCTCTGACTGAGAAGAAACATGTGTCACCACTCATCATGCTCTTCCTGGGGGCACTGTGGGAGCCCGTGTGCCCTTGGTGGCATTATAGGTGGCTATACTATTCCACCCGAGGAACTAGCCTTCCAAGACCTGTCTCTGTTTGGTACCACAGAACTGCGTGTGAGCCTCATGAGTCAGGTAGAACGCAAGCCCAGGTGTTTCGCTTCCTGACTGTATCAGATCAAGCAGTTATCCAGAGGGAACGGTCTCCCTCCTGTCTTCTGCTCCCATGTTACTTTGTTATTTGGTGACACAACATAAAGATTTCTGTGGGATGGTTGGAAAGAACAAAGGCCGGCAGAACACAAGTTCGAATCCCAGGTCAGCTGTTTACGGACTATCGAGGCTTGAGTGCCTTTGTTACCTGGGTCACATCTCCTTCTCAGTTCTCTTCTGTAAACCAGGCACCATGGCAACCATCTTTCAGGATACTGCTGAGTGTGAATAATGTTAACGCAGCAAACTGAGGGAGCCTGAAAGAACTGGGGTGTTCATATTTGACAGTGAGTGGTACTGCCACTAATGGTATTAAGTGGGACAGCATTTCACCAGACACAGCTCACTGGAGTGTGACAGAGAGGAGGCTCGGGGATATTTCTGTCCTGGTGAGTGGCAGGGTGGGAACCTATGCTGAACATGATGCTTTTGTACACACATTGTTTACAAAGTGAGATATTGCATCCAAATTTAATAAGCCTCGGCTTTATAAATATTTTCATTAACTGCGGATTATGTTTTTTTTTATTTTTATTTTTAAATTACGTTCATGTGTGTCCCTATGTGGGTGTGCACATGTGAGTTCAGGTGCCTGTAAAAACTGAAAAATGGTGTACAATTCTCTGTGCCTCCTGACATGGGAGCTGGGAACCAAACTCAGGTCCTCTGGAAGAGCAAACGTCAAGAATTCCTAGCCTCTGAGACTTCTCCCCAGTCCCATTGTTATGTTGTAAACACAGGACTCAGGTATTAGGATCCAGGGAAAATAGGAAATAATCTCTGACACGGGGGTGGGGGAGGGGCGGGTGACACTGGGGGGGGGGTGGAGGGACTGAAAAATCTATTAAGGATCTTGTGATTCTTTGAACATCAGAATTGCCTTCCTAAAATAGACGCAATGTTCTGGCTAAAATAAAAACAACCCAACAAACTTAACGAGTATCTCATTTGGAGAAACGGGAAGGAGAACAGAGGAAGACCCTAGGGTGCTGCTGCTGATCAAATGAAACGGCGGCTGTCAAAGGAAACTGGACAGCACAAACCACAGCTTAGCTGCGAGGCTCTACTGATGCTATTTTGGGGCTTTGTTATGGTCAGATACTCCCGCTGCTCTGACCGTTGCTAGAGTGCTTTCAGAGACAAGACTAACAGTCATTCACATCAGAAGGCAGGTGCAAAAGGCATTAAGTAGGGGCTGGAGAGATGGCTCAGGTGGTAAAGAGCTTGCTGAGCAAGCTGGGAGGGTTGGGGGGTGGGGGCGGTCCTGAGTTCAGATCCCCAGCGCACACATGAACATCCAGGCGTGTGGCTCATCGGTGACCCCAGGCTGAGTATTGATCTACCCATTCTTGTAGATCGTGCAAGTGAATGTGCTAACAGTGGCGAAAAGGGCAGAAAGCAGGGCAGAGGATGGGCAATCACACGCCCCAGAGCCATGCCTACCAGGCTCCATCTTTGTAGTTATGTGTTGAAGAGCCTAGAACTTAGAAACCATGCTAACAACATCTGCTAAGCTAAACATGTGGCTATTTTTAACCTTCAACGTCACCCACTTATTTTTCCACTAGAGAAGACACCTGACCAACAGTATTTTTGAAAAGTCTAATTCTCGTCGCTCATAGCTCCTAGATACCTATCCTCATAGAGGTGGATTTTAAAGAATAAATACTGTAGACAAAACCGATTTTTGTTTTGTTTGTGTTTAGAGGCAGGGTGCTATTCTGGAGCGCAGCTGGCATGGAATTCATTATTCCCAAGCTGGCCTTGAACTTGTGACAGCCCCCATGTCCCCTTTCAGCCTCCTGAGTGCTGGATGAAATGTTTTTGGTTTTTGGTTTGTTTGTTTCTTTTTTTCTTAAAAACAACAACAACAACAACAACAACAACAACAAAAACAATTACTGGGGCTGGAGAGATGGCTCAACAGTTACCGGCACTTGCTGCCCTTTGTGAAGAACTTTTGTTTGTTTTCCAGGCCCGGTGCTGAGCGCTCATACCTACCTCTAACTCCAGCCCCAGCTAATTCAGTGTCTTTTCTTTCAGAGCACCTGCATGCACACGGCATGCACACGCACACAGACACACAGACACACAGACACACAGACACACAGACACACAGACACACACACACACACACACATCAAAAAAAAAAAAAAAGGAAAGGAAAGCGAACAGTCAAGAGCACATGGGAACATCCCAAGTCTCCCTAGAGACATGACCCTCCCCTCTTCATGAGAACAAGGAGGAAAACAACATATAATTCACAAGGGACAGGCCAGATTTAAAGATGTGAACAAAACCAGGGACATGTAAACAAATAAACAAAAAGAGGCAGCCTAGCTGAAACAGAAACATCAGCAATGTTGTAGGAATTCGAATGTTAATGAACTTTCTAAGGACAGTTCCCTGCATCTTAGAGAAGGAAGGCCCCGGAAGGATGAGGGAGGGAAATGCCAGCCTCAGCAGCTGCCAGCAGAGCAGTGAAACAATTCGGGTAAACCACTGGCTAACACTGCTGCTAAGCCCACTGCAGAGGCCTTTCAGAAGGAGCAGGGCACAACGTTTCTGCAGTCACTTTCCAACCTCGTGTTTCCTGCATCTGCACCGCTGTGGTCGGAGGAGGGCAGCAGCTGCGTAACACGGTGGCAGTCGGTCTGATTGTTCGAATACTCCTCCTCTGGGAAAGATTTCTCAGTCATTGTCCCGTATTTCAAAATCAGTAGTTCTGACGGCACAGAGGTGCCTGAGGACTCCACTCTAGACAAGCCACAAAGTACTGTTTAGACAAGGAATTCCTAAGACCAGGGAGGTTTTTAAGGACACGAAGGTTACTAGAACCCCAAACCACGGGTGAGCACACGGGAACCCCCTTCCCATAGCTTTCTGGAATTGCAATAGTGACTCAGTCCTGGAAGTAACAGAGTCTTGCCCTGTTCTGATTGCATACTCATCAACACTTATCTCTTACAAGAAAAAAAAGAAAAAAGATTACATTTTGAGAAAGAAATTATTATTTGGAGATCATTTGGAATTCAGGAACGAGATTTTTATTTTTAAAGTGCCTGTGAATTTAAGTTCTCTCATGTTGACTTTTTGTTTTTGTTTCTTTGGGACAGTGTCTCAGGCACCCGAAGCTGACCTTGAATTCATTAGTTGGTTGAGCAAGACTTTGAATTTTTTCCTATCCTGTCTCCACCTCCAGACTGCCACGATTCCAACTGTGCACTGCCATACGCAGTTTGTGCTGGGCTGGGGCATCGAACCTGGAATGTGTGCTAGGCAAGCACTCTCCCAACTGAGCCACACCCTTAGCCCTTTCTTTCTTACTGCGGAAGATAAAGAGTTCCATAGTATGAGGGAGCAGGGAAGGACATAGAGCTTCCACACCCTTTGTCGAGGCACCATCCACAAGGAACCTCCTTGTGGTCTGGTGTTCAACTATTTTGGACTGCCTTAAGGATGGTTATGGATACTCTATTGTATATACACAACTCATTACATCCATGGACGTTAGCGATTCACTTTAACCTTTGACTAAGGGGAGCATCAGAGATGAAGAATTGCATGTCTATATAGGCTCTCATGTTTTGGGGGAACTCTGGTCTACAAACCAGGCACAAAATTTAAGGATATACTAAGAATAGCAGAAAATCAAAAGAGTTTACTTTGTATGTTTTGTGTATGTAACGACAGTAGTATTTTGATTTTAAAGGGTCATAAAATAGACAAGGAACAAAATATTAAAATTTTACATAAATGTAGGTGCTTGTTCATGGCTCTGTGAGAAGGACAGATGCTTCAGATTAGCCTGACTCTGGGTACGTGTTGCCCCTGTGTCTCCTTGTGTGTGATGGCCATCCTGTGAAGGTTGGTGAAAGCAAGCTGATGACCAACAAACTGGCTAGCACAGTTGTCATTTTTTGTATTGGTTCTGACTTTTTTGCTTTAACTGTAGATCTTTCACTAGTATTTTTACTAATTCAAAAATATGGGAGGACAAGCCAGGTGTGGTAGCACACACTTGTAATTCCACATCTGGAAGGTGAGACAGGAAGATTCAGAGTCTGAGGCCAGCAGGGGCTGTACAGCAAGAACTGGGCTCAAAAATGACCAACAACCTAGGGGACTTTTCATCAAGTGCAGCGTATGGGACACACACGTCCTCTCTCTGCCTCAGCTTCCAATAGGGCTCAAGTAATTTTCACCAAGCCGGTTACTGAGGTCACGGCAGAGCAAGGAAACGCCAGAACTCTCTGTCCTGAGGGCTTGGCTTCCCAGAGGGGCTTTTGAGACACAGGACAAGTTGATTTCACAGCTGAGGGTTAACGAATCAACCATCTGCATGTCTCTAAGGGTCAGAACTATGGACAAGGAAGACAAGAAGACTACTGATGGAATCCGGGAAGTGGAGAGAGCTTCCACAGCCAAGTTAGTTACTGGTCCCATTCTTATGCCTAGCTGCTACTGGGACCTGGTCCTGCTCCTATGCCTGGCTGTCCACAGGACCTGGCCACAGTATCTTTCTGAGCGTCAGGAAAAATGAAATGCTTCTCAGGTTTCTTTGAGTTGGTATATCTTCCCTAATAAATCTGTCGAAGTCACAGAAGTCAGGCAAACCTGTTTGAACTGAAGGCGCTTTCTGCTCTGGCAGTTTGGGAGTTCCCAGTAATTCATGTATTGAAATTCTACCTACCCTAGGGTGATTCTTAGAAGATGGGGCTTTTGGGAGACAATGAGGTCCTCCTGGGTGCCACTGGTGCTCTTTTTTTTTTTTTTTGAGACCGGGTTTTTCTGTGTAGCCTTAGCTGTCCTGGACTCACTTTGTAGACCAGGCTGGCCTCGAACTTACAGCGATCCGCCTGCCTCTGCCTCCTGAGTGCTGCGATTAAAGGTGTGTGCTACCACCATCCGGCTTTGGTGCTCTTCTAAAAGTGGCCTCAGGCCTAGGAGAGAACCCCTTTCTCCTTCTATCACTCGAAGATGCAGGAGGAAAGATGTGAGAGTCAAGGCATCTTCATTAGACGCCCCTGCCTTGATCTTGGGCATCTTAGCCTCCGGGGCTATGGGAAATCAATGTCTGTTTGTAAACTGCTCCACTCACAGAACTTTCAACATGGCAGCCCAAATGAGCCAGAGGTGTGAAAGCAAGACTTTCACCTGTCCACCTTTTGCAGACCTTCTAACAAACACCCCAGTAGAAACCTCCTCTGCCATCCCAGAGCTCAGTGCCAAGTGGGGAAACACTGAATGGGGCATGATTGATGGCCACTCCAGGTCTGACATCCTCCTTAGCTCAGGAGACTGCTCTTCTTAGGCTGTGTTATTGAAAACTTGACAATGAAATGTTTACCCTTTTCAAGGAAAAACAAGAGGAGTCTCCAGCCTTTGGACTGAACTTTTGGGTGTGCCCTGTTCCGTTTCTGAGCCCTTCAAGCCTGCAGGGCCCATGGACTCAGTAGATACATCAACAGGATTTAGTCAGCCTTGCTGTGGCCAGTGCAATTATACAGTGGCGTGAGGCATGCTGCCAGGATCTTAACATGAAGCAGGCACCCTGAGGAACATTGACAAATGACCAGGGGCTGTCTGTGCATGGCTGGCAGCCAATGGCAGCCAGCTGGGCTCTTCTTCCTGATCCGTGTGACAGTTCCAGATTTGTGAAATGCTTTAGGACTGGGGTAAATGAACTCCAGTGGTCTTTCGAACAACAGCAGAGTCTTCAGCCTCATCTCAGTTTGGCTCCTCTCATTCAACTATCCGGATCTCCAAGGACAGAGAGGCCCACTCTTAAAAACGTAGATGGCAGGAGCATAGCTGGAGCTGTAAGGTCAGCAGAGGCCTTGGGGTCTCCCAGCTCTAATTGGAACCCTAGAACTATCCTCCAAAAGTTTTGGGATCCTGGTCCAGGTTTCTAACCCATCAGAACTTCAAGCTCCTTAGCTATGCAACAGAACCAAGCTAAAGGATGAAGGAGCGAAGATTATAAAAGGGATGTGTGGGTCAAATGTGTGTACTGATGCACACAACAAAGACTCCTTCTTTTATTGTTTCTGGAATGCCCATCTCCTTAAAGAAATGGCTCAAGAGAAGTTTCTGTTTGAACCAACTTTGAGATTGTGTGTATGTGTGTGTGATGTTGAATCCTTATTTCTTCTACCAGATCCGCCCCCTTTCTTCCTTACTTACCTAGCTTTGTTTTCTCTTTATGTCCATGCCTCATTGTGTTGCCAGGATGAGTGGCCTCTCACTGGAGTGCCGACCAACCTCCCAGGAGCCATGCCCTTAAAGAAAACCGACATCCCCCAGCAACTATCAGTTATGTGTGTTGTGCTCACATGTAAATGTGTTTACGTGTAGGGGGCCCATGTGTGTGCAAGTGCACATGCATGTGCACATATGTGCATGTAGGAACCAGAGATTGGCATGAAGTGTCTTCCTTAATTGCTGTCTATGTTATTTATTGAGGCAGGTTATCTTGCTTACCCAGAGCTTACCAATTCAGGAGAGTTAAGCTAGCCAGATTGCCCCAGGCATCCTCTGTTTCCACTTCCTAAGTACTGGGTTATAGATGGCTGCTGCATGTGCCTAGTTTCTATGTGGGTTCTTGGGGGCTGAACTGTGGTCCTTAGTCTTACATGGATAGTGCTTTTTTTAAAAATCCACTGAGTCATTTCCCCATCCCAACATCAAGATATTTGAAATATTTTTTATGCTTAATTAACATTGAGGTTCACAAAAAGGAAATACATATACCTAATAAAAGCTAATTTCTATAAAATACAGAAAGATCCTAAATATACTATATATATGTATATATATATACTTCATATATAGAACCTATACTTATGCACATACATGTGTGACACACACATACACACACACACACACACACACTACGGTGCTGGGGTTGTGCCTAGGGCCTTGCACTTAAAGAAATCAGATAGGGGTGAATATAGCTCAGTGACAGCACTTGCTTAATGCATTATATTTTGCAAAGTTTTAGATTTCTAGTGATTTAGAACTACCAAAGATTTCTTTTTTTCCCTTTTGCAAAGATCAAACAACCCACAGAAAAAAAAATGGAAAAGTATAGACAATTATTGAAGTGGAAAATGCAAATAATTTTTGTTCATGTGCTTGTTTTGTTTTGGGATAGCTTTAGCTGACTTGGAACTTGCTGTGTAGACCAGGCTGGCCTCACATTTGCAGAGATCCCTCTGGCTTCTTCTTCCCAAGTGCTGGGATTGCAGATGTCATGGGTCACCAAAGCCCATGCAACTGAGTTTTAAACCTGTAAAACAATGCTCATGACCACTCTGAATGAGGAACTAAACTGAACTTATAAAAAAAATGATAGTTTTTAATCTGTTAAGATTTCAAACATACATGTCTGATGACACATCTAACTGACCTGGTTCTATGAAGGGAGATTGCTTGTACATGTGGTGGATGTATGCACACCTGTGAATCCATAGGGAAAGATCTCCAGGTAATGTGACAAAGGCAAAGAGTATGAAATGACCATGCTCTGTGCACATGACGCACAGGGGATGGGGCTGTACCTCCACTGGGACCGCACATGCAGGAAGCACTGAGCTCGGTCCTAACACCCCACAAACCCAGCTGGGTGGCACATACCTGTAATACCAGCACACAGGCGGTCTAATTTAAAAACACTTTTAGCAAAAGAAAAAGGTCTATTTAAAAATAAAAAGATGGAGCCTGTTGCACAGGCAGCTGACACTGACTTCTATAGTTTGTTTACATTCCTCCTCAGATGAAGAGTAATAACAGATTTTAAGACATTAACTACCTCCAATGGACAATATTCCTGTTACTGCCCACTTGAAACGTGCTAAACAAACTGGTCTTCTTTAAAAAAAAAAAAAAAAAGATAACCACTTCATAACATGAGCAGCTTCCTTCTTGCGGTGCCTTCTTCTAATTTGCTGCAATCCAGACTCTTACTGGGTAAGTGGTGCTAACCAATGCCACATTCCACCTGTGCACTGGCTTTGTGACATTTTCTCCAAATGGATATACTTTCTATAATATATATATGCTTATGAAAATGGACATATTGTTATTAAAAATAACAGAGCAGTCAGAACTCTATCACTTAATGGAGGGATGGATTCTGGACTTCCGTGAGAAAGGAGCTCGAAGGCCTTACACAAACTCGGGAGACTGAATCAAGGCTTGAGCTGTACACGATTCTCTTTAGAGATCTGCCTGGCTAGGATGTGGCTCAGTGGTACAGCCCCTGGATGTCATGGGTGATGCCATCAACTTTACAGGTTCAAGAACCACTTAGACGATAAGAGTCTGGGCCTGTCTGTGAGGGATTATCTAGATTAGGTTAAATGAGGGGAAGGGAGACCCATGCTAAATGTGAGTGCCATGTTCCTGTTTCCATGGGCTAGGGTTTTGGGCTGAATAAAAGAGAGAGAGAGAGAGCTAGCTGAGCATGGCATTCATCTCTTTCTATTTCGAGACTGTTGATGCACTGTGACCAGCTGCCTTGCTGTCTTCTTTTATATCTTCCTCTCTATAAAGAGCCATAACTCCTGGAGCCAGGAGTCAGAATAAAGCCCGGCTTCCTCAAAGTGCTTTTATTGAGCATTTTGTTGCAGAAACTAGACAAGGAAACACCACAACTAGTATTCATTAGTCTCTCATTTTCATCACTAACTCTGGAAAAAAGTTGAGATTGTGTTCATTAATGTACCAAAGTGGATGACATCTATGCTGCTTAATTTTTTGTTAACACAACACCAGCTAGAGTTATCTGGGAAGAGAGAACTTCATTTGAGAAAATGCCCCCATCAGTTTCCCGTAGGCAACTCTGTGGGTCATTTTCTCAATTAATGATTGACGTAGGAGGGTCCAATACTTGGGTAAGGTGATCCTGGGTTATGTGAAAGCAGGCTGAATGAGCTATGGGGAACAAGCCTGTAAGTAGCATTCCTCTATGGTCTCTGCCTCAGTTCCTGCCTCGAGGTTCCTGTCTTGAGTTTCCTGACTACAAGCTGTAAGATGAAATAAACTTTTTCTTCTCCAAGTTGCTTTCAGTCATAATGTCTTATTGTAGCAATAGAAACTAGGACAGTGTCTAAAGTGGATTGTATTTGCCAGAGCTGGCCCCACAGTGTACCCTAGCCCATACATTCTTCCTATGGTGTTACATCTTCCTCCTCTTATTGAGAGAATCTATATTCACTCATGGCTGTAATTGAATTGTGATCCCTCCCCCACCCACCCCTTCATATAGTGAAGTCCTAACATCCAGTGGTTCAGGTTACAGCCTTATTTAAAGATAAAATATGTAAGATCATTAAATCAAAGCAAGCTGGAAAAGTATGTCTTTATCAATAAGAGAGGTGTTCTTATAAGAAAGGAATGTGTATAGAAGTAGATGTCTGTCTACTCAGAGAGATGGCCCTGTGAGACACAGTGTGAAGGTGGCCTCAGGGGACATGATCCCACTGAGACCTTGATGTTAGACTTTCAGCCTCAAGACCTGGAGAAAGAAAATAAATCTGTGTCTTTCACCACTTAGCCTAGCATCTTATTGTCTGTCTCCAACAGACAAATGCAATTTTTGTCTTACTTCAAGTTGCCATGACAAAAGTATGGCAGATAGAGTGGCCTAAACGTTGACATTTATTTCTCATAATTCTTGAGGCTGAGAAACCAAAGTCAGTGATTTGGAGTCTTATGAGAACCCTCATCCTGGTCTGCAAAAAATGTCTTCTGATTGTGTATGATGTAAAAATGGGAGGGAGAGAGAGAGAGAGAGAGAAAGAGAGAGAGAGAGAGAGAGAGAGAGAGAGAGAGAGAGAGAGAGAGAAGAGTAGCTATTTAAGTAAGCACTAATCATGCTACAAGAACTTCACCCTTATCTAAATCTAATTATGACCCAATGCCCACCTCCCAAAACCATCACATTGTGAAATTGCATGCAGATTTGAAGGCTACAGGTATCCAGTCCCTAGCTTTTCCCTTTGACTCTTACATCCCTAGAAATGCCTCAACCAACAGTGTAAGGCAGGAATATTGTTCTGAGACTTCCAAGGCTAGCTCATAAAAATGCAAACCACTCTTGGTTGTTCTCTTGGAGCGGCCATCTTGAAATCTAGAGTCAAAGGAAGCCAGGTAGCCTAGTGAGGAAACCACATAGTGTGGGCATTTGGTAGATTGCCTAGGCATCTGATGTAGAACAGATGCAAATGAAAGTTATTCTGAAAGGCTGGAGAGGAACTATTCCCACCTGCCTCTTATACCTTTTCTGACAGGAGAGAAAATGTTAATATTTTGATATGGGTAAAGTTATTTGTAGAACACTGGTGTATTTCCCAACACACAATTCTTCATGATTGTTCATCAGCTTTGTTATCAGCCCATTTTATTTTATTTTATTTTGTTTATTTTATTGAGACAGAGTCTATGTAGCCCAGGATGGCTTTGGACTCACTATGTAGCCCAAGCTGTCCTTGAACTGTCAGTAGTCCTCTTGCCCCAGCCTCCTGAGTACTAGGATTTATAAGTATGAACCACTGCAGGAAGATACCCTAAGCTTTTTCTATTTTGAATAATACCTGCTCATTGAGCAAATAATATGTTCCCGGCAGTGTTTTAAGCACATTGCATGTGTAATTGAATCCTCACCACAATCACATCAAAGGTGGGAGTGTCATTGCGAACGATGCCACTGAGTTTCAGGTAGACTGACTCATGATCCGAGATTTGCAGGCAAGCTGCAGAGCTGGAAAAGTCAGGCCCAGGCCTCTATAGTATTCACCACAGGCCTACAGCTGTAGCCAGTCACTGAAGTCAGGTGGGGTGCTTACCCAACGCTGTGATCCAATCCAGCTCTTATTCTCTCTACCTTGTCCTGAGAATCACCCTGTTTACCCATTGCTTGGCAACACTTTTCAGAGAGTTGTTTTGGTGGGTTTTTTGTTTGGTTGGTCTTTGTTTGTTTGTTTGTTTGTTTGTTTTCTCCAGGGGCTTCCTCTCTTTTCTCTATTTACCCAAAGCTGTTTAGGACTCACAATAGCATTTACCTCTTCAGAAAGATATCTGCAATCCTATATTAGCTGCCAAGATGTAATAACAGCCTGGATGTCCAAAAGTTGACAAATGGGTATCAAAATGTGCACTGTGTACAATGGACTATTAGTCTATCTTAAGGAAAGAGATCCCACAATATATGAACACCTGGATGGACTGGGAAGTAAACCTGCCATAAAGAGGGGAAAGCTATGCCCACAAGATTTTGTTCATCCCAGGAATTCAGATAGTCAGGTGGCAAGGGGTTTCATAGGGCAGCTGTTGAGTGTGTGCAATTTCAGTTATACAGGTGAGTGGCTCTAGAGATCTGCAGTCGACACTGTGCCTATAGATAACAACACTACATTGTACATTTCAGATATGTTCCAAGGAGCAGGCAAGATGGCGAGAAAGCTCAGTGGGAAAAAGTGCTTGTCATCTTAGGCCTGATGGTTGGAATTCAACTCCCCAGATTCCACAGCTAAAGGGGAGAAGAGACCCCACACAATTGTACTTTGGATTCCACGGGTGTCCCATAGCACGTGCACTTGCAGCCGCACAATAATAAATACTGTCCCATAGCACGTGCACTTGCAGCCACATAATAAATAAATAAAATAAATAAAAAACAAAATACCTTGTTCTACTTTGCTGTGATAAACATGATGACTGAAAGCAGTTTTGGGGAGAAAAGAGATTCCTTTTGTCTTATACTTCACAGGGCATCACAGAAAGAAGCCAAGGCAGGGGCCTGCTGGCAGAAACCGAAGCAGAGACCACAGAGGAACACTATGTACTGGTTCATTCTTATGGCTTGGACAGCCTCCCATATACAGCCTGGGACCACCTGCCTAGGGGTAGGACTGCCCACGGTAGCCTGAGCCCTCTCACATCCATCAAGAAAAGCCAGGTGACTCTAGCTTGTGTCAAGTTGTCAGGAACGGAACTAGCCATCACTTGTGTCAAACGCACAAAGCTCACGTTGTGTTTTTGCCACAGCAAAAACTTAAAAACAGATTTTTTTAAAAACCTCAAAATTCTGTTCCCATGCAGGTTTTCCTATTTCTGTTGCTCTCAAGGTTTGTGGCAAGGGCCTGCTGTGTTTGCTGCTAGTGTAAGTCATCTGTGCCACCCCCAATTAACCACTATTGGCTAGTTCTGACTCTTGCCCTGTAAGCCAAGCCTGTGCTGGGGGCAGTCAGTCTGAATTACAAAGCAGCTGAGGTCCAGATCTAGTTTTTCTTGTTGTCTGTTTTGCTTTTTTCTTTTGACTCTGTTTATGTTTAGCATATGCTGAGTTCACGGCTGGGAAGACAACTCAATGAGTACAAGTGTTGCACAGAGGACCAGGAAAAAGAGATATATCTGGGGCTTGCTGGCTACCAGCCATTCTGTAGGCTCACTGATAGATCCTGTCTGAAGGGACTAAGGTAGAAAACAACAGGGCAGGACGCTAATGTCCTCCTCCCACAGCCTTTGTGCATGCTTGCTTGGCATACGTCTACCTATCTGTGCATATATCACTATCACATACATAGCATAGACGTATGCACGAGCCTCGTACATAGCTCACACACCCATTAAGAGAAATGCAGAACTGAATCTAAAACTGTCTACCTTGAGGGCTTGGTTAAGGTTTGTGGCTTTGTTCTTCTGGGAAAAACACAGCTCCCTGTCAGAAGGAAAAAGTCCCGTGTGAAACCTACATGGAATTGGCCGATCTGTTAAATTTTTGAGCTTGCTGTAGGGTCAGCCCTGTGTGTATTGTTGCCATAATATTGCATGTGACCAGATGTCCTTGACTTGACCTTGTGGGAATATGTAAACCATGGGGACTCAAGGAGGGACGTCTGTGGGAGGGAGGGTCATGTGATGCGGAGCAAATGCTATTTGCAATTCCCTGGCTGCAAAGTGGTTTCCGGGAAGGTGGCAAGAGGTGACTCCACAAAGAGCTTCAGGCCCCTACAAAGACAAGACCTTTTTTTTTTTTTCCTTTTTTTTTTTTTTTTTTTTTTTTTAATGGGGATGGCAAGCTGCCAGCTGGGCAGGAAGTGGCGAGCAAGGGCTCTGACTTTAGGTCCTGTTTTGCTCAGCACCAGCTTTTCTTCTTTTGCTCCATTTTTCAGCATGAAGCTGCTTCCTGGGCAGAAGAAGGAGAAGCTGAAGGAATTACTGATTGGCTGGTTTGTTCTGGGACACCAAATTCATATGTGGGGCTAACTAAAAGCTGATTTAAAAAATGTGTTAAGGAACTGGCTCTGGTGGCTCAGGTCTAGTATACCAGCGTGTGGGAGACTCTTGGGAGGAAGCACAGCATGAGTTTGACGTTAACCTGGGCTTCATAGTGCATTCCAGGCTAGCCTGGGCTACAGAGTGAGCCCATGTCTCCCCAAAACAAACAAATAATAATACATCAAATCAAATACAACTAGAAAAGCGGAGAGTAGAGGAGGTAAAACGATGCAAATACAGGAGTGTACAATTCTCAAACAAAAAATAGATGTAAATACAGTGTACAATTCTCAAACAAAATACAGCCCAGCCCATGTAAATAAAAGAAAGAGGGAGGGGAGAGATAGAGATGGATAGAGGATAGACAGATAGACTGATAGATAGATAGACAGATAGATAGATAGATAGATAGATAGATAGATAGAAATGTAAGGATATATAGATGGATAGAAAGACAGATAAATGATATACAGACATACAGGTAGATAGACAGACAGATAGACAGGCAGCCAGACAGACATATTATAGATAGATAGATAGATAGATAGATAGATAGATAGATAGATACATAGATACATAGATGGATAGATAGATAGATGGTTGGATGAATGGATGGATGGATGAATAGATAGATGGATGGCTAGGCATGGATAAACAGAGAGAAGCTAAAAGTGATAGCTCATTCCTGTAATACACACACATACACACACACACACACACACACACACACACACACACACACACATGCCCTGGGGAAGGTAGCTATTCAGAGTATCACAGCAATAACTTTTACAGCAAGAATGATCTGATCCCCCCCAGCTTTATATTTACAAACATACATAATGCATGTTGGTGCTTATCCAAAGAAATGTACGTTATTTCTTTGTACAAAATGTGTTATACCTAGTTCTCTGTGCACAGTCCTTAGGTTCTGGGAAAAGCTCAGCCTTGCCTACTGTGGAGGTTGCCCCCTCATGTCACAGTTCAACCTCAAGGTTGCTGTTGGTATGTGTGGCTTTAATTCAAAAGAGAAGAGGGCTCCTCCAGTCTAGGGTCAGGATAGGAACCAGAGATATTTGGGGCACCCACAGCTGTAGGAAGTGCAAGCTCTCTCTTAATTTTGTTTACTTAAGAGGAAAAAAAAGAAAGCCATATGTCTCTTTGAAGCCTAGTGGGACTGTTTGCACTGAGATCCCATGGAGAAAGGCCAAGCCTGTTGCTGGAATGTTGGTCTCACCATTTATTGTCCTTGGATTTAATGCCTGCTTCACACTTGGAATAAAGATTCATTCATTTCTGAGCCAAGAAATACAGAATCCTATTGTTTTCCTGGCCAAATTGTTTCTAGACCTTCTTTTTTCTTTCTCCTATTCCTCTGTCCTGAGGCTGTCAAGCCCAGATAAGTATCTCGGTTGGCCCAGGATCTGGTCTCCGCAGGGACAGTATCTTTTCCTTGCCAGAGTGCCTTGCACAGAACACCCTATTGCACAGAGCAGATCTGCTGCCCTCGGTTCAGAAACCTCTCCCCTTATTAAACCTTCTGGGTTGCCAAGGCAGATTTACTGTAATTCCCCACCCTGAGGACAGTTGTGTCATTTTAATAGGCAGGGTGACAGCCTGTCTTTGCTTAGTGGCAGCCAGCCGGGTCCACAGAGAGAGATGAGCAAAGCTGGTCCACACGCTATGACATGTTTCATCTTAGAGCGCTCCTTGCTTAAGCCTAAGAATAAAGGCTGGCTTAATTAAGTTGAACTCAGAAGTGTGAAAACATAATAGGCAGAAGGGATTGCAAGTTAAGTTGGTTATCTCTTCTGAGTAAAACCACCCGCTCCTGTGGGGGTGGGGGTGGGGGGCCAGGGCACAGCGCTACAGCCTGAAAAATCCCTTTTGTCTTCCTTACAGAATGTTTGCATTCACTTAGGGGACTGGCCAAGTTGGCTCTTTGACATCCTCCCTCTCCCACTTACCTGACTCCCTAGGGGCCTGCCATGGCCACAGAAGCCCTAGTCTCCAGCTTCAGAGATGTTGGACAAACACACCATTCCATACTGCTCTCCTCCAATTTCTGACAGAGGCAGCCTTTCTCTTCTTGGACTCCTCAGCTGAATATCTCCTCCAGGAACATGCCCCCAGTTATGTAGGCTGTATCCTTTTCCTTTTTCTATAGACTTCATTCTGCCTATTTAAACAAAACAAAACAAAACAACCCAAAAACAACAAAAATGCCCACTCTTTCTGAACCCAAGTCTCCCTCTACTTTTCAAGTACCCATTTCCCTTCCCTCCGCTTCCCTTCCCTCCCCTCCCCTTCCCTTCTCTTCCCTTTCCATTTTTTCTTTCCTTTCCATTTTCTTTTTTCACTGTCCCATTGTTCTACTTCTTCACCTCCTATAGTACCAAGTCACCTACAAATCCTTGAAAGACCCAATCCCAGAATTCCTTCCCCACTGGCTAAGAAGGCTTTTCCTGAGAAATAACCCGTCTTCAGGTATAGCTGTTCTAACACCAAGAACCAGGGTAGATTAGATTCCTTACTTGTGGAATCCAGACCCTGTCTTTACCTCATGGCTTTGTTTTTTAATGACTGCATATTTATTTAGCACGTGTCCATGTGCATTCATGCCCTTATGCGCAGTGGGAGTGCATGCCATAGCATAGCATGTGCGTGGCGGTCAGAGGACAGCTGTGGGAGCCAGTCAGTTCTGTCTTCCCATCATGTGGGTCCTAGGGATGGACCTCAGGTCATCAGGCTTGCTGGCAAGCATATTTCCTCTCTGAGGCAACTTTCTGGCCCGGCCCCCACTGCTTATTTTCAGCTCAGCGTTCATTAGTGTGAGGACTGAATACAAATTTCTCTAAACGAAAGAACAGACTCACCATTCTCAGCTTTCCAGATGTAATTTACAAAACCATCTGGCTTGCCTGAGTTCCCTGTCCTCACTTTCAGCTAGGGATTGAACCCAAGGCCTCTTACATGCTAGGCAGATGTTCTACCAATGATCCCTTAGGCTGAGAACAACCGAGGACTCGGGTTTCCTCATATGTACAGTTACAGGGTGCCTACTATGTGTTGGGTGGTGTAAGAACATTTTGTCTGCTCAGCAGATATTAAAAAGACTCAGGCAAGTGCTATTGAGATGACTCAGTGGGCAAAACATTTGCCACCAGGCCTAATGACCTGACTTTGAGCCCCTGAACCCACAAGGTAGAAGAGAACTGTCCCTGAAAGTTGATCTCTTACCCCGACATATGTGATGTAACTTTGATGCCCAATAAAATAAATAAATGAAGGAAACATGACGCTCAATGCTCTTGTTCCTCTTTTACTATTTTAAGCTGAAGTAATTGTTTTGTTTTCAATTAGAAAACAGCAGTGTCTTAAAATTTATAAAAATTCCAGACGGGTTTGTATCCGACTCTTCCAGATTAGTGATCTCATTAAATTAATAGTTTATACTTGACTGAACTTCACTCTTGGCTGACAGTGGGTATCCTTAGGTCCAGCCTGGTAGGACATTGGCCAGCGTGGTGGAGGAAAGTAGCCGATACTGGGTTAGCTCTCTCTGGGACTTTCCGCCATGTTGTCTCATTTGATGTGGCACAGAAGGCACAGAAATCACTCAATGATTTCCACTCAGCAATTAGTTGTTCCTCAAGAGCCAGCTTTACTTCTGGGATGCCCCTGTCTGTGTGGCAAGGAGCAGAAGGCATGTGTGATGTCCAGCTAGTCACTTTCTTCCTCATGGACTGGTTGTTCTGGTTGCTCTTCCTTGACATCCTCATCCCTCTAGCCAGCAGGCATAAAGACTGGGATGTGCCATTCTCCCATGATCCTTTCAGGACAGGATCTTATAGACTCACTGTGTAGCCAGGGCTGGCCTCAAACTTTCAATCCTGTGGTTACAGGTCATATACCTTCCACACCCATTGCTGCCCCGATTCCCACCACATCTGCGTTCCATGCTCACTGTTGGTTTACCTCATTCCTGAAGTTCAGCTGGAGGCTTTACTGTAAGATGAAATTGACTAGTCTTCTAACGGTTTCTGCATCAGGGGCACCAATGGAAGGTGAAGAAACCTCCAACTTCACCACTTACATGAAGCAATCGTCTTCCAGGACTTTCTGGAAACTCTGTCATTTGTGCCAGGGTAAGACTTAGGGTAAAAGCTTAAAGCACTCAAGCAGGAAAGGGTCATGTGACTACCAGCTGGAAGAGGTGCTATTTTAAGGAGAGAGTGAGGTGTTGAGTTAGGAAAGTCTCCTATTGGTTAGAAGAGAGCTGCTCCACAGAGAGAAACTGTGAACCACATAGACACATATACCCCTTTCCAAAATTTCCAGAAGCAAAAATTTAAAAAGGAAAAGAGGTGAATTTAATTTTAATAATATGTCTTATTTAGCCTAAGTGATTCAAAATAGCATCAGCTCACTGCAAATACAGTACTAAGAATGAAAAGAAGGAAACTATAGAGTTGGTTAAGAGCATTTGCTTCTCTGGCAGAGTACCCATTTCTGTTTTCTAGCCCCACATGGTCACTGGCAAAAACCCATAACTCTGGTTCCAAGGGAACTGATGCCCTCTTACGACTTCTACAAGAGGCAGGTACACGCATGGTGCACATACACACATGCAGGCAAAATCCTGTGTAGGTATAAATAAAATAAATAAATCTAAGAGAACTTTTCTAAAGAATCGAAAGAAGGGACTGGGAAGATGTCTCAGGAAAAGGCTTTACAGTGCATGGGTGAAGATCTGAGTTCAGATCCTCAGCCCCCAATGAAAGGCTGTGTATGGTGTGCACAGCTCTAACACCAGCACTGGGGATAACCAGGGCAGAGACAGGAGGATTGCTGAGTCTTGCCATCTTGACTACATGCCTAGGGGAGAAGCTGACAAACTTCAGATTCAGTGATTGCACTGCCTGGTTTTGTGCATCAACTTCATACAACCCCAGTCATCAGGAAGGAAGGAGCCTCGGTTGAGGAGGCTGGTTCTCATGGTAGCCATGACTCCATGAGATCCAGTTGTAGGGCATTTTCTCAATCAATGGAGGTGGGCCCAGCCCATTGTGGGCTGTGTCATCCCTGGGCTAGTGGTCCTGGGTACTGTAAGAAAGCAGGCTAAGCAAGCCTGGGGAAGCAAGCCAGCGATCAGCACCACCCTCTGCATCCGCTCCTGCCTCCAGGTTCCCATCCTGACTTCCTCCAATGATGGATTGTGGCCTGGAAGTGTAAGCTGAATAAATGCTCCCCTCCATCCCACATCCTCTGCCACTTGCTTTCTGGTCATGGTGTTTCATCACAGCATTAGAAGCCCTAAGTAAGACAGTGATGCTCTGATCCATTGCAGTAAGGCACAGATCGCTAGAGAGAAGGGCCTCCAACATCATCCTCTGGCCTAGGCACACATGCTCAGCTGCACACACCAGAACACATGTATACATTCCAATATACCACAGAGAGGGAGAAAGAAACAAACTGTTCACCAATATCTCATATGAATGCCGATCCAAAAGTCATTAGCAAAGTATTTGTAAGTAAAACCCAGCAATATATGAGAATTACATACCGTAACTATTCCCTATGTAGAACTTATGCTAACTAAAACAAGTGAATTATTATTTTAGTTGAATTGTGTCTATATGTGTGCATGAGCACTGATGCACGCACACAATGGTGCACTTTTGGATGAGAGGATAGTCGAAGGAATCAGCTCCCACTTTCTACCTTGTGGGTGCTGGGTATTTAACTCGGGTCGTCAGACTTGGCAGTGGGTGTCTTTACTCTCTTAGCCATCTCATCAGACAGATTATTTCCTTTTGCTTTTTTTCCTCGAGTTCTGTTGCGCTCTCCCCATCCTACCCACTTTCTTTTCTTAGATTCTTCAGATTGTAACTAAAATATTACTTTGGGACTTTCTTACCTTTTCTTCTTCTTCTTCTTCTTCTTCTTCTTCTTCTTCTTCTTCTTCTTCTTCTTCTTCTTCTTCTTCTTCTTCTTTTTCTTCTTCTTCTTCTTTTTCTTCTTCTTCTTCTTCCTCCTCCTCCTCCTCCTCCTCCTCTTCTTCTTCTTCCTCCTTTTCCTCTACCTCTTCCTCTTCCTCTTCTTTAAAATAAAACCTGGGGCAGGGCCTTAAGTGCTGGGATGGCTGTGGATAGCACTGTCTTTCTAGTATCTACATTCAATGCTATAAGTCCCTTCTGCTCTGCAGCACTTTGACTGTGTCCCACAGATCTCACTATAGCCAAGTCAGGAGACACTGTCTAAAACCAAAACAGAGGCCACTGACCTCCTTTCCCCTTTTGTTTTGAGACTGGGTCTCAAGACATTGTTGGGCTGGCCTTGACCTCATGCTGCATTCAGACTGGCCTTAGATTTGAGATCCTCCAACGTCATCCTTCCAAGTAGTTGTGATGACAGACCTGTGTCACCAGGTCCAGATAAGGGTTTTTTCTTGTTTTATGGCACTGGGAATTGAAACCATGGACCTGAACAAGCAAGTGCTCTCTACCATTGAGCTATATATATATTCCCCTCTCTCTCTTCCAGCCAGCCAGCCACACACACACACACACACACACACACACACACACACACACACACATGAGAGAGAGAGAGAGAGAGAGAGAGAGAGAGAGAGAGAGAGAGAGAGGGAAAGAGGGAGAGAGGGAGGGAGGGAGGGAGGGAGGGAGAGCGCAAGTGCTACCAGCCTGGTACACCATTAAGTTTTAGGTAAGGGACATGTTTGGTGTAATGAGGGACATTATCGTGTGCTTATTGCAGGAGGCATCTAAAATGGAAAAAAAAAAAAAAAAAAAAAAAAAAAGACAGAGCACCAGTCTACTAGCTTTCAAAATTGTGCCTATAAATTTCTGTAAACTGGGAATAAGTCACCTCTTCAAACTTCTGAAACAGACCTTCCCTCCGACCTTTCCTGGGACAACTTGCTGTGAATTCCCAAGTCACACTTTAGAAGGAAGGATGGATTCTAAATAACCCACTCTTCGCAGCTCTCTCCCATCAGTGCCCATCCCTTGGGAGTGGGGTTAATTACCTGCCAAGAATGCTGTGGCTTACCTCACTCCCCTGAGAACACCAAACCTTCTCTGCCTTGAAATGTGAACCAGAACAATGCTCGCTCCCCCAAGCTCCGCCTTGAAATTGCTTCTTGTCAGGCAGTTTGTCACAACAATAAAAGCAATGTGGTCCTAGATTAGGGGCAGGGAGAAGAGTGTGAAGGGAGCAGGAACCAATGAGGGGGGAAGGACAAGAAGGATGGATCTGGATAGACACAGAATGCACACAGAACACAGGTTAGCATCATGGGACTTCTGTAAGAAGCAGGAGACACACTTCTTTAGGGAAGATGCTGTACAGGGTGAGGTAGAGACAGGCTAGCATTCAGACAGAACCTGTATTGTGTATGCAGTGACCCTACTAACCGCTCCACGGACAGATGCCCTCCTGCCGAGTGATGGACACAGATGTGATCTTGCATGGGCTAGTCACTCTGACCTAGAGGAGGTCAATAGTTTTTCGCCTGGTTACAGATTGGATTTGGGGTCCTTTGATCAAAATCCCTTTTTCTTCAGCCAAGAGAAGTCTCTGGTCCCTTACGTCTGTTTCCCAATCTTCTCTGGGATGAGTTAATGGAGCAGTGTTGAAGGACAGAGAGAAACTGGCCATGTCTCCCATCACCCTCCCCTGTGGCAGGAAGTCCAAAGGGCAGGGCAGGGCAGGCCTCATTCGCTCTTTCCTTTGAGACCGTGGCCAGAAGGAGGGGTGGGGGTCGAAGCAGGAAGGGGGACTGATGTTGTTTAAGGCTGCTTGGCACAGTGGGTAAAGGCCTCCAGGCCTCTGGCAGAGGCTAGCACAGAAAGGGACAGACAGGGCCAAGCTTCAATCATTTCCCGACAAAGTTTACATCAGCAAGCCCTGGGCACTGCCTGGCTGGCAGCCTGGGTGCTGGTAGCATTTGGCTCATTGCCCAATTAGAGAGAGGTTCCAGATTTTTGGAGGTGGGTAGGGGAAAGCAAGAACACTGTGTCCTGTTCACTCAGAGGCTATGGAGGCCTCTGTTGAGGCCAAGTAAGCAGGTCACCTGGTCTCGGGGCGATACACCTGCCCACACTAGGCCACAGGTGCCAGTAGGACTCTGTCTGCAGCTGGAAGAGGTCTTCGTGGAGATCTGGTGAGGCTTTTCATGCCAGCTTGGGGAACAGCACCCACTCATGTTATAGAAAACTGTCTTCCAAGCCTAGTGGCCATAACATGGACATCAGAGCAGCTGCCATTGTTAGCAAAAAGCCCCCTCAGGACAGGGCCTAGTCACATTCCCTTATGGAAGGGGTAGGGATGGTCACAAGCCCTCACCTGGGATTGTAGCCTCTGCTTCCTACATGCCCTTCTCAGCTGTGTTTAATTCTGTCTGAGTTGTCCGCAGTCTCCTGCTCTTGGGTGGTAAAGGAGTACAGAGAACGTGAGGTTATCTGCGCAGCTGTGGGGAAGGTGCCATTCATGCTTGGGTGAGACTTTGCAGGGATGTGGGCACACTGGGGTCACCCGCACTCCTGTAAGCAACCTCCCCCCACTCTTATACACTCTGTAAGTTAAGCCCAGAAACTCATTGACGTGCTAAGTTGGAATTTTTTTTTTTTTTGAAACAGGGTTTCTCTGTGTAGCCCTGGCTGTCCTGAACTCACTCTGTACACCAGGCTGGCCTCAAACTCATAGTGATCCGCCTGCCTCTGCTCCGGAGTGCTGGGATTAAAGGCGTGTGCCATCATGCCTGGCTTTAGTTGGACTTTTGTAGGATCGTTACTTTGATTTATTTTGGGTACCATATCTGGGGTGTGTTGACATTTGTTCAAAAGTCCCTAGGAAACACTGCATTTTATAGATAAAACAAACAAGGCCTGGCCTCACCTCAGGTTACGTAGATAGACACTTAGACACAGGGAAGGAGAGGACGAGATGGAAGCACAGAGTGGATTCCCTTAGGGGTCACTCTGGTAACCATGTCCACCAAGGCCAGCGTGAGTAGCACCACGGTTTTCCTCTCCTCACCCCCTCAGCCTACTCCTACCCCATCCTCTTCTTCCAGTGTTGCCAGAGTCTGTCTTGTAAGCCTGTTGTCCAAGGGTGAAGTGTGCCGGGCCCCAGGAGCTGAAGTAGTCAGGCGAAGTTTACAAAGGAGGAAACCTCCATTCAAGCCTTCAGTCTTTGCAGCTTAATACGTCAGGTTTTGAGGGAAGGGACAGAGAGTGTTAGGCATCCTAGGAAACGGTCTTTTGATTTTGTAAATGGTTATTGTATTTAGGTGTGTAGATGTTTGTGCATGGGTGTTTATGCTTGTGCACGTGTGAATGGAGGCCAGAGGAGGGTGTCATATCCCTCAGAGCTGCATTTACCGTCAGGCTTGTGCCACGGCTGCTGGGCTCTGCTCTCTGGTTCTCATGATTAGGTAGCACTGAGCTATCCAGCCCCAGAATTGATGATTTATTATATGCTTGTTGTGGCAAAGCACTGCCCATATCATCTAATCGTGTGTTGAATGTGTGTGTGTGTGTGTGTGTGTGTGTGTGTCTGTCTGTCTGTCTGTCTGTGTGTTGTGTTCAGAAGACAAATACTGATGGTCAGCTACAAAGTGTCAATCATTTGCATTGGGTTTCTCTGGGGGGACGTTACCAGAGCCATGGGCCAGAAACACTGCTCCTGGTACTTGCCCATCGAGTCTTGGCAGTGACTCGGCTTCATGGGATGGACATGTCATGCCAAGTGGCACCAGCTGGTGAACGGGATGGAATTCAAACCTTAGCACCTGAGTGACAGGTCCTCATACCTTAGCACAACTGATGTCATGTTAGAGCCACTGAGGCATCGTCCTGACCTAAAAGCCCAGCATGTAGACCTTAACATCTGCCAAAACTCAAACAAAGACCTAGTCCATCCAAGTCCATAGTTCTCGGAGAGTCTCTCCATGTACCAACCTTGCTTTTTGGCTACTGTAGTTCCGATTCGGGCTAACTGTTCTCGCTAACTGAGGTGTGTGGGTTTTGTGCTTAAAAACTCACCCTGGAAAAGGCTTGGGACTGCACTTGGCTCTTGAACACTCAGTTTTAGTTGCTGGCTAGTTAATAAAGACTTTCTATTGGCTTGAACCCATGTCTGTGTGGTCTTCTCTGGTGGGTACCTCGTAACATCTGCCTGCATTGCTTCTCATGGCCGCACAGGAGAGAAAAGAGAGTGCTCTGAGAAGAAATGGGGAGATGAAGAATGGAATCAGATTGGCTGAATGGGTCCAACAAACAGAAATTGCTTGTGGATAGGTATTCAGTATTTCTTGGGCATCTGCGGATCCATCACCTAGCCATTATACCATGCTGTAGAAAACGAAGCTGTAATGCTATACATGGGATCTCTCACTGCAGTTTCATAGGATACGCTTTCGGAACACCCACTGGGCTAATGAAATGGCATGCTATCCACGCCCAATTCCTGTGACAGGAGGAAAGGCTGTTAACTCATTATCGCCTATGTGTCCATGGCTTTCTCTAATCTGAATGCTCCTGAGAGTAAAAAATGCTTTTGTTTAGCTTAATTTAGCTAAAATCTTTCCAGCCCCACCTTCCTCCCCACCAGCTGTCAAATGAACTTGATTAAATTAAATCAAACTTATTTTCTGCTATATGATTTTTAATAGAGTTACAAAGAACTTAAACTTGAGAAGTTCATTGTCTCCTTTTTAAAGGGTTTAATGGTCTCACTTTAAAAAAGATACTTATCGTTTATGTGTATAAGTGGTTTGCCTGAATGTACGCATGTGCATCATGTATGTGTAGTACCTGTGGTGGCCAGAAGAGGGCATCAAATCACATGGAGCTGAAGCTACATGTGTTTGTGAGCTGCCACATGGGTGCTGGGAATGGAACCAAGGTCCTCTGCAAGAGCAGCAAGTGCTCTTAACCACTGAGCCATGGCTCCAGCACCTTGAACTCATTTCAGGACTCTAAAACTCTAAAACGATGATTTAAGGTTGTATCCTGAGACCCCTGACAAAAACTATGTAGTGGCATTTCTTTTGCCAACAGACCCAGAAAAGCTATTTTTGTGGTGTTGTATGAACGAGCAGCTGTCATCTTTTGAAATGTTCTAAGACTTAGTGTAAAGCTCGCTTTATTATGCACATTAGGGACTTGCAATTTCTGAATTTAAACATACATACCACACCATGGTTTGAGAATAAATGATGAATTCAGAAGCCCAAAGGGACAGATTTTGCCACTCAACTGTGTGACCTCAGGTGACCTGGGCAATATTCCAAAGCTTTATTTTCATTATTTGTAAAGTGGGAGCAAAGATAGGAGCCACCACAGGTGATTTCTTGTGAAATTTAGGGAAGACTCTGCATGCCAAGTTCCTGGCATTCTAAGCGCATCTTCCATGCATGAATGCTAAGCTGGGGGGTGAACTAAATTAGTAGGTTGACCTCAATTATCCCTATGCAAAGGCTATTTGGGTCACAGGGAAGGAGTGGTTAGCAGTGAGGGATGGGTGAGGGGTGAGGGGAGGAAGTGTGTTTGTTGTGTGACAGCAGCTGAAAGAGCTGCTCACAAGGTCCCGTGAGTCAGTCCCTCAGGTGGGAGTGGGGGAACATATGGAAGCATCTTTACATGTGGAGAGACGCGACCTCCCTTCTTACCACAGAAAAGGGACCCTCCAAAAACGTCACATTTTCTACAAAGTGGAGTTTTCCCTTGTCTTTTAGGATAGAAACCTGTGTTGTTTTGTTTTGTTTTGTTTTTTTACTCATGATGCTTTTTCTCAAAGACCATTCAAAATTCATACAAATAAAATAATGTTTATATATGTACATTTAATTTCTTTAAATTTTGAGGGGTTTTGTATTTTTGGTATTTTTTGTTCTTACTTCCATCCCTCTCTTATTTCTTTCCTCCCATTTATTATTTTCATATGGAAAAAATATATATGCACTCATTTGTGCAGAGGAAGACACTGTGTCCTGCTCTATCACTCTGAAGTCTTCCCTGGAGACAGATTTTCTCGGTGAACCTGAAGCTCACCCTCACCATTTTGGCTAGGTCAGCTGGCTAGTGAGCTTCTAGGATCCACCTGTTGCTGCCTCTCCAAAACTGAGGCTAACGACATGTGAGGCCATGTGTTACTTTTACATGGGTAATGGGGATTTGAACTCAGGCCCTCATAATTGCACAGTAAGCTCTCTGACCACTAGACTCTCTCTCCAGCCCCTTTCCTTTCTTTAAGAGACAGGCTCTTTCTTGCTTTGTCACTTGGCCTGGGCCAGGACTCTCTTATGTAGCCTAGGCTATCTTCCAGTCTCAATCCTCCTGCCTCTGTCTCTAGACTTCTGGGATGACAGACGTATGCCACCACACACAATTATGCCTATTCATAACAGCATCCCAAGGACCAGAAGACATTAGTGACTTTAGGCATTTGCTAAAGGGAGGTCTTGGAGACCCCAGGGATGTCAACTCACAGTGAACAAGTAATGGCATGTGCTGCTTGAGCTTGAAGGATCTGCTGATGGTGACTGCTTTAGTTTAGTCATGATTGTTGAAGACAAAAGGACTTAGCATTGGCTCTTCATGCCCTGAGGCAAATCAACTGGCATCTGACAAGGTCATGGGAGATATAGGAGCTACCGAGAGCCAAGGTAATTTAAAGACTATTGACAGAGTAGCAGACTCTTACCCATTGGCGACCTCTGTGTGTTGCCTAATTCTTAGTTGATTTTCTTCTGTTTCTGGCTGCCTAAATAGATGGGTCTCCCCAAATCAGTATAGTATTGTCATTTTTAATGTGTCACTTTGTAAGAGCAGCATGAAATGTCTGGACCTTCAGACTATAGACCTTTGAGCTGGCTGGTTGGGGGCAGAGTCACTGAGCTTGGTGAATTGGTTAATTCTGTGTGCAGTGTGATATGTCATGGAGTGTCTGGATCTTCAGTCAAACGTCATTCAAGCTCTCTCTGGGAAGGATGTTTGAATGACATTTCAGTGATGAGACTGACATCTGGGTTGGGAGTCTGAGTAAATTATACTTGGGCCTTGAAGGAGGCATGCCTCATCTAATCAGTTGGCCTTGAGAGACCAAAGAAGCCAGCGTTCTCTCAGAGAAGAACTCTGCCGTCTAACTTCCAGAGTGGAGACACTATTCTGTTTTCAGTGTGAAGCTTTCCTTGCCAACTCTTCGAGTCAAAGTGGTACCTGTACCTCTCTTGAGTTCTCAGACCTCCTGACTCCAACTGGAATGACACGTGACTGTCCTGAGCCTCCAGTATGGTGTCTATCGACCGTGAAACATCTTAACTTCCTAAGTGCACAAGCTGACTCTTTATAACAAATATTTAACTAGTCTCTCTCTCTCTCTCTCTCTCTCTCTCTCTCTCTCTCTCTCTCTCTCTCTCTCTCTGGTTCTGAGGAACCCCAATGTGCTTGCAAAATTAAACATGCTTTTATCTGGCCATGCTGGCATGCCTAAGCATTTGATGGGCCAGTGTAGTCCTCTTTTCCATAGTTAATTGTGTACACCCTCATGCCTGGCCTGCTGCCTAATTGTGAGCAGATGTGCAAGGGCAGGGAGAGTGTGGATTCCTTAAAGATAAGCTTATGCCTCCACAGAAGATTCCCATCATTTTATGGGTTTTAGTTTGGAGGTTTTGTAAAAGACTTATCCATGACAAGCTAAAGATTGAGCGTTAACTCACCAGCGCAGGTGTGAGAGCATGTGTGGCTACGCCTTGCCAATGAGGGTCTATAAAATATGCAAACAAAGCACTGAGATTTCGAACAGTCTGTACTAGAGTCTGCTCTGAGGAGTGAAAGTTGATGTCACTTCAAGTTAAAGGATGTGTTCAAAGAGAAGGAAGATTAATTTGTGTGAGGTGCTGTAGTAAGCTGAAGGCAACGCGAGTTTCGGTGAAGGTTAAAAATAGACATATAACCACTTCATGATGGCTTAGTCAGGGCCCCAGGAGAATCCTATGGAGGCCTGCAGTCTCTGGAAGTGATATTATAGGGCCAATTGACCATCTTCCCATGTCAGCTCACACAACAAAGACACTCCCTGTCTCCCAGGTGATTTTACATGCTGTCACTTTGACAACATTGTCCATCACACCTCCTCATGGACATTTGTTTTGCTTTCTGTCAAGAATAAATGCATAAATATGACATACTAATCTTTATGAAGACGTAATGTTTTCCTTTCTTTTAAAATAGGATAAGTGAATAGGACCAGTGAATCACATGATGTGTATCTATTCAATGTATTTGAAACATTTCCCAACTATTTTCTAAAGTGGTTGTACTGTTTAACCATGCTATCAACAATGTTATGCGTACTCTAGTTGTTCCTTCGAGTACTTAACTTTGTTAGTTTACAAGTTCTGGGCTGAATAAGTAGATGAGTATGCCACATGATCAAGCATCTGTTACACACACACACACACACACACACACACACACACACACACACACACA
>OU015751.1:45358503-45385478 GCA_907169655.1 Acomys percivali
TTATTATTATTATTATTATTATTATTATTATTATTATTATTATTATTATTTTATGAGAGAGAAGGATCTCAGTGCTCCTATGACAAGGTGTGAGACAGAGACAGGCAAATCCTTGGAAGTTCATGGGCAGCTGGCCTGGCACACAGCACCCTAAAAACCTAAAAATCCTCAAACAAGATAGAAGATGAAGGATAACACCCAAGTTGTCTTCTACATGCTACATTGATGAACATTTCTATGTACGCACATGCGTACACACACTGTAAACACACACACAAAGATAAAGATAGAAATACACCTGTCATTAAGCTAGTGTGTTGCTGTTTTGAATAAGAAAGCATTTGAACACTATCCCCATTTGGTGGGGCTGTTGGAAAAGTTTATAGGGAGATGCAGTCTTGAGGGCAGGCTTTGAGAGTTTACAGCTCAGAGGCATGGGGTTTGCTCTCTCCTGTTCATGCCTGCAGGCTTCCTTCTCCTGCCACTTGCGGCTGTGGCTTCCTGTAAGGATGGACTCTTACCCCCCTGGACCTGTAAACTGCAACAAGCCCCTCCTTCCTTAAGCTGCCTTTAGTCGTGATGTTTATCACAGCAGCAGAAACGTAACAAATACAGACATATCCAGAGGGACCGCTGCTCTAAAGAACCTCACCATGTTGTTTTGGGAAGGACCTAGAAGACTTTGGACTTTGCCGAGCTATATAAAGGGCTTCATAAAGGCTGCTATTCATGACCATGGCCACAGTGGACCCCCTTGTGAAAGTGGTCTTTTGTGATCCCTACCAATTTAAGAAGCAGACAGAGCTGTTCATCACCACAGAGGGAATCTACACTGAACAATTCGTGTACTGAGGCAAGAAGGCCCAGCTGAATACGGGCACCATTGCTGAGGGTGCTAGCATGTGTTGTCTGGAGTAGAGGCCTGGGGACAAGGGACAAGCTGGCACGAGCCTCCAGGAACTATGCCATAGTCATCTCCCACAAGCCAGAAACCAAGAAGACCTGAGTGAAGCAGTCTTCGGGGTGCAAGAAGGCCATTTCCTCAGCCAACACAGCTATTGTCAGTATGGTGGCCTGTAGAGGCAGAAATTGACAAACCTACCTAAGGCTGGCCACAGATACAAGGCAAAGAGGAACTGCTGGCCATGTGTACAGGGTGTGGCCATGAATCCTGTGGAATGCCCCTTAAGAGGTGGTAACCAGCAGCACGATAGCAAACCCTCCGTTATTCAAAGAGATGGCCCCGCTGGGAGCATTGTGGGTCTCATTGCTGCCCTCTAGACAGGGTGACATGAAACAAAAAATGTACAGGAGGAGGAGAAACTAGAATTCAGCAGCTAATAAAGTATGTCCTTCAGCAAAAGTAAAGAAAAGAAAAAGCTGTCCAACAGGAGCCTGAAAGCCAGCAGTTCTGAGATCAGTGCAGAGCCTGCAGGCCCAGATCAAGAGGTCTCAGGAAAGAACAACACTGGCACCTGGGCGAAGGGCTATTCATGTGCTATTTCACAAAGAATCTAGCTGTCTTCTGCCCATGTCCTGAGAACTTGCAAGCAAAACTAAAAAATAAATAAAATAAAATGGAACAATTATTCTGGCTAAAGAAATGCCAAGACTGCATAACATTGGCCCGATGGCACAGTTATGTTTGTGCAGGTCTATAATTTTTAAAAAGCAAATGGAGCAGAAAGAAATACAAAATGTGGCATTTGGATATCTATCTATCTATCTATCTATCTATCTATCTATCTATCTATCTATATCACTAGAATGCTTAATGTTGTAGCCAACACATGTGCTGGAAGAGAGTCTGCAGTTGTTAAGGGGACAGCGTCATTAAGAAAAGGCCTCCAGATCTACGTGAGGAGGGGAAGGGCATCCTATCGTCCTAGGGGTAGGATCCCACCCAACTAAGTTTCCTGCTTGTGGCAGAGCCTAAGATGTTTTCTGCTCTTAGAAAGCACCTGAAGAAAATCTCTGCTACTAATGTGATCCAAGTGGGCCAGGTCCATCCCTGCTGACCTTTGCCAGTGTCATCTTGGGAGAGCTAGCCTTAGAGGTGTATAGGGAAAATGAGGTAAATGGTCATGGATTCTTCCTCTGTGATTTCAGAGACCTGCTAAGGCAAAGCACCGTGTGTCAGGGGAGCTCCTTCATGAAGGCTCTGGGCAGGCAGAACGGCACCCGTGGGAGTATGGAACTAGAATGATTAGATCTTCGAGTTTTCTAAAAGAATGGGAAATCTGGGTTTTCATGTGAAATACCATGACGTTTAGGCATTGGCAACTAATTCCAAGTTATAAAAAACATGGCACAGTCCAAGCAAAATACATCTGCAGGCCAGATGAGGCCCGTAGGGTGCCAGCCTGAGGTCTGTGGGCCAGACGTTTCTTCCTCTCGGATCCATTTTTGTGCCTCTCCTACGGTCTTCCCTGCTATAAGGAGGTCAGCCCTCATCACTGTGGATTTTAACTGACTGCTGCTGGACTAATTTCCCACAAAACATAAGGCCTTTGAAGGTAGGAATTGCAGGAGTGTTTGTTTGTTTTTAAATCCAGGGACTTTCATATCATGTCATATACCTAGTAACATTTAACATGGGTGTGTATTGGGGAAAGAAATGAATGAATGAGAAAACTGTGCTGCAAACAGACTACCCACCCAGGAGAGTAGACAGGCCAGCTCTGGCCCTCAGTTCCCTGGTGGACTATTGGCCTGCCCTCAGATCCCTCCACACATGCACACATTAGGTACTGGCAGCTGCACTCCATGACAGGTGGCGTCCTCTGCGGCAGTGTGAATCCTTGCCACTAGATGGCTCCCCTTGCTGGATTAACTTCAGACACTCTGCAGTTCCGTGGTGGCACTGAAGCTAGGTAAAAGAAACCAAACAAGAGTGAAAACTCACGTCGTCATAATCTTGGCCACATCCCCTCCAGATGCCTGTCTTCCCGGGAACAAGCACACGAGCAAAGCCACAAAGCCAGAGGAAGGTGCCCACAGGTGCCATCAGGCTTGTGTTGTCCCTTTTAGCAGCAAACTTCCAAAGTCTTGTTTATTTTTCTTTGCTCTGTCATGCTCCCCTGGGGGGAGAAATGTGTGTCACGGAGAAGGATCTGGCCCCCAGAGCCTCCTGGTTGAAAGTAGGTTTCTTGTATACTGTAGCAGGATGAGCTTGTCCAGAGGTGGTTTAACCCTTGTGTGAATTGCTGTTCACAGTGAGATCACAGGGATTGTGCGCTAACATGGGGGGGGAAGGTTAGGGGGGTAGAGGGGGTGAGGGGTAGAGGGAGTGGGGCGACTGGCTGGGGGCGGTGCCATTTGTGTGGTCTCGGTAGGATATTCTGAGCTTGGAGGGACAGGCTGTTTGGTTTTGTGTGACTTCCAATCTCAAGACAGAGGGTCTGGGTAGGTGGGCCAGTTTGTAGGCTGCTTATTGTGCAGCGTTGAGGACCAGAGTTCAGATCTTCAGCATCTGTATTACAAGCCAGTGGTCCCAGTGCTCGCAGGTGGTGACAGGAGGATTCCTGGAGCCCAGTGGCCATCCAGGCCATCCAGGCCATCCCAAGCCAGGGAGCTCTGGGTTCACCGAGAGACTGTATAAGCCAACAAACAAACAAACAAACAAATGAGGAAGTCACCCAAGCTTGACTTCTGACCTTCACATATACACACACGTGGATATAAATGCATATCATGCACACACACACACACACACACACACACACACACACACACACACACACACACACACACGGAGGAAATGACGCATTTACTCCAGAGTCCCTAACTTTCTTCCCAACAGTGTCTTCAGCATGTGAACACTTTATGCTCCCAGAGTCTTGTCCAGCTCCATCAAATTTACCTAGGACCTTGGATTTAGTGACTCTTGAAGTTCATGTGTTGAGCGAAATGGCAAATGGGTCGAGTCAGCTGTGAGAGGCTCTGCGGCTTATTATAGCAGGCTGGTGACAACAGTCACCTATCTCCTCAGTGCCCGTGTCTACACCTGCCTCTTCCTTGGTTATTCAGCACTGGTAGGATGCTTCTCCTCCTGCTCCTTGCTTGTCTTTGGGAAACAGTTAACAGGTTAACAGAGTGGATTTTGCAGTCAGACTGCATTGGCTTTCTGGTGTATTGTTTACTCAACTGCTCTGCACCTCAACTTCCTCATCTGTAAAATGGGAGCAATAGTGGCAACTGCCCCATTCCCCTGAGGGAGTTGTTGAGCGTATAACAGTCACAGGAACTGCTCAGAACAGTATTTGGTGTCTATAGTTGGTTCTCAGTAAGTCACAGTGGCCACTTGCATGTCTCTGCTCCTCTCTAAGCTGCTCTTCTGGGTCAGCTCCCATGTGTAATTCATGTGTTTGTCTCTCGTGTGATAACGGGTACCATAGTTTTGTAACCTTGTCCTCTGTTTATATAAATTTTCCGCACGATCTTCTTGCCCTTACCTCCTGAATGTTGAGATCATAAGCATGTATGTATCCCCACAGCGATCCTGGATATTCTTGGTATCGATGGTATACACAAGCCATTTCATTGTGTGATACCGACCCTGTCCCTGAGCCTGGTGTACGTCTTCCCTTACCGCTCAATAAAGCCTTCTCATGGGGACCCAGGGTTTTTTGTTTGTTTGTTTGTTTGTTTCATGCTTTTCTAAGAAGCCCCGAAGTCCTGAATTAATTTTCTCATTGCTTTGACAAAATACCCAAAGAAAAGCAATTTCAGAGAGGAAGTGGAGAGATGCTCATTACTTAAGAGCCCTGGCTACTCTGGCAAAGTTCAGCTCTCAGCACCACGACCTCCTGTAACTCCAGCTCCAAGTGATCTGTCGCCCCCTTCTAGCTACTCCCAACACTGCACACATATGAGATACTTAAATACATGCAGGCAAACACTCATACCCATAAAATTAAGATAAATAAGTCCTTTAAACTACACATAAAAATTATAAATATAAAAATGTAAAAAAAAAAGCTCTGTTGACTTATTTAGTCATTTACTTTGAGACAGGCTCTCACGTATCCCAGGCAGATATCACATTTACTACTATAGTGCAGATGATCGTAAACTCCTGAGCCTCTCAAGTGCTGAGGTCACCTGGGCATATCACCACACCCTGCTTAGCCCTGGTATTTCATGGGGAACCAAGCAAAAGCAATCAGATTGACAACACAAATCAGCAGATGACGCTAGTGGAGCTCAAAGCTCTTCCTTATCTTAGGCGTTTCTTTTGATTTTCGTTCTGCATTTGTGGAGCATTAATCTATGGGGTGCAGAACATACGAAGATGTTTTTAGCTTGCCCTTTGAATACAGGTGGCTACTTACCTCCTGACTCAGGTCTGCGGCTCTGCCTCCATGGGCTAGGCCAGCTTTGAACTCACAATGGCGAGACGCAGGGCAGTCATATGACCAAACCCCACAGCACTTCCTCCTGTTGTATCCTTTGTGGGTATCTATGTTACGCCCCACAGCCTAACCAGGAAGTAGTGAGGAATCCAGCTTCTCATGTTAACTGGCTTTTATGAGGAAACTGGAAGGAATAAATAAATGGTTTATTACTGAGTCATCTTATTTCTGAGATGGCCTAAATATTGGACACACCATGACCCCTTTCATTAGATTTGGGATTAAGAACAATCCAGTATGTCTAGTGGCTCAGATTCATATTCTCCTGTTCCCAAACCAATGTAGTCATGAGAGTCCCCAAAGGCCACCGCCTGTCTCACGTTCCAGAATTTTCTAACATGCTTTTGGTTGAATAAAAAGTACCAGAGCTTCCATTGCTGTTGACAGCCACATGCTTGTCACTAAGACGTATCCGAGAGCAACGAAGCAAAGGTGGGTAAGAGATCTTCCCTCTGAGCTTCTAGCATATGTCTGTCCCGTGCCTAGAATGAAGTTTGGAATCTATGAAACATAATAATCACTCTGACTCTCATTTGCATGATTTTTGACATTGCCTTTTAAAAATTTCACTTTTTTAAGCCATTTGTTTGTTTATTTATTTTGGAGGTCAGATCTCACTCTATATCACAGGCTAACCTGGACCTCACCGTATACCCAAGGAGGACCTTAAGCTTCTAATCCTCCTGCCTCCACCTCCCAAGTGTGAGGATACAGATGTGCAACACCATGGTTTATGTGGTACTGGAGACAGAGCTAGCACCCGCCCCCCAGCACATACACACGTATGTATGTATGTATGTATGTATGTATGTATGTATGTATGTATGTATATGGGGTGAGTTGGAGGCTTCACTCTGTAGCATAGACTGGCTTGTAGCCTAGGGCTTAGGGTAGCCTTGAGCTCAACAAAGCAATCCTCCTGCCTCAGCATTTCACATGATGAGATTATAGACATTTGCTAACACATCAGGCTAACCTTTGCCTTTTTAGTAGTTTGTATACTTTAACTCTATCCTACTTTATGGTTCTCCATTTTGACCCAACACTGTGTCCCTCTCGCGTTTGAACTGTAAGCTAGCTCAAGTCATTCATAGAATTTGCAGACTTAAAAGAAGCAAGAGAGACTGAGAAAGTTCACTGAACTCAGGGACATATTTTCCTTTTTGAGAAGCATCCTATTTTTGTCCTCATAATGTTAATTTAGATGTGGCTGTTAGGATCTACAGATGTTTAATTACAACGCAACTCATGAGTCGCTGTGCTCACCAGTGCTTGAGAGCCGACCCTTCGCAGATTTTAAATCAGATGAAACAGACAGCAACCTAATTCTTGTTAGTTTAGTATTCACCTTCAGCGTGTTCCTGCCATCCCGTCCATGCTTTTCCGTGAGCTCTGCGGGGTCCCTCATCTGGGAAAGCAGCCTTGGGTGAGAAGACTGGGAAAGACCACGTCTTATCTAGCTTCCCCTAGAACTCACCTGCATCTCCTTCCTGGGCTTCCGCGACGAGGGCGCATTCTTTCAGCTTTATGGGGTGTGACCCAGAGTGTCCACAGGCTGGACAGGGGGCACCTCAGGGAGTGGCATTTGGTAGGGTCCTGATCCGCATGCCCAAGATCATAATTGTCATTTGTCCCCTAGGTAGCTAACGCTCTCAGCCTTTCATCGCTGGTGGCAGAAACGGTAAGTCTGTGGTCTCTGGACTGCTTGTCTTACCAGCTCTGATGCTGGTTCTGAGAGGGAGGGAGAGAGAGCAGGAAAGGATCTTTGCTTTCCATCTGCAGGGGGTGTGTCCCAGTGTTTGCCAGCAAAGGCAGCAACCTAGACCTGAGGCTGTAGTACTGCACTGGGTCCTGTCAGCCTCTTCCAGAAGTGCCGGCCGTTGGGGAGAACTGGAGACTGGAGAAAAGCTTGGCTGTGCTGTGAAGACAGGAGTCCCAGGTAGGCTAATGGCTGTTGTTGGATTCCTTCGGGTCCTTGGTTAAGCTGTGTTTTATTCTATTCTGATTTTAATGTCTCATTTCCTATAAAGATAAACAAGGAAGAGAGTTGTTGAAACAACTATTAGAAACAATGGGGCCCTGTCTCTCCTAGACTGTGTCCTTTGAGATTTTTCTTGGTCTCAAATGCTAGGATTTCTTCCCTGAAAGCCCAGGGTTCTCTCTGGTACCAGGCAGGCCCACTGCCATGTTTCTGGGATGTTCTGCTGACGAGAACATGACAGCTTCATCCAGGGAGCCTGTTTTAAAAAACAGCAGCTGTTTGCTGTATCTAACTAGTGAAGAGGCAGACTCCCTTAAAATCCAATCATGCTTGAGAACATTAAAGTGGATTTTATGTATTGCGTTTGTTTGTTTAAGACAGGTCTCGTGTAATCCAGGCTGGCCTAGAACTCACTATGTAACCCAAGCTGGCTTTGAATTCCTTATCCTCCTGCCTTCTCCAAAGTGCTGGGATTACAAGTTTGTGCCACCATAAGTGGCTGGAGCAATCAGCTTGATTTTCACTGTAGGATGAATCTCTTGAAACCTTGCCCAATCCAGTATAAACCTGAAAGTTATATATCCCAATTGAACTCCTTCAGTGACCACCAGAAAAACAATGACCTTTACATTTCTTTCCCCTTGATCCTTCCCCAAGTAAATATAAGATAACACACCACACTTTACCCCAACGGGGCTTGAAAAATGCATGATTTTATTTTCCATAAAAAATTTTCACTTACAACTGAGCATGGTGTTACAAGCCTGTAATCCTGGTACTTGGGAGGCAGAGGGGGGCAGAAGGGTCAGAAGGTCAAGATCACTCTCAGCTTTGCGAAGAGTTTGGAGCCAGCCATGAGACCTTGTCATAACCACAACAGTAAGGTGGTCACTTATATGAACCTGATATTTTGTGTCATCACTCACGTCAGAGACAAAAGGGTAGAAAGGTCCTGAAGGAAGTATAAACAGAGGGTCATGGGGCTGGCCACGGGTCTCAGCAGATAAACGAGGTGGCTCAGGTATATGATGGGAGTTGGATTCCTGGGAGGAGAAAACCAACTCTATAATGCTGTTCTCTGACCTCCACACATTCACACGGCACTCACATGTCTCCTGGCGTCATATGTGCACATAATTGATGATGATGATGATGATGTTGATGATGATGATGAATGGAAAGGTGGGAAGGGATTTGTAGAAGTGCCCTGATTTTGACATGGTAATTTCCATTAAGATAAACTTGATGGACACACACACACACACACACACACACACACACACACACACACACACTGGAGATTACAGAAGAAAAAAAAAGCAAAAATATATGAGTACATCGTACAGAACACTAGAAAAAGTCTTTTGTTAAATTCTTTTTTAATTTCATTATAAAAACTCTACTAACCGCCCAAGCCTAACAAATTAAAATCTACCTCTCTAACAAGGATGGCCAGGCAAGTAATGAAGCCTGAGTAAGTTGCTTGGCTTTTCTTGTAAGAGACAGAGGCTTGTTCCATGATGTAGTATCCGTGGGGACTAAAATTGAAGACAGGAAGATATGTGTGCGTGTGTGTGTGCGTGTGTGTGTGTGTGTGTGTGTGTGTGTGTGTGTGTTGAGCCCTGTAAATTGGTTACGAACACTCACATCATTCACAAGTTGATGTGACATTTTACTGGAGGCCAATTATGCCTTAAGAACAGTGTCAGCATCCCTATTCTGGAAGCCACCTTTGCTAGGCTGAGAAATAGTATATGTGTGCATGTGTGCATGTGTGCATGTGTGCATGGTATCCCTTGTCTTCTGCTGTCCTTTATACCTCTATTCAAAGACTGCAAATACACTCCTAGACAAGAGAAATATGAGCAAATGGCCCGTCTATCAATCTATCTATCTATCTATCTATCTATCTATCTATCTATCTATCTATCATCCATTTTTGAGACAGGGTCTCTCTATGCAGTCCAGGCTGGTCTTAAACTCAATATTCTTCTGCCTCTGCCTCCTGAGTATTGAGATTCTAGGTGGGTAGTGACATGCCTAGCATGAGTAATTTTAGCCTTTTGGTTTTGAGCAAGAAGAAATAGAATGAACAAAGGATAAAAGGTATCTGGGGTCATGGCAGTGGACGGTATGTGTATCACAAGGAAAGGAATTCAGAAAGCAGAGGACAAACGTCACCCAATTCACAGTTCTACGTGAGGCCACACCTCATGAAACCCTGCCCTATGGAACGCACCCAGGGTATTTGCAGTATTCAAACCAGTTCATGTAGTTATCTTCTTTTTTTTTTTTTTTTTTTTTTTTTTTGGTTTTTCGAGACAGGGTCTCTCTGTGTAGCCTTGGCTTGTCCTGGACCCGCTTTGTATACCGGGCTGGCCTCGAACTCACAGCGATCCACCTGCCTCTGCCTCCTGAGTGCTGGGATTATAGGCGTGCGCCACCACAGCCCAGCTAGTTATCTTCTTAACTTCCTTTCATAGGCCTTACCTATGGCTTCGAAGGGCAAACAGTGTCCCAAGTGTCTTAGGATTTTGCCTGGACTGTCACCCTTGAGAAGTAGCCGTCACATGGTGTCAAGGTAGCTACTGTTCTTTATTGAGTAGAAGTGGCTTCATGACTGTGAAAATTATTTTGCACCATGGTAGGTTAGAGTGAAAGGTCCACAGCATTATGGCCTCAAGCATACACTTGGCCATGCCCAATCTTACTGAGACTCTGTGACTGGCACATTCCCCAGGTGGGAAGAGAGAGAGCCTCTTCCCCTTAGTCTCCCCAGCCAGTCAGATAGTATGCCAGAGGCTCCTGTCCTTTAGTTTATTATTTTATCTTATGTGCATGGATGTTTTTCCTGCAGGTATGCAAGTACACCGTGCATATGCTTGGTAGCCGTGGGAGTCAGAGGAGTGCATCAAATCTCTTAGAACTGGCCTTGCACTATGTGGGGGCTGACTATTGAGCCTGGGTCCTTTGCAAGAGCAGCAAGTGCTTTAAACTCTAGAACTCTCTCTCCAGCCTCCTATTCAATGGATGATAGAAGAATGGGCTCTGGCATGTTCAGAGTGAAAATTTATAGGAATTAATATTAGAAGTAGAAATGGGCTGGGGAGGTGGCTCAGTCAGTAAAGTACATGTCGTGCAAACATCTGGGACTTAGTTCCATCCCCTGGGCCAGGTAAGCAAACTTGCTATTCTAGGAGGATTGGTGTGGCTTGCAAGCCAGTCAGCGTAGCCTACTTTGTGAGAGACCGTGTCTCAGAAAAGTTGGACGGCACCTGAGAAATAACTTCTATTGTTGACCTCTGACTTCTATTGTTGACCTCTGACCTCCGTATGCAGGTGCACTTGTACACACACAGACAGACCCACGGAGACACACAAAATGGCATTAGGAATGTCATGCCATTCTGTAAAGTTTATCAAATATAATAAATTCCTCATGTGTAGTGCACCAGGTAGAAAATGTGACGAGGTGAACCGAAAGGAGGTGAGGGCACAGTCCTAAGCAGCAAAGGCGTCTTGCTGTGGAAGGTTATCAGGCCCCCGTGGTGTCTGTCCTCACTACACAGGCCAGTGTGTCAATCTCCAGAACCTCGGAGACTGGGAATCTCAGTTTGTTTGTTTTCAGTAATTTTTTGTTTGTTTGTTTGAAAAGGGCTTTAAAGTCTTTAACAAATTTTCTGTATTGTTTGCTTCTTTCTCATGAAGTGAACTACGTGAACTCTGCTCACGGGACTCGGGTTACTGTTCAGGGGTAAGCAGTGTCTATTACACATCAGTTTGTGTCAGTGGGACAGAGCCACGCCTGCACGGTGCTGCATGGAGAGCTTGTGTTGAGCGATTCGGTTCTTCCATGAGAAACCGTTCACACTGTTGGTATCATGGCTTCTGCTTAACCTGGCCAAAGTAACGCCAGGAAAAGTTTTTTCTTTTCCGTGTGTGTGCGCATGTGTCCATGTGTGCGTGAGCTTGTTTGTGCATGTGTGGTGGCGGCAGACAGCTCCATATGTAGAGCAGGCTAGTGCCCAACATGCAGCAATCCTTCTCCCTCATTATCCCAAGTACTGGAACTATAGGCTCATGTGCTACCATGCTCAACTACGTTATCTTTGTTAAGATACTTATTATTGTATTTCTCAGGGATATAACACTCTCGAATGTTCCATAACAATTTAAAAGGAAATAATGTAAACATCAGTGGGCTTAAAATAAACCTTAAAGTTAATATAGAGCTATCAAGGTAGTTTTCATAAGGAGCAGTTTAGACAAGTAATGAAGTTGTCATAGGCAGCTATTCATTTTTGAAGAAATAAAAATTAATCTTAATTTTACATGGAAGTCTAAAATAACCCCAGGACCAAAGATTACAATGCATTAAACCTACATTGATAAGAGTGCACAACCCGCCCTGTAGCTCCTTCCCAGCAGGCCCAGCTTTCTGCCCTTGTCCTTGTAAACCAGAGTCTCCTCCCAGGCTCAGGACACTCACGGTTCCTAGGATGATTACTGAGAAACGCAAAACAAGTGTGCTTCCTGTTCCTGAACAAGGGGCGCAGGTGAAGATCAAATTACAGCCCTGAGTTTTTAAAGTCATGCTCCGAGAAATGAAGTCTGACCGACTCATAGCCCAGGGGAAAGGGAATTTAAGGTAACAGTGATACACTCTTTTAAGTAGAATTCAAGTCTACCCTTTTTATTTTTCATAAATGTAAATTCAAAGAACTCTTCTTAATCTACAAAGTCACAAAAATTCAATGTATGTGGAAATATTTTGTAAACTAAAGTCTTTCCTTGTGCATGCACACATGGGAGAGTGTGGGTGTGCATGTATATGGTTGTATGTGAGAGTACAGGTATGCCCACGCCATAACACAGGAGTGGAGGGCGAGGACACGCTCAGCTGTTAGTCCTTACCATCCATCTTGTTTGAGACAGGGCCCGGTGTTGCTTTCTGTTGTACACAGCAGGCTAGCTGGGCTGTGAGGGTCCCAGAACTTCTCCCGTATCTGTCTCTCATCTCCTCACAGGGGTAACAGGATCGCAGATGCTGTGCTATGCATTCCAGCTTTTATGTGGAGCCTGGGGATTTGAATTCAGGTCCTCTTACTTGTGTGGTGAGCACTTTTATCCACTGAGATATCTCCCAGATCCAATTACAGTTACTCATACTGCTCCTTTCTGAGTGCCATTTAGCTAAATTTTCTTTAAAGCGAAGCAGTCCAGGAGGAAGCTCAGATTCTCTAGACTTTGTCTGTTGAGGTCAACCATGTTCCATGTGCATTCTAGGAAGGCTGGGGCCTTGAATGGAAGAAAGGAACTGAGATTATTAATTATAAGATTATTAATCTTGTACAAGATTATTAATCTCCTTGTAAGGGCTCAGAGCAACTCACACTGTACAAAGCACAAGAGAACAGCCCTCAGTCACCAGTGGTTGGCAGAGCTCCAAGCTACCAGGCTTGCAGTCTGGCCTTTTACAATGTAACTGAACCGGATATGTTTTTCCCCGGGGAAACAAGCCCTGATGGGATTCCAGATGAAACTCTGGGTGATGAGCTAAGTACAAGGAGCCATCCAAATGGACTTGGGGGCTGGAGAGATGGCTCAGAGGTTAAGAGCACTGGCTGCTCTTCCAAAGGTCCTGAGTTCAATTCCTAACAACCACAAGGTGGTTCACAACAGTGTATAATGAGATCTGGTGCTCTCTACTAGAGTGCAGGCGTACATGCAGGCAAAACATTGTATACATAATAAATAAATAAATCTTTTTTTAAAGTACAAATAAGAAGATACAAAATACAGACAGGTAGCTAGAAAAACAGTATTCTCATTGGGAAGGAGCAGGCATTTGTATTGGCTTGAAATGACCAGCAGCAAAGAGAAATGCTTTCTAGTGTAATCAAGGGCAAAGGACATGCAGACTGCTACAAAGCCAGCTTTGTCCCAGACTCAGCCTAACTAGGGCCACACACTGGCCTGCAAGGGTTACAGCCATCCAGTACAACTCAGGAGAGCACAATAAACAAGCATCAGGGAACACAGAGACTCATCAGCTGCCCTGCCTCCAGGTGTTTGCAAATGTGGGTTTTGCCACAGCTCCTAGGGGTTTTATTTTTTCTCTCTTTTTACCCCCTGTGTATGTCACAGTAGAGGTGGGTGCTGACTCTAGAGAGCTGGTACACCTCGCAAGTCCTTATAGACAGACAAGACACCTAAGGATTGGGTTGATTCACCAGGTCTCTTTAACCACGTCATGCTGAGGTATAAAGCTTGTGCTTAAAATTTTACTCTGCAGTGTTAAGGGGCCAGAGGTGTAGCTCAGTTGGTAGAGTGCTTGCCTAGCACGCATGAGGTCAAGGGCTCGATCCTGAGCCTCAACTAAAATGATGACACTGCATCGCTGTGATCACATCATGTGGTTTGTAGAGGCAGGAGAATTAGGATTTCAAGGCTTGGCTGCATAGTGAAGTAAAGGTTAGCCTGAGCTACAGGAGATCCTATCTGAAAACAATAACTACAAACAAACAAACCCCTTTTGTTGTGTCTAGACATAACTGTACATCCACTGAAATTTTAGATAATTTTAAGTTATTGTTTTTCAAGAAATGAATTGGTTCTTTAGTTTGACCAGTTCTCCAAATATTTTTTGCCTTCTGTGTGCCCTCCCCTCCCCTCCTTTGCCCTCTCCTCCCCTCCTTTGCCCTCCCCTCCCCTCCCCTCCCTTCCCCTCCCCTCCCCCATTCTCTCTGTTATATCCACCCATTTCAGGCAAAGCAAGGTTCCTATGCAAATACACCCTCCACAAAAGTGTTTCCCCAAGACCCAGATAATGAGGAGTGAAATAAGCTGAGTTTTTTTTTTCCACATCTTCTGCCTAATTCTGACTTAGGCATGATTCTCTCAGTCCTTGGTGGAGCTCTCTGCTCTGCATCCCCGTGTGTGTGTGCACACCTGTGGGTTGTAATTTTAAGACAGAGAGGAGGGAGATCATTCTGGTGGGGGAATGCTTCTTTTTGAGAAGAAGGGGCATCCATCGTTCTGTAAACGCTGAAGGCAGAAAGGCAGCCCAGAGTTCTATGGTCCCGAAGATTAGATTGTTGTTTAAAATGCTGGAGAGTGTCTGTGTGAGCAGTTTCAGGTCCGTGCCATGTGGCTAAGGCGGCCACTGTTGACGTAAATAATTGATATTCAGAGTCCACAAACACACAATTGAAAGAACGTGGAGACAATTTGCCGCCGCCTCCTCCGGAGGCACAACAGCAAATTTTAATGATTGTTTGTTGTTACCTAAAGGCCAGGGATTATCAGAAATGAATTCATTTGAGTGAATTCAAGGAAGTGGGGGTGGGGGGGGCACATCCCCACCATGGGTAAGTGGTTAAGCCTTTCCACAGATGCCAATGCCAACACAGCTGCTGGCCAGGCATTAGCTGCCCCCAGAGTGAAATGTGATGTAAACACCCATGTTCTGGGGGCAAGGACAACTCATTTGTGGAATTACATAAAGCTTCTTTCTTTCTGGTCTCCTTCTGGCTGGAAGGAAATGCCGTGAGGTTTATGTCTAAGAGAGCAAAGTTACACAGGATATGGGTTAGCACCTACCCACGTACTTCAGTAGGATAAAGTATCCCGTGCCAAGGTGTGCCACTAAGAAATTATGCCATGCAACAGATCTAAGGCAAGAGACTTAGGGGGACTGGAGAGCGAAAGGCCTTCTCAGATTGGGGACATGTGGGAGAGAAAGACAGACAGGCAGAGCATGAACAAGACAGACAACGAGGGAAGAAGAGTCCGAATTAGACAGAGACAGAGAGGGAATGGGAGAGAGGGAAAACAAAAAAGATGGAGACTGAGAGAGAGACCTGGGGTGGTTGGGGAACCTCTGGTGTACCCCGGGGTATGAATGATGATGTAACCTGCCACTAGGTTCCTCAGGGCAGACCCGTGGAGACGCCTGATTTTGCTAACACACTTTCTTTGTGTTGAGGGTCCTTCTCAGAGTGAGGTTATTCAGTTCCAGGAAAAATGCACTCCTGTTATCTGAAGACCTAGAGCCCTCTGTCTCTAAGATACTGGCTGTCAAACCACCAGCATCACTTGCATTAAGTTAATTTGGCTCATAATTGAAGTGAAATTGTGACACACAATCCAGCAAGTTGCTACACAAACTGGCGATAAGCTGAAAATAGAAATGATCATGACCTTGTGGATCTGAGTCGGGGCAAGTGGGGGCAGTAGTTACTGTTTGGGCCATTTTATATGCAGTGACTCATTTGACTCTTCCAAGAACCTGTGATATTGATTCCCGTATCTTAAAGGTGAATAAACAAAGGCCTAAGAGTATCATAGGCACCCAACTGTAAACGTCAACATGGTAAGGAAAGCAGTTTATCTGCAGAGCCCCCTTTAATCTGTATACCTCAAGATGCCATTTCTCTACCCTTGACTAGCTGTCCCATACAGTTATATTTACGTTTCAGATAAATTCTTAGTATCTGACAATGGAGAATGGTCCAAGTACCACATAGAGCAAAATTATACTAAGACGTCATCCATTACTTATTTGAAGTTCAGATATACCTACATTGGGGTCTCTTGTTTTCACTTAATGAATTATTCAACCCTGTGTGTGACACAGGAAACTATACACATTAAGGAAGCAGAGAGTGGGAAATGATTAGGTCAAGCTTTGGCACCCTGACGGCTAGTACCGATGTGCACATGAAAGGCTCTGGAATCACCTAAAACACAACACTCTGATGTCTATGAGGGGGGCTTCTCGATAAGGCAAAGGCAGGAGGGAAGACCCTCGAGTGTGCCTGACACTATCCCTATGGACTGTCATCCCAGAATGGATAAAACAGAAACAGAGCTGAGCGTCAGCATGCGGCTCTCTCTGCCTCCTCTCTGTGGCTGCAACGAGACCAACAAACTCAGCCTCTGCTACCATGCCCTCCTCCCACCATGGACTGTAACTTCCAGCCAGGAGCCAAAATGAATCTTCCCTTCCTCAAGTTGCTTTTGTTGAGGACATTGACTGACACAGCAGGACGCCTGTCGCAGAGCCAGGAGGAAGTGCATAGATCTTTTCCCCTGGCCTAGAAACCTCCGGAAGTACATCCACCTGGACATGAGGGTTGCCCAGCACTTTAAATAACATCCCTTGCTAGGCAGGACCAGCTTAAGGTTTAACAGGCAGTAGGGAAAATGGGAGTGGCTTTGTCTTCCAAAGAGTGCAGAAACGTCCCTCCTCTATTGTCACTGCTTCCCTCTCTCCTCTGCTGCTTCTTTGTTTTTTTTTTTCTTCTCTCCTTATGGCGCCTCTACTCACGGTCAGCCCACCAGCCAGCACAACCCTCTACCGGCACTGTGCATCACTGATAACCACTTCTGGAAAACCCCCAGAGGCAGTCCTGAACAGGAGGAAGGGGAATAAGGAAGTGTGGGAGATTTCCTTAGGATGCCCAGAGCCATCACCCTCAGGCTTTCTGAGCCGGGTTTGCAGACTCAGGCTGCACATGCGAGAAAGAGGTTTTAGCAGGGGAGAGCAGAAAGTGGTGGGGGAACTGAATGAAGGCCAGCTGAGTCTTTGGCACACAGAGGGGACAGATGGAGCACATGTGCTCAGACTGCCGTTATCTGATTTGCCAGCTCCAGGAATACAAGCCCCAGGCCAAACAATGCCTAGGAATTCAGAGGAAAAGAGGCTTCCTGGAAGTGGGAGAAAAGAGGGAAGGGGGTTACAAAGAGCCCCGCCTCCCCTTGCCATGTGGCTGTACTCCATGAGGGCACTGAAATACTGACTTAGTCAAGCCCGACAACTTAACAATAAGACTTAAATGAAGTAAAAAAATATATCCAGGGTAATCATGGTGTGGTAACGCATACCTGTAATCTCCGAAACTCAGAGGCAGAGGCCAGAGGATCAGGCAGTCACACACCCAGCCATTGCTGAGTTTGAGGGAGTTTGAGACAGGCCTGTGTTACATGAGATGGGGACTCAAGAAACAGTGTGCCCGTTAAGTTTTATTGTCAAGTGAACACAACTTAGAATTGCCCGGGCAGAAAGCTTCAGTTGAGGAATTGTCTGAATTGGGCTGGCCGGTAGGGAAGTCTGCTGAGGGTTGTATTGACTGTTATTTAAGGTGGTGAGACTCAATGTGAATGTATGCTTATATGCCTGCCCCTCAGTTGCATTTTGTTAGGGCATTTTAGCATAGTAACAGCAGAGAAACGAGAACGCGCGCGCGCACACACACACACACACACACACACACACACACACACACACACACACATACACACGGTGTGTTGGGGGAGAGAGTATCCAAAGTGCAACAGTACAACTCAGGAAGTAATTCAATTATTTTACGTGTGTGGTGTGTGTGTGTGTGTGTATGTGTGTGTGTGTGTGTGTGTGTGTGTATAAAAGAGCCATGAATGCGATCAATGTGAATGAGAAATATGTGTCTGCCCTGAACATACACAGACATATTCTTGTCATTATGCCATAAGCAATATAATACAACATCTGTTTTCAAAGCACTTACACTGTACTGTGTTCCAGTGATCTAGAAATGACTTGGAGTCTATGGAAAGATGTGTCAAAGTTACAGTCAGATACTCTATCACTGTGATTCTCAACCTTCCTAATGCTGCGACCCTTTAATATTACAGTTCCTCATGTTGTAGTCACCACAACCATAAAAATATTCTTGTTAGTGTTTTACAGCTGTAATTTTGCTACCATTATGAATTGTAATGCAAATATCTGACATGCAGGATATCGGATATGTGACCCCTGTGAAAGGGTCTTTTGACATTCCCCAAAGGGGTCATGACCCATAGGTTGAGGACCACTGCTTCATCATTATATATGAGGGACTTGTGCAGATATTGGTATGTTCAGTGGCCCTGGGCCAATCCCCAGATACTGACACAGAAGGTCAGGTGTGTGTGTGTGTGTGTGTGTGTGTGTGTGTGTGTGTGCCTGTGCATGTGTGTGGCATGTGCATGCATAGAAATAAATGCACAATGCATAATGCACGTAAAATAAAAATAAATAAATTGAAGAAGGGGGAGGAGGAGGAGGAAGAGGAGGAAGAGCATGAGGAGGAAGCAGAAGCAGTAGCCTCCAGGGTGGTGATGGCACACACCTTTAATCCCAGCATGTGAGAGGCAGAGGCAGGCAGATCTCTAAGTTCAAGGCCATCCTGGTCTACAGAGTGAGTTTCAGAATAGTCAGGGCTACACAGAGAAACCCTGTCTCAAAATCCAAAGAAACAACAACAACAAAAAAGATTGAAGCATGTTACCATCTCCAGACTCATACAGTCAAAGATCTAAGAGGAGTCTTTGGCAAACCGGAAGGTGGCATGTGCGAGGGCCATTCATTCCCCCAAGAAGGAAGGCAGTGCAGATGCCATGTGTCCCAATCTTCCTTAGAAGACCTCAGTAAGCCAGAGATGGGTATAGTTGTTCTCCCCCAGCCATGACACTTTTCTCCTTAGGTCAGAGAGCAGCATCCGGTGGGGATGGCAGTGTGCACATGAAGGTTAAAGTTCACCAAGAAGCAAGGTAAGGCTGGCCGAGAGAGCCCCACACTGTACTGACTGACCAAGGACACTTGTTCCAATAGTTATTTATTGCATTTAGGAATTTTTAAAAACTGTATTTTTATTGGAGCTGTAAAAGAAACTCTGAAAGGCTGTGGGACTGAAAGTCCTTTATGTTCTGACCCTGCTATCTAGTAAAATCTTTTCAAAATGATAAAAGATTTCTGTTCTATAACATGCTACTTACCATGGTAGCCACTAGGCACTTGGGACTTGTGCACCTTAGAGATGTATCCAGTCGCTCGGCGAGTGTCTCAGTTGATAAAGTCCTTGTGTAGCATGTGTGAAGCACCAGGTTTGATCCCCCAAACTACATACACTAAGCTAGGTGGCACCTGTTTATACTCGTAACACTTGGGATGTACAGCTAGGAGACTCAGAAGTTTAAAACCAGCCTTAGCTAAAAGTGAGTTTGAAGACAGCCTGGGCTGTGTGTATGTGTGCATGTGTATGCATATGTGCATGCTTGTGTGTGTGTGTGTGTGTGTGTTACTGCAGGTTGAATGCATTCAGGCTAGGCAAAGGCTTTACCACTAAGCTACAGCCTTCATCCAAGAAACTAAATTTTTAAATATAATTTTAAAAATGTAGAGTCCTCATGTGCCTAGTAGCTTAGACAAAGCAATTGTAAGTGAGCATGATTTTTCTTTGACACTGAACAACATGGATATGAAAGATTAATTTTGTGACCATGTCGGTATAAGTTACTTTTCCGTTGCTGTGATAAAGTGCCATGATCAAAAGAAACTAAAGAAAAAGTGTATTTTAACTTACTGTCCAGAGAGGAAGTTAATGCTGAGGGAGGTATGGCAGCAGGAGCAGGAGCAGGAGCAGGAAGATGGGAGAGCATCTCTTCAAACCCTGACATGAAGCAGAGGGATGGAACCGGAAGTGAGGCAGTGCTGTCAACTCCCGAAGCCTGCCCCGCCGTGATGTGCTTTCTCCAGCAGGGCTCTACCTCCTAAAGGTTCCACAACCTCCCCAAACAGCGCCCCCAATGGGAAGCCAAGTGTTCAGACACCAGAGCCTATGAGGGACACTTTTCATTTAAATCACCACAATGTTTATGTACTATGTTCTGTGTAAATAATATAAGATAAATAGAGATGTGAGAACAATTTGTTGCTAACTCCATCAGCCAATAGTAAAGGAACCTTTAGATTGGCTTGTTGTTGTTAAAGACAATAACCCTACAAATCTATCTTTAATATTTGTACTTTTTAGAGCTCTTTGTTATTATTTCGGTATAACAAACAAAAAACAAAACAACCCAGTAAAACTTACGGGTCTGGTGCTAAGTGTACCTGGCTGTGGTCTTGGCTTTATGGTATTTGTTTCATTGCCACAGCCTCCTGGGTGACGGTCCAGCGAGGACAGAAGGGACTCCTGGATATGAAAGTTGGACTGCTGTGGCTCATCCCTCTTTTCACTGTGGTTGAGGGCACCAATGGCTTCCTGCAGGTGAGCTGGTATACTGTTTCTCTCCTCTCTACACTCCTGGTGCCTCCAGAATCTTTAACTCCACAGGCAACTGAGAAGCAGAGGTTGGTGAACTGGCATCACAAGTTCTGACTTCTTGTCTCAGTAATATCAGCATTCACGGTGAGGTCTTCAATAAGTTATTTTATCGATTGGAAGTGCAGGTGACTGGATTACAAATGAGGCCCTCCCATGAAAACGTAATCATCCTGGAGACTTTGTCTAATTCAATACATTCTATGCTATGGCCTCCTAGGCACAGAAAAGCACGGTGGGTGAGCACTAACAGCCTGTGGGGCTTCTCTATCATTTTTACCCCCTGCCTTCTCTTTTGGCATTGTTGCTTGGTACAGGGTCTCATGCAATCGAGGCTAGCCTCAAACTCACTATGTAGCTGAGGCTGGCTTTGAACTGCTGATCTTCCTGTCTCTACCTCCTATTGAGGATTATAGATGTGTACCACTCTCCTACCCCTGTTTTATGCTTTTTTTTTTTTTTTTTTTTTTGGTATTTTTGTCTGTTTGTTTGTTTGGTTTTGAGATGGGGTCTTACGTAGTTCTAGCTGGCATAGAACTCTTGGTGTAGATCAGGTTAGCCTCAAACTTGCAGCAATCTTCATGCCCCTGTCTCTCAAATGCAATGTACCCACCTTTCTTTTTTTTTTTTTTTCTATTTGTGTGTATTCATTGTAAATGTTTGAGTATGCATGTTCGCATGTGAGTGAGCACACATGTGTGAGAATGTGTATACACATAGAGGCCTGAGGTTGAAGTCAGGAATCCTCTCCAATTGTTTTTCCACTTTCTCTATTGAGGCAGAATCTCTTAGGCCCAGAGGTCAGGGATATGATGACTCTTGCTAGATAGCTTGCTTTGGGGACTCTGTCTCTACTTTCCAAGGCTGGAATTGGAGGCAGGCCACCTTGCCTACTCCACACTTACATAGGTTCTGTGGATGCAAACTCCAGTCAGTTCTTACCCTTGAATAGCAAGTGGGTTAACAACCGGACCATCACCTCAGCCATGGGCTACTCGCTTTCTTTCACCTAGTACCATGGCTTGAATGTTTTCTACTCCCTGATGAGTCCCAATGTGTATCTTCATTGGAATGCTCCCCCGAACTCCCTGAAGTCTCACTCGTGGACCCTCCATCCATTTGGACACTTGTACCCCTCAACTTTATGGGTCACAAACTGAACCCCTGATTTTTTTCTTACTAAACTTACTCTTCTTTTCCTGTGGCCCCAACCTCTTACCATATGGGTAAAAATAGTGCCCTGCTTGAATCTTGTCATGTTGCACATTTAAGCCACCTTTAAAAATTATCTTTAAAATATATACAGAAGCCAGACACTTCTAACCTCCCCGCTGCCACCGCCTCCATCTCTAGCTTCATTGTCTGGTCCCTGTATCACCTTGGTAACCTGAGCCAAGAAATGCTTTCCTTGCTTCTGTGCTTTGTTATTCTTAACTCGCCTTCGGGATTAAGGCTCCTGTAAAGTAGTCACAGTGAATCTTCTCTTTGTTCCTCCTGTTCAAACCCTGGCTAGATCACGGTGACCGGGTGGGGGTAGGGGTTAATAATTAAAACCAGACAGAGTCAACTTACTGGAGAAGAGCTCTTGGTCTGCAAGCATGAAGACCTGTTCTGGAATCCACAGCATGCACTTAAAAAAAAATCTAGGTATAGCTGTAACCCAGTCCTGGAGGGTGGAGCCAGGCAGACACTAAGCCAGGTGGACTAGCCAACATAGCAACCAGCTCCATTGCAGTGAGAAACCCTGAGTCCCATGAATAAACTAAAGAGAGATCAAGGAAGATACCCAATAGCTTCCCCTGGTCTTCTCATGTGCATATGGGTACACTCATTAATAAACCCGTGTGCTTGCAAAACACACACACACACACACACACACACACACACACACACACACACACACACACACACACACCACAGCAACACTTGCCTCCCCACCGAAAGTTAAAATCTTTCTGTGGCCTGACAGATCTACAAGGCCTGCCTCTGTGGACTCAGGGCTCCCCCCCTTCTCCCTTCTCCCACTTCTTCATGCTCTCCATCTTCACAGTTAGGCACACTCACAGCATTGGGCCTGTGCACATAATACTGTTCCTGCTTCCTGCAAAGCTTTTCCTGTAGGCACCATCACCTGCTTCAGGTCCTGGTTCAAAACAGCCTTCACAAGGCCTTTCTTGGCCACCTCACACCGTCCTTGGGTTGGATATTAAATCAGTGATTTCAGGCCATCTGGGAAACACAACAGGCCTTATGATTTGCAGATCTCAAAGCCTCACCCTAGTTAGCTTATTTCCTGTTTTTTTTTTTTTTTTTTAAGATTTATTTATTATTTATACAGTAGTCTGCCTACATACCAGAAGAGAGGACCCAGATGGCATTATAGATGGCTGTGAGCCACCATGTGGTTGCTGGGGATTGAACTCAGGACCTTTGGAAGAACAGACAGTGCTCTTAACCTCGGAGCCATCTCTCTAGCCCTTGTTTCCTTTTTCTTTAAGCAGAAAAATGATGGCAACAGAACAAAAGGAGAGTCCAGTGTGGGTGAAAGAAAGCATCAAGGTAAGACCCTAGATATCCTGGTACAATGGGCATGGGTACCAAGAAAACAGGGCTCCTACCTCAGCAATGACCAGGCGATACCAGGCACATTGCAAAATTGTCTAAATTTGTAAAGTGAGAATAATACTAATTCTTAAGAGCAAGACAGTTTTGAGAATTAAACACACAGTGAATTAGTTGGTATATTTACTTCTGTGGCCAAATGCCTTACCAAAGCGGTACAAGGGAGGACAGGCTCATTCGGGTTCATGACTTAAGAAGCCATGCACTCCACTGTGGCAGGAAGGAATGGCAGCGGGAGCTCAAGGCAGCTGGTCACACTGGGTCCACATTCAGGAAGCTCTGGGATGAGCGTTGATGCTCAGCTTGCTTTCTCTCCTTTTCCTTCTGTTCTGCTCATGGAATGGTGCCATCCACATTCAGGGTAGGTTTTTTCTTCTCACTTAAACTCCTCTGGAACACTTTCAAATACACACCCAGAGTTATGTCTCCTAGTGACTACAAGCATAGGGAAGCTGACAATGAAGATGAGCATCTTGCATCATCCCTGACAGGAGTCTGTTATTTGTTTTTAGTTTCTTTTTACTTTTGCACCTCTTTATTATGAATGGAATTAATGGGCAGAGCTCTCACCTTAAGAATGAGCCCTGGTGTGAATATTAATATTAATATGTTTGAAGCATGGAATGCATTTCCTTATGAAAGCATTGACTCACACAGATGATTGCTGGGCCCTCGGGCCAGTCTGTAAAAGCCATTCTAACATGCAATGCATTTAAATACACTTACATGGCATATGGCCACATACTAGCCATAGCATAAAACATATCTCCATGCAAAACAACGGGGAAGTGAAACAAAAATTTCAACATGAAATGCCTCAAACAAGAGCTCCCCAATAATAACACTGTCAATAAAAATACAGCAAGTATTTATTTATTGGTCTGTCACTATGGCAGCCTGTGTTAGTTCTATTATATGAACCCCCACACTCACCATATGACTGTTCACGGCTATCTTTACTTTAAAGATAGTGAACTGGGCCCAGAACTGGGGGCTGCAAGACAGGATTGAAATTGGGGCTATCTGGTTTCAGTATCGCTAACTCCTGAGACAGTGACTATGGCCACACCTAGCCTGTTCCCTATCTTTGGGGTACTCCTAAGGCCTATGGGAACTGTGGAGAAGATTGGAACCCAGTCAGTCTGGCTTCAGACTTAGCACATGCAAAGGCTCAAGGTAAGACTGGGCCTGGCATGTGGAAGCTGAGGACACCAAGTACAGAAGGCTTGTCTTTGGGGGACAGAAAAGAAAATGATTTATTTGTAGAAACAAGTAGCTGGAAGTAAGTGTACACAGACGCAAACTAAGGTCGGGCCCTATTTTGTTTCTGTGTTTTAAGCAAATCCCCAAACTCCCACTAATTAACGGAACAATGAAAAGAAAAAAAACCAAACAAACAAAAAAAAAAAAACCAAAAAAAAAAAAACAACCAAAACCCAAGTTCTTTGGGAAGGGTAACTTGGGGATGCTTAGTTGGAGATACTTCAAGGACACTATAGCTGGATGGAGGAGGAGAAGAGTGAATGTATCCAGCCTGTGTCCCCGTGAGTCTGGGGTAGGACAGGGAACTATTGGCCTAACAGAAGAGGGAAGGAGAGGGCTGTATGAGTGAGGCATGTGTGAGGCATGTCTGCTTGTCACTTGTTAGTGTCTCGGATGTGCAGAACGCAGTGACAGTATCAGGGACAGCTCAGGAGCTCTGAGCAGGAGGGGATGACTTGCTAAGTGGCACCTTCTCATAACCTCTCTCCCTTCAGATCAGGAATATGAGCTGTTGCTTCAGATGACTTACAGAGATCTGGAGGAGAAGGGAGAATTGAAGAAGTTTCTGGAGCTCTTGAACTCTTCATCACCAGCTTTACCTGAGGCCAGCAAGATCATCAGAGTGAAGGCCACCACATGTAAGTTAGCTCTCCAGTGACCGGGAGTGTAAACAGGGAAAGAGGTGGGCCAGTCGGTGAGAAATGATCATTTCACACAAGCTTGGTGGCACCAGGAACTAATGTTAGTTCTTTATGTGACATGTCCACTGCATGCTGGCAAGGAGGCTGTGTCTGTGGTCGTCCCTCAGGTACCAGCTGATGGGGGGAGATTCTACTTCAAATGTATCCATTCTGACTAACAAAGAAGTGAAATCCTGGAGACCCTCACACAAGCAATAGATTCTTTGGCTGAGGACAGACAGGCATTAATTCTGGTCCTATTTTATTGGCCAGAATGTATTCTATGACTCAGGCCAGCCTCATGAAGCCAGGATCTAAAATCCCATTGTGTGTCTTGAAGATAGTAAGAACTATTTGGTAAAACAAACCATAGAAATGGGTCCTAGGGAAGATTAACGACTTGGTTAAACTGTGCCTATAAAACTGTACACATCCCCAGCAGCAGCAGGAGCAGGGAACTGAATAAAAATGCAAATCCTTCTGTCTTGTTCCAACTTGTTGGATCAGAAACTCTGGGGTGGAATGGAGGGGTTTGACCAGCACTCACTACACACTTCCATGTACATTTCTGAATCAGATCCTGCTTCATCTTTCTGTTAGGAGACAAGGAATTTTGGTGGGTATGTCAGGTCCAATACAAAATAACCGACACACAACATGGACTGGTAGACATTTTCACCCTGTGCCCCACCTCTAAATCGTCCTACCTTTCTAAAATTTTAATACATTTAAATGTTTTATGTGCAAGAGTATTTTGCCTGTGTGTATATGTGTGCATTCTGTGCTTGCTTGGGACCTGAGAAAGGCAGAAGTAGGCTTTGGATTTGCCAGAATTGGACTTCTAGATGCCTGTGAGCCACGGTGTGGGTGTTAGGAATCAACCCCAGGTCTCCTGCAGAGCAGCATGTGCTCTTAACACTGAGCCATGTCTTCATCCCTGCTTCGTGGAGTGCTGATAGATGAGGACTCAAGTGAGACAGTGGTCAGTTACCCTTCCGACACCTTCAGCATTCTTCTGTCTTTCTTTTCCATCACAGTGGATACCTATGAGATCCATAGCTGTATTTTGGATGCTAAGCCCAGCCATTTGGGTTTTACCTTTGCTAGGATTTTCACAGCAGCCTCAGAACCTATGGAGTTTGACATTTCTGTATCTTAAAAGCATTTCCATCTTTCTGGGACTGAGCAGAAGTCGGTTTAGAAAGCAGACCCTGTGAGAGCATGTTCTATTTCTTTTTCAATATGTAGACTGCAAAAGCCTAAGGGGATCTCTGGAGTGTGCCTGTGAAGACAGCTACATGTGGTTTCCTCCCTCCTGCCTCAATCCCCGGAACTGCTACCTCCATACAACTGGATGCCTCACAAGCTGCGTTTGCCCTCGCAAAGGCCTCAGCCAGAGCACTAGTTTCTGTGAGAGAGGAAGTAAGTGCCCGTGGCTGGAGTGCTCTTATTCCAGCATACTACAGCAACTGTACTGTACTCATTGCCCGGTTGGGGTGGCTGACGCTGAAGGTGGAGGTGCCCTGTTAGCTTTGTGTAGACCCACTGAAGGCTTCCTAAAGGCAGCAGACCCAAACCACAAGATGCTGTTTGGATGTCAGTTCAACTGCTAGGCGCACGCAGCTCAGCTCCGTGATTGCTGGGTTCTATTGTGTTCTAGATGCACCGAAATGCAAGTGGGCATCTTCGGAGTCAGAACATTTCCCTTCTCCCCTTTTCTCTTCTTTACCAGCATCACTTCTAGATGTGTGAGTGCAGAAAGAACACTTGGTAATCATATTGAAAGGGATGCTCTAGATTGCAACACACACACATACACACACACACACACTATATATATATATATATATATATATATATATATATATATATATATATATATATA
>OU015751.1:45385488-45416841 GCA_907169655.1 Acomys percivali
ATATATATATATATATATATATATATATATATATATATATATATATACACACACACACTTGAGCTTCTGTTTTATGAAGGATGAGATGAGTCTACTGTCGTGGACCCCAGACCTCAATGGATTTGGGACAGTTTCCCCTAGCTGAGTGTAGCAGCTCAAGTCTGCAGTTCTAGCACTGAGGAGATGGAGGCAAGAGATTGTTCTGAGTTTAGGCCAATATAACCGAATATATAGTGCGTTCCAGGACAGTCTAGGCTATCGTTTGAGACACTGTCTGCAGAGAAGGAAGGAGAAGGAAGAGGAGGAGGAAGAAGGGGGGGAGGAGTTTCTCCAAAGACTACTTTAGGCACGCTGTAGCCTAGTTCTGAGTCATCTACAAGAAACAGAAAGAAGACAAGCCAAGCACTGTGTCCATGAAGGTCGCCCCACAGTGTTGTGTAGGTGCGTGTAGCCAGATGGAGAAAGTGGGGCTGTTCAACAGAGGGAGAAAGAATTTTCCATCTGGGGACCAGAGAAGGACACTCAGAGCAGCTAGTGATCATTAGGTCCTAAGGGAAGAAAGATGTGGAGCTGTCCACAGAGAGAGCAACTCTGTGCGGACAAACACTCGCCCTGAGCTAGCAAGCACAGGCCTTGCGGGTGGTTAGCAAACAGTGCTTTAGCGTTATGTTGTGGCTGGGGATGGCTCAGTCAACAGAGTGCTTGGTGTGCAAGAGTGGAGACCTGAGTGTAGATCTTTAGCTGGGCACAGCGGCACATGCCTGCAATCTCAAACCTGGGAACAGAGACTCAGGACTCCCAGGCTCTCTGCCCAGCTAATCTACTTGGATTGATGAACTCCAGATTCAGTGAGAGACCCTGTCTCAAACAAACAAACAAACAAACAAACAAAAAACAAAATATATGGTGAAGAATAGCTGAGAAAAATACCAGGCATCCCATTTCCATGTACACGCGCACACACACACACACACACACACACACACACACACACACACACACTCACAGACTCACACTGTGTGCACATATGTGCACACACAGGCATATGTGAACAAACACTCACAAACACGCACATACATGCACACACAAACACGCATGCACACACACTCACACACACACATACACTCTACATGCACCCATGCACATTCATGGTATGCTCCAGCAAGCACACACTCATGCAGGTGCACACACACATACACACATACACATACACTTTCTCTTTCTCTCTCTCACACACACACATAGTGTCGAGGGACTTGTGTTGATCACTGGCATGTTCTCACAACTGTTAGTAACTCACCACTGAAAACTCTGCCCAGCTTCTTTGTATTATTTTAGATAAATATATTTTATGAGAATAAATGGAAATACCTCCCATGGGTTAGGAACTATACTTTCATAATTTTATGCTGCTGATAAGATCAAGTTAGAAATTTATTTGATCTCAAGACTCCTTTATTTCCCTATTTCTCATAGAGATTTTAGGCACTTTTGAAATTAAAGAAGAGTTTCCCAAAGACCTTTGGAATTCATCGTCTGTTGTATACGCCAACTACAAGGCAACAATTGAAAACCAAGTACGTGCTATTTATGATGTAAGGTTTTTTTTTCCTTTCCTAACCACCAGGTTGAGTGCCTTTCAATTCAGAGCATGCATTTAATGCCTATGTTACATGTGTGCATATATTTGTATGTAGGGGGCACCCATGTGGGTACTGTACACACATGTAGGGGACAGAGAAAATCAGATTTAAATGTTATGGTTTCTTTTTTCCCCCTACCTCCCACCCAGGCTTCCCCCCCCCCCTTTTAGACAGGGGCTTTCTTTAGCCTGGGGCTCAGCAATTCACCTGGGCTGGCTAGTAAGTCAGTAGGATCTTCTTTCTCTGCCTGACCAGTGCTGAGATTATAAACATTCACCGTCACATCTGCATTGTTTAAAATGTAGGTTTTGGGGCTCTAACCCAGGTCTTCATGCAAGAAAAGTGCTTTTTGCTGACTTAACGATCACCCTAGGTAGCCTCTTAATAACATATTTTTTAGAGATTTATTAAATTTTAAATTTTCACACGCATGTTGGCACACGTGTGTGCGCTTGTGTGTGTTGGGGGGTCTGGGTATGTGCATGTATGAGTGCATGTGCCCACAAAGCCCAGAAGAGGCCATCAGATCCCTTGGTGTTACACTTATGGGTGGCTGTGAGTCACCCAACATGGATGTTGGGAACCGGGAACTCAGGTCCTCTGCATGCTCCTAACCCCTGAGCCAACTCTTCGGTCCCTTATACAATATTAAATTACTTCTTTCTGATGCGTTCTTACAGAGCCACTATTTGCTCTGGCCACAGTTGACATTTCCTTGAGCATTTTCCTAAGATTTTTTTCAGTTAACCTCTCAATTGTCTTAGGTTCGGTTTTGCTTATTTATTTGAATACTATATTAAGGCTTCTTGACTATTTTATGGCTTTTAATTACACGTAATAAACGACCACAACCTAAGCTCAATTGTCAGCCTTTTAATTTGTTCCACACATAGCATCTCTTAGAAGCTGAAGAGAGTTACTGACTAAAACTTGATTTCAAAGCAAAGTCATGTAAGAACAGACCAGTCATTGTGCCTATGTAAAGGACCAGCGCATAGATCTGGGTACATGTATTATAGCTTATTCTAAGATGCTTATTACCCCACCATCATCACCCCCTCTCTCTGTGTGCATATGTGAAGGCCAGAGGTAGTTTTCAAGTACTTTGCAATTAAGAGGTAGCCACACATTATTATTGTTATTATTTTGAGACAAGGTCTCATGCTGGACTCACCAACTGGAAAGACTGGTTGACCAACAAGTGACAAGATCTTCCTGTCTCAACTTCCCAGCGCTATGGTTACCGGTGTATGTGGCTATATACCTCACTTCCGTGAGCGCTAGGAATCTGACCTCAAGTCCTCATGACAGTTGCAGGGACTTTACTGACAGAGCCACCTCACTAGCCTCTGATTGTTCATACTTTCTTGCATCCTCAAAAGGAAATTGTGCCTTTGTGTTCTCAATTGTTGTTTATAACTGTATTTGCTACATGTGACAACTTCTTCTCGTGGTCCCTTCTTCCATTGCTCATCTGTTATTGGTTTATTTATTGTCTGCATCTGTATTTTGCTCCAATGTCTTTTCGATGTGTGAGGACAAAGACTGAGTCATTGCCTTTTGTTTTCTCTCTAAGCTTAAAGAAGCGTACAGAGGAATCCATGGTTTTGAGTCAGTTCAGGTCATCCAATTTCGGTAAGTCACATCTGGTCTTAGAAGGGCTGCTCTAGAATCCTACACTGATCCTGAGAATGCCCAGTGATATTGCTGCTGGTCTTGACAGAACTGTAAAGTCAATGCTAGGGAGATAGCTCGGTCAGTAAGTGTATACTTTGCTGTCCTGAGGTCTGAAGTCGGACCCCAGAACCCACGTAATAATGCCTGGCACAGTAGTGCACACACGTAATCTCAGTGCTGGGAAGGTAGAGACAGAGTATCCATCGGGTTTACTGGCCAGCAAGACTAGTGAGATCCAGGGCAGTGAGAGATCCTGTCTCAGGAGAAGTAGATGCCATTCCTAACGACAACCTGAGGTCATTCTCTGGTCTTCACATGCCAGTACTCACATGAATGTACATGTGAGCACACATATACACTCTTGAACAGAAGAATACATACACACATACATAATAAAGAATTGTAAACACATGGCTATAAGGGAGGACCTGGAAAGCAATGGGGGGAATCATGGTGCCAAGGTCCAGGGAAGGATGAAGGATGTGGGTGCAGAGGGGTGAACATTTACTATCACAGCAGACATGACGTCATTTGATTTGGAGTCAGAATGGGAACCTGGTATAAAATATCCTTCCAGGAAAATATCAAGTATAGACTTGTGGCTCAAAACTCAGAAGTCACTGTCTACAGCAAATAAAGAGATATTTAGTAAATTAGCCTTTTGCTTATGATTCAATTCAAAGTTATTTGGAGTTGAGCATGTGTGTGTGCACTGATGGCCAGTTGCTTGTAGTCTACTCGCTGGGGGAAGTAACTTAGAGGTCACAGAAACTTGACTCATTATTTTTTTTTCCATGGTTAACTTCAAACTAGTCATGGGAAAATTTCAACAACACTTGCTATAAATATGTTCTTATTCCATAAAGTCATTTAGAAAGTCTCACGGGAATAGTTTTTTAAAAATGCAGTGCAGAGGCCGGACATGGTGGTGCATGCCTTTAATCCCAGCACTCGGGAGGCAGAGGCAGGTGAATCACTATGAGTTCAAGGCCAGCCTGGTCTACAAAGTCCAGGACAGCCAAGGCTACATAGAAAAACCCTGTCTCGAAAAACCTAAATAAATAAATAAATAAATAAATAAAATGCAGAGAACACTTCTTTCCCCCATTTAAAAAAATGTTGAATCTGTACAATGGATCCTTTTCTTTTTGTTGCCATTGCTGTCAGTGTACTATTGGATGAATCTGAGATCCACTTCCAATAATGTTTACATCCAAAAACAGAAACAACAACAACAACAAAAACCCACACAACCAGGTGTGAGGGTGCATGCTTGTGATCCTGGAGCTTGTGATGTGGAGGCAGGGGGATCTCCACTATTTCATGACTGACTTAGAGTACAAAGTGAATTCAAGGTTAGCCGGGATTACACAGGGAGCTCTTGTCTCAAAACAAAACAAACAATAGCTAGAAGAAACAGTTGGCAAGCGGCACAGGGTGGGCCTTATCATGAAAAAAGCATCAAGAGTTTGTACTTGAGAGCTTCATCAGCTACTAACTTCCTAACCTGGCTTCTCTTTGTCATACCTGTATTCTCAGCACTTAGGAAACTGAGCCGAGGAGGAATGCTGCAAGTTCCAAGCCAGCCTGGGTTTCCTAGTGACTTGCAGGCCAGCCTGGCCTATAGAGTGAGAGCCCCATCTCAAAACACAAAACAAAAGAGTGAGGGTAACACAGTGCTGATCTCATAGAATAACCACAGGGCTCATCTCATCAACACATGTGTGCTCATATTTGCTGGCTTTAGACACTATCTGTGGCCTACCTGAGATTTCCAACCTTGTCACCTTGCCTTGGCCTCTTCCCTGAATCCTGATCACTAAGCCAGCAACCTGTCATCTCAATTGCTCTTCCCATGAGCCTGTCAAACACATGTCTGCCGCCCTGGCTCCCTCAGCCCACCCATTCCCGGCCAGCAACCTTCCTTCTCCACCTTCTCACCTGTTCTTCTGGCTATTGGACTCAAACCATATTCTGCTCTTAGTTACATTCTGAGGCATAGTAAATACATTGTGCTGTACACAGAGACCCTCAGTGTATAGTTCCATAAGATCTGACCAACTGCACACAGCCTGTCCCACCCAGACAGGACACTTCCGGTACCTCCTGCTCTTCCAGTTCCTTTCCAGCCAGTCCCTATGGCTCCCTCCACACAAAGCAACCACTGGGTCTGGTTTTTACTTCCCTAAGCTGGTTTAATCTGCTCGAGAATGTTTGTTTTATTTTATTATCTGGGTTCCATTCACTTAGCATGAAGTACTTGCAGTTCATTCCTGATTTTCTCAGTAGCGGCTGGCCAGTGGCATTCCACGGTGTACATGCACTAATACTATTCCCGTCTGTGTGGTTATTCTTAAGCAGTTTCTTTCTTAGACAGCCCAAGTCTGCTTTCCTAGCAAGTACATCAAATATAATAAAGGTTTCCACATTAATGGTTATCCAACTAATTCAAGCCAAACCACCTCTTCCTTAGCTCGTCTTTCTGTTTTCTCTTTGGCCTCTTTTAGCTTGTTTCCCTGCATTACTTCCTACCTTCCTCTCTACCCTATTAGACTAGTCAAGCTGCTCTTTAAGTTTGTCAAACTCACTGCCTGTCCCAGAGCTTTTATAGACACTTGCCTGCCACCCAATGTGCTGCTCATCGCTGGTCCTCCTCTTCTTGTCTAGTTGGCTAGTTTCACAACTTTTAATTGGGAAAATGTCTCCACAGGATTTGACTGTACACAAGACCATAGTGCATTTTCTTAACCACTGACTAGTGTGGGATCCAGGCCATTGTTGGTTGTGCCATCCCTGGGCAGGTGGTCCTGGGAAGGTATAAGGAAGCAGGCGGAGCAAGCCATGGGGAACAAGCCAGTAAGCCTTATTTGCCCATGGCTTCTGCGTCAGTTCCTGCCTCCAGGTTCCCTCCCCGTTTGAGCTTCTGCCCTGGTAGGCTGAGTTCCCTCAATAATAAACTGTTACCTAGAAGGATAAACAAAAGAAAATCCTTTTCTTCCCAAGACATCATCATACGGGTCTATTTCAGAAAACAGGGATGTTTTTAACAGAGAAACCTTCTCCGGGCAGCCATATTTAGTGTGTGGCATTTACTTCCACCTTCTATGCCTGTCACTCTCTACCTGTCTCTCATGGCATTTAACATTTAGAGAAGTGTGTGGGCATGTGTATGAATGTGTGTGCATATGGGCATGCATATGCATGCAAACGAATATGAACATATGCATTCATGAAGACAAATATATGTGTGCATGCATGTGTGCATATATTTATGTGTGCGAGTGTCCCTCTGTGTGTGTGTTGCTTATTTCTCAACTCCATGAAGGTACACAGCAGATCTGCTTGTTTCCTATGGACTCCATACCATGCATTTACAGATAAGCCCTGAGAAACTAAATGAAAAGACAGTGAATCTTTATTTTCTTCCCACACCCTCACTGCAGAGAAGGAAGCATCATTGTTGGCTATGAAGTGACTGGCTCCAGTAGCACAGCTGAGCTCCTGTCCGCTATTAAACAGGAGGCTGCAAAGGCACAGGAGGCCCTGGAAAGTCAGTTTTCAATCAAAGAAGGCTCTTTCAGAGTGTTCCAGAAAGGTAATGCTGGGTCCCCATATTTGCTTCAGTCTCTCATTAGTCATGCATGATGTCCTCAGAAAGGAATTTGCAGATGCCCATTTCTAAGAGGATTCTTCTAAAACCTACTTTTGGTAGAAACTGGCAGCTTTCCCCTCACCGCCATTTAATCTCAACCCCAGTTGACTCTGAGATAGTTACTAATTGGAGATCTGAGCCTCTCAGATAAACATCTGGGAACACTGACCTCACTGTGAAGGAGGTGACTCAGCAGTTTACACTGGGGAAGCCTTGGAGCTGACAGTAGTTTTAAATCACTACCTGAAGAACCAAGGGGGAAATGTGCACACCCACCTCTCTCTACAGTTTCTAAATTATCATCTTAGTTCATCTCCACTTGGTGAGGTCAAACACCTGGATGAAAGCAACTTAAGGGAGAAAGGGTCTATTCTCATCAAGCTTTCAGATTACAGTCCATCTTAGTGGGCAAGTCAAGGCAGCAGGAAGTCGAAACAGTCACATTCACAGACAAAGTCCAGGGTCCAGTCCATGAAATGGTGACACCCACACTCAGGGTGCATCTTCCTACATTGGTTAACCAACCCAGATAAGAAAATCTCCCACAGACCAGCCCACAGAGTGTCCTAATCTAGACACATACTCATTCAGACTCCCCGCCCAGGAAAATTTTCTCTCCTCTCCTTTTTCCCTTCCTTCCTTTCTTCCTTTCTTCCTTCTTTCTCTTCTATTTTTTGAGAGTTTCTCTCTGTAACCCAGACTGGCTTCCAATCCTCAAGCCACCACCTCCAGCCTTCTGAGTCCTGGGATTATGGATTTTTTTCACCCTTAAACCTAAAATCTTAGATTAAAAAAAAATTAGACACTAGTAATAATCATGCATATTCATGGGATTATAATGTACTATTTTAAGTGTTGCTGATATTACATAATTATGTAATTCATATGCCTATCAACTCAAACATTTATGATTTCTTTGCAATGTAAATAGTCAACACCCTCTTCCCAGCTATTCTGAAATGTGCAGTACCCTCAGGCCTGAAAAGGATGATACTTGTTACCTGTGGCAATATGGATGAGTCTAGAGGACATTGTGTTAAATGAAATTAAGCCGGAAAGAGAAAGAACAACACTGTACTGACTCACTCGTGTATGGCATCCAAAAGAATCTACTGATCTCAGAGCAGCTGAGAAAGGCATGCAATCCCCAGTGGTTGTAGAGCGCAGGCAAAGGGATAGGCAGCGGAGGGGTTGGGTCTATAACAAATATCAAACGCAGGTCAGGAGGTCTGCAGTTGGCAATAAATGCTGTGCGCTCATTTTACTATTTAAATTTATCCTTCGGCATCTCCCGTCACAATATCTGCCCATGTCTGCCAACAGCATTCACTCAGCAAACACTCACACACCATCTGATATGTCCAGACACTTAGAAAAGAAAAAATGAGGAAGTCAAAATTCCAGGGGAATGTATCACTAAGAGTCACTAGTGACTGCAGTAGAAGCAGCTTTGAAACAGCCTGCCAGGAAGGACCACGCCCCAGTGACAATCGCCCCACTTTTCAGCCATACCATCATTCTTTGTTCTATAGCATATTCAAAATTATCAAGTATTAACTCCACACCAATGTGTATGTGTGTATGCATGTTTGCATGTGTATGGACACAAGCGTGTGTAGGTGCACATGTGTGCATGTGCAGGGACAAGGCTGATGTCAGGTGTCTTCCTCAGTTGCTTTCCTCCCTTATAATATCAAGGCAGGGTCTCTTGGGAACCTGGAGTTCATCATTTCCAGTGAATTTGGCTGGTCGGCTTGATCTGAGAATTTCTTGTTTCTGTCTTCTGAATGCTGGCGGGGTTTCAGGTGGGCTGCTGTGTCCACTTGGCTCACATGGGTTCTGAGGGTCTGACTCTGAACCTCATGCTTGCATGGCAGGTGCTTAATCCACTGAGCCATCTCCTTTCTTCTTAATATTCTCTTCAGTGATTACACCTTGCCTTGTTTTCACTAAATACTGACCAGTCAATAGTCCATTAAAAACAAAGTTTCTAGTGTTGGTCAGATACATGGAAGGAGAAACTATTCTGAGCGAGAGCCATCAGGAAGAAGAAAGAGAAATGAGGACACACTTGGGCATCAACAATGAACCTATAACTCCAAGTTTTGCCTGGGTTTTAAATCTGGAAATATAACTTAAACACTGCATTTTTTGGTAGAGTGCTGGAACGTTCTGAAATCATTCCCCCCCCCCCGGGCCCCACCCCCCCATATGTGTTGTTTTCCAGCTCAGTGTAACAGCATCTCCTTTGGATTCGGGTCTGAGAATGATGAATACACTCTACCCTGCAGTCGTGGCTTCACTGGGCACATCACGGTCAGGTGCCAGTCCTCTGAGTGGCAGATCTCCAAAGAGTCCTGCGTGCTCTCCCAGCTGGAAGAGCTGAAGAAGGTGACACATTTTTTTTTCCTTAGGGCCTTGGCAGTTTGAATTTCACAGTGGGCATCTCCTGGAGATTGTGGCTAGGTAGAGGATCAAATATAACCATTTTATATCTTTGGACACAGTGCAGAAGTATAAGGGCTCCGTTGAGCCTCGGTTAACCAGGGCTTATGAGCATGACTGAGAGAGTCGGAAAATGTCCAAGTTGATAGATTTGCCTTAGTAGGGCAAAGTCACTCAATGTTAATAGATATGGCAGATGCTCAAGCTCAAGATGTGGAAATCGAGGGGTCCTTGGAGTCGAAGATGAAAGAGAAGCATGATCCAGGGCAGTACACTTAATATAAGTGAGAATGTATAGATACCTTCCACTGAGTAATACAGTACTGGACAGGGTGATTTATGTCATAGACCTTAAAAGCTATCTGGTCTACCAACCATATATGCACACGTGCGCTCACGTGCGCACACACACACACATTCAGGAAACAGACCAAGCAGCTAGTGGTCCATCTGGTAACAGTAACGCTGATCTGGAAACAGAGTCACTTGATTTCCTTATCCAATGTTACGCATTCTACTCTAGCTTTGTATAAAAAAGAAGGAAGAAAAAAAGGAAGGAAGGAAGGAAGGAAGGAAGGAAGGAAGGAGAAAGATGATGTGAAAGGAAATTAAAAGAAAGGAGATAAATGGTCCAGAACAGGAGAATTCAAATAGAGGGAAAAGTCTTCCAGACTGGCCTCAGACAACACTCTTGTAGCAGACATCCATATTGAGTAGAGCTTCCATCCCGGCAGAGGGCTTCCTCTCGCCACAGAGAACACCAAAGAGAGCTCTCAGAGCACCTGGGAACAGTTCCTTCGCCCTTTCTGCCATCTGTGGCCTCATCTGTGAACTAGGTACAGGAGTCTGGTCTTGCTGACCCCTTCTTTACCTTGGTTCTGAGCATGGCAATAGTGGGAACTAGTTCATCCCAGGATGTGAGAGCATCGGGGGCCAGTGCAGTCTACTAAGAAGAGCATGGAGGTTGGTTGGGACCTGGGATCCTGGGTCAACTTGTATTGATGGAAGCAAACACTCCTGCTTACCCCCTCCCAAGTTACCCTATCATAGCAGAACAAGATGGTTGCTGAGAAGAAGTGAGATTCTAAACTCAGCAACACAGTGGGGGTTGACCCAAGCTGAGTAGTCAACTTGGCACATGCGTCCACCTATCTTCTCACCCTATACAGAAAGTACATGGTTAGTACTGGCAGATCTCAGTACTGGCAGTGCCACTCTTACCTGAGTATTCCCTGCCAAGTCACCAAATCTCACTGATCATCTTTCTATAAAAGATTATGGTGTCTTTGAAAATGTCTTTCAGAGTATGTTTTATGATCCAGTTTCCTTTAGTGATGAAATATCAATAATAACACTGCTTCCTTCAAAGAATGTTTAAGATGCTCAATCAACAAATTACTATTATGCGTTAAGCACAGTGCCTAGACTCACTGAACCACAGCCTTCATTGTTGCACTGATACACTGCACTGTTTGCTCTGTAGCCAAGACATCTGACTTAAGTCTAATGGTGTGTAAGAATTTCTGTTTGTTTTTTAACCATAGAATTTAATCTTTTTTTTTTTTTAGAAGTTCAGTATGATTGCAGGCAAGATCACAGAGGCAGATGTGTCATCTCTGGTGCAGAATCTTTCCACTATCATTCAGCAAAACCCGTCCACCACAGCTGGGAATCTGGCTTCTGTGGTGTCGCTTCTGCACAACATTTCATCTGTGTCTCAGGCGAACTCCTTAACAGTGTCTAATTTGACACTGAAGGTATGAAGGGCTGACTATTTACTTATAATTTATTTTATTTAGCTCTTCTGAGACTGGGTCTCATGATGTAGCTCTGATGGGCCTGGCATGCAATACATAGTCCAGGATAGCCTTGAACTCCTGGAACCCATCTTGGTTTAGCCTTCTGAGTTGCTGTGCTTACAGGCACGTACCACTACACCCAAACTGAAGGTCCCACTTCAAATGTTCCATCTTGTGGGAGGTGTAATAAAAGCCCGGATGATGGGGAAACTATACAGTGAATTCATAGGACTTGGGGGTGTTAGCTCAATAATAGAGTGCTGGGCCCAAGGTTCAATACCAAGTATGGGATCTGGGGAGAGGAGAAATAAAATATTAATGCCCATGTTCAATAGCACAAAAGCTTACCCTTTCCCTCAATCCCAAGGCTTCACAAGCAGCCTGTTCGTGCACAGATTTCAATTTAGTCTGTCGATCTTGTGAGTTCATTGTATACAGTGAACAATTTTAGAACTCCTTTCTCGGGCATAGTGGTGTATGCCTAGAATCCAAAAACTCAGGGAGGCAGAGGCAGGGGAATCTCTATGAGTTTGAGGCCAGCCTGGTCTACAAAGTGAGCCCAGGACAGCCAAGGCTTCACAGAGAGACCCTGTCTCAAAAAACCAAAAACTGAAAACCAACCAACCACCACCAACAAAAAACAAAACAAAACAAAACAAAACAAAACCCTCTTTTCTCCTGGCTAGTTTAGTTTAGATATTTAGATTTTGACTAAAAAAAAAACCGACATAATAATATTTGGTCACTATAAGAATGGCACCACTCTTAAAGGCAGGCCTTATGCCCAGCAGTAGATATGGCCAACCCAAAATGAACTCATTATTTGTCCCATACTGCTTTCTCAGGCCTTTTTTTTTTTTCTTACAGGTCCTTTGAGTATATATTATAGTTTCCAATTTTGTGTTTTTACTGGATTTCTGTGTGTGCAAACGTGTGCCATGTGTGCATCTGTGTCTATATGTTCTTCTTGTGGTCTTTCTTGTTCTTTTTTCCATTTTTTTTTCCTATTCCACTTTGTTTGTTTTCTAACGAAAGAAATAAAGGGTGTGGATTTGGTTGGGTGGGAGCACAGGTTGCGGATACAGAGAGGGGAAGCAGTAATCAGAATATATTTTATGAAAAAAAATTTTTTTATTTTCCAAGACAGGGTTTTTCTGTGTCCTTGGTGTTCCTGAACTCACTTTGTAGATCAGGCTAGCCTCAAACTCACAGAGATCCACCTGCCTCTGACTCACGAGTGCCTTTGGCCACCATGCCTGGCTAAATTTATTTTCTATTTAAAAAAAAAAAAAGAACACCATGCAAAGCCTGGTGTCATAGGCTTGTAATTCTAGCACTTGAGAGGCTGAGATAGTAATATTGTGAACTTGAGGCTGAACTTGAGTCCTCTGAAAGAGCAGGAAGTGCTTAACCATCTCCTCAGCTAACAATTCAAAACTGCACTGTTTTTAAGGATTGCCACTGGATATTCTTATGCAGTAAACAACACTAAAACCCCATGAATTAAAAAAATGAACATCCATGGCATGAAGTGACCAATTCATTTTTTAAATTGAAAATAGTTTATTGTTGTTCGTATACTGTATTTTGATTACCGTTTCCCCTCCCTCGAGTCCTCTCAGTTCCTCCTCACCTCTCCTCCCTTCTGGACCCACCCCCTTTCTAAGATATAACAATAATATAACATAACATAACATAACATAACATAACATAACATATAATATAATATAATATAATATAATATAATATAAACACATTCTAACAGTAGCACAAAACAGGGAAGATGTTGAAATCACACTTCTGTCCTTGCCTTCTCACAAATTCATCTTTCCCATCTCAGAGCTAAAGGAAAGCACACCTGTGTGTTGTGGGATGCTTATTCATCCATGCTGAAGTGAAACCCCATTGTGACTGCAGATGACTTGGGGTGACCACTCTAGTCTCAACTTAAAAAAATTACTTAGTGTGTGTGTGTATGTGTGGGTGCTGCATACATTCCACACCATGCGTGTGGAGACCAGAGGACAACATGTGGGAATCAGCTCTCTCCTTCAATCATGTGGGTTCTGGGAACTGAACTCAGGTCCCCTGGATTGGCAGCAGGCACCTTTATCCACTTAGGTACCATACCATCTTGACCAAAACACTTCTACTACATCCAATGACAGAAAGAAATGTAATTCATGAGGTTTTAACCATGATCCTCAACTCACCAATATTATTTTAATTTAATTTCAATTAAAAACACTCTTTTCCCTATACTTAACATGAGAAAGCTTCTACTCCTGTCTCAGAAGACCTAAACCGACTTTGAGTCTTGTGTTTCAGGAAGTCATCAACATAGCTGATCATATTCTGAATTCAACTTCCATAGCTAACTGGACAGTTTTATTGCAAAACGAAATGGACGCCAGCTCCCGACTTCTAGAGACACTGGAAAACATCAGTGCTCTTATACCTTCCACGGCCCTGCCCCTTAATTTTTCTCTAGAATTCATTGACTGGAAAGGGGGTCTAGTGTACCAAAGCATGGAATGTTACAGGTACCAGGTGGAAATGATACAACAAATAGAACAAAATGTTTCTAGGCCTATCCGAGGTCATGTGTGTATTGAACTAGATCAAATCCAGAAGTCCCATCCAAAGGCTGTCATCAACATGGCCTCACTGACCTTTGGGAACATTCTACCCACCACCCACCGAGGAAACGCAGAGGTCAATGGGCCCGTGATATCCACACTTATCCAGAACCATTCCATCACTGAAATTTCCCTCAACTTTTCCAAGATAAAGCAGAACCTGAGCCAGCCTCACTGTGTGTTTTGGGATTTCAGTCAGTTGAAATGGAGCAATGCAGGCTGCCAACTAGTTGACGAAACTCCAGACACTGTACGGTGCCAGTGTTCTCACCTGACCTCCTTCTCCATGCTCATGTCTCCCTTTGTCCCCCCCTCAGTGGTCCCTGGGGTAACCACATGGATCACGTACATAGGGCTGGGCATCTCCATTGCAAGTCTAATCTTATGCCTGATCATCGAGGGTCTGTTTTGGAAGCAGACCAAGAAAAGCCAAACTTCACACGCACGCAACGTTTGCCTGGTGAACATCGCCCTGTCGCTCTTAATTGCTGACGTTTGGTTTATCATTGCTGCCACTGTGGACAGCTCTGCCAGCCCTTCTGGGGTCTGTGTAGCTGCCGTGTTCTTCATCCACTTTTTCTACCTTGCCTTATTCTTCTGGATGCTTGTGCTTGGCATCCTGTTGGCTTACCGAATCGTCTTCGTGTTCCATCACATGGCCGTGACTACCATGATGGCTATTGGCTTCTGCCTGGGCTATGGGTGCCCCCTCCTTATATCCATCGTCACCATTGCCATCACGCAACCTAGCAAGAGCTACAGAAGAAACAATGTGTGTTGGCTTAATTGGTCTGATGAGAGCAAACCTCTGTTGGCATTTGTTGTTCCTGCACTGACGATTGTGGCTGTGAACTTGGTCGTGGTGCTGCTGGTCCTCCGGAAGCTTTGGAGGCCAGCGATCGGAGAAAGACTGAATCAGGATGACAAGGCCACTGCCATCCGCATGGGAAAGAGCCTCCTGGTGCTGACCCCGCTGCTAGGGCTCACCTGGGGCTTCGGCATAGGAACAATGGTGGACAGCCAGACTCTGGCTTGGCATGTTCTTTTCGCTTTACTCAATGCTTTCCAGGTAAGGACAATAAACACAATGCATGATGGGCTAATGCCATTGGAATAAGTACAGAGAGCTAGGGCTGGTCAGTAAAGATGGCCTCATATATCCTTGGCTCCAACAAGTCCATGACAGGGAAACGGTGAGAAGACCAAACCCATCTGTTTCCCCCATCATTTCACTGAAGAAGAATACTGATGTGTTCATTCTGAAGTAGACTTTCCCAAGTAACCCACTGCAGAGCTTAAATCTAACAGAGGTCATGGAACCAACGTTTATGTCTCTTGTGGTTGACTCAGTCCTCCAGTGCCTTGTACAAATCTCTGACAAAGCAGAGAAAGAGACATATTGACCTTGACAGATACAAAGCAAGTCCCTGGAATTTAATAAACAGAGGCCAGCAACCTGACACCAGCAGCCAGATCTTGTAAATAACATGTTCCTGGAACCCAACCATGCTTATTAATGTACGAAGGGCCTATGGCTCTGTTCTTTCCAATAGCAGGGGAGCTGAAACAGATTATTATGTCTCTTACAAATCCCCAAAGACCTACAATCTAGTCTTTACACACCAAAGCTCGTTGATCATTAGCATCCAGGATGGCTTTCATATCCCATAGCCGGAAAGTATTCAGATAGATGGAAAAGAATCCTTAGGTTTCGATGTATCTGGAAGATAGGCCTCAATCATGGTTTTATTTCAGGCAAGGCCAGAGCACCTAGGTCAACGAGTCATGGAAACAGTAGTCTCACCTTTGGGTTCTGAGGTCAAGTGTGTTTGCCCTCAAGTACCAACTGTGTGTTTGGTCTTTCCTTGCCTCAGTTCTCTCAGCTGGTGAGCGGGGACCACGGTAATACGTATGGAGCAAGTTTGAGGATTACGAGGGATAATGTAGCACCTGGAACAGCACCCTATACTCAGTAAATGCTTAGAACTTCCTAAAGGCATTGCACCAGTCCACACGGCAGTGAACGTGCAGGCAGTGGTAACAATATAGGCACAGAGAGAGCATGCATCCAATGGAGACAAGTCCTGAGACAAGTCTAGGGAGGGCAGGCTTGTGAGCAGTGCGGTGTTTGACGAGTATGAATGAAAGGTTCTTTGACCTTTGACCTTTGACCTTGAAGGAAGACAGAAAGGATTTTCCAGGAGGCATATTTGAAGAGAAGGCTACCCATGAAAGCCCCCTTCCTCTTCCTGGCCATTGGATGCTGAACCTCAGTCCCTCTGTCATCATAGGGACATGATAGGTGCATATTACATACTTGGTCTAAAGAAAAGCTAAGATATCATAGCCATTGGGAGCTATGTGGGGCTTTGCACGACAAAGCTGCAGCTGATAAAGTTCCACATGAGTTTACAACTTCATTCATTCAATCACTTGCTTATTAACATATTCATGAAAAACAAGCTGTTAGCACTTTGTGATGTGCCAGGCAGGCCTTCTAGAAGCCTATAGTCCAGCAGGAGGCCAGACAAGAAAACGAGTTCAAGTTGAGCACATAGTGCATGCCTTTTACCTCAGCATTTGGGGTAGAGGTAGGAGAATCGCCAGTTTGAGGCCAGCCTGACCTGTTTAACAAGTCTCAGGCTAAACTGGCTTATGGAACAAGGCCTTATCTCCAAAAGGGGGGAAATCAACACAAGAACATCAAGTGTCATAACAGCATCGCAGAATTGCATCACATAGTGTATAGGTGATCTCTTGTCTGGAAAAGAAAACGCAATGCAATATATACAATTCACTCTGCTTTTGGTTCTTGTTAAAGGGGTTTTTCATCTTCTGTTTTGGAATTCTCTTGGATAATAAGGTATGTGTATATTCACTTCTCCTTTCATTCCCTAGGGCAGGCATAAAAAGTTCCCCTTCAGTTCCAAGGCTTTTGATGATAAACACAATGGGTACTTGGGGAACAAAACGTTACAAGTTTACAAAAGACAGACTCCTTCAGAAGTCAGCTAAGCCACTCCTGCTGATGAATCATGTAGATGCAACCATATGTAAAGTGTACATCACAGAGAGAAAAAAAGAGGGGGGGGGGAGAGAAAGGATTTTTTTGCATTTAATCTTTCTAAGCCTGGTGTGGTGGCGCATATCTAGAATCCCGGTACTCAGAAGGCTGAGGCAGGAGGATTACACAGAGTGTCCCAAACCAACTAGAACTCTGAGGCTCTATCTCAAAAGCAAGCAAGCAAGCAAGCAAAAATCTCTTTCCAGTTTGCTTTCCCAGGGAATGCATTCTATTTTGTACCTTGAATTCTTTTGCCCATTTATTTAAAATATGCAGAAAGGATATAATTTTTCACATTTCCAAGCTATTAAATGCTAAATAGTTTCTCACGTTAAAGAAAATTCCCAAATAAAAAGACTTGTTGGAGGTTGGTCTGGTATATTTTGACGCTAATTACTGTTTTCTGTCTCTGTGCCCCACTTGTACCTTGCCTAAGAGTCTATCTGGTTTGACCAATAGAAGGCCATCACATCTGGGCAGGGCAAATGGGCTAGGCGTGGCTAAGGTTCCAGAGCTTGGGGAAACAGAGAATTTTGAGAGAAAGAGAGATTGGAGGAAAGGGGAGGAGAAGCACGTGGCCCAGATGATGATAATTAGCAAGTATTTGGGACTGTGGATGGGAGGTAACTTGATAGAAATTATTAGAAGCAAATGGCATGGGATTGGGACAGGTATCCTATACCTGCCCCACTCTGAGAAGTAGTTTAGGGGATTAATATCTACCCTGTCCCAGGTTAACTAAGGCTATTTTAAAATATAACAGGTGTCTGTGTCTTGATTGATTGCTAGCGGGTTAGAAAATGCTGTCGTAATAATAATTATAGGCCTAATAATAAACATTGTTAGGCCATACTGGTAAAATAACTTCAACAAAGACTATTAGTTTTAGTGAAAGATAAATGAAAAAAAAGTTGCAAAGAATCATGTTCCATTTTTCCTGCTAAGTAGCAAGTGATTATGCCAAAATAAAGGCAATGATTGATGTTTTAGCAAGAAGGCAAAAAGATTTTATTACTGGGGCTAGAGTTGCTTTTGTAGAGGGCTAGGTTTGGTTCCCAGAACCTACATGGTAATATGCAATGATTTGTAACTACCATTCCAGGGGGCCAAATGCTTCTTTTGGTCTGTATTGGCATCAGGCACATACATGGTGTATAGACATACATGCAGGCAAAACCCACTCATATACATAAAAATAAAATAAAACAAATATGTGTTAAAAATAGAAAATATTTTTTGTTAACTCATTTGCCATATATTACCACCCATTTACAGACAATTTTCTTACAATCGCCATGTTCCTACCAGATACATCGTCAGGAAACCCTTCCCTCTACCAATCAACTGCTCTCAGCAGTTTTTACCAGATGCTCACGCATTACTACATTTGATACTGTTGTTTCATGTTCTAGTTTCTCTTCTAGGAAGAGAGAATAGTCTGTTAGATATTTATGCTAATGGTCTGGAAGTGTTGCTTAGAAGTGATGTCACTAAGTAACTTTTTTCTTGGAAGGCTGATGCTCAATCATTTCTCGCTCTTCACCACTTTTTTTTTTTTTTTAATGTCCCTGACAGCTGCGGCAACTTCTGTCCAACAAGTTGACTCCGCTAAGCTCATGGAAGCAAACATCAAAGGTAACAGACCTTCAACTCCGAGGCATTGAAGCACCAGTTTTGTATTTTTTCCCTTTATGTCATCTGCGGCAAGCCCATTTATGGAAGGCCATTGTTTTCCCATCATCACCACTTGGTATGGTGCCTGGCTAGGGTTGATGTCTAAACAAAGAGCTGCAGAGTAAGGAGGGCCTGGGCAGCTGCATAGGAAGGCTTAAAACCCGCAAGATGTGTTTGATGTGTCAGGCCTGCTGGAGACGCAGCTCTAGGCTGCCCCCTGCACTGGTAGCAGGCCAGGGTTCTCAGAGACAGCTTCTGCTTTGTATTAAGGTGGTATCCTTGATGTAGGACGCAGAAAAGAATCTCAGGGTGAGTCAGTATGAAGTAAGATCAGCGTTTAGTAAGAAAACATGTTAATGCAGGTTTAAGCATTGGCATTAAGAACTGGGGGGGGGGGCGCAGGGGGGGGGGAGAGTTCGGGGTTGGGAGGAGAAGAGGACAGTGGCACACAGGGGGCAGCTTGTAGTTTTGTTTTGTTTTAGCAAACAAGATGTAAGGTGGTTCTTTGAGGTGTACTATATAGATGAGATAAAAACAGAGGCTAACAATTTTAAAAGAATCCCAAGTGCACATAAGGGACAGTGAAGTGATAACTTGCTTTGCCTGTAAACATCATTCATAACCTTATTCGTAATTCTCAGCAGATAGAGGTGAGGCTCTTTTCTCTTCCCATGTCTGCTTATTCCTGCCTCTGCCTTACTGCCTTGTTTGTTTTGAGTGGATGACTTTGAACAAAACTATTTATTTCAGTCTCTGATAGTCTCAGCACTTAGCTCTGCATTCTAGAACCTGTGGAGTTAGCATAGACAGGATGGGGTTGGCATAGGGTGGGGGTAGGTTTCTGTTTCATTTTTTATACAAAAGTGCCCATGAGGACAGTGTGCTACAGCACAACACTCACATAGGCATTTTCTACTTTCAGTGTTAGCTTAGAGTTTTGCCTTTCAACGAGACATGGAGTACATTTCAGAAAGAGTGCTAAAGTAGGAGTTTGTACGTTGAAGAAAAAGGCAAGCCTCTTAACTGTATACAAACTTATGTGAGCGTTCAGAGATTTTTTAAAAATAAGACACAGTAGGCTTTTCAAATAAAATAAAGTATGGGGGTATACAACTGTGGTGGCTTGAATAAGACGGGCCTTAATAGGCTCATATATTTGAATGCTTCGTCACTAGGGAATGGAACTGTTTGAAAGGATTAGATGGATTGAGAGGTGTGGCCTTGTTGAAGGAAGTGCTCATGTCAGGTCCAGTCTGTCTACTTCTCTCTCTGTCTGTGTCTGTGTCTCTGTCTGTGTCTGTGTCTCTGTCTCTCTCTCTCTCTCTTTCTGTCTCTGCGTCTCTGTCTCTGTCTCTGTCTCTCTCTCTCCTCTCTTTCTCTCTCTCTTTTGCCTGTGGATCAGGATATAGCTCTCAGATATTTCCCTAACCTCATGCTTGCCTGGTTGCTTCCATGCCTCCTGCCATAACGATAATGGACTAACCCTCTGAAGCTGTAAGCAAGCCTCCAGTTACATGCTTTTCTTTGTAAGAAGTGCCTTGGACATAGTGCTTTTTCACAGAAATAAAACAGTAGCTAAGATAACAATTATAATCCCAGTGTTTAGAGAGGTACAGGCATGAAGATCAGGATTTCAAGGCGAGCTCTGGAAACATAAGGAGTTCACTGTATTTGGGGTGATAAAAATGAAAACAACAACAACGAAAACAAACAAACAATAAAAACAAAATAGTGGGCTGGGGAGGTGGCTCAGCAGTTAAGAGCACATGCTGTTCTTCCTGAGGTCCCGAGTTCAGTCCCGGCACCCACAGTAGGCACCTCATAACCATCTGTAATGCTATCCCAAGTGATCTGACACACTCTTTTGGTTTTTGTGGGTATCCACATATATGGGGCACACCCACACATATACACAAAAAATAAAAATAAAATAAAGCACAATCAATGAGGAAATGATCACGGGACTTCATTGGTCTTCATTTCATAGTAGACAATGATGCTATGAATGTAAGTAGGCCATCTTGGTCAATGTACTTTGACTCTTCCCCCAGTGGCTGTAGGACTTAGGAAAGTTCCATCATGGCTCAAAGAAGTTCTTACATTCTGTTAATATTATGTCTCGAGCTCAACCCCTTGGGACCAGAAGGTGTGAAACTTACGTTATTGTGTAGTCTCAGGAAAAGGAGGAAGTTACAGAAAAGGATTCACATCAGTGAATAAAATGAGACAGGGCACTCCCTGCCCTTCAGAGTGGGAAGTCTTATTGAGAACCAAAGACAGAAAAACATCCTAAAGTTAAATAAAACAGAAGCAAAGGTTCAAACACCTGGCAGGATTCCTCCCTGTTCCTGAGATGTCATGCTAGTGTTCTTCAGATGTGAAGGAGGCCACTGAGCAGCAATGGTGACCAAGGGCCTGTTTCTTCTGTGTCCATGGCCTCTCCCCATTTTAATTCAAGCCAGGTGGTAAAAATTAGATCTTTTTTTTTCTTTTTGGTTGTCTGGTTAAATGATTGTCCTAGTTTCACTCCCTATTTCTGTGATTAAAATATCAGGAAAAGGCAACTTGCGGAAAAAAGGGCTACTGTGGCTTATATTTCTGGTCATTTGTTACAGTGTCTAGCAAAGAAAGCTCTCAATATGAGTGAATGAATAAACACTAGCAAATATAAAAGAATATCAAGTATCTTAAAATTAGCATTTCCTAATAATTGCTTGTTCTTTGTTTGAAACATTTTATTTTAATTTAATGACTACATTTTTATCTATCTGTCTGCCTGTCTGTTTGTTTATTTATTTGGCTCTCCTGGAACTTATTTTGTAGGCCATGTTAGCCTCAACTTCACATAGACCTGTTTTCCTCTGCTTCGCAAGTGCTGGGACTAAAGGCATGTGCCACCACACCGGGCTTCAGTTTTAATTAAAAAATAGTTATTTATTTTTGTTGCATGTGTATGAGTATTTTGCCTACATGTATGTATATACACTGTGCGCATGCCTGATTTTCACAAAGGCAGCAAGTGGGCAATGGATGCCCTGGAACTGGAGTTACAGATCCTTGTGAGCTACCTTGTAGGTGCTGGAACAGAACCCAGTTTCTCTAGGAGAGCAATGAGTCCTTTCAAGTGCTGCAGCCATCTCTTCTGCTGCGTGTTTCAGTTCTGTTGTTATAACCTTCATAATCTTTATACCAACTTGCAGCTGCTTATTCCCAGAACTGAACAAACGAAGGGAGTAAACACATGAACATAAAAAGGGGATGGTGTTTCCTTCAAAGCCATTTTCCAGTTGGCTGCAGGAAGTTGTAAAGATACAGAAACACCAAATTCATTTGGAAACAGACTCAGTCATACTCTAAAGAAGTAGATGAAGGAATAAATGAGTACCTATTCTATATTCCTAAAAGAGAATGGTAGATTATCAACATGGACTGAAAGGTTGATGGTGGCAGGCTTTATTAAGGGACAATACAAGGCACCTTCAAGCATGAGAGTGGAGAGAGGTCACTGTGGAGGACCACACTCTTGTAGGGTGACAGTGGACAGTAGACAGAGAGTCCACTGCTGAAGAAAATGCTCTCATGGGGGGTATGAATGGCCAGAGAGGCCACTATGTAGGGCTTGACCATTTGAGGGTGAAGGGTATACACAGCCAAAGGGACCAATGTGCCAGTCCACAAGCTTACACAGGCTTTATCCTGTTGCATAAAGTTGCTGGGACGGTTAGCTTTCCAGCTGGGCTTTTTTTTTTTTTTAACCCAAGGATTGTAATAGGTAAGAAGAGAGATTATGAAGTGCCTGGCAAGCCCAAATGATATTCTGGTTTTCCATAAGACCATGCTTTCACCTACAGTCAGAGACACAACTCAGTTTCCATTCTTTGATGACGCAGCAGCCGGGTGCGGCAGTGCACGCCTTTAATCTAATCCCAGCACTCAGGTGGCAGAGGCAGGAGGATTTCTATGAGTTCCAGGCTAGCTGGAGCTGCAATGAGACCCTGACTCAAAAATCAAGCCAAACCAAACCAACACCACCAAACACCAAAATCATGCACTAGGATAGATTTTAAAGGAGTCAGAAGAATTTAAAGTCTATATAAATTACCTGTGTTTTTCTAAGGGGAAATATCCTCCCTTGATGAGCCACAGTAAAGGTACCTCCACCTTCTCCTTGCTTTTATCTGTATCTATCTTTTTACATATATAAAATTTTAGGCTGAGCAGTGGTGGAACACATCTTTGACCCCAGCACTTGGGAGACAGGAGCGGGTGAATCTCTGTGAGATTGAGGCCAGAGTGAGTTCCAAGACAGCCAAAGCTAGACATAGAGAAACTCTGTCTTTAAAAACCAATAATAACAACAACAACAACAACAACAACAACAACAACAACAACAGGAATAAATTAAAAACTAGTAATAGTAATGCTTTTTTCTTGATTGTGATCCTTTAAATTACTGCATTAACAGGAATACAGAATGTGGGATCCTAAACTAATTAATTATAAAGAAAGAACCAAGCCTTAAAGACCTTCAAATCTGTTGATTTCCAACTAGCAACCTAACATAAACTAATTTTTTTCTTCTTTTGTACAGCAAAACTCCTCAGATACAGTTACCAAGCCTAAATGCTTAAGGCCTTTCAACATACTACAGCACAGAGGTGAGTTCCAATACAGCCAAAGAATGTAAAAGGCAAAAAGGTGGATTATGAATATGATGAAATCCAATAGTAATTATTAAAAGATGACAGTGGCATCTGAGTTCCTTGGGATTGTGCTCAGGGCTGATAAAGCAGTACTGAGCATTTGTTGTTCGTAGGCGCGCGCGCACACACCACACACACACACACACACACACACACACACACACACACACACACACGTAGCATTGACCATTAAGGTCCTGGGGTTGAGGAGTATTTTAGAGCAGCCCCAGCTGAATCCTTACTGGAGAGTCATCCCTTTTACGCCAGCTGCTGAACAGAGGGCATGGGGTGACATGCTGATGTACAATGATGAACATCTATTATTTTCTAAACTAACCTGAGGCATGACACCTCAGGAGGTTGGGAAACTAGTGTTCCCTCCTGCATTCATATATTGATGACTACTGGGTATTTAAACATCATGGGGTCACAGTACTTAGAGAAAGAAGTAGAAGAGATATATTGTGCTACAAGGTAAGTTGTAGTCATACTTAATAGCCCTCCTGCTTTGCATTGAATTATGACATCATCATTAAATCCATTTTAGATTCTAATCAAAACTATTTAGATTATAGCTGAAGAGAGCTCAGTTCTAATTGGGAAATCAATATCATACCTCTTCCTCCTCTCAAAGCTCAGGGATCATCATGGGAGAAGATGGGCAGAATGATTGTAAGAACCTGACATAGTGGAGACCAATCACAAAATAGTATTTGTTGGACATGGTGGGGTTATTGCACACATAAATGCGTAGTATCTGTGACTGCATACATAAGACCTGCACAAACTCAACATGGCCAAAATTTCAACATGGACAGGGAAAGGCTTTATGATATCACATCCCTGGCTGAAAAGCTATTACTAAATAATGGCTGGATGGAGAATCAGTTATTCTCAGAGCTGTGGTCCATGAGAGGCTACCCCTATTTGTTACTTTTCTATTTTCATGACAAAATATTGTGAGCAAGGAGAATTACAGGAGAAAGTTTATTTGCACTCGTGGTTCCAGAGAGTCCATGATTGTAGAGAAGGGACAGTGGGCGGTGGAACTGGATGCTGAGAGCCTGTAGGCCCACATCTTGAACCACAGTCAGGAAGGAGAGGAGAGAGAGAGAGAGAGAGAGAGAGAGAGAGAGAGAGAGAGAGAGAGAGAGAGAGAGAGACAGAGACAGAGACAGAGAGACAGAGAGAGACAGAGACAGAGACAGAGACAGAGACAGAGAGAGAACCATAAATTGCAAGAGTCTCAAAGCCCAGTGACATACTTCCTCCAATAAGGCCATGCCTAATCCTGCCCAAACACCCCCACTGACTGGAGATGGAGTGTTCAAATGCCAGGGCCTATGGGGGACATTCTCATTCAGGTCACCATGTTAGACATGTCCAGTAGATGGTCCTATACAGAGAGTACCCAATGATCTCAGTGGGTTTTATTACAGAGCACGTGAAATTGGTAGGGCAAATTGGAGGATAGGGACAAGTTGGAGGGTGGAAGTGGGGAGGATTTTCTTAAAATACATTGCATGTAAAAATAAACTTCTCAAAATAATAAAAAGTTTAAAAAAAGCTTAAATTGCAAATACAGCTCAACTGCTGGCAAATGTGCCTAACCCATCCCCTTGCTTCCTGTTTTCACTGCCTCTGACCAGACAGTGCTTTGAACTCCACCTTTCCAGATGTGTGTTCCCCATCAGTCAGAGGAAAAGACAATCAGCTTCCAGGGCTCTATCCTGAAAACCATGCATTGAGTTGAAGTCTACGTTATCTCATTTCCGAGCAGTCACTGAAAAATATATTATTTCTTATCTCCAGTGGTAGATGACTGACCAATGCAATGGTGTCTGTGAAGAGCTGTTCCCCTTAACCAATCAAGAATGTTCTGTAGTGTTCTTTAATATCACCCTATAACTACGTCCTAGTTTTAAGATATTCCATAAGCTTCTGCCATTTTGTTTTATGCTAGATCCAAGAACAGCAGCAATGACTTACCTCATCTTCTTTTCTCCTTTCAGGCATGTATGCGCTTTCTCATACTGGAGATTCATCCAGTGACATCACATTAACCCAGTTTTTATCAACTGAATGAAGCCATGAGTCATAATCAAAGGCAATTTTTTTTCCTTTGAGCACCATGTTATTCAGAGCCACATGACAGCGAAGACATGCACAAAATCAGATGAGATTTTGTGACTTAGGAGTCTGAGGATAAAACTGGTTACTTTGGGGCTGGAGAGACAGCTCAGTGGTTTAGAGCACTCGGTGTTCTTACAGAGGACTTGGGCTCAGTACCCAGCACCCACATGGTGGCTTACAACCACCTGTCCCGTGGGTACTGATGCCCTCTTCTGACTTCTTTGAGCACAACACACACATGGTGCATAGACGCACATGCAGATTAAATATCCGTACATGCAATAAAGCAAATAAATATTTTTAAAAACCCAACAAAATAGGTGACTTCAGTGGTTCAATCCTGTCTCCTTTATGGTAAATCAAATGGAAATTATATTAATTACAAAGCGAGCTAAGAAATATCATACATTGTTCATCCAGGAAGACATGTCAATGACAAAAGGAAAAAAAAAGCTCCTGTCAGTATCTCCGGCCATGAGGGAAACTTAAACACCGCTAAGATAATGCCATACATCTACTAGAATGGCTGTGCGAACAACCCAACCCCACCCCAGGGGGCGCTGCATAATTCTATTAATCCTGAACCTGACACAAGCAAGATGGTCCATGATAAAGGAAAGCAGGTTGTAATTGTGGACCAGGTTCTAGCACAACTGGCACCCATCCCTTCCAATCTTGGAAAACAACTCTATGCTGCATAGCTCTGCTATTTAACATTTCTTTAATGAATGGAGACTGCAAGCCATACAATGCAATAGCCTCTTTAACATATTGTAGATCTCGCACATCTACTGGACGCCATGTCAACTCGTTATAAGCATGACCACTATTGTCGCCAGGCACAGGATGCACAAAGACTGGGAGTGCTGTGTAGCCCTAGCAACTCCTCTGGAGGTTCGCCTGGCTCAGTACTAACCAGATGCCCCTGGACAGCCTCCTGCACTTCCTGCCCCTTGCCTCATGGAGGTGCTCTGGGCACCTGGCAGCAAAAGTGTGTGGAGCAGGGCAGGGTGGCCGGCTGCCTTCCAGCCTAGTTTACTTACCTCTTTCATCTTGGTAAATTTCCAGTCTCAGACACCAAGCCTATCATTCTCCACCCGCTGGCTCTTTTTGATTTCCAAGTATATCAACCTCCATCCGCAAACTTTGTAAGTGCACAGACAACTCAGCAGTCCTTTCTAACACAAGAGAACTGAGCGACCCTCCTGAGTTTTCAGCTTCCCCTCCAGTCTTTCTCAATATGGTCCATATGAAGACTACAAAGCAAAACCAGAAACCCCACTCCAGGAGCAAGGCAGGAAACCACCCAGTTGCAGGAGCTGTTATTTTGTTAATCTCCTTAAACAACATTGCCAACCCTGTTGATCCCTCTAGTGCATTAGGAGCAGAGTTACCCATTATGCCCAATCCACTGCTGGGCGCCACCTGTAGGCTAGATTTTTCACAACCTACTTTATTTAGGGTTCTTATACACTTCAACCTCACATCTAACCCACTAGCCAGAGAAAGGGGAGAAAGAATGTTAATAGGAAAGAGGGGTTGTGGGTCTGTTTAGATGTAGTTCATTGGGCCAATTCCATTCTGCATTGTCAGGATACCAGCCATCTACTCCAATAGCAAACTCCAAACAGCAACAGGAATTTGCAGTGGTGGCATGATTGAGCAGAAACATCGAGGCTCCGCCAGATTGTCATGAGTCCATGGAGGTGGCCAGAATCAGCATGAGCACCATGAGACGTTCTCTAGAACATCTCTCCCTACAAAATGAAGGCCAGTGAAGACTAGCAAAAACTAGGGAAGACTAGCAAAGACTAGCAAAGTGTTGAACGGCGTAGAAATGCCAAAAGCATCCCACTGTCCGTGCTTCTTTTTATATTCCTTCCCACCATCACACACCCTCTCACATGTCTGCTCCCAGCAAAACATCACATGCCCTCTCACAAGACATCGTCCAGAAAAGCATCACGTGCCCTCTTACAAAGCAGTTTTCAGCAAAACACCATGTGACCATGTGACATGTGAGTCTTCAAAGAAACCAGTAATTTCTACTTCAGTAGATTATCTTAGGAGTTCATAGTGCATGATATAAAATAAGGGAGAGGCATATAAATCCTCCTGGAAGGAGATATATACATTCAGTGTCTTGATTGTAATGATGGCTTGGCAATGCACCTATCAATCAAAACATTGCACATCACATGTAATTAATACATAAAATTTGTTATCAATAAGGTTTTTTTCTAAAGGCAAAAAGATAGGGTAGGTTGGGGACAGAACAATGCAGTTGGTTGTAACTCAATTTAAGAATCAATCATGGCCTGTTCTGAAAGCTCAGTGGCTAAAAACACCTACCCGCAAGCGTAAGGACCTGAGTTCGATCCCCAGGACCCACATGCTGGAAAAAGAGAACTGACACGGGCTGTTTGTTCTCTTGAGTCCACACTGACCGTGGCACGTGTACATACACACACACATACACACAGTGCACATATGTGCATGCACACACAATAAATTAATGTATAATTAATGACTTTTAAAAAAAAAGAAAAAAAGGATGAAAGAAAGAAAGAGCAATGAGAGTCCCAGGTTGTGCTCTAAGCCAAGGTGTCAGACAACTGTCCCCTGCAGCTGGCTTGGGAGTAGATTATGTGAATAGGTGGCGAAAGAGACCAAGAGGTACCAGAAATACCTAAAGGAAGTACTGTTATCATCCTGAAGAGAAAGGACTGAGTGAACACTAACAGAGAAGAAAGGCTCATGCTTTCCAAACAAACACCTCTGAATGTCTAATTCTATCAGGAGGAGATAAAAGACCAAAGAGAACCGCTTCAAACTGGTGCCAAGGTCTTTTATCCATCTCAAAGCAGCAGAGAACAAAGATTCATCCCGTTCCACCCGGGCACATGACACCCAGTCAGCTTTTTGCATTCTGCTCTTAGGTATAAACAGTCAAAGAAAAGCTACTTTCCTAAACCAGTGTGCTTTCGAAGTTCATTCTAAATGTTTATACTTATAGCGACAGATAAGACTAGCTCTCATCCCTGTAAAAGAAGCCTTTCACCCACCCCCCAAGCATCAGAGACCATCATATAAACACACCATTGGTAAAAATGCTGAGGACAAGAGACTCTTGGGTCCCCAGCACCATTCAATATATTTGCAACACAAACCTGCACCCAAGGTTGAGGGAACATTGCAGAAGAGGGGCAGAAAGATAGTAAGCGCCAGAGGACCAGGACACTATCTGTTGTGAGATAGTATCTTGTGAGAGAGAGAGAGAGAGAGAGAGAGAGAGAGGCAGACAGGGAGAGGAGAGAAACGGAGACAGAGACACACAGAGAGACACACAGAGACAGAGACAGAGACACAGAGACAGGGAGGAAATGAATTGATGGGGGTAGGGAGGAGGAGGAGGAGGAAGTGGATCTGGGAGGAGTTGTGAGGAGGAGTGAGAAGTGAATGTGATCAAAATGTATTGTATGAAACTCTCAAAGAATATGGTATTTTTAAAAACATGTCAAGGCCAGAGACAAATTCCATCAACTCCGCTACGCATGCACACAAGAGTGTGAGTAACCCGGATCCTTCAGACCCAAGCAGAGAGGGTTTCTAGCAGGGCCTAGACCTCCAGTGGGCATCTGGGATTGGAAGCAGCCTGACTGTGGTCCCACTCTTCCACCAATGCTTTAGTGACTCATCACTCATTTATGCGGTATGGGCCACAGAGTAACTGGACCTGCTTTCTCACAGTACAGCCCCCTCCAGCCCACACTTTCCCTTAGAGACATTCTTTGTCTGTGGGCCCCCAAAACTGTTGCCTTTGGGCTCCTCCTATGGCCTATTGTCTGGAAGGAATGACCCTCCCTGACCCCTCTTTGTGCGCGTCCTCTTCTTGACCACCCTAAAATATAATAATACCACACATCTGCAGCATAACAGCAGAAGAGGGGCTATTTGGAGGAGAAAGGAAACCAGCAAGGGGTGGGGAGCATAGAGTAGGGGGAACCCATTTTTGTATAATGCTAAACAAAACAATTATCTTTCATTAATAAAAATTTAATTTAAAAAAATTAGAGGTTGCTTTGACGTTGCACAGCTCTGTGCAAACTCCTCTGGATTCGTGAAGAGATACGAGGAGTCGTCAAATGTTTTTCTCTGTTATTTCTAGAGCAAATGAAGAGGCTGAGAGATGGCCGCTCTACACCCCCCACTCCCACCCCTGCAGAGAGTTTCTCAGCCCAAGGCCTACTTCAATAAAAACTCCTAGACCTTTGAGCTTTGGCTCTTTGCTCTCTGGGAAAGACCATGGATGGTGTGGTCTTTTGCAAGTTGCCTGAGGAGCAGAACTGTACTTACCCTTACTGAACGTCAGGGGGCAGGCTCTGACCAGGAAACTTAATCTGATGACTTGCAAGTTTAATTGCCTCCCTAGCACAAGGGGGCATGGGGGATGGGGTGGGGAGTACGCAAGGGAGTAATGCTGCTGCTCTGGTTAGCAGCGCTGCTGAAGCTTTGCTCTGGTTAGTAGGAAAGTTTAGGATGCCCAGAGCACAAGGGCTCAGTTGAGTGGTGAACAATGGCTCTGTTTCCTGGGTTTGTGCCTCGGGGTGCTGGTAAACGGTGAGAGCTGCTTCTAGGCAAAGGAGAAATCAGGCTCAGGTTTTGGTTTTGTTTTCATGTGATTTTCACCTGCTAGAAACCAGCCTGTGTGGGTGGGTTACACGTAGAGCATTTTGTGTGGAGTCAGAGCTAAGTCAAAGTCCTTAGGTCCAGATTGAGACTACAGTATACTTTCCAGTTGTAACTTTGTGAAGTCATTTTGAAAAAGTATGTAAGGCTTGAACTTACCCCATCCCTGCAGTGGCTGTGTTGCTCTTTTTGCTCTTCGGGTTTTGTCCCTAAAGTCCAGCAAGTGTTAACGGGTGATTTGCACCTAGAGCAGAGATGTACATAGCTCAAGGGCTGTCCAGGAGAGAGTGGAGCTCTGTGCCATCAACGCCTGTCCTCCTTTGCTTTCTATTGCTGTGATAATGACCATGACCACAGTGACATAGGGAGGGGGAGGCTTATTTGGTTACCCACCCCCACCACAGTCTGATACTAAGGGAACTAAGGGAGGCCTGAACTCACGCATTGCAGAAACCTGCAGGAAATACGGTTACTGGCTAGCTTGCTCTTTTGTACAACCCAGGACCACCTGCACCAGGGGGTAGCTCTAGCCACAATGGGGTGGGCCCTAGTACCTATAATGCCCCAGAAGCTGGCCTGCAGGCTGAGCTGATGGGGACACTTTCTCCAATGGGCGTTCCTTCCTTCCAGATGACCTTAGTTGGTATCAAGTTGGCAAGAAAACTCCTTATCTCTGCAATCTCTGGGTTACAATCACTCTCCCACTGTCTTCTAGCCTTGTACCCCATAGCTAGACCATATATTCATACACAACCCCCATGGAAATGTTATACAATTAGGTTTTTACCTTTGTCCCAGGGGAGATTTCATTGCATACACCTTCCTGCCAGCCAGGAATCCTCCCATTTATACTAGTGAGTAAAGATGATTTCATCTGGATCGTGCCTCAGCTTTCCCCACTTGCCAGCCTACAGCTACTTGGCTTTGCCTCAGAGAAGCAGCAAAGACCTTGCCTTGGTATCCGTACAGCTTTAGTTCTTTGGGGTTAAAATTGAGCTCTGAGGTTCCCCTTTAAAAGGTTCCATTCCTAAAATGGGTGTGGTGGCCCATTCCTGTCACCTCTCAGCTCTTTGGAGCCTGAAGAAGGGGGTTCATGAACTTGAGGCAAATCTAGGCTACATAGGGGGACCTTAGCTCAAATAGCAAAAGAACATCAGTTCTAACACCAACCCATGGAGTAACTCCCCCAACCCCAGTGTGTGTGTGTGTGTGTGTGTGTGTGTGTGTGTGTGTGT